>CAXAJV010000001.1:5579342-6779342 GCA_963969225.1 Xylocopa violacea
ACGCCTCCGTGGGATCTTTATAATACTTCAATAACGTAATATAACCTAACCTAACCCAACCTAACATCTTGGCGGTAATATCTGACGACATTCCTGGCGAGTTGGCCTCTACGTTTCCGTGGGACCTTTATATACTTCAATAACGTAATATAACCTAACCTAACCCAATCTAACATCTCGGCGGTAATATTTGACAACATTCCTGGCGAGTTGGCTTCTCCGTCCCCGTGGGACCTTTATATACATCAATAACGTAATATAACCTAACCTAACCCAACCTAAATTCTCGGCGGTAATATTTGAAAACATACCTGGCGAGGTGGCCTCTACGTCTCCGTGGGATATTTATATACATCAATAACGTAATATAAGCTAGCCTAACCCAATCTAACATCTCGGCGGTAATATTTGACCACGTTCCTGGCGAGTTGGCCTCTACGTCTTCGTGGGACCTTTATATACATCAATAACGTAATATAACTTAACCTAACCCAACCTAACATCTCCGCGGTAATATTTGACAACATACCTGGCGACTTGTCCTCTACGTCTCGGTGGACCCTTCATATACATCAATAACAAAAATATAACCTAACCTAAATCAACCTATCATCTCGGCGATAATATTTTGCATGATTCCTGGCGAGTTGGCCTCTACGTCTCCGTGGGATCTTTATATACATCAATAACGTAATATAACATAACCTAACCCAATCTAACATCTCGGCGGTAATATTTGACGACATTCCTGGCGAGTTGGCTTCTACGTTTCCGTGGGAACTTTATATACATCAATAACGTAATATTACCTAACCTAACCCAACCTACCATCTCTGCGGTAATATTTGACAACATTCCCGGCGAGTTGGCTTCTCCGTCTCCGTGGGACCTTTATATACATCAATAACGTAATATAACCTAACCTAACCCAATCTAGCATCTCGGCGGTAATATTTGACCACATTCCTAGCTTGTTCGCCTCTACGCCTCCGTGGGATCTTTATAATACTTCAATAACGTAATATAACCTAACCTAACCCAACCTAACATCTTGGCTGTAATATCTGATGACATTCCTGGCGAGTTGGCCTCTACGTTTCCGTGGGACCTTTATATACTTCAATAACGTAATATAACCTAACCTAACCCAATCTAACATCTCGGCGGTAATATTTGACAACATTCCTGGCGAGTTGGCCTCTACGTCTCCGTTTGACCTTCATATACATCAATAACGTAATCTAACCTAACATAACCCAACCTAACATCTCGGCGGTAATATTTGACAACATTCCTGGCGAGTTGGCTTCTCCGTCCCCGTGGGACCTTTATATACATCTATAACGTAATATAACCTAACCTAACCCAACCTAACATCTGGGCGGTTATATTTGACATCATCCCTGGCGAGTTGGCCTCTACGTCTCCGTTTGAACATCATATACATCAATAACGTAATATAACGTAACCTAACCCAACCTATCATCTCGGCGGTAATATATGACAACATTCCTGGCTTGTTGGCCTCTACGTCTCCTTGGGACCTTTATATACTTCAATGACGTACTATAACCTAACCTAACCCAATCTAGCATCTCGGCGGTAATATTTGACCAAATTCCTGGCTTGTTAGCCTCTACGTCTCCGTGAGACCTTTATATACATCAACAACGTAATATAACATAACCTAACCCAATCTCACATCTCGACGGTAATATTTGACCACAATCCTGGCTTGTTGGCCTCTACGTCCCCGTGGGACCTTTATATACATCAATAACGTAATATAACCTTACCTAACCCAACCTAACATCTCGGCGGTAATATTTGACATCATTCCTGGCGAGTTGGCCTCTACGTCTCCGTTTGACCATGATATACATCAATAACGTAATATAACGTAACCTAATCCAACCTATCATCTCGGCGGTAATATTTGACAACATTCCTGGCGAGTTGGCCTCTACGTCTTCGTGGTACCTTTATATACATCAATAACGTAATATAACTTAACCTAACACAACCTGACATCTCCGCGGTAAATTTGACAACATACCTGGCGAGTTGGCCTCTACGTCTCCGTGGGCCCTTCATATACATCAATAACGAAATATAATCTAACCTAGCCCAACCTATCATCTCGCCGGTAATATATGACAAAATTCCTGGCGAGTTGGCTCCTCCGTTTCCGTCGGACCTTTATATACCTCAATAACGTAATATAACCTAACCTAACCCACTCTAACATCTCGGCGGTAATATTTGACCACATTCCTGGCTTGTTGGCCACTACGTCCCCGTGGGACCTTTATATACATCAATAACGTAATATAACCTAACCTAACCCAACCTATCATCTCGGCGGTGTTATTTGACAACATACCTGGCGAGTTGACCTCTACGTCTCCGTGGGACCTTCATATACGTCAGTAACGAAATATAACCTAACCTAACCCAACCTATCATCTCGCCGGTAATATATGACAAAATTCCTGGCGAGTTGGCTTCTCCGTTTCCGTGGGACCTTTATATACATCAATAACGTAATATAACCTAACCTAACCCAATCTAGCATCTCGGCGGTAATATTTGACCAAATTCCTGGCTTGTTAGCCTCTACGTCTCCGTGAAACCTTTATATACATCAACAACGTAATATAACATAACCTTACCCAATCTGACATCTCGACGGTAATATTTGACCACATTCCTGGCTTGTTGGCCTCTACGTCTCCGTTGGACTTTTATATACATCAAGAACATAATATAAGCTAGCCTAACCCAATCTAACATCTCGGCGGTAATATTTGACCACATTCCTGGCGAGTTGGCCTCTACGTCTCCGTGGAATCTTTATATATATCAATACCGTAATATAACATAACCTAACCCAATCTAACATCTCGGCGGTAATATTTGACAACATTCCTGGCGAGTTGGCCTCTACGTCTCCGTTTGACCATGATATACATCAATAACGTAATATAACGTAACCTAATCCAACCTATCATCTCGGCGGTAATATTTGACAACATTCCTGGCGAGTTGGCCTCTACGTCTTCGTGGTACCTTTATATACATCAATAACGTAATATAACTTAACCTAACACAACCTGACATCTCCGCGGTAAATTTGACAACATACCTGGCGAGTTGGCCTCTACGTCTCCGTGGGCCCTTCATATACATCAATAACGAAATATAATCTAACCTAGCCCAACCTATCATCTCGCCGGTAATATATGACAAAATTCCTGGCGAGTTGGCTCCTCCGTTTCCGTCGGACCTTTATATACCTCAATAACGTAATATAACCTAACCTAACCCACTCTAACATCTCGGCGGTAATATTTGACCACATTCCTGGCTTGTTGGCCACTACGTCCCCGTGGGACCTTTATATACATCAATAACGTAATATAACCTAACCTAACCCAACCTATCATCTCGGCGGTGTTATTTGACAACATACCTGGCGAGTTGACCTCTACGTCTCCGTGGGACCTTCATATACGTCAGTAACGAAATATAACCTAACCTAACCCAACCTATCATCTCGCCGGTAATATATGACAAAATTCCTGGCGAGTTGGCTTCTCCGTTTCCGTGGGACCTTTATATACATCAATAACGTAATATAACCTAACCTAACCCAATCTAGCATCTCGGCGGTAATATTTGACCAAATTCCTGGCTTGTTAGCCTCTACGTCTCCGTGAAACCTTTATATACATCAACAACGTAATATAACATAACCTTACCCAATCTGACATCTCGACGGTAATATTTGACCACATTCCTGGCTTGTTGGCCTCTACGTCTCCGTTGGACTTTTATATACATCAAGAACATAATATAAGCTAGCCTAACCCAATCTAACATCTCGGCGGTAATATTTGACCACATTCCTGGCGAGTTGGCCTCTACGTCTCCGTGGAATCTTTATATATATCAATACCGTAATATAACATAACCTAACCCAATCTAACATCTCGGCGGTAATATTTGACAACATTCCTGGCGAGTTGGCCTCTACGTCTCCGTTTGACCTTCATATACATCAATAACGTAATCTAACCTAACATAACCCAACCTAACATCTCGGCGGTAATATTTGACAACATTCCTGGCGAGTTGGCTTCTCCGTCCACGTGGGACCTTTATATACAACAATAACGTAATATAACCTAACCTAACCCAACCTAACATCTCGGCGGTAATATTTGACATCATTCCTGGCGAGTTGGCCTCTACGTTTCCGTGGGACCTTTATATACATCAATAACGTAATATAACCTAACCTAACCCAACCTACCATCTCTGCGGTAATATTTGACAACATTCCCGGCGAGTTGGCTTCTCCGTCTCCGTGGGACCTTTATATACATCAATAACGTAATATAACCTAACCTAACCCAATCTAGCATCTCGGCGGTAATATTTGACAACATTCCTGGCGAGTTGGCTTCTCCGTCCCCGTGGGACCTTTATATACATCAATAACGTAATATAACCTAACCTAACCCAACCTTACATCTCGGCGGTAATATTTGACGACATTCCTGGCGAGTTGGCCTCTACGTTTCCGTGGGATATTTATATACATCAATAACATAATATAAGCTAGCCTAACCCAACTAACATCTCCGCGGGAATATTTGACAACATACCTGGCGAGTTGGCCTCTACGTCTCCGTGGGCCCTTCATATACATCAATAACAAAAATATAACCTAACCTAAATCAACCTATCATCTCGGCGATAATATTTGACAAGATTCCTGGCGAGTTGGCCTCTACGTCTCCGTGGGATCTTTATATACATCAATAACGTAATATAACATAACCTAACCCAATCTAACATCTCGGCGGTAATATTTGACGACATTCCTGGCGAGTTGGCCTCTACGTTTCCGTGGGACCTTTATATACTTCAATAACGTAATATAACCTAACCTAACCCAACCTAACATCTCGGCGGTAATATTTGACGACATTCCTGGCGAGATGGCCTCTACGTTTCCGTGGGACCTTTATATACTTCAATAACGTAATATAACCTAACCTAACCCAACCTAACATCTCGGCGGTAATATTTGACAACATTCCTGGCGAGTTGGCCTCTACGTTTCCGTGGGACCTTTATATACTTTAATAACGTAATATAACCTAACCTAAATCAACCTATCATCTCGGCGATAATATTTGACAAGATTCCTGGCGAGTTGGCTTCTCCGTCCCCGTGGGACCTTTATATACATCTATAACGTAATATAACCTAACCTAACCCAACCTAACATCTGGGCGGTTATATTTGACATCATCCCTGGCGAGTTGGCCTCTACGTCTCCGTTTGACCATCATATACATCAATAACGTAATATAACGTAACCTAACCCAACCTATCATCTCGGCGGTAATATATGACAACATTCCTGGCTTGTTGGCCTCTACGTCTCCTTGGGACCTTTATATACTTCAATGACGTACTATAACCTAACCTAACCCAATCTAGCATCTCGGCGGTAATATTTGACCAAATTCCTGGCTTGTTAGCCTCTACGTCTCCGTGAGACCTTTATATACATCAACAACGTAATATAACATAACCTAACCCAATCTCACATCTCGACGGTAATATTTGACCACAATCCTGGCTTGTTGGCCTCTACGTCCCCGTGGGACCTTTATATACATCAATAACGTAATATAACCTTACCTAACCCAACCTAACATCTCGGCGGTAATATTTGACATCATTCCTGGCGAGTTGGCCTCTACGTCTCCGTTTGACCATGATATACATCAATAACGTAATATAACGTAACCTAATCCAACCTATCATCTCGGCGGTAATATTTGACAACATTCCTGGCGAGTTGGCCTCTACGTCTTCGTGGTACCTTTATATACATCAATAACGTAATATAACTTAACCTAACACAACCTGACATCTCCGCGGTAAATTTGACAACATACCTGGCGAGTTGGCCTCTACGTCTCCGTGGGCCCTTCATATACATCAATAACGAAATATAATCTAACCTAGCCCAACCTATCATCTCGCCGGTAATATATGACAAAATTCCTGGCGAGTTGGCTTCTCCGTTTCCGTGGGACCTTTATATACATCAATAACGTAATATAACCTAACCTAACCCAATCTATCATCTCGGCGATAATATTTGACAAGATTCCTGGCGAGTTGGCCTCTACGTCTCCGTGGGATCTTTATATACGTCAATAACGTAATATAACATAACCTAACCCAATCTAACATCTCGGCGGTAATATCTGACGACATTCCTGGCGAGTTGGCCTCTACGTTTCCGTGGGACCTTTATATACTTCAATAACGTAATATAACCTAACCTAACCCAACCTAACATTTCGGCTGTAATATTTGACGACATTCCTGGCGAGTTGGCCTCTACGTTTCCGTGGGACCTTTATATACTTCAATAACGTAATCTAACCTAACATAACCCAACCTAACATCTCGGCGGTAATATTTGACAACATTCCTGGCGAGTTGGCTTCTCCGTCCCCGTGGGACCTTTATATACATCTATAACGTAATATAACCTAACCTAACCCAACTTAACATTTCGGCGGTAATATTTGAAATCATTCCTGGCGAGTTGGCATCTACGTCTCCGTGGGACCTTTATATACATCAATAACGTAATATAACCTAACCTAACCCAACCTAACATCTCGGCGGTAATATTTGACAACATTCCTGGCGAGTTGGCTTCTCCGTCCCCGTGGGACCTTTATATACATCAATAACGTAATCTAACCTAACATAACCCAACCTAACATCTCGGCGGTAATATTTGACAACATTCCTGGCGAGTTGGCTTCTCCGTCCCCGTGGGACCTTTATATACATCAATAACGTAATATAACCTAACCTAACCCAACCTTACATCTCGGCGGTAATATTTGACGACATTCCTGGCGAGTTGGCCTCTACGTTTCCGTGGGATATTTATATACATCAATAACATAATATAAGCTAGCCTAACCCAACTAACATCTCCGCGGGAATATTTGACAACATACCTGGCGAGTTGGCCTCTACGTCTCCGTGGGCCCTTCATATACATCAATAAGAAAAATATAACCTAACCTAAATCAACCTATCATCTCGGCGATAATATCTGACAAGATTCCTGGCGAGTTGGCCTCTACGTCTCCGTGGGCCCTTCATATACATCAATAACAAAAATATAACCTAACCTAAATCAACCTATCATCTCGGCGATAATATCTGACAAGATTCCTGGCGAGTTGGCCTCTACGTCTCCGTGGGATCTTTATATACATCAATGACGTAATATAACAGAACCTAACCCAATCTAACATCTCGGCGGTAATATTTGACGACATTCCTGGCGAGTTGGCCTCTACGTTTCCGTGGGACCTTTATATACTTCAATAACGTAATATAACCTAACATAACCCAACCTAACATCTCGGCGGTAATATTTGACAACATTCCTGGCGAATTGGCTTCTCCGTCCCCGTGGGACCTTTATATACATCAATAACGTAATATAACCTAACCTAACCCAACCTAACATCTCGGCGGTAATATTTGACAACATTCCTGGCGAGTCGGCTTCTCCGTCCCCGTGGGACCTTTATATACATCAATAACGTAATATAACCTAACCTAACCCAACCTAACTTCTCGGCGGTAATATTTGAAAACATACCTGGCGAGGTGGCCTCTACGTCTCCGTGGGATATTTATATACATCAATAACGTAATATAAGCTAGCCTAACCCAATCTAACATCTCGGCGGTAATATTTGACCACATTCCTGGCGAGTTGGCCTCTACGTCTTCGTGGGACCTTTATATACATCAATAACGTAATATAACTTAACCTAACCCAACCTAACATCTCCGCGGTAATATTTGACAACATACATGGCGAGTTGGCCTCTACGTCTCGGTGGGCCCTTCATATACATCAATAACAAAAATATAACCTAACCTAAATCAACCTATCATCTCGGCGATAATATTTGACAAGATTCCTGGCGAGTTGGCCTCTACGTCTCCGTGGGATCTTTATATACATCAATAACGTAATATAACATAACCTAACCCAATCTAACATCTCGGCGGTAATATTTGACGACATTCCTGACGAGTTGGCCTCTACGTTTCCGTGGGACCTTTATATACTTCAATAACGTAATATAACCTAACCTAACCCAACCTAACATCTCGGCGGTAATATTTGACGACATTCCTGGCGAGATGGCCTCTACGTTTCCGTGGGACCTTTATATACATCAATAACGTAATATAACCTAACCTAACCCAACCTACCATCTCTGCGGTAATATTTGACAACATTCCCGGCGAGTTGGCTTCTCCGTCTCCGTGGGACCTTTATATACATCAATAACGTAATATAACCTAACCTAACCCAACCTAACATTTTGGCGGTAATATCTGACGACATTCCTGGCGAGTTGGCCTCTACGTTTCCGTGGGACCTTTATATACTTCAATAACGTAATATAACCTAACCTAACCCAATCTAACATCTCGGCGGTAATATTTGACAACATTCCTGGCGAGTTGGCTTCTCCGTCCCCGTGGGACCTTTATATACATCAATAACGTAATATAACCTAACCTAACCCAACCTAAATTCTCGGCGGTAATATTTGAAAACATACCTGGCGAGGTAGCCTCTACGTCTCCGTGGGATATTTATAGACATCAATAACGTAATATAAGCTAGCCTAACCCAATCTAACATCTCGGCGGTAATATTTGACCACGTTCCTGGCGAGTTGGCCTCTACGTCTTCGTGGGACCTTTATATACATCAATAACGTAATATAACTTAACCTAACCCAACCTAACATCTCCGCGGTAATATTTGACAACATACCTGGCGACTTGTCCTCTACGTCTCGGTGGACCCTTCATATACATCAATAACAAAAATATAACCTAACCTAAATCAACCTATCATCTCGGCGATAATATTTGACATGATTCCTGGCGAGTTGGCCTCTACGTCTCCGTGGGATCTTTATATACATCAATAACGTAATATAACATAACCTAACCCAATCTAACATCTCGGCGGTAATATTTGACGACATTCCTGGCGAGTTGGCCTCTACGTTTCCGTGGGATATTTATATACATCAATAACATAATATAAGCTAGCCTAACCCAACTAACATCTCCGCGGGAATATTTGACAACATTCCTGGCGAGTTGGCTTCTCCGTCCCCGTGGGACCTTTATATACATCTATAACGTAATATAACCTAACCTAACCCAATCTAACATCTCGGCGGTAATATCTGACGACATTCCTGGCGAGTTGGCCTCTACGTTTCCGTGGGACCTTTATATACTTCAATAACGTAATATAACCTAACCTAACCCAACCTAACATTTCGGCGGTAATATTTGACGACATTCCTGGCGAGTTGGCCTCTACGTTTCCGTGGGACCTTTATATACTTCAATAACGTAATATAACCTAACCTAACCCAATCTAACATCTCGGCGGTAATATTTGACAACATTCCTGGCGAGTTGGCCTCTACGTCTCCGTTTGACCTTCATATACATCAATAACGTAATCTAACCTAACATAACCCAACCTAACATCTCGGCGGTAATATTTGACAACATTCCTGGCGAGTTGGCTTCTCCGTCCCCGTGGGACCTTTATATACATCTATAACGTAATATAACCTAACCTAACCCAACCTAACATTTCGGCGGTAATATTTGAAATCATTCCTGGCGAGTTGGCATCTACGTCTCCGTGGGACCTTTATATACATCAATAACGTAATATAACCTAACCTAACCCAACCTAACATCTCGGCGGTAATATTTGACAACATTCCTGGCGAGTTGGCTTCTCCGTCCCCGTGGGACCTTTATATACATCAATAACGTAATCTAACCTAACATAACCCAACCTAACATCTCGGCGGTAATATTTGACAACATTCCTGGCGAGTTGGCTTCTCCGTCCCCGTGGGACCTTTATATACATCAATAACGTAATATAACCTAACCTAACCCAACCTTACATCTCGGCGGTAATATTTGACGACATTCCTGGCGAGTTGGCCTCTACGTTTCCGTGGGATATTTATATACATCAATAACATAATATAAGCTAGCCTAACCCAACTAACATCTCCGCGGGAATATTTGACAACATACCTGGCGAGTTGGCCTCTACGTCTCCGTGGGCCCTTCATATACATCAATAACAAAAATATAACCTAACCTAATTCAACCTATCATCTCGGCGATAATATCTGACAAGATTCCTGGCGAGTTGGCCTCTACGTCTCCGTGGGCCCTTCATATACATCAATAACAAAAATATAACCTAACCTAAATCAACCTATCATCTCGGCGATAATATCTGACAAGATTCCTGGCGAGTTGGCCTCTACGTCTCCGTGGGATCTTTATATACATCAATGACGTAATATAACAGAACCTAACCCAATCTAACATCTCGGCGGTAATGTTTGACGACATTCCTGGCGAGTTGGCCTCTACGTTTCCGTGGGACCTTTATATACTTCAATAACGTAATATAACCTAACATAACCCAACCTAACATCTCGGCGGTAATATTTGACAACATTCCTGGCGAGTTGGCTTCTCCGTCCCCGTGGGACCTTTATATACATCAATAACGTAATATAACCTAACCTAACCCAACCTAACATCTCGGCGGTAATATTTGACAACATTCCTGGCGAGTCGGCTTCTCCGTCCCCGTGGGACCTTTATATACATCAATAACGTAATATAACCTAACCTAACCCAACCTAACTTCTCGGCGGTAATATTTGAAAACATACCTGGCGAGGTGGCCTCTACGTCTCCGTGGGATATTTATATACATCAATAACGTAATATAAGCTAGCCTAACCCAATCTAACATCTCGGCGGTAATATTTGACCACATTCCTGGCGAGTTGGCCCCTACGTCTTCGTGGGACCTTTATATACATCAATAACGTAATATAACTTAACCTAACCCAACCTAACATCTCCGCGGTAATATTTGACAACATACCTGGCGACTTGTCCTCTACGTCTCGGTGGACCCTTCATATACATCAATAACAAAAATATAACCTAACCGAAATCAATCTATCATCTCGGCGATAATATTTGACAAGATTCCTGGCGAGTTGGCCTCTACCTCTCCGTGGGATCTTTATATACATCAATAACGTAATATAACATAACCTAACCCAATCTAACATCTCGGCGGTAATATTTGACGACATTCCTGACGAGTTGGCCTCTACGTTTCCGTGGGACCTTTATATACTTCAATAACGTAATATAACCTAACCTAACCCAACCTAACATCTCTGCGGTTATATTTGACAACATTCCCGGCGAGTTGGCTTCTCCGTCTCCGTGGGACCTTTATATACATCAATAACGTAATATAACCTAACCTAACCCAATCTAGCATCTCGGCGGTAATATTTGACCACATTCCTAGCTTGTTGGCCTCTACGCCTCCGTGGGATCTTTATAGTACTTCAAGAACGTAATATAACCTAACCTAACCCAACCTAACATCTTGGCTGTAATATCTGATGACATTCCTGGCGAGTTGGCCTCTACGTTTCCGTGGGACCTTTATATACTTCAATAACGTAATATAACCTAACCTAACCCAATCTAACATCTCGGCGGTAATATTTGACAACATTCCTGGCGAGTTGGCTTCTACGTCTCCGTGGGATCTTTATATACATCAATAACGTAATATAACATAACCTAACCCAATCTAACATCTCGGCGGTAATATCTGACGACATTCCTGGCGAGTTGGCCTCTACGTTTCCGTGGGACCTTTATATACTTCAATAACGTAATATAACCTAACCTAAATCAAGCTATCATCTCGGCGATAATATTTGACATGATTCCTGGCGAGTTGGCCTCTACGTCTCCGTGGGATCTTTATATACATCAATAACGTAATATAACATAACCTAACCCAATCTAACATCTCGGCGGTAATATTTGACAACATTCCTGGCGAGTTGGCCTCTACGTCTCCGTTTGACCTTCATATACATCAATAACGTAATCTAACCTAACATAACCCAACCTAACATCTCGGCGGTAATATTTGACAACATTCCTGGCGAGTTGGCTTCTCCGTCCCCGTGGGACCTTTATATACATCTATAACGTAATATAACCTAACCTAACCCAACCTAACATCTCGGCGGTAATATTTGAAATCATTCCTGGCGAGTTGGCATCTACGTCTCCGTGGGACGTTTATATACATCAATAACGTAATATAACCTAACCTAACCCAACCTAACATCTCGGCGGTAATATTTGACAACATTCCTGGCGAGTTGGCTTCTCCGTCCCCGTGGGACTTTTATATACATCAATAACGTAATCTAACCTAACATAACCCAACCTAACATCTCGGCGGTAATATTTGACAACATTCCTGGCGAGTTGGCTTCTCCGTCCCCGTGGGACCTTTATATACATCAATAACGTAATATAACCTAACCTAACCCAACCTTACATCTCGGCGGTAATATTTGACGACATTCCTGGCGAGTTGGCCTCTACGTTTCCGTGGGATATTTATATACATCAATAACATAATATAAGCTAGCCTAACCCAACTAACATCTCCGCGGGAATATTTGACAACATTCCTGGCGAGTTGGCTTCTCCGTCCCCGTGGGACCTTTATATACATCAATAACGTAATATAACCTAACCTAACCCAACCTAACATCTCGGCGGTAATATTTGACAACATTCCTGGCGAGTCGGCTTCTCCGTCCCCGTGGGACCTTTATATACATCAGTAACGTAATATAACCTAACCTAACCCAACCTAACTTCTCGGCGGTAATATTTGAAAACATACCTGGCGAGGTGGCCTCTACGTCTCCGTGGGATATTTATATACATCAATAACGTAATATAAGCTAGCCTAACTCAATCTAACATCTCGGCGGTAATATTTGACCACATTCCTGGCGAGTTGGCCTCTACGTCTTCGTGGGACCTTTATATACATCAATAACGTAATATAACTTAACCTAACCCAACCTAACATCTCCGCGGTAATATTTGACAACATACATGGCGAGTTGGCCTCTACGTCTCGGTGGGCCCTTCATATACATCAATAACAAAAATATAACCTAACCTAAATCAACCTATCATCTCGGCGATAATATTTGACAAGATTCCTGGCGAGTTGGCCTCTACGTCTCCGTGGGATCTTTATATACATCAATAACGTAATATAACCTAACCTAACCCAACCTAACATCTCGGCGGTAATATTTGACGACATTCCTGGCGAGTTGGCCTCTACGTCTCCGTGGGATCTTTATATACATCAATAACGTAATATAACATAACCTAACCCAATCTAACATCTCGGCGGTAATATTTGACGACATTCCTGGCGAGTTGGCCTCTACGTTTCCGTGGGACCTTTATATACATCAATAACGTAATATTACCTAACCTAACCCAACCTACCATCTCTGCGGTAATATTTGACAACATTCCCGGCGAGTTGGCTTCTCCGTCTCCGTGGGACCTTTATATACATCAATAACGTAATATAACCTAACCTAACCCAATCTAGCATCTCGGCGGTAATATTTGACCACATTCCTAGCTTGTTGTTGTCCTCTACGCCTCCGTGGGATCTTTATAATACTTCAATAACGTAATATAACCTAACCTAACCCAACCTAACATCTTGGCTGTAATATCTGATGACATTCCTGGCGAGTTGGCCTCTACGTTTCCGTGGGACCTTTATATACTTCAATAACGTAATATAACCTAACCTAACCCAATCTAACATCTCGGCGGTAATATTTGACAACATTCCTGGCGAGTTGGCTTCTACGTCTCCGTGGGATCTTTATATACATCAATAACGTAATATAACATAACCTAACCCAATCTAACATCTCGGCGGTAATATTTGACAACATTCCTGGCGAGTTGGCCTCTACGTCTCCGTTTGACCTTCATATACATCAATAACGTAATCTAACCTAACATAACCCAACCTAACATCTCGGCGGTAATATTTGACAACATTCCTGGCGAGTTGGCTTCTCCGTCCCCGTGGGACCTTTATATACATCTATAACGTAATATAACCTAACCTAACCCAACCTAACATCTCGGCGGTAATATTTGAAATCATTCCTGGCGAGTTGGCATCTACGTCTCCGTGGGACGTTTATATACATCAATAACGTAATATAACCTAACCTAACCCAACCTAACATCTCGGCGGTAATATTTGACAACATTCCTGGCGAGTTGGCTTCTCCGTCCCCGTGGGACTTTTATATACATCAATAACGTAATCTAACCTAACATAACCCAACCTAACATCTCGGCGGTAATATTTGACAACATTCCTGGCGAGTTGGCTTCTCCGTCCCCGTGGGACCTTTATATACATCAATAACGTAATATAACCTAACCTAACCCAACCTTACATCTCGGCGGTAATATTTGACGACATTCCTGGCGAGTTGGCCTCTACGTTTCCGTGGGATATTTATATACATCAATAACATAATATAAGCTAGCCTAACCCAACTTACATCTCCGCGGGAATATTTGACAACATTCCTGGCGAGTTGGCTTCTCCGTCCCCGTGGGACCTTTATATACATCAATAACGTAATATAACCTAACCTAACCCAACCTAACATCTCGGCGGTAATATTTGACAACATTCCTGGCGAGTCGGCTTCTCCGTCCCCGTGGGACCTTTATATACATCAATAACGTAATATAACCTAACCTAACCCAACCTAACTTCTCGGCGGTAATATTTGAAAACATACCTGGCGAGGTGGCCTCTACGTCTCCGTGGGATATTTATATACATCAATAACGTAATATAAGCTAGCCTAACCCAATCTAACATCTCGGCGGTAATATTTGACCACATTCCTGGCGAGTTGGCATCTACGTCTTCGTGGGACCTTTATATACATCAATAACGTAATATAACTTAACCTAACCCAACCTAACATCTCCGCGGTAATATTTGACAACATACATGGCGAGTTGGCCTCTACGTCTCGGTGGGCCCTTCATATACATCAATAACAAAAATATAACCTAACCTAAATCAACCTATCATCTCGGCGATAATATTTGACAAGATTCCTGGCGAGTTGGCCTCTACGTCTCCGTGGGATCTTTATATACATCAATAACGTAATATAACATAACCTAACCCAATCTAACATCTCGGCGGTAATATTTGACGACATTCCTTGCGAGTTGGCCTCTACGTTTCCGTGGGACCTTTATATACTTCAATAACGTAATATAACCTAACCTAACCCAACCTAACATCTCGGCGGTAATATTTGACGACATTCCTGGCGAGTTGGCCTCTACGTCTCCGTGGGATCTTTATATACATCAATAACGTAATATAACATAACCTAACCCAATCTAACATCTCGGCGGTAATATTTGACGACATTCCTGGCGAGTTGGCCTCTACGTTTCCGTGGGACCTTTATATACATCAATAACGTAATATTACCTAACCTAACCCAACCTACCATCTCTGCGGTAATATTTGACAACATTCCCGGCGAGTTGGCTTCTCCGTCTCCGTGGGACCTTTATATACTTCAATAACGTAATATAACCTAACCTAACCCAACCTAACATCTTGGCGGTAATATCTGACGACATTCCTGGCGAGTTGGCCTCTACGTTTCCGTGGGACCTTTATATACTTCAATAACGTAATCTAACCTAATTTAGCCCAACCTAACATCTCGGCGGTAATATTTGACAACATTCCTGGCGAGTTGGTTTCTCCGTCCCCGTGGGACCTTTATATACATCAATAACGTAATATAACCTAACCTAACCCAACCTAACATCTCCGCGGTAATATTTGACAACATACCTGGCGAGTTGGCCTCTACGTCTCCGTGGGATCTTTATATATATCAATAACGTAATATAACATAACCTAACCCAATCTAACATCTCGGCGGTAATGTTTGACGACATTCCTGGCGAGTTGGCCTCTACGTTTCCGTGGGACCTTTATATACTTCAATAACGTAATATAACCTAATCTAACACAACCTAACATCTCGGCGGTAATATTTGACAAGATTCCTGGCGAGTTGGCCTCTAGGTCTCCGTGGGATCTTTATATACATCAATAACGTAATATAACATAACCTAACCCAATCTAGCATCTCGGCGGTAATATTTGACCACATTCCTGGCTTGTTGGCCTCTACATCTCCGTGAGACCTTTATATACATCTATAACGTAATATAACCTAACCTAACCCAACCTAACATCTCGGCGGTAATATTTGAAAACATTCCTGGCGAGTTGGCATCTACGTCTCCGTGGGACCTTTATATACATCAATAACGTAATATAACCTAACCTAACCCAACCTAACTTCTCGGCGGTAATATTTGAAAACATACCTGGCGAGGTGGCCGCTACGTCTCCGTGGGATATTTATATACATCAATAACGTAATATAAGCTAGCCTAACCCAATCTAACATCTCGGCGGTAATATTTGACCACATTCCTGGCTTGTTGGCCTCTACATCTCCGTGAGACTTTTATATACATCAATAACGTAATATAGCTTAACCTAACCCAACCTAACATCTCGGCGGTAATATTTGACAACATTCCTGGCGAGTTGGCTTCTCCGTCCCCGTGGGACCTTTATATACATCAATAACGTAATATAACCTAACCTAACCCAACCTTACATCTCGGCGGTAACATTTGACGACATTCCTGGCGAGTTGGCCTCTACGTTTCCGTGGGATATTTATATACATCAATAACATAATATAAGCTAGCCTAACCCAATCTAACATCTCGGCGGTAATATTTGACAACATACCTGGCGAGTTGGCCTGTACGTCTCCGTGGGACCTTTATATACATCAATAACGTTATATAACCTAACCTAACCCAACCTATCTTCTCGGCGGTAATATTTGACAACATTCCTGGCGAGTTGGCCTCTACGTCTCCGTGGGATCTTTATATATATCAATAACGTAATATAACATAACCTAACCCAATCTAACATCTCGGCGGTAATGTTTGACGACATTCCTGGCGAGTTGGCCTCTACGTTTCCGTGGGACCTTTATATACTTCAATAACGTAATATAACCTAACCTAACACAACCTAACATCTCGGCGGTAATATTTGACAAGATTCCTGGCGAGTTGGCCTCTAGGTCTCCGTGGGATCTTTATATACATCAATAACGTAATATAACATAACCTAACCCAATCTAGCATCTCGGCGGTAATATTTGACCACATTCCTGGCTTGTTGGCCTCTACATCTCCGTGAGACCTTTATATACATCTATAACGTAATATAACCTAACCTAACCCAACCTAACATCTCGGCGGTAATATTTGAAAACATTCCTGGCGAGTTGGCATCTACGTCTCCGTGGGACCTTTATATACTTCAATAACGTAATATAACCTAACCTAACACAACCTAACATCTCGGCGGTAATATTTGACAACATTCCTGGCGAGTTGGCTTCTCCATCCCCGTGGGACCTTTATATACATCAATAACGTAATATAACCTAACCTAACCCAACCTTACATCTCGGCGGTAATATTTGACGACATTCCTGGCGAGTTGGCCTCTACGTTTCCGTGGGATATTTATATACATCAATAACATAATATAAGCTAGCCTAACCCAACTAACATCTCCGCGGGAATATTTGACAACATTTCTGGCGAGTTGGCTTCTCCGTCCCCGTGGGACCTTTATATACATCAATAACGTAATATAACCTAACCTAACCCAACCTAACATCTCGGCGGTAATATTTGACAACATTCCTGGCGAGTCGGCTTCTCCGTCCCCGTGGGACCTTTATATACATCAATAACGTAATATAACCTAACCTAACCCAACCTAACTTCTCGGCGGTAATATTTGAAAACATACCTGGCGAGGTGGCCTCTACGTCTCCGTGGGATATTTATATACATCAATAACGTAATATAAGCTAGCCTAACCCAATCTAACATCTCGGCGGTAATATTTGACCACATTCCTGGCGAGTTGGCCTCTACGTCTTCGTGGGACCTTTATATACATCAATAACGTAATATAA
This sequence comes from Xylocopa violacea, assembly GCA_963969225.1. Lineage (NCBI taxonomy): Eukaryota > Metazoa > Arthropoda > Insecta > Hymenoptera > Apidae > Xylocopa > Xylocopa violacea. The sequence goes on from CAXAJV010000001.1 coordinate 5,597,597, forward strand.
CTTAACCTAACCCAACCCAACATCTCCGCGGTAATATTTGACAACATACATGGCGAGTTGGCCTCTACGTCTCGGTGGGCCCTTCATATACATCAATAACAAAAATATAACCTAACCTAAATCAACCTATCATCTCGGCGATAATATTTGACAAGATTCCTGGCGAGTTGGCCTCTACGTCTCCGTGGGATCTTTATATACATCAATAACGTAATATAACATAACCTAACCCAACCTAACATCTCGGCGGTAATATTTGACGACATTCCTGGCGAGATGGCCTCTACGTTTCCGTGGGACCTTTATATACTTCAATAACGTAATATAACCTAACCTAACCCAATCTAACATCTCGGCGGTAATATTTGACAACATTCCTGGCGAGTTGGCTTCTACGTCTCCGTGGGATCTTTATATACATCAATAACGTAATATAACATAACCTAACCCAATCTAACATCTCGGCGGTAATATCTGACGACATTCCTGGCGAGTTGGCCTCTACGTTTCCGAGGGACCTTTATATACTTCAATAACGTAATATAACCTAACCTAACCCAACCTAACATTTCGGCGGTAATATTTGACGACATTCCTGGCGAGTTGGCCTCTACGTTTACGTGGGACCTTTATATACTTCAATAACGTAATATAACCTAACCTAACCCAATCTAGCATCTCGGCGGTAATATTTCACAGCATTCCTGGCGAGTTGGCCTCTACGTCTCCGTGGCATCTTTATATATATCAATACCGTAATATAACATAACCTAACCCAATCTAACATCTCGGCGGTAATATTTGACATCATTCCTGGCGAGTTGGCCTCTACGTTTCCGTGGGACCTTTATATACATCAATAACGTAATATAACCTAACCTAACCCAACCTACCATCTCTGCGGTAATATTTGACAACATTCCCGGCGAGTTGGCTTCTCCGTTTCCGTGGGACCTTTATATACATCAATAACGTAATATAACCTAACCTAACCCAATCTAGCATCTCGGCGGTAATGTTTGACCACATTCCTAGCTTGTTGGCCTCTACGCCTCCGTGGGATCTTTATAATACTTCAATAACGTAATATAACCTAACCTAACCCAACCTAACATCTTGGCGGTAATATCTGACGACATTCCTGGCGAGTTGGCCTCTACGTTTCCGTGGGACCTTTATATACTTCAATAACGTAATATAACCTAACCTAACCCAATCTAACATCTCGGCGGTAATATTTGACAACATTCCTGGCGAGTTGGCTTCTCCGTCCCCGTGGGACCTTTATATACATCAATAACGTAATATAACCTAACCTAACCCAACCTAACTTCTCGGCGGTAATATTTGAAAACATACCTGGCGAGGTGGCCTCTACGTCTCCGTGGGATATTTATATACATCAATAACGTAATATAAGCTAGCCTAACCCAATCTAACATCTCGGCGGTAATATTTGACCACGTTCCTGGCGAGTTGGCCTCTACGTCTTCGTGGGACCTTTATATACATCAATAACGTAATATAACTTAACCTAACCCAACCTAACATCTCCGCGGTAATATTTGACAACATACCTGGCGACTTGTCCTCTACGTCTCGGTGGACCCTTCATATACGTCAATAACAAAAATATAACCTAACCTAAATCAACCTATCATCTCGGCGATAATATTTGACATGATTCATGGCGAGTTGGCCTCTACGTCTCCGTGGGATCTTTATATACATCAATAACGTAATATAACATAACCTAACCCAATCTAACATCTCGGCGGTAATATTTGACCACATTCCTGGCTTGTTGGCCTCTACATCTCCGTGAGACTTTTATATACATCAATAACGTAATATTACCTAACCTAACCCAACCTACCATCTCTGCGGTAATATTTGACAACATTCCCGGCGAGTTGGTTTCTCCGTCTCCGTGGGACCTTCTTATACATCAATAACGTAATATAACCTAACCTAACCCAACCTTACATCTCGGCGGTAACATTTGACGACATTCCTGGCGAGTTGGCCTCTACGTTTCCGTGGGATATTTATATACATCAATGACATAATATAAGCTAGCCTAACCCAACTAACATCTCGGCGGTAATATTTGACAACATACCTGGCGAGTTGGCCTGTACGTCTCCGTGGGACCTTTATATACATCAATAACGTTATATAACCTAACCTAACCCAACCTATCTTCTCGGCGGTAATATTTGACAACATTCCTGGCGAGTTGGCCTCTACGTCTCCGTGGGATCTTTATATATATCAATAACGTAATATAACATAACCTAACCCAACCTAACTTCTCGGCGGTAATATTTGAAAACATACCTGGCGAGGTGGCCGCTACGTCTCCGTGGGATATTTATATACATCAATAACGTAATATAAGCTAGCCTAACCCAATCTAACATCTCGGCGGTAATATTTGACCACATTCCTGGCTTGTTGGCCTCTACATCTCCGTGAGACTTTTATATACATCAATAACGTAATATAACTTAACCTAACCCAACCTAACATCTCGGCGGTAATATTTGACAACATTCCTGGCGAGTTGGCTTCTCCGTCCCCGTGGGACCTTTATATACATCAATAACGTAATATAACCTAACCTAACCCAACCTTACATCTCGGCGGTAACATTTGACGACATTCCTGGCGAGTTGGCCTCTACGTTTCCGTGGGATATTTATATACATCAATAACATAATATAAGCTAGCCTAACCCAATCTAACATCTCGGCGGTAATATTTGACAACATACCTGGCGAGTTGGCCTGTACGTCTCCGTGGGACCTTTATATACATCAATAACGTTATATAACCTAACCTAACCCAACCTATCTTCTCGGCGGTAATATTTGACAACATTCCTGGCGAGTTGGCCTCTACGTCTCCGTGGGATCTTTATATATATCAATAACGTAATATAACATAACCTAACCCAATCTAACATCTCGGCGGTAATGTTTGACGACATTCCTGGCGAGTTGGCCTCTACGTTTCCGTGGGACCTTTATATACTTCAATAACGTAATATAACCTAACCTAACACAACCTAACATCTCGGCGGTAATATTTGACAAGATTCCTGGCGAGTTGGCCTCTAGGTCTCCGTGGGATCTTTATATACATCAATAACGTAATATAACATAACCTAACCCAATCTAGCATCTCGGCGGTAATATTTGACCACATTCCTGGCTTGTTGGCCTCTACATCTCCGTGAGACCTTTATATACATCTATAACGTAATATAACCTAACCTAACCCAACCTAACATCTCGGCGGTAATATTTGAAAACATTCCTGGCGAGTTGGCATCTACGTCTCCGTGGGACCTTTATATACTTCAATAACGTAATATAACCTAACCTAACACAACCTAACATCTCGGCGGTAATATTTGACAACATTCCTGGCGAGTTGGCTTCTCCATCCCCGTGGGACCTTTATATACATCAATAACGTAATATAACCTAACCTAACCCAACCTTACATCTCGGCGGTAATATTTGACGACATTCCTGGCGAGTTGGCCTCTACGTTTCCGTGGGATATTTATATACATCAATAACATAATATAAGCTAGCCTAACCCAACTAACTTCTCCGCGGGAATATTTGACAACATTTCTGGCGAGTTGGCTTCTCCGTCCCCGTGGGACCTTTATATACATCAATAACGTAATATAACCTAACCTAACCCAACCTAACATCTCGGCGGTAATATTTGACAACATTCCTGGCGAGTCGGCTTCTCCGTCCCCGTGGGACCTTTATATACATCAATAACGTAATATAACCTAACCTAACCCAACCTAACTTCTCGGCGGTAATATTTGAAAACATACCTGGCGAGGTGGCCTCTACGTCTCCGTGGGATATTTATATACATCAATAACGTAATATAAGCTAGCCTAACCCAATCTAACATCTCGGCGGTAATATTTGACCACATTCCTGGCGAGTTGGCCTCTACGTCTTCGTGGGACCTTTATATACATCAATAACGTAATATAACTTAACCTAACCCAACCCAACATCTCCGCGGTAATATTTGACAACATACATGGCGAGTTGGCCTCTACGTCTCGGTGGGCCCTTCATATACATCAATAACAAAAATATAACCTAACCTAAATCAACCTATCATCTCGGCGATAATATTTGACAAGATTCCTGGCGAGTTGGCCTCTACGTCTCCGTGGGATCTTTATATACATCAATAACGTAATATAACATAACCTAACCCAACCTAACATCTCGGCGGTAATATTTGACGACATTCCTGGCGAGATGGCCTCTACGTTTCCGTGGGACCTTTATATACTTCAATAACGTAATATAACCTAACCTAACCCAATCTAACATCTCGGCGGTAATATTTGACAACATTCCTGGCGAGTTGGCTTCTACGTCTCCGTGGGATCTTTATATACATCAATAACGTAATATAACATAACCTAACCCAATCTAACATCTCGGCGGTAATATCTGACGACATTCCTGGCGAGTTGGCCTCTACGTTTCCGAGGGACCTTTATATACTTCAATAACGTAATATAACCTAACCTAACCCAACCTAACATTTCGGCGGTAATATTTGACGACATTCCTGGCGAGTTGGCCTCTACGTTTACGTGGGACCTTTATATACTTCAATAACGTAATATAACCTAACCTAACCCAATCTAGCATCTCGGCGGTAATATTTCACAGCATTCCTGGCGAGTTGGCCTCTACGTCTCCGTGGCATCTTTATATATATCAATACCGTAATATAACATAACCTAACCCAATCTAACATCTCGGCGGTAATATTTGACATCATTCCTGGCGAGTTGGCCTCTACGTTTCCGTGGGACCTTTATATACATCAATAACGTAATATAACCTAACCTAACCCAACCTACCATCTCTGCGGTAATATTTGACAACATTCCCGGCGAGTTGGCTTCTCCGTTTCCGTGGGACCTTTATATACATCAATAACGTAATATAACCTAACCTAACCCAATCTAGCATCTCGGCGGTAATGTTTGACCACATTCCTAGCTTGTTGGCCTCTACGCCTCCGTGGGATCTTTATAATACTTCAATAACGTAATATAACCTAACCTAACCCAACCTAACATCTTGGCGGTAATATCTGACGACATTCCTGGCGAGTTGGCCTCTACGTTTCCGTGGGACCTTTATATACTTCAATAACGTAATATAACCTAACCTAACCCAATCTAACATCTCGGCGGTAATATTTGACAACATTCCTGGCGAGTTGGCTTCTCCGTCCCCGTGGGACCTTTATATACATCAATAACGTAATATAACCTAACCTAACCCAACCTAACTTCTCGGCGGTAATATTTGAAAACATACCTGGCGAGGTGGCCTCTACGTCTCCGTGGGATATTTATATACATCAATAACGTAATATAAGCTAGCCTAACCCAATCTAACATCTCGGCGGTAATATTTGACCACGTTCCTGGCGAGTTGGCCTCTACGTCTTCGTGGGACCTTTATATACATCAATAACGTAATATAACTTAACCTAACCCAACCTAACATCTCCGCGGTAATATTTGACAACATACCTGGCGACTTGTCCTCTACGTCTCGGTGGACCCTTCATATACGTCAATAACAAAAATATAACCTAACCTAAATCAACCTATCATCTCGGCGATAATATTTGACATGATTCATGGCGAGTTGGCCTCTACGTCTCCGTGGGATCTTTATATACATCAATAACGTAATATAACATAACCTAACCCAATCTAACATCTCGGCGGTAATATTTGACCACATTCCTGGCTTGTTGGCCTCTACATCTCCGTGAGACTTTTATATACATCAATAACGTAATATTACCTAACCTAACCCAACCTACCATCTCTGCGGTAATATTTGACAACATTCCCGGCGAGTTGGTTTCTCCGTCTCCGTGGGACCTTCTTATACATCAATAACGTAATATAACCTAACCTAACCCAACCTTACATCTCGGCGGTAACATTTGACGACATTCCTGGCGAGTTGGCCTCTACGTTTCCGTGGGATATTTATATACATCAATGACATAATATAAGCTAGCCTAACCCAACTAACATCTCGGCGGTAATATTTGACAACATACCTGGCGAGTTGGCCTGTACGTCTCCGTGGGACCTTTATATACATCAATAACGTTATATAACCTAACCTAACCCAACCTATCTTCTCGGCGGTAATATTTGACAACATTCCTGGCGAGTTGGCCTCTACGTCTCCGTGGGATCTTTATATATATCAATAACGTAATATAACATAACCTAACCCAATCTAACATCTCGGCGGTAATGTTTGACGACATTCCTGGCGAGTTGGCCTCTACGTTTCCGTGGGACCTTTATATACTTCAATAACGTAATATAACCTAACCTAACACAACCTAACATCTCGGCGGTAATATTTGACAAGATTCCTGGCGAGTTGGCCTCTAGGTCTCCGTGGGATCTTTATATACATCAATAACGTAATATAACATAACCTAACCCAATCTAGCATCTCGGCGGTAATATTTGTCCACATTCCTGGCTTGTTGGCCTCTACATCTCCGTGAGACCTTTATATACATCTATAACGTAATATAACCTAACCTAACCCAACCTAACATCTCGGCGGTAATATTTGAAAACATTACTGGCGAGTTGGCATCTACGTCTCCGTGGGACCTTTATATACATCAATAACGTAATATAACCTAACCTAACCCAATCTAGCATCTCGGCGGTAATATTTGACCACATTCCTAGCTTGTTGGCCTCTACGCCTCCGTGGGATCTTTATATACTTCAATAACGTAATATAACCTAACCTAACCCAACCTAACATCTTGGCGGTAATATCTGACGACATTCCTGGCGAGTTGGCCTCTACGTTTCCGTGGGACCTTTATATACTTCAATAACGTAATATAACCTAATTTAGCCCAACCTAACATCTCGGCGGTAATATTTGACAACATTCCTGGCGAGTTGGTTTCTCCGTCCCCGTGGGACCTTTATATACATCAATAACGTAATATAACCTAACCTAACCCAACCTAACATCTCCGCGGTAATATTTGACAACATACCTGGCGAGTTGGCCTCTACGTCTCCGTGGGATGTTTATATATATCAATAACGTAATATAACATAACCTAACCCAATCTAACATCTCGGCGGTAATGTTTGACGACATTCCTGGCGAGTTGGCCTCTACGTTTCCGTGGGACCTTTATATACTTCAATAACGTAATATAACCTAATCTAACACAACCTAACATCTCGGCGGTAATATTTGACAAGATTCCTGGCGAGTTGGCCTCTAGGTCTCCGTGGGATCTTTATATACATCAATAACGTAATATAACATAACCTAACCCAATCTAGCATCTCGGCGGTAATATTTGACCACATTCCTGGCTTGTTGGCCTCTACATCTCCGTGAGACCTTTATATACATCTATAACGTAATATAACCTAACCTAACCCAACCTAACATCTCGGCGTTAATATTTGAAAACATTCCTGGCGAGTTGGCATCTACGTCTCCGTGGGACCTTTATATACATCAATAACGTAATATAACCTAACCTAACCCAACCTAACTTCTCGGCGGTAATATTTGAAAACATACCTGGCGAGGTGGCCGCTACGTCTCCGTGGGATATTTATATACATCAATAACGTAATATAAGCTAGCCTAACCCAATCTAACATCTCGGCGGTAATATTTGACCACATTCCTGGCTTGTTGGCCTCTACATCTCCGTGAGACTTTTATATACATCAATAACGTAATATAACTTAACCTAACCCAACCTAACATCTCGGCGGTAATATTTGACAACATTCCTGGCGAGTTGGCTTCTCCGTCCCCGTGGGACCTTTATATACATCAATAACGTAATATAACCTAACCTAACCCAACCTTACATCTCGGCGGTAACATTTGACGACATTCCTGGCGAGTTGGCCTCTACGTTTCCGTGGGATATTTATATACATCAATAACATAATATAAGCTAGCCTAACCCAATCTAACATCTCGGCGGTAATATTTGACAACATACCTGGCGAGTTGGCCTGTACGTCTCCGTGGGACCTTTATATACATCAATAACGTTATATAACCTAACCTAACCCAACCTATCTTCTCGGCGGTAATATTTGACAACATTCCTGGCGAGTTGGCCTCTACGTCTCCGTGGGATCTTTATATATATCAATAACGTAATATAACATAACCTAACCCAATCTAACATCTCGGCGGTAATGTTTGACGACATTCCTGGCGCGTTGGCCTCTACGTTTCCGTGGGACCTTTATATACTTCAATAACGTAATATAACCTAACCTAACACAACCTAACATCTCGGCGGTAATATTTGACAAGATTCCTGGCGAGTTGGCCTCTAGGTCTCCGTGGGATCTTTATATACATCAATAACGTAATATAACATAACCTAACCCAATCTAGCATCTCGGCGGTAATATTTGACCACATTCCTGGCTTGTTGGCCTCTACATCTCCGTGAGACCTTTATATACATCTATAACGTAATATAACCTAACCTAACCCAACCTAACATCTCGGCGGTAATATTTGAAAACATTCCTGGCGAGTTGGCATCTACGTCTCCGTGGGACCTTTATATACTTCAATAACGTAATATAACCTAACCTAACACAACCTAACATCTCGGCGGTAATATCTGACAAGATTCCTGGCGAGTTGGCCTCTACGTCTCCGTGGGATCTTTATATACATCAATAACGTAATATAACATAACCTAACCCAATCTAGCATCTCGGCGGTAATATTTGACCACATTCCTGGCTTGTTGGCCTCTACATCTCCGTGAGACCTTTATATACATCTATAACGTAATATAACTTAATTTAGCCCAACCTAACATCTCGGCGGTAATATTTGACAACATTCCTGGCGAGTTGGTTTCTCCGTCCCCGTGGGACCTTTATATACATCAATAACGTAATATAACCTAACCTAACCCAACCTAACTTCTCGGCGGTAATATTTGAAAACATACCTGGCGAGGTGGCCTCTACGTCTCCGTGGGATATTTATATACATCAATAACATAATATAAGCTACCCTAACCCAACTAACATCTCCGCGGTAATATTTGACAACATACCTGGCGAGTTGGCCTCTACGTCTCGGTGGGCCCTTCATATACATCAATAACAAAAATATAACCTAACCTAAATCAACCTATCATCTCGGGATAATATTTGACAAGATTCCTGGCGAGTTGGCCTCTACGTCACCGTGGGATCTTTATATACATCAATAACGTAATATAACATAACCTAACCCAATCTAACATCTCGGCGGTAATATTTGACGACATTCCTGTCGAGTTGGCCTCTACGTTTCCGTGGGACCTTTATATACTTCAATAACGTAATATAACCTAACCTAACCCAACCTAACATCTCGGCGGTAATATTTGACGACATTCCTGGCGAGTTGGCCTCTACGTTTCCGTGGGACCTTTATATACTTCAATAACGTAATATAACCTAACCTAACCCAACCTAACATCTCGGCGGTAATATTTGAAAACATTCCTGGCGAGTTGGCATCTACGTCTCCGTGGGACCTTTATATACATCAATAACGTAATATAACCTAACCTAACCCAATCTAGCATCTCGGCGGTAATATTTGACCACATTCCTAGCTTGTTGGCCTCTACGCCTCCGTGGGATCTTTATATACTTCAATAACGTAATATAACCTAACCTAACCCAACCTAACATCTTGGCGGTAATATCTGACGACATTCCTGGCGAGTTGGCCTCTACGTTTCCGTGGGACCTTTATATACTTCAATAAGGTAATATAACCTAATTTAGCCCAACCTAACATCTCGGCGGTAATATTTGACAACATTCCTGGCGAGTTGGCTTCTCCGTCCCCGTGGGACCTTTATATACATCAATAACGTAATATAACCTAACCTAACCCAACCTAACTTCTCGGCGGTAATATTTGAAAACATACCTGGCGAGGTGGCCTCTACGTCTCCGTGGGATATTTATATACATCAATAACGTAATATAAGCTAGCCTAACCCAATCTAACATCTCGGCGGTAATATTTGACCACATTCCTGGCGAGTTGGCCTCTACGTCTCCGTGGGATCTTTATATATATCAATAACGTAATATAACATAACCTAACCCAATCTAACATCTCGGCGGTAATGTTTGACGACATTCCTGGCGCGTTGGCCTCTACGTTTCCGTGGGACCTTTATATACTTCAATAACGTAATATAACCTAACCTAACACAACCTAACATCTCGGCGGTAATATTTGACAAGATTCCTGGCGAGTTGGCCTCTAGGTCTCCGTGGGATCTTTATATACATCAATAACGTAATATAACATAACCTAACCCAATCTAGCATCTCGGCGGTAATATTTGACCACATTCCTGGCTTGTTGGCCTCTACATCTCCGTGAGACCTTTATATACATCTATAACGTAATATAACCTAACCTAACCCAACCTAACATCTCGGCGGTAATATTTGAAAACATTCCTGGCGAGTTGGCATCTACGTCTCCGTGGGACCTTTATATACTTCAATAACGTAATATAACCTAACCTAACACAACCTAACATCTCGGCGGTAATATCTGACAAGATTCCTGGCGAGTTGGCCTCTACGTCTCCGTGGGATCTTTATATACATCAATAACGTAATATAACATAACCTAACCCAATCTAGCATCTCGGCGGTAATATTTGACCACATTCCTGGCTTGTTGGCCTCTACATCTCCGTGAGACCTTTATATACATCTATAACGTAATATAACTTAATTTAGCCCAACCTAACATCTCGGCGGTAATATTTGACAACATTCCTGGCGAGTTGGTTTCTCCGTCCCCGTGGGACCTTTATATACATCAATAACGTAATATAACCTAACCTAACCCAACCTAACTTCTCGGCGGTAATATTTGAAAACATACCTGGCGAGGTGGCCTCTACGTCTCCGTGGGATATTTATATACATCAATAACATAATATAAGCTACCCTAACCCAACTAACATCTCCGCGGTAATATTTGACAACATACCTGGCGAGTTGGCCTCTACGTCTCGGTGGGCCCTTCATATACATCAATAACAAAAATATAACCTAACCTAAATCAACCTATCATCTCGGGATAATATTTGACAAGATTCCTGGCGAGTTGGCCTCTACGTCACCGTGGGATCTTTATATACATCAATAACGTAATATAACATAACCTAACCCAATCTAACATCTCGGCGGTAATATTTGACAAGATTCCTGGCGAGTTGGCCTCTAGGTCTCCGTGGGATCTTTATATACATCAATAACGTAATATAACATAACCTAACCCAATCTAGCATCTCGGCGGTAATATTTGACCACATTCCTGGCTTGTTGGCCTCTACATCTCCGTGAGACCTTTATATACATCTATAACGTAATATAACCTAACCTAACCCAACCTAACATCTCGGCGGGAATATTTGACAACATTTCTGGCGAGTTGGCTTCTCCGTCCCCGTGGGACCTTTATATACATCAATAACGTAATATAACCTAACCTAACCCAACCTAACATCTCGGCGGTAATATTTGACAACATTCCTGGCGAGTCGGCTTCTCCGTCCCCGTGGGACCTTTATATACATCAATAACGTAATATAACCTAACCTAACCCAACCTAACTTCTCGGCGGTAATATTTGAAAACATACCTGGCGAGGTGGCCTCTACGTCTCCGTGGGATATTTATATACATCAATAACGTAATATAAGCTAGCCTAACCCAATCTAACATCTCGGCGGTAATATTTGACCACATTCCTGGCGAGTTGGCCTCTACGTCTTCGTGGGACCTTTATATACATCAATAACGTAATATAACTTAACCTAACCCAACCCAACATCTCCGCGGTAATATTTGAAAACATACATGGCGAGTTGGCCTCTACGTCTCGGTGGGCCCTTCATATACATCAATAACAAAAATATAACCTAACCTAAATCAACCTATCATCTCGGCGATAATATTTGACAAGATTCCTGGCGAGTTGGCCTCTACGTCTCCGTGGGATCTTTATATACATCAATAACGTAATATAACATAACCTAACCCAACCTAACATCTCGGCGGTAATATTTGACGACATTCCTGGCGAGTTGGCCTCTACGTTTCCGTGGGACCTTTATATACTTCAATAACGTAATATAACCTAACCTAACCCAATCTAACATCTCGGCGGTAATATTTGACAACATTCCTGGCGAGTTGGCTTCTACGTCTCCGTGGGATCTTTATATACATCAATAACGTAATATAACATAACCTAACCCAATCTAACATCTCGGCGGTAATATCTGACGACATTCCTGGCGAGTTGGCCTCTACGTTTCCGAGGGACCTTTATATACTTCAATAACGTAATATAACCTAACCTAACCCAACCTAACATTTCGGCGGTAATATTTGACGACATTCCTGGCGAGTTGGCCTCTACGTTTACGTGGGACCTTTATATACTTCAATAACGTAATATAACCTAACCTAACCCAATCTAGCATCTCGGCGGTAATATTTCACAGCATTCCTGGCGAGTTGGCCTCTACGTCTCCGTGGCATCTTTATATATATCAATACCGTAATATAACATAACCTAACCCAATCTAACATCTCGGCGGTAATATTTGACATCATTCCTGGCGAGTTGGCCTCTACGTTTCCGTGGGACCTTTATATACATCAATAACGTAATATAACCTAACCTAACCCAACCTACCATCTCTGCGGTAATATTTGACAACATTCCCGGCGAGTTGGCTTCTCCGTTTCCGTGGGACCTTTATATACATCAATAACGTAATATAACCTAACCTAACCCAATCTAGCATCTCGGCGGTAATGTTTGACCACATTCCTAGCTTGTTGGCCTCTACGCCTCCGTGGGATCTTTATAATACTTCAATAACGTAATATAACCTAACCTAACCCAACCTAACATCTTGGCGGTAATATCTGACGACATTCCTGGCGAGTTGGCCTCTACGTTTCCGTGGGACCTTTATATACTTCAATAACGTAATATAACCTAACCTAACCCAATCTAACATCTCGGCGGTAATATTTGACAACATTCCTGGCGAGTTGGCTTCTCCGTCCCCGTGGGACCTTTATATACATCAATAACGTAATATAACCTAACCTAACCCAACCTAACTTCTCGGCGGTAATATTTGAAAACATACCTGGCGAGGTGGCCTCTACGTCTCCGTGGGATATTTATATACATCAATAACGTAATATAAGCTAGCCTAACCCAATCTAACATCTCGGCGGTAATATTTGACCACGTTCCTGGCGAGTTGGCCTCTACGTCTTCGTGGGACCTTTATATACATCAATAACGTAATATAACTTAACCTAACCCAACCTAACATCTCCGCGGTAATATTTGACAACATACCTGGCGACTTGTCCTCTACGTCTCGGTGGACCCTTCATATACGTCAATAACAAAAATATAACCTAACCTAAATCAACCTATCATCTCGGCGATAATATTTGACATGATTCATGGCGAGTTGGCCTCTACGTCTCCGTGGGATCTTTATATACATCAATAACGTAATATAACATAACCTAACCCAATCTAACATCTCGGCGGTAATATTTGACCACATTCCTGGCTTGTTGGCCTCTACATCTCCGTGAGACTTTTATATACATCAATAACGTAATATTACCTAACCTAACCCAACCTACCATCTCTGCGGTAATATTTGACAACATTCCCGGCGAGTTGGTTTCTCCGTCTCCGTGGGACCTTCTTATACATCAATAACGTAATATAACCTAACCTAACCCAACCTTACATCTCGGCGGTAACATTTGACGACATTCCTGGCGAGTTGGCCTCTACGTTTCCGTGGGATATTTATATACATCAATGACATAATATAAGCTAGCCTAACCCAACTAACATCTCGGCGGTAATATTTGACAACATACCTGGCGAGTTGGCCTGTACGTCTCCGTGGGACCTTTATATACATCAATAACGTTATATAACCTAACCTAACCCAACCTATCTTCTCGGCGGTAATATTTGACAACATTCCTGGCGAGTTGGCCTCTACGTCTCCGTGGGATCTTTATATATATCAATAACGTAATATAACATAACCTAACCCAATCTAACATCTCGGCGGTAATGTTTGACGACATTCCTGGCGAGTTGGCCTCTACGTTTCCGTGGGACCTTTATATACTTCAATAACGTAATATAACCTAACCTAACACAACCTAACATCTCGGCGGTAATATTTGACAAGATTCCTGGCGAGTTGGCCTCTAGGTCTCCGTGGGATCTTTATATACATCAATAACGTAATATAACATAACCTAACCCAATCTAGCATCTCGGCGGTAATATTTGTCCACATTCCTGGCTTGTTGGCCTCTACATCTCCGTGAGACCTTTATATACATCTATAACGTAATATAACCTAACCTAACCCAACCTAACATCTCGGCGGTAATATTTGAAAACATTACTGGCGAGTTGGCATCTACGTCTCCGTGGGACCTTTATATACATCAATAACGTAATATAACCTAACCTAACCCAATCTAGCATCTCGGCGGTAATATTTGACCACATTCCTAGCTTGTTGGCCTCTACGCCTCCGTGGGATCTTTATATACTTCAATAACGTAATATAACCTAACCTAACCCAACCTAACATCTTGGCGGTAATATCTGACGACATTCCTGGCGAGTTGGCCTCTACGTTTCCGTGGGACCTTTATATACTTCAATAACGTAATATAACCTAATTTAGCCCAACCTAACATCTCGGCGGTAATATTTGACAACATTCCTGGCGAGTTGGTTTCTCCGTCCCCGTGGGACCTTTATATACATCAATAACGTAATATAACCTAACCTAACCCAACCTAACATCTCCGCGGTAATATTTGACAACATACCTGGCGAGTTGGCCTCTACGTCTCCGTGGGATGTTTATATATATCAATAACGTAATATAACATAACCTAACCCAATCTAACATCTCGGCGGTAATGTTTGACGACATTCCTGGCGAGTTGGCCTCTACGTTTCCGTGGGACCTTTATATACTTCAATAACGTAATATAACCTAATCTAACACAACCTAACATCTCGGCGGTAATATTTGACAAGATTCCTGGCGAGTTGGCCTCTAGGTCTCCGTGGGATCTTTATATACATCAATAACGTAATATAACATAACCTAACCCAATCTAGCATCTCGGCGGTAATATTTGACCACATTCCTGGCTTGTTGGCCTCTACATCTCCGTGAGACCTTTATATACATCTATAACGTAATATAACCTAACCTAACCCAACCTAACATCTCGGCGGTAATATTTGAAAACATTCCTGGCGAGTTGGCATCTACGTCTCCGTGGGACCTTTATATACATCAATAACGTAATATAACCTAACCTAACCCAACCTAACTTCTCGGCGGTAATATTTGAAAACATACCTGGCGAGGTGGCCGCTACGTCTCCGTGGGATATTTATATACATCAATAACGTAATATAAGCTAGCCTAACCCAATCTAACATCTCGGCGGTAATATTTGACCACATTCCTGGCTTGTTGGCCTCTACATCTCCGTGAGACTTTTATATACATCAATAACGTAATATAACTTAACCTAACCCAACCTAACATCTCGGCGGTAATATTTGACAACATTCCTGGCGAGTTGGCTTCTCCGTCCCCGTGGGACCTTTATATACATCAATAACGTAATATAACCTAACCTAACCCAACCTTACATCTCGGCGGTAACATTTGACGACATTCCTGGCGAGTTGGCCTCTACGTTTCCGTGGGATATTTATATACATCAATAACATAATATAAGCTAGCCTAACCCAATCTAACATCTCGGCGGTAATATTTGACAACATACCTGGCGAGTTGGCCTGTACGTCTCCGTGGGACCTTTATATACATCAATAACGTTATATAACCTAACCTAACCCAACCTATCTTCTCGGCGGTAATATTTGACAACATTCCTGGCGAGTTGGCCTCTACGTCTCCGTGGGATCTTTATATATATCAATAACGTAATATAACATAACCTAACCCAATCTAACATCTCGGCGGTAATGTTTGACGACATTCCTGGCGCGTTGGCCTCTACGTTTCCGTGGGACCTTTATATACTTCAATAACGTAATATAACCTAACCTAACACAACCTAACATCTCGGCGGTAATATTTGACAAGATTCCTGGCGAGTTGGCCTCTAGGTCTCCGTGGGATCTTTATATACATCAATAACGTAATATAACATAACCTAACCCAATCTAGCATCTCGGCGGTAATATTTGACCACATTCCTGGCTTGTTGGCCTCTACATCTCCGTGAGACCTTTATATACATCTATAACGTAATATAACCTAACCTAACCCAACCTAACATCTCGGCGGTAATATTTGAAAACATTCCTGGCGAGTTGGCATCTACGTCTCCGTGGGACCTTTATATACTTCAATAACGTAATATAACCTAACCTAACACAACCTAACATCTCGGCGGTAATATCTGACAAGATTCCTGGCGAGTTGGCCTCTACGTCTCCGTGGGATCTTTATATACATCAATAACGTAATATAACATAACCTAACCCAATCTAGCATCTCGGCGGTAATATTTGACCACATTCCTGGCTTGTTGGCCTCTACATCTCCGTGAGACCTTTATATACATCTATAACGTAATATAACTTAATTTAGCCCAACCTAACATCTCGGCGGTAATATTTGACAACATTCCTGGCGAGTTGGTTTCTCCGTCCCCGTGGGACCTTTATATACATCAATAACGTAATATAACCTAACCTAACCCAACCTAACTTCTCGGCGGTAATATTTGAAAACATACCTGGCGAGGTGGCCTCTACGTCTCCGTGGGATATTTATATACATCAATAACATAATATAAGCTACCCTAACCCAACTAACATCTCCGCGGTAATATTTGACAACATACCTGGCGAGTTGGCCTCTACGTCTCGGTGGGCCCTTCATATACATCAATAACAAAAATATAACCTAACCTAAATCAACCTATCATCTCGGGATAATATTTGACAAGATTCCTGGCGAGTTGGCCTCTACGTCACCGTGGGATCTTTATATACATCAATAACGTAATATAACATAACCTAACCCAATCTAACATCTCGGCGGTAATATTTGACGACATTCCTGTCGAGTTGGCCTCTACGTTTCCGTGGGACCTTTATATACTTCAATAACGTAATATAACCTAACCTAACCCAACCTAACATCTCGGCGGTAATATTTGACGACATTCCTGGCGAGTTGGCCTCTACGTTTCCGTGGGACCTTTATATACTTCAATAACGTAATATAACCTAACCTAACCCAACCTAACATCTCGGCGGTAATATTTGAAAACATTCCTGGCGAGTTGGCATCTACGTCTCCGTGGGACCTTTATATACATCAATAACGTAATATAACCTAACCTAACCCAATCTAGCATCTCGGCGGTAATATTTGACCACATTCCTAGCTTGTTGGCCTCTACGCCTCCGTGGGATCTTTATATACTTCAATAACGTAATATAACCTAACCTAACCCAACCTAACATCTTGGCGGTAATATCTGACGACATTCCTGGCGAGTTGGCCTCTACGTTTCCGTGGGACCTTTATATACTTCAATAACGTAATATAACCTAATTTAGCCCAACCTAACATCTCGGCGGTAATATTTGACAACATTCCTGGCGAGTTGGCTTCTCCGTCCCCGTGGGACCTTTATATACATCAATAACGTAATATAACCTAACCTAACCCAACCTAACTTCTCGGCGGTAATATTTGAAAACATACCTGGCGAGGTGGCCTCTACGTCTCCGTGGGATATTTATATACATCAATAACGTAATATAAGCTAGCCTAACCCAATCTAACATCTCGGCGGTAATATTTGACCACATTCCTGGCGAGTTGGCCTCTACGTCTCCGTGGGATCTTTATATATATCAATAACGTAATATAACATAACCTAACCCAATCTAACATCTCGGCGGTAATGTTTGACGACATTCCTGGCGCGTTGGCCTCTACGTTTCCGTGGGACCTTTATATACTTCAATAACGTAATATAACCTAACCTAACACAACCTAACATCTCGGCGGTAATATTTGACAAGATTCCTGGCGAGTTGGCCTCTAGGTCTCCGTGGGATCTTTATATACATCAATAACGTAATATAACATAACCTAACCCAATCTAGCATCTCGGCGGTAATATTTGACCACATTCCTGGCTTGTTGGCCTCTACATCTCCGTGAGACCTTTATATACATCTATAACGTAATATAACCTAACCTAACCCAACCTAACATCTCGGCGGTAATATTTGAAAACATTCCTGGCGAGTTGGCATCTACGTCTCCGTGGGACCTTTATATACTTCAATAACGTAATATAACCTAACCTAACACAACCTAACATCTCGGCGGTAATATCTGACAAGATTCCTGGCGAGTTGGCCTCTACGTCTCCGTGGGATCTTTATATACATCAATAACGTAATATAACATAACCTAACCCAATCTAGCATCTCGGCGGTAATATTTGACCACATTCCTGGCTTGTTGGCCTCTACATCTCCGTGAGACCTTTATATACATCTATAACGTAATATAACTTAATTTAGCCCAACCTAACATCTCGGCGGTAATATTTGACAACATTCCTGGCGAGTTGGTTTCTCCGTCCCCGTGGGACCTTTATATACATCAATAACGTAATATAACCTAACCTAACCCAACCTAACTTCTCGGCGGTAATATTTGAAAACATACCTGGCGAGGTGGCCTCTACGTCTCCGTGGGATATTTATATACATCAATAACATAATATAAGCTACCCTAACCCAACTAACATCTCCGCGGTAATATTTGACAACATACCTGGCGAGTTGGCCTCTACGTCTCGGTGGGCCCTTCATATACATCAATAACAAAAATATAACCTAACCTAAATCAACCTATCATCTCGGGATAATATTTGACAAGATTCCTGGCGAGTTGGCCTCTACGTCACCGTGGGATCTTTATATACATCAATAACGTAATATAACATAACCTAACCCAATCTAACATCTCGGCGGTAATATTTGACGACATTCCTGTCGAGTTGGCCTCTACGTTTCCGTGGGACCTTTATATACTTCAATAACGTAATATAACCTAACCTAACCCAACCTAACATCTCGGCGGTAATATTTGACGACATTCCTGGCGAGTTGGCCTCTACGTTTCCGTGGGACCTTTATATACTTCAATAACGTAATATAACCTAACCTAACCCAACCTAACATCTCGGCGGTAATATTTGAAAACATTCCTGGCGAGTTGGCATCTACGTCTCCGTGGGACCTTTATATACATCAATAACGTAATATAACCTAACCTAACCCAATCTAGCATCTCGGCGGTAATATTTGACCACATTCCTAGCTTGTTGGCCTCTACGCCTCCGTGGGATCTTTATATACTTCAATAACGTAATATAACCTAACCTAACCCAACCTAACATCTTGGCGGTAATATCTGACGACATTCCTGGCGAGTTGGCCTCTACGTTTCCGTGGGACCTTTATATACTTCAATAACGTAATATAACCTAATTTAGCCCAACCTAACATCTCGGCGGTAATATTTGACAACATTCCTGGCGAGTTGGCTTCTCCGTCCCCGTGGGACCTTTATATACATCAATAACGTAATATAACCTAACCTAACCCAACCTAACTTCTCGGCGGTAATATTTGAAAACATACCTGGCGAGGTGGCCTCTACGTCTCCGTGGGATATTTATATACATCAATAACGTAATATAAGCTAGCCTAACCCAATCTAACATCTCGGCGGTAATATTTGACCACATTCCTGGCGAGTTGGCCTCTACGTCTCCGTGGGATCTTTATATATATCAATAACGTAATATAACATAACCTAACCCAATCTAACATCTCGGCGGTAATGTTTGACGACATTCCTGGCGCGTTGGCCTCTACGTTTCCGTGGGACCTTTATATACTTCAATAACGTAATATAACCTAACCTAACACAACCTAACATCTCGGCGGTAATATTTGACAAGATTCCTGGCGAGTTGGCCTCTAGGTCTCCGTGGGATCTTTATATACATCAATAACGTAATATAACATAACCTAACCCAATCTAGCATCTCGGCGGTAATATTTGACCACATTCCTGGCTTGTTGGCCTCTACATCTCCGTGAGACCTTTATATACATCTATAACGTAATATAACCTAACCTAACCCAACCTAACATCTCGGCGGTAATATTTGAAAACATTCCTGGCGAGTTGGCATCTACGTCTCCGTGGGACCTTTATATACTTCAATAACGTAATATAACCTAACCTAACACAACCTAACATCTCGGCGGTAATATCTGACAAGATTCCTGGCGAGTTGGCCTCTACGTCTCCGTGGGATCTTTATATACATCAATAACGTAATATAACATAACCTAACCCAATCTAGCATCTCGGCGGTAATATTTGACCACATTCCTGGCTTGTTGGCCTCTACATCTCCGTGAGACCTTTATATACATCTATAACGTAATATAACTTAATTTAGCCCAACCTAACATCTCGGCGGTAATATTTGACAACATTCCTGGCGAGTTGGTTTCTCCGTCCCCGTGGGACCTTTATATACATCAATAACGTAATATAACCTAACCTAACCCAACCTAACTTCTCGGCGGTAATATTTGAAAACATACCTGGCGAGGTGGCCTCTACGTCTCCGTGGGATATTTATATACATCAATAACATAATATAAGCTACCCTAACCCAACTAACATCTCCGCGGTAATATTTGACAACATACCTGGCGAGTTGGCCTCTACGTCTCGGTGGGCCCTTCATATACATCAATAACAAAAATATAACCTAACCTAAATCAACCTATCATCTCGGGATAATATTTGACAAGATTCCTGGCGAGTTGGCCTCTACGTCACCGTGGGATCTTTATATACATCAATAACGTAATATAACATAACCTAACCCAATCTAACATCTCGGCGGTAATATTTGACGACATTCCTGTCGAGTTGGCCTCTACGTTTCCGTGGGACCTTTATATACTTCAATAACGTAATATAACCTAACCTAACCCAACCTAACATCTCGGCGGTAATATTTGACGACATTCCTGGCGAGTTGGCCTCTACGTTTCCGTGGGACCTTTATATACTTCAATAACGTAATATAACCTAACCTAACCCAACCTAACATCTCGGCGGTAATATTTGAAAACATTCCTGGCGAGTTGGCATCTACGTCTCCGTGGGACCTTTATATACATCAATAACGTAATATAACCTAACCTAACCCAATCTAGCATCTCGGCGGTAATATTTGACCACATTCCTAGCTTGTTGGCCTCTACGCCTCCGTGGGATCTTTATATACTTCAATAACGTAATATAACCTAACCTAACCCAACCTAACATCTTGGCGGTAATATCTGACGACATTCCTGGCGAGTTGGCCTCTACGTTTCCGTGGGACCTTTATATACTTCAATAACGTAATATAACCTAATTTAGCCCAACCTAACATCTCGGCGGTAATATTTGACAACATTCCTGGCGAGTTGGCTTCTCCGTCCCCGTGGGACCTTTATATACATCAATAACGTAATATAACCTAACCTAACCCAACCTAACTTCTCGGCGGTAATATTTGAAAACATACCTGGCGAGGTGGCCTCTACGTCTCCGTGGGATATTTATATACATCAATAACGTAATATAAGCTAGCCTAACCCAATCTAACATCTCGGCGGTAATATTTGACCACATTCCTGGCGAGTTGGCCTCTACGTCTCCGTGGGATCTTTATATATATCAATAACGTAATATAACATAACCTAACCCAATCTAACATCTCGGCGGTAATGTTTGACGACATTCCTGGCGCGTTGGCCTCTACGTTTCCGTGGGACCTTTATATACTTCAATAACGTAATATAACCTAACCTAACACAACCTAACATCTCGGCGGTAATATTTGACAAGATTCCTGGCGAGTTGGCCTCTAGGTCTCCGTGGGATCTTTATATACATCAATAACGTAATATAACATAACCTAACCCAATCTAGCATCTCGGCGGTAATATTTGACCACATTCCTGGCTTGTTGGCCTCTACATCTCCGTGAGACCTTTATATACATCTATAACGTAATATAACCTAACCTAACCCAACCTAACATCTCGGCGGTAATATTTGAAAACATTCCTGGCGAGTTGGCATCTACGTCTCCGTGGGACCTTTATATACTTCAATAACGTAATATAACCTAACCTAACACAACCTAACATCTCGGCGGTAATATCTGACAAGATTCCTGGCGAGTTGGCCTCTACGTCTCCGTGGGATCTTTATATACATCAATAACGTAATATAACATAACCTAACCCAATCTAGCATCTCGGCGGTAATATTTGACCACATTCCTGGCTTGTTGGCCTCTACATCTCCGTGAGACCTTTATATACATCTATAACGTAATATAACTTAATTTAGCCCAACCTAACATCTCGGCGGTAATATTTGACAACATTCCTGGCGAGTTGGTTTCTCCGTCCCCGTGGGACCTTTATATACATCAATAACGTAATATAACCTAACCTAACCCAACCTAACTTCTCGGCGGTAATATTTGAAAACATACCTGGCGAGGTGGCCTCTACGTCTCCGTGGGATATTTATATACATCAATAACATAATATAAGCTACCCTAACCCAACTAACATCTCCGCGGTAATATTTGACAACATACCTGGCGAGTTGGCCTCTACGTCTCGGTGGGCCCTTCATATACATCAATAACAAAAATATAACCTAACCTAAATCAACCTATCATCTCGGGATAATATTTGACAAGATTCCTGGCGAGTTGGCCTCTACGTCACCGTGGGATCTTTATATACATCAATAACGTAATGTAACATAACCTAACCCAATCTAACATCTCGGCGGTAATATTTGACGACATTCCTGTCGAGTTGGCCTCTACGTTTCCGTGGGACCTTTATATACTTCAATAACGTAATATAACCTAACCTAACCCAACCTAACATCTCGGCGGTAATATTTGACGACATTCCTGGCGAGTTGGCCTCTACGTTTCCGTGGGACCTTTATATACTTCAATAACGTAATATAACCTAACCTAACCCAACCTAACATCTCGGCGGTAATATTTGAAAACATTCCTGGCGAGTTGGCATCTACGTCTCCGTGGGACCTTTATATACATCAATAACGTAATATAACCTAACCTAACCCAATCTAGCATCTCGGCGGTAATATTTGACCACATTCCTAGCTTGTTGGCCTCTACGCCTCCGTGGGATCTTTATATACTTCAATAACGTAATATAACCTAACCTAACCCAACCTAACATCTTGGCGGTAATATCTGACGACATTCCTGGCGAGTTGGCCTCTACGTTTCCGTGGGACCTTTATATACTTCAATAACGTAATATAACCTAATTTAGCCCAACCTAACATCTCGGCGGTAATATTTGACAACATTCCTGGCGAGTTGGCTTCTCCGTCCCCGTGGGACCTTTATATACATCAATAACGTAATATAACCTAACCTAACCCAACCTAACTTCTCGGCGGTAATATTTGAAAACATACCTGGCGAGGTGGCCTCTACGTCTCCGTGGGATATTTATATACATCAATAACGTAATATAAGCTAGCCTAACCCAATCTAACATCTCGGCGGTAATATTTGACCACATTCCTGGCGAGTTGGTCTCTACGTCTTCGTGGGACCTTTATATACATCAATAACGTAATATAACTTAACCTAACCCAACCTAACATCTCCGCGGTAATATTTGACAACATACCTGGCGAGTTGGCCTCTACGTCTCGGTGGGCCCTTCATATACATCAATAACAAAAATATAACCTAACCTAAATCAACCTATCATCTCGGCGATAATATTTGACAAGATTCCTGGCGAGTTGGCCTCTACGTCTCCGTGGGATCTTTATATATATCAATAACGTAATATAACATAACCTAACCCAATCTAACATCTCGGCGGTAATATTTGGCATCATTCCTGGCGAGTTGGCCTCTACGTCTCCGTGGGACCTTTATATACATCAATAACGTAATATAACCTAACCTAGCCCAACCTAACATCTCGGCGGTAATATTTGACAACATTCCTGGCGAGTTGGCTTCTCCGTCCCCGTGGGATCTTTATATACATCAATAACGTAATATAAACTAACCTAACCCAACCTAACTTCTCGGCGGTAATATTTGAAAGCATACCTGGCGAGGTGGCCTCTACGTCTCCGTGGGATATTTATATACATCAATAACGTAATATAAGCTAGCCTAACCCAATCTAACATCTCGGCGGTAATATTTGACCACATTCCTGGCGAGTTGGCCTCTACGTCTTCGTGGGACCTTTATATACATCAATAACGTAATATAACTTAACCTAACCCAACCTAACATCTCCGCGGTAATATTTGACAACATACCTGGCGAGTTGGCATCTACGTCTCGGTGGGCCCTTCATATACATCAATAACAAAAATATAACCTAACCTAAATCAACCTATCATCTCGGCGATAATATTTGACAAGATTCCTGGCGAGTTGGCCTCTACGTCACCGTGGGATCTTTATATACATCAATAACGTAATATAACATAACCTAACCCAATCTAACATCTCGGCGGTAATATTTGACGACATTCCTGGCGAGTTGGCCTCTACGTTTCCGTGGGACCTTTATATACTTCAATAACGTAATATAACCTAACCTAACCCAACCTAACATCTCGGCGGTAATATTTGACGACATTCCTGGCGAGTTGGCCTCTACGTTTCCGTGGGACCTTTATATACTTCAATAACGTAATATAACCTAACCTAACCCAACCTAACATATCGGCGGTAATATTTGACAACATTCCCGGCGAGTTGGCATCTACGTCTCCGTGGGACCTTTATATACTTCAATAACGTAATATAATCTAACCTAAATCAACCTATCATCTCGGCGATAATATTTGACAAGATTCCTGGCGAGTTGGCCTCTAGGTCTCCGTGGGATCTTTATGTACATCAATAACGTATTATAACATAACCTAACCCAATCTAGCATCTCGGCGGTAATATTTGACCACATTCCTGGCTTGTTGGCCTCTACGTCTCCGTGAGACTTTTATATACATCTATAACGTAATATAACCTAACCTAACCCAACCTAACATCTCGGCGGTAATATTTGAAATCATTCCTGTCGAGTTGGCTTCTCCGTCCCCGTGGGACCTTTATATACATCAATAACGTAATATAACCTAACCTAATCCAACCTAACATCTCGGCGGTAATATTTGACAACATTCCCGGCGAGATGGCTTCTCCGTCTCCGTGGGACCTTTATATACATCAATAACGTTATATAACCTAACCTAACCCAACCTATCTTCTCGGCGGTAATATTTGACATCATTCCTGGCGAGTTGGCCTCTACGTCTCCGTTTGTTCTTCATAAACATCAATAACGTAATATAACCTAACCTAACCCAACCTAACATCTCGGCGGTAATATTTGAAAACATACCTGGCGAGTTGACCTCTACGTCTCCGTGGGACCTTTATATACATCAATAACGTAATATAAACTAGGCTAACCCAACCTAACATCTCGGCGGTAATATTTGAAAACATTCATGGCGAGTTGGCTTCTCCGTCTCCGTGGTACATTTATATACCTCAAAAACGTAATACAACCTAACCTAACCCAATCTAACATCTCGGCGGTAATATTTGACAACATTCCTGGCGAGTTGGCCTCTACGTCTCCGTTAGACCTTCATATACATCAATAACGTAATCTAACCTAACATAACCCAACCTAACATCTCGGCGGTAATATTTGACAACATTCCTGTCGAGTTGGCCTCTACGTCTCCGTGGGACCTTTATATACATCAATAACGTAATATAACCTAACCTAGCCCAACCTAACATCTCGGCGGTAATATTTGGCAACATTCCTGGCGAGTTGGCTTCTCCGTCCCCGTGGGACCTTTATATACATCAATAACGTAATATAACCTAACCTAACCCAACCTAACTTCTCGGCGGTAATATTTGAAAACATACCTGGCGAGGTGGCCTCTACGTCTCCGTGGGATATTTATATACACCAATAACGTAATATAAGCTAGCCTAACCCAATCTAACATCTCAGGGGTAATATTTGACCACATTCCTGGCGAGTTGGCCTCTACGTCTTCGTGGGACCTTTATATACATCAATAACGTAATATAACTTAACCTAACCCAACCTAACATCTCCGCGGTAATATTTGACAACATACCTGGCGAGTTGGCCTCTACGTCTCGGTGGGCCCTTCATATACATCAATAACAAAAATATAACCTAACCTAAATCAACCTATCATCTCGGCGATAATATTTGACAAGATTCCTGGCGAGTTGGCCTCTACGTCACCGTGGGATCTTTATATACATCAATAACGTAATATAACATAACCTAACCCAATCTAACATCTCGGCGGTAATATTTGACGACATTCCTGGCGAGTTGGCCTCTACGTTTCCGTGGGACCTTTATATACTTCAATAACGTAATATAACCTAACCTAACCCAACCTAACATCTCGGCGGTAATATTTGACAACATTCCTGGCGAGTTGGCCTCTACGTTTCCGTGGGACCTTTATATACTTCAATAACGTAATATAACCTAACCTAACACAACCTAACATCTCGGCGGTAATATTTGACAACATTCCTGGCGAGTTGGCCTCTACGTCTCCGTGGGACCTTTATATACTTCAATAACGTAATATAACCTAACCTAAATCAACCTATCATCTCGGCGATAATATTTGACAAGATTCCTGGCGAGCTGGCCTCTACGTCACCGTGGGATCTTTATATACATCAATAACGTAATATAACATAACCTAACCCAATCTAACATCTCGGCGGTAATATTTGACAACATTCCTGGCGAGTTGGCCTCTACGTCTCCGTGGGACCTTTATATACTTCAATAACGTAATATAACCTAACCTAAATCAACCTATCATCTCGGCGATAATATTTGACAAGATTCCTGGCGAGTTGGCCTCTAGGTCTCCGTGGGATCTTTATATACATCAATAACGTATTATAACATAACCTAACCCAATCTAGCATCTCGGCGGTAATATTTGACCACATTCCTGGCTTGTTGGCCTCTACGTCTCCGTGAGACCTTTATATACATCAATAACGTTATATAACCTAACCTAACCCAACCTATCTTCTCGGCGGTAATATTTGACAACATTCCTGGCGAGTTGGCCTCTACGTCTCCGTGGGATCTTTATATATATCAATAACGTTATATAACCTAACCTAACCCAACCTATCTTCTCGGCGGTAATATTTGACATCATTCCTGGCGAGTTGGCCTCTACGTCTCCGTTTGTTCTTCATAAACATCAATAACGTAATATAACCTAACCTAACCCAACCTAACATCTCGGCGGTAATATTTGAAAACATACCTGGCGAGTTGACCTCTACGTCTCCGTGGGACCTTTATATACATCAATAACGTAATATAAACTAGGCTAACCCAACCTAACATCTCGGCGGTAATATTTGAAAACATTCATGGCGAGTTGGCTTCTCCGTCTCCGTGGTACATTTATATACCTCAAAAACGTAATACAACCTAACCTAACCCAATCTAACATCTCGGCGGTAATATTTGACAACATTCCTGGCGAGTTGGCCTCTACGTCTCCGTTAGACCTTCATATACATCAATAACGTAATCTAACCTAACATAACCCAACCTAACATCTCGGCGGTAATATTTGACAACATTCCTGTCGAGTTGGCCTCTACGTCTCCGTGGGACCTTTATATACATCAATAACGTAATATAACCTAACCTAGCCCAACCTAACATCTCGGCGGTAATATTTGGCAACATTCCTGGCGAGTTGGCTTCTCCGTCCCCGTGGGACCTTTATATACATCAATAACGTAATATAACCTAACCTAACCCAACCTAACTTCTCGGCGGTAATATTTGAAAACATACCTGGCGAGGTGGCCTCTACGTCTCCGTGGGATATTTATATACACCAATAACGTAATATAAGCTAGCCTAACCCAATCTAACATCTCAGGGGTAATATTTGACCACATTCCTGGCGAGTTGGCCTCTACGTCTTCGTGGGACCTTTATATACATCAATAACGTAATATAACTTAACCTAACCCAACCTAACATCTCCGCGGTAATATTTGACAACATACCTGGCGAGTTGGCCTCTACGTCTCGGTGGGCCCTTCATATACATCAATAACAAAAATATAACCTAACCTAAATCAACCTATCATCTCGGCGATAATATTTGACAAGATTCCTGGCGAGTTGGCCTCTACGTCACCGTGGGATCTTTATATACATCAATAACGTAATATAACATAACCTAACCCAATCTAACATCTCGGCGGTAATATTTGACGACATTCCTGGCGAGTTGGCCTCTACGTTTCCGTGGGACCTTTATATACTTCAATAACGTAATATAACCTAACCTAACCCAACCTAACATCTCGGCGGTAATATTTGACAACATTCCTGGCGAGTTGGCCTCTACGTTTCCGTGGGACCTTTATATACTTCAATAACGTAATATAACCTAACCTAACACAACCTAACATCTCGGCGGTAATATTTGACAACATTCCTGGCGAGTTGGCCTCTACGTCTCCGTGGGACCTTTATATACTTCAATAACGTAATATAACCTAACCTAAATCAACCTATCATCTCGGCGATAATATTTGACAAGATTCCTGGCGAGCTGGCCTCTACGTCACCGTGGGATCTTTATATACCTCAATAACGTAATATAACATAACCTAACCCAATCTAACATCTCGGCGGTAATATTTGACAACATTCCTGGCGAGTTGGCCTCTACGTCTCCGTGGGACCTTTATATACTTCAATAACGTAATATAACCTAACCTAAATCAACCTATCATCTCGGCGATAATATTTGACAAGATTCCTGGCGAGTTGGCCTCTAGGTCTCCGTGGGATCTTTATATACATCAATAACGTATTATAACATAACCTAACCCAATCTAGCATCTCGGCGGTAATATTTGACCACATTCCTGGCTTGTTGGCCTCTACGTCTCCGTGAGACCTTTATATACATCAATAACGTTATATAACCTAACCTAACCCAACCTATCTTCTCGGCGGTAATATTTGACAACATTCCTGGCGAGTTGGCCTCTACGTCTCCGTGGGATCTTTATATATATCAATAACGTAATATAACATAACCTAACCCAATCTAACATCTCGGCGGTAATATTTGACATCATTCCTGGCGAGTTGGCCTCTACGTCTCCGTGGGACCTTTATATACATCAATAACGTAATATAACCTAACCTAGCCCAACCTAACATCTCGGCGGTAATATTTGACAACATTCCTGGCGAGTTGGCTTCTCCGTCCCCGTGGGACCTTTATATACATCAATAACGTAATATAAACTAACCTAACCCAACCTAACTTCTCGGCGGTATTATTTGAAAACATACCTGGCGAGGTGGCCTCTACGTCTCCGTGGGATATTTATATACATCAATAACGTAATATAAGCTAGCCTAACCCAATCTAACATCTCGGCGGTAATATTTGACCACATTCCTGGCGAGTTGGCCTCTACGTTTCCGTGGGACCTTTATATACTTCAATAACGTAATATAACCTAACCTAACCCAACCTAACATCTCGGCGGTAATATTTGACAACATTCCCGGCGAGTTGGCCTCTACGTCTCCGTGGGACCTTTATATACATCAATAACGTTATATAACCTAACCTAACCCAACCTATCTTCTCGGCGGTAATATTTGACAACATTCCTGGCGAGTTGGCCTCTACGTCTCCGTGGGATCTTTATATATATCAATAACGTAATATAACATAACCTAACCCAATCTAACATCTCGGCGGTAATATTTGACATCATTCCTGGCGAGTTGGCCTCTACGTCTCCGTGGGACCTTTATATACATCAATAACGTAATATAACCTAACCTAGCCCAACCTAACATCTCGGCGGTAATATTTGACAACATTCCTGGCGAGTTGGCTTCTCCGTCCCCGTGGGACCTTTATATACATCAATAACGTAATATAAACTAACCTAACCCAACCTAACTTCTCGGCGGTATTATTTGAAAACATACCTGGCGAAGTGGCCTCCACGTCTCCGTGGGATATTTATATACATCAATAACGTAATATAAGCTAGCCTAACCCAATCTAACATCTCGGCGGTAATATTTGACCACATTCCTGGCGAGTTGGCCTCTACGTTTCCGTGGGACCTTTATATACTTCAATAACGTAATATAACCTAACCTAAGCCAACCTAACATATCGGCGGTAATATTTGACAACATTCCCGGCGAGTTGGCCTCTACGTCTCCGTGGGACCTTTATATACTTCAATAACGTAATATAACCTAACCTAAATCAACCTATCATCTCGGCGATAATATTTGACAAGATTCCTGGCGAGTTGGCCTCTAGGTCTCCGTGGGATCTTTATATACATCAATAACGTATTATAACATAACCTAACCCAATCTAGCATCTCGGCGGTAATATTTGACCACATTCCTGGCTTGTTGGCCTCTACGTCTCCGTGAGACTTTTATATACATCTATAACGTAATATAACCTAACCTAACCCAACCTAACATCTCGGCGGTAATATTTGAAATCATTCCTGTCGAGTTGGCTTCTCCGTCCCCGTGGGACCTTTATATACATCAATAACGTAATATAACCTAACCTAATCCAACCTAACATCTCGGCGGTAATATTTGACAACATTCCCGGCGAGATGGCTTCTCCGTCTCCGTGGGACCTTTATATACATCAATAACGTTATATAACCTAACCTAACCCAACCTATCTTCTCGGCGGTAATATTTGACATCATTCCTGGCGAGTTGGCCTCTACGTCTCCGTTTGTTCTTCATAAACATCAATAACGTAATATAACCTAACCTAACCCAACCTAACATCTCGGCGGTAATATTTGAAAACATACCTGGCGAGTTGACCTCTACGTCTCCGTGGGACCTTTATATACATCAATAACGTAATATAAACTAGGCTAACCCAACCTAACATCTCGGCGGTAATATTTGAAAACATTCATGGCGAGTTGGCTTCTCCGTCTCCGTGGTACATTTATATACCTCAAAAACGTAATACAACCTAACCTAACCCAATCTAACATCTCGGCGGTAATATTTGACAACATTCCTGGCGAGTTGGCCTCTACGTCTCCGTTAGACCTTCATATACATCAATAACGTAATCTAACCTAACATAACCCAACCTAACATCTCGGCGGTAATATTTGACAACATTCCTGTCGAGTTGGCCTCTACGTCTCCGTGGGACCTTTATATACATCAATAACGTAATATAACCTAACCTAGCCCAACCTAACATCTCGGCGGTAATATTTGGCAACATTCCTGGCGAGTTGGCTTCTCCGTCCCCGTGGGACCTTTATATACATCAATAACGTAATATAACCTAACCTAACCCAACCTAACTTCTCGGCGGTAATATTTGAAAACATACCTGGCGAGGTGGCCTCTACGTCTCCGTGGGATATTTATATACACCAATAACGTAATATAAGCTAGCCTAACCCAATCTAACATCTCAGGGGTAATATTTGACCACATTCCTGGCGAGTTGGCCTCTACGTCTTCGTGGGACCTTTATATACATCAATAACGTAATATAACTTAACCTAACCCAACCTAACATCTCCGCGGTAATATTTGACAACATACCTGGCGAGTTGGCCTCTACGTCTCGGTGGGCCCTTCATATACATCAATAACAAAAATATAACCTAACCTAAATCAACCTATCATCTCGGCGATAATATTTGACAAGATTCCTGGCGAGTTGGCCTCTACGTCACCGTGGGATCTTTATATACATCAATAACGTAATATAACATAACCTAACCCAATCTAACATCTCGGCGGTAATATTTGACGACATTCCTGGCGAGTTGGCCTCTACGTTTCCGTGGGACCTTTATATACTTCAATAACGTAATATAACCTAACCTAACCCAACCTAACATCTCGGCGGTAATATTTGACAACATTCCTGGCGAGTTGGCCTCTACGTTTCCGTGGGACCTTTATATACTTCAATAACGTAATATAACCTAACCTAACACAACCTAACATCTCGGCGGTAATATTTGACAACATTCCTGGCGAGTTGGCCTCTACGTCTCCGTGGGACCTTTATATACTTCAATAACGTAATATAACCTAACCTAAATCAACCTATCATCTCGGCGATAATATTTGACAAGATTCCTGGCGAGCTGGCCTCTACGTCACCGTGGGATCTTTATATACATCAATAACGTAATATAACATAACCTAACCCAATCTAACATCTCGGCGGTAATATTTGACAACATTCCTGGCGAGTTGGCCTCTACGTCTCCGTGGGACCTTTATATACTTCAATAACGTAATATAACCTAACCTAAATCAACCTATCATCTCGGCGATAATATTTGACAAGATTCCTGGCGAGTTGGCCTCTAGGTCTCCGTGGGATCTTTATATACATCAATAACGTATTATAACATAACCTAACCCAATCTAGCATCTCGGCGGTAATATTTGACCACATTCCTGGCTTGTTGGCCTCTACGTCTCCGTGAGACCTTTATATACATCAATAACGTTATATAACCTAACCTAACCCAACCTATCTTCTCGGCGGTAATATTTGACAACATTCCTGGCGAGTTGGCCTCTACGTCTCCGTGGGATCTTTATATATATATCAATAACGTAATATAACATAACCTAACCCAATCTAACATCTCGGCGGTAATATTTGACATCATTCCTGGCGAGTTGGCCTCTACGTCTCCGTGGGACCTTTATATACATCAATAACGTAATATAACCTAACCTAGCCCAACCTAACATCTCGGCGGTAATATTTGACAACATTCCTGGCGAGTTGGCTTCTCCGTCCCCGTGGGACCTTTATATACATCAATAACGTAATATAAACTAACCTAACCCAACCTAACTTCTCGGCGGTATTATTTGAAAACATACCTGGCGAGGTGGCCTCTACGTCTCCGTGGGATATTTATATACATCAATAACGTAATATAAGCTAGCCTAACCCAATCTAACATCTCGGCGGTAATATTTGACCACATTCCTGGCGAGTTGGCCTCTACGTTTCCGTGGGACCTTTATATACTTCAATAACGTAATATAACCTAACCTAACCCAACCTAACATCTCGGCGGTAATATTTGACAACATTCCCGGCGAGTTGGCCTCTACGTCTCCGTGGGACCTTTATATGCATCAATAACGTTATATAACCTAACCTAACCCAACCTATCTTCTCGGCGGTAATATTTGACAACATTCCTGGCGAGTTGGCCTCTACGTCTCCGTGGGATCTTCATATATATCAATAACGTAATATAACATAACCTAACCCAATCTAACATCTCGGCGGTAATATTTGACATCATTCCTGGCGAGTTGGCCTCTACGTCTCCGTGGGACCTTTATATACATCAATAACGTAATATAACCTAACCTAGCCCAACCTAACATCTCGGCGGTAATATTTGACAACATTCCTGGCGAGTTGGCTTCTCCGTCCCCGTGGGACCTTTATATACATCAATAACGTAATATAAACTAACCTAACCCAACCTAACTTCTCGGCGGTATTATTTGAAAACATACCTGGCGAAGTGGCCTCTACGTCTCCGTGGGATATTTATATACATCAATAACGTAATATAAGCTAGCCTAACCCAATCTAACATCTCGGCGGTAATATTTGACCACATTCCTGGCGAGTTGGCCTCTACGTTTCCGTGGGACCTTTATATACTTCAATAACGTAATATAACCTAACCTAACCCAACCTAACATATCGGCGGTAATATTTGACAACATTCCCGGCGAGTTGGCCTCTACGTCTCCGTGGGACCTTTATATACTTCAATAACGTAATATAACCTAACCTAAATCAACCTATCATCTCGGCGATAATATTTGACAAGATTCCTGGCGAGTTGGCCTCTAGGTCTCCGTGGGATCTTTATATACATCAATAACGTATAATAACATAACCTAACCCAATCTAGCATCTCGGCGGTAATATTTGACCACATTCCTGGCTTGTTGGCCTCTACGTCTCCGTGAGACTTTTATATACATCTATAACGTAATATAACCTAACCTAACCCAACCTAACATCTCGGCGGTAATATTTGAAATCATTCCTGTCGAGTTGGCTTCTCCGTCCCCGTGGGACCTTTATATACATCAATAACGTAATATAACCTAACCTAATCCAACCTAACATCTCGGCGGTAATATTTGACAACATTCCCGGCGAGATGGCTTCTCCGTCTCCGTGGGACCTTTATATACATCAATAACGTTATATAACCTAACCTAACCCAACCTATCTTCTCGGCGGTAATATTTGACATCATTCCTGGCGAGTTGGCCTCTACGTCTCCGTTTGTTCTTCATAAACATCAATAACGTAATATAACCTAACCTAACCCAACCTAACATCTCGGCGGTAATATTTGAAAACATACCTGGCGTGTTGACCTCTACGTCTCCGTGGGACCTTTATATACATCAATAACGTAATATAAACTAGGCTAACCCAACCTAACATCTCGGCGGTAATATTTGAAAACATTCATGGCGAGTTGGCTTCTCCGTCTCCGTGGTACATTTATATACCTCAAAAACGTAATACAACCTAACCTAACCCAATCTAACATCTCGGCGGTAATATTTGACAACATTCCTCGCGAGTTGGCCTCTACGTCTCCGTTAGACCTTCATATACATCAATAACGTAATCTAACCTAACATAACCCAACCTAACATCTCGGCGGTAATATTTGACAACATTCCTGTCGAGTTGGCCTCTACGTCTCCGTGTGACCTTTATATACATCAATAACGTAATATAACCTAACCTAGCCCAACCTAACATCTCGGCGGTAATATTTGGCAACATTCCTGGCGAGTTGGCTTCTCCGTCCCCGTGGGACCTTTATATACATCAATAACGTAATATAACCTAACCTAACCCAACCTAACTTCTCGGCGGTAATATTTGAAAACATACCTGGCGAGGTGGCCTCTACGTCTCCGTGGGATATTTATATACACCAATAACGTAATATAACCTAACCTAACCCAACCTAACATCTCAGGGGTAATATTTGACCACATTCCTGGCGAGTTGGCCTCTACGTCTTCGTGGGACCTTTATATACATCAATAACGTAATATAACTTAACCTAACCCTACCTAACATCTCCGCGGTAATATTTGACAACATACCTGGCGAGTTGGCCTCTACGTCTCGGTGGGCCCTTCATATACATCAATAACAAAAATATAACCTAACCTAAATCAACCTATCATCTCGGCGATAATATTTGACAAGATTCCTGGCGAGTTGGCCTCTACGTCACCGTGGGATCTTTATATACATCAATAACGTAATATAACATAACCTAACCCAATCTAACATCTCGGCGGTAATATTTGACGACATTCCTGGCGAGTTGGTCTCTACGTTTCCGTGGGACCTTTATATACTTCAATAACGTAATATAACCTAACCTAACCCAACCTAACATCTCGGCGGTAATATTTGACAACATTCCTGGCGAGTTGGCCTCTACGTTTCCGTGGGACCTTTATATACTTCAATAACGTAATATAACCTAACCTAACACAACCTAACATCTCGGCGGTAATATTTGACAACATTCCTGGCGAGTTGGCCTCTACGTCTCCGTGGGACCTTTATATACTTCAATAACGTAATATAACCTAACCTAAATCAACCTATCATCTCGGCGATAATATTTGACAAGATTCCTGGCGAGTTGGCCTCTAGGTCTCCGTGGGATCTTTATATACATCAATAACGTATTATAACATAACCTAACCCAATCTAGCATCTCGGCGGTAATATTTGACCACATTCCTGGCTTGTTGGCCTCTACGTCTCCGTGAGACCTTTATATACATCTATAACGTAATATAACCTAACCTAACCCAACCTAACATCACGGCGGTAATATTTGCAATCATTCCTGGCGAGTTGGCATCTACGTCTCCGTGGGACCTTTATATACATCAATAACGTAATATAACCTAACCTAGCCCAACCTAACATCTCGGCGGTAATATTTGACAACATTCCTGGCGAGTTGGCTTCTCCGTCCCCGTGGGACCTTTATATACATCAATAACGTAATATAACCTAACCTAACCCAACCTAACTTCTCGGCGGTAATATTTGAAAACATACCTGGCGAGGTGGCCTCTACGTCTCCGTGGGATATTTATATACATCAATAACGTAATATAAGCTAGCCTAACCCAATCTAACATCTCGGCGGTAATATTTGACCACATTCCTGGCGAGTTGGCCTCTACGTTTCCGTGGGATATCTATATACATCAATAACATAATATAAGCTAGCCTAACCCAACTAACATCTCCGCGGGAATATTTGACAACATACCTGGCGAGTTGGCCTCTACGTCTCGGCGGGCCCTTCATATACATCAATAACAAAAATATAACCTAACCTAAATCAACCTATCATCTCGGCGATAATATTTGACAAGATTCCTGGCGAGTTGGCCTCTACGTCTCCGTGGGATCTTTATATACATCAATAACGTAATATAACATAACCTAACCCAATCTAACATCTCGGCGGTAATATTTGACGACATTCCTGGCGAGTTGGCCTCTACGTTTCCGTGGGACCTTTATATACTTCAATAACGTAATATAACCTAACCTAACCCAACCTAACATCTCGGCGGTAATATTTGAAAACATTCCTGGCGAGTTGGCATCTATGTCTCCGTGGGACCTTTATATACATCAATAACGTAATATAACCTAACCTAACCCAATCTAGCATCTCGGCGGTAATATTTGACCACATTCCTAGCTTGTTGGCCTCTACGCATCCGTGGGATCTTTATATACTTCAATAACGTAATATAACCTAACCTAACCCAACCTAACATCTTGGCGGTAATATCTGACGACATTCCTGGCGAGTTGGCCTCTACGTTTCCGTGGTACCTTTATATACTTCAATAACGTAATATAACCTAACCTAACCCAATCTAACATCTCGGCGGTAATATTTGACAACATTCCTGGCGAGTTGGCCTCTACGTCTCCGTTTGACCTTCATATACATCAATAACGTAATCTAACCTAACATAACCCAACCTAACATCTCGGCGGTAATATTTGACAACATTCCTGGCGAGTTGGCTTCTCCGTCCCCGTGGGACCTTTATATACATCAATAACGTAATATAACCTAACCTAACCCAACCTAACATCTCGGCGGTAATATTTGACAACATTCCTGGCGAGTTGGCTTCTCCGTCCCCGTGGGACCTTTATATACATCAATAACGTAATATAACCTAACCTAACCCAACCTAACTTCTCGGCGGTAATATTTGAAAACATACCTGGCGAGGTGGCCTCTACGTCTCCGTGGGATATTTATAAACATCAATAACGTAATATAAGCTAGCCTAACCCAATCTAACATCTCGGCGGTAATATTTGACAACATTCCTGTCGAGTTGGTTTCTCCGTCCCCGTGGGACCTTTATATACATCAATAACGTAATATAACCTAACCTAATCCAACCTAACATCTCGGCGGTAATATTTGACAACATTCCCGGCGAGATGGCTTCTCCGTCTCCGTGGGACCTTTATATACATCAATAACGTTATATAACCTAACCTAACCCAACCTATCTCCTCGGCGGTAATATTTGACAACATTCCTGGCGAGTTGGCCTCTACGTCTCCGTGGGATCTTTATATATATCAATAACGTAATATAACATAACCTAACCCAATCTAACATCTCGGCGGTAATATTTGACAACATTCCTGGCGAGTTGGCCTCTACGTTTCCGTGGGACCTTTATATACTTCAATAACGTAATATAACCTAACATAACACAACCTAACATCTCGGCGGTAATATTTGACAACATTCCTGGCGAGTTGGCCTCTACGTCTCCGTGGGACCTTTATATACTTCAATAACGTAATATAACCTAACCTAAATCAACCTATCATCTCGGCGATAATATTTGACAAGATTCCTGGCGAGTTGGCCTCTAGGTCTCCGTGGGATCTTTATATACATCAATAACGTATTATAACATAACCTAACCCAATCTAGCATCTCGGCGGTAATATTTGACCACATTCCTGGCTTGTTGGCCTCTACGTCTCCGTGAGACCTTTATATACATCTATAACGTAATATAACCTAACTTAACCCAACCTAACATCTCGGCGGTAATATTTGACAACATTCCTGGCGAGTTGGCCTCTACGTCTCCGTTTGACCTTCATATACATCAATAACGTAATCTAACCTAACATAACCCAACCTAACATCTCGGCGGTAATATTTGACAACATTCCTGGCGAGTTGGCCTCTACGTCTCCGTTTGACCTTCATATACATCAATAACGTAATCTAACCTAACATAACCCAACCTAACATCTCGGCGGTAATATTTGACAACATTCCTGGCGAGTTGGCTTCTCCGTCCCCGTGGGACCTTTATATACATCAATAACGTAATATAACCTAACCTAACCCAACCTAACATCTCGGCGGTAATATTTGACAACATTCCTGGCGAGTTGGCTTCTCCGTCCCCGTGGGACCTTTATATACATCAATAACGTAATATAACCTAACCTAACCCAACCTAACTTCTCGGCGGTAATATTTGAAAACATACCTGGCGAGGTGGCCTCTACGTCTCCGTGGGATATTTATAAACATCAATAACGTAATATAAGCTAGCCTAACCCAATCTAACATCTCGGCGGTAATATTTGACAACATTCCTGTCGAGTTGGTTTCTCCGTCCCCGTGGGACCTTTATATACATCAATAACGTAATATAACCTAACCTAATCCAACCTAACATCTCGGCGGTAATATTTGACAACATTCCCGGCGAGATGGCTTCTCCGTCTCCGTGGGACCTTTATATACATCAATAACGTTATATAACCTAACCTAACCCAACCTATCTTCTCGGCGGTAATATTTGACAACATTCCTGGCGAGTTGGCCTCTACGTCTCCGTGGGATCTTTATATATATCAATAACGTAATATAACATAACCTAACCCAATCTAACATCTCGGCGGTAATATTTGACATCATTCCTGGCGAGTTGGCCTCTACGTCTCCGTGGGACCTTTATATACATCAATAACGTAATATAACCTAACCTAGCCCAACCTAACATCTCGGCGGTAATATTTGACAACATTCCTGGCGACTTGGCTTCTCCGTCCCCGTGGGACCTTTATGTACATCAATAACGTAATATAACCTAACCTAACCCAACCTAACTTCTCGGCGGTAATATTTGAAAACATACCTGGCGAGGTGGCCTCTACGTCTCCGTGGGATATTTATATACATCAATAACGTAATATAAGCTAGCCTAACCCAATCTAACATCTCGGCGGTAATATTTGACCACATTCCTGGCGAGTTGGCCTCTACGTTTCCGTGGGATATCTATATATATCAATAACATAATATAAGCTAGCCTAACCCAACTAACATCTCCGCGGGAATATTTGACAACATACCTGGCGAGTTGGCCTCTACGTCTCCGTGGGCCCTTCATATACATCAATAACAAAAATATAACCTAACCTAAACCAACCTATCATCTCGGCGATAATATTTGACAAGATTCCTGGCGAGTTGGCCTCTACGTCTCCGTGGGATCTTTATATACATCAATAACGTAATATAACATAACCTAACCCAATCTAGCATCTCGGCGGTAATATTTGACCACATTCCTGGTTTGTTGGCCTCTGCGTCTCCGTGAGACCTTTATATACATCTATAATGTAATATAACCTAACCTAACCCAACCTAACATCTCGGCGGTAATATTTGAAAACATTCCTGGCGAGTTGGCATCTACGTCTCCGTGGGACTTTTATATACATCAATAACGTAATATAACCTAACCTAACCCAATCTAGCATCTCGGCGGTAATATTTGACCACATTCCTAGCTTGTTGGCCTCTACGCCTCCGTGGGATCTTTATATACTTCAATAACGTAATATAACCTAACCTAACCCAACCTAACATCTTGGCGGTAATATCTGACGACATTCCTGGCGAGTTGGCCTCTACGTTTCCGTGGGACCTTTATATACTTCAATAACGTAATATAACCTAACCTAACCCAATCTAACATCTCGGCGGTAATATTTGACCACATACCTGGCGAGTTGGCCTCTACGTCTTCGTGGGACCTTTATATACATCAATAACGTAATATAACTTAACCTAACCCAACCTAACATCTCCGCGGTAATATTTGACAACATACCTGGCGAGTTGGCCTCTACGTCTCGGTGGGCCCTTCATATACATCAATAACAAAAATATAACCTAACCTAAATCAACCTATCATCTCGGCGATAATATTTGACAAGATTCCTGGCGAGTTGGCCTCTAGGTCTCCGTGGGATCTTTATATACATCAATAACGTATAATAACATAACCTAACCCAATCTAGCATCTCGGCGGTAATATTTGACCACATTCCTGGCTTGTTGGCCTCTACGTCTCCGTGAGACTTTTATATACATCTATAACGTAATATAACCTAACCTAACCCAACCTAACATCTCGGCGGTAATATTTGAAATCATTCCTGTCGAGTTGGCTTCTCCGTCCCCGTGGGACCTTTATATACATCAATAACGTAATATAACCTAACCTAATCCAACCTAACATCTCGGCGGTAATATTTGACAACAT
Organism: Xylocopa violacea; assembly: GCA_963969225.1. Lineage (NCBI taxonomy): Eukaryota > Metazoa > Arthropoda > Insecta > Hymenoptera > Apidae > Xylocopa > Xylocopa violacea. The sequence goes on from CAXAJV010000001.1 coordinate 5,638,963, forward strand.
TCCCGGCGAGATGGCTTCTCCGTCTCCGTGGGACCTTTATATACATCAATAACGTTATATAACCTAACCTAACCCAACCTATCTTCTCGGCGGTAATATTTGACATCATTCCTGGCGAGTTGGCCTCTACGTCTCCGTTTGTTCTTCATAAACATCAATAACGTAATATAACCTAACCTAACCCAACCTAACATCTCGGCGGTAATATTTGAAAACATACCTGGCGTGTTGACCTCTACGTCTCCGTGGGACCTTTATATACATCAATAACGTAATATAAACTAGGCTAACCCAACCTAACATCTCGGCGGTAATATTTGAAAACATTCATGGCGAGTTGGCTTCTCCGTCTCCGTGGTACATTTATATACCTCAAAAACGTAATACAACCTAACCTAACCCAATCTAACATCTCGGCGGTAATATTTGACAACATTCCTGGCGAGTTGGCCTCTACGTCTCCGTTAGACCTTCATATACATCAATAACGTAATCTAACCTAACATAACCCAACCTAACATCTCGGCGGTAATATTTGACAACATTCCTGTCGAGTTGGCCTCTACGTCTCCGTGTGACCTTTATATACATCAATAACGTAATATAACCTAACCTAGCCCAACCTAACATCTCGGCGGTAATATTTGGCAACATTCCTGGCGAGTTGGCTTCTCCGTCCCCGTGGGACCTTTATATACATCAATAACGTAATATAACCTAACCTAACCCAACCTAACTTCTCGGCGGTAATATTTGAAAACATACCTGGCGAGGTGGCCTCTACGTCTCCGTGGGATATTTATATACACCAATAACGTAATATAACCTAACCTAACCCAACCTAACATCTCAGGGGTAATATTTGACCACATTCCTGGCGAGTTGGCCTCTACGTCTTCGTGGGACCTTTATATACATCAATAACGTAATATAACTTAACCTAACCCAACCTAACATCTCCGCGGTAATATTTGACAACATACCTGGCGAGTTGGCCTCTACGTCTCGGTGGGCCCTTCATATACATCAATAACAAAAATATAACCTAACCTAAATCAACCTATCATCTCGGCGATAATATTTGACAAGATTCCTGGCGAGTTGGCCTCTACGTCACCGTGGGATCTTTATATACATCAATAACGTAATATAACATAACCTAACCCAATCTAACATCTCGGCGGTAATATTTGACGACATTCCTGGCGAGTTGGTCTCTACGTTTCCGTGGGACCTTTATATACTTCAATAACGTAATATAACCTAACCTAACCCAACCTAACATCTCGGCGGTAATATTTGACAACATTCCTGGCGAGTTGGCCTCTACGTTTCCGTGGGACCCTTATATACTTCAATAACGTAATATAACCTAACCTAACACAACCTAACATCTCGGCGGTAATATTTGACAACATTCCTGGCGAGTTGGCCTCTACGTCTCCGTGGGACCTTTATATACTTCAATAACGTAATATAACCTAACCTAAATCAACCTATCATCTCGGCGATAATATTTGACAAGATTCCTGGCGAGTTGGCCTCTAGGTCTCCGTGGGATCTTTATATACATCAATAACGTATTATAACATAACCTAACCCAATCTAGCATCTCGGCGGTAATATTTGACCACATTCCTGGCTTGTTGGCCTCTACGTCTCCGTGAGACCTTTATATACATCTATAACGTAATATAACCTAACCTAATCCAACCTAACATCACGGCGGTAATATTTGCAATCATTCCTGGCGAGTTGGCATCTACGTCTCCGTGGGACCTTTATATACATCAATAACGTAATATAACCTAACCTAGCCCAACCTAACATCTCGGCGGTAATATTTGACAACATTCCTGGCGAGTTGGCTTCTCCGTCCCCGTGGGACCTTTATATACATCAATAACGTAATATAACCTAACCTAACCCAACCTAACTTCTCGGCGGTAATATTTGAAAACATACCTGGCGAGGTGGCCTCTACGTCTCCGTGGGATATTTATATACATCAATAACGTAATATAAGCTAGCCTAACCCAATCTAACATCTCGGCGGTAATATTTGACCACATTCCTGGCGAGTTGGCCTCTACGTTTCCGTGGGATATCTATATACATCAATAACATAATATAAGCTAGCCTAACCCAACTAACATCTCCGCGGGAATATTTGACAACATACCTGGCGAGTTGGCCTCTACGTCTCGGCGGGCCCTTCATATACATCAATAACAAAAATATAACCTAACCTAAATCAACCTATCATCTCGGCGATAATATTTGACAAGATTCCTGGCGAGTTGGCCTCTACGTCTCCGTGGGATCTTTATATACATCAATAACGTAATATAACATAACCTAACCCAATCTAACATCTCGGCGGTAATATTTGACGACATTCCTGGCGAGTTGGCCTCTACGTTTCCGTGGGACCTTTATATACTTCAATAACGTAATATAACCTAACCTAACCCAACCTAACATCTCGGCGGTAATATTTGAAAACATTCCTGGCGAGTTGGCATCTATGTCTCCGTGGGACCTTTATATACATCAATAACGTAATATAACCTAACCTAACCCAATCTAGCATCTCGGCGGTAATATTTGACCACATTCCTAGCTTGTTGGCCTCTACGCATCCGTGGGATCTTTATATACTTCAATAACGTAATATAACCTAACCTAACCCAACCTAACATCTTGGCGGTAATATCTGACGACATTCCTGGCGAGTTGGCCTCTACGTTTCCGTGGTACCTTTATATACTTCAATAACGTAATATAACCTAACCTAACCCAATCTAACATCTCGGCGGTAATATTTGACAACATTCCTGGCGAGTTGGCCTCTACGTCTCCGTTTGACCTTCATATACATCAATAACGTAATCTAACCTAACATAACCCAACCTAACATCTCGGCGGTAATATTTGACAACATTCCTGGCGAGTTGGCTTCTCCGTCCCCGTGGGACCTTTATATACATCAATAACGTAATATAACCTAACCTAACCCAACCTAACATCTCGGCGGTAATATTTGACAACATTCCTGGCGAGTTGGCTTCTCCGTCCCCGTGGGACCTTTATATACATCAATAACGTAATATAACCTAACCTAACCCAACCTAACTTCTCGGCGGTAATATTTGAAAACATACCTGGCGAGGTGGCCTCTACGTCTCCGTGGGATATTTATAAACATCAATAACGTAATATAAGCTAGCCTAACCCAATCTAACATCTCGGCGGTAATATTTGACAACATTCCTGTCGAGTTGGTTTCTCCGTCCCCGTGGGACCTTTATATACATCAATAACGTAATATAACCTAACCTAATCCAACCTAACATCTCGGCGGTAATATTTGACAACATTCCCGGCGAGATGGCTTCTCCGTCTCCGTGGGACCTTTATATACATCAATAACGTTATATAACCTAACCTAACCCAACCTATCTCCTCGGCGGTAATATTTGACAACATTCCTGGCGAGTTGGCCTCTACGTCTCCGTGGGATCTTTATATATATCAATAACGTAATATAACATAACCTAACCCAATCTAACATCTCGGCGGTAATATTTGACAACATTCCTGGCGAGTTGGCCTCTACGTTTCCGTGGGACCTTTATATACTTCAATAACGTAATATAACCTAACATAACACAACCTAACATCTCGGCGGTAATATTTGACAACATTCCTGGCGAGTTGGCCTCTACGTCTCCGTGGGACCTTTATATACTTCAATAACGTAATATAACCTAACCTAAATCAACCTATCATCTCGGCGATAATATTTGACAAGATTCCTGGCGAGTTGGCCTCTAGGTCTCCGTGGGATCTTTATATACATCAATAACGTATTATAACATAACCTAACCCAATCTAGCATCTCGGCGGTAATATTTGACCACATTCCTGGCTTGTTGGCCTCTACGTCTCCGTGAGACCTTTATATACATCTATAACGTAATATAACCTAACCTAACCCAACCTAACATCTCGGCGGTAATATTTGACAACATTCCTGGCGAGTTGGCCTCTACGTCTCCGTTTGACCTTCATATACATCAATAACGTAATCTAACCTAACATAACCCAACCTAACATCTCGGCGGTAATATTTGACAACATTCCTGGCGAGTTGGCCTCTACGTCTCCGTTTGACCTTCATATACATCAATAACGTAATCTAACCTAACATAACCCAACCTAACATCTCGGCGGTAATATTTGACAACATTCCTGGCGAGTTGGCTTCTCCGTCCCCGTGGGACCTTTATATACATCAATAACGTAATATAACCTAACCTAACCCAACCTAACATCTCGGCGGTAATATTTGACAACATTCCTGGCGAGTTGGCTTCTCCGTCCCCGTGGGACCTTTATATACATCAATAACGTAATATAACCTAACCTAACCCAACCTAACTTCTCGGCGGTAATATTTGAAAACATACCTGGCGAGGTGGCCTCTACGTCTCCGTGGGATATTTATAAACATCAATAACGTAATATAAGCTAGCCTAACCCAATCTAACATCTCGGCGGTAATATTTGACAACATTCCTGTCGAGTTGGTTTCTCCGTCCCCGTGGGACCTTTATATACATCAATAACGTAATATAACCTAACCTAATCCAACCTAACATCTCGGCGGTAATATTTGACAACATTCCCGGCGAGATGGCTTCTCCGTCTCCGTGGGACCTTTATATACATCAATAACGTTATATAACCTAACCTAACCCAACCTATCTTCTCGGCGGTAATATTTGACAACATTCCTGGCGAGTTGGCCTCTACGTCTCCGTGGGATCTTTATATATATCAATAACGTAATATAACATAACCTAACCCAATCTAACATCTCGGCGGTAATATTTGACATCATTCCTGGCGAGTTGGCCTCTACGTCTCCGTGGGACCTTTATATACATCAATAACGTAATATAACCTAACCTAGCCCAACCTAACATCTCGGCGGTAATATTTGACAACATTCCTGGCGACTTGGCTTCTCCGTCCCCGTGGGACCTTTATGTACATCAATAACGTAATATAACCTAACCTAACCCAACCTAACTTCTCGGCGGTAATATTTGAAAACATACCTGGCGAGGTGGCCTCTACGTCTCCGTGGGATATTTATATACATCAATAACGTAATATAAGCTAGCCTAACCCAATCTAACATCTCGGCGGTAATATTTGACCACATTCCTGGCGAGTTGGCCTCTACGTTTCCGTGGGATATCTATATATATCAATAACATAATATAAGCTAGCCTAACCCAACTAACATCTCCGCGGGAATATTTGACAACATACCTGGCGAGTTGGCCTCTACGTCTCCGTGGGCCCTTCATATACATCAATAACAAAAATATAACCTAACCTAAATCAACCTATCATCTCGGCGATAATATTTGACAAGATTCCTGGCGAGTTGGCCTCTACGTCTCCGTGGGATCTTTATATACATCAATAACGTAATATAACAGAACCTAATCCAATCTAACATCTCGGCTCTAATGTTTGACGACATTCCTGGCGAGTTGGCCTCTACGTTTCCGTGGGACCTTTATATACTTCAATAACGTAATATAACCTAACCTAACCCAACCTAACATCTCGGCGGTAATATTTGACAAGATTCCTGGCGAGTTGGCCTCTACGTCTCCGTGGGATCTTTATATACATCAATAACGTAATATAACATAACCTAACCCAATCTAGCATCTCGGCGGTAATATTTGACCACATTCCTGGTTTGTTGGCCTCTGCGTCTCCGTGAGACCTTTATATACATCTATAATGTAATATAACCTAACCTAACCCAACCTAACATCTCGGCGGTAATATTTGAAAACATTCCTGGCGAGTTGGCATCTACGTCTCCGTGGGACTTTTATATACATCAATAACGTAATATAACCTAACCTAACCCAATCTAGCATCTCGGCGGTAATATTTGACCACATTCCTAGCTTGTTGGCCTCTACGCCTCCGTGGGATCTTTATATACTTCAATAACGTAATATAACCTAACCTAACCCAACCTAACATCTTGGCGGTAATATCTGACGACATTCCTGGCGAGTTGGCCTCTACGTTTCCGTGGGACCTTTATATACTTCAATAACGTAATATAACCTAACCTAACCCAATCTAACATCTCGGCGGTAATATTTGACCACATACCTGGCGAGTTGGCCTCTACGTCTTCGTGGGACCTTTATATACATCAATAACGTAATATAACTTAACCTAACCCAACCTAACATCTCCGCGGTAATATTTGACAACATACCTGGCGAGTTGGCCTCTACGTCTCGGTGGGCCCTTCATATACATCAATAACAAAAATATAACCTAACCTAAATCAACCTATCATCTCGGCGATAATATTTGACAAGATTCCTGGCGAGTTGGCCTCTACGTCTCCGTGGGATCTTTATATACATCAATAACGTAATATAACATAACCTAACCCAATCTAACATCTCGGCGGTAATATTTGACGACATTCCTGGCGAGTTGGCCTCTACGTTTCCGTGGGACCTTTATATACTTCAATAACGTAATATAACCTAACCTAACCCAACCTAACATCTCGGCGGTAATATTTGACAAGATTCCTGGCGAGTTGGCCTCTACGTCTCCGTGGGATCTTTATATACATCAATAACGTAATATAACATAACCTAACCCAATCTAGCATCTCGGCGGTAATATTTGACCACATTCCTGGCTTGTTGGCCTCTACGTCTCCGTGAGACCTTTATATACATCTATAACGTAATATAACCTAACCTAACCCAACCTAACATCTCGGCGGTAATATTTGACAACATTCCTGGCGAGTTGGCTTCTCCGTCCCCGTGGGACCTTTATATACATCAATAACGTAATATAACCTAACCTAACCCAACCTTACATCTCGGCGGTAATATTTGACAACATTCCTGGCGAGTTGGCTTCTCCGTCCCCGTGGGACCTTTATATACATCAATAACGTAATATAACCTAACCTAATCCAACCTAACATCTCGGCGGTAATATTTGACAACATTCCCGGCGAGATGGCTTCTCCGTCTCCGTGGGACCTTTATATACATCAATAACGTTATATAACCTAACCTAACCCAACCTATCTTCTCGGCCGTAATATTTGACAACATTCCTGGCGAGTTGGCCTCTACGTCTCCGTGGGATCTTTATATATATCAATAACGTAATATAACATAACCTAACCCAATCTAACATCTCGGCGGTAATATTTGACAACATTCCTGGCGAGTTGGCCTCTACGTCTCCGTGGGATCTTTATATATATCAATAACGTAATATAACATAACCTAACCCAATCTAACATCTCGGCGGTAATATTTGACAACATTCCTGGCGAGTTGGCCTCTACGTTTCCGTGGGACCTTTATATACTTCAATAACGTAATATAACCTAACATAACACAACCTAACATCTCGGCGGTAATATTTGACAACATTCCTGGCGAGTTGGCCTCTACGTCTCCGTGGGACCTTTATATACTTCAATAACGTAATATAACCTAACCTAAATCAACCTATCATCTCGGCGATAATATTTGACAAGATTCCTGGCGAGTTGGCCTCTAGGTCTCCGTGGGATCTTTATATACATCAATAACGTATTATAACATAACCTAACCCAATCTAGCATCTCGGCGGTAATATTTGACCACATTCCTGGCTTGTTGGCCTCTACGTCTCCGTGAGACCTTTATATACATCTATAACGTAATATAACCTAACCTAACCCAACCTAACATCTCGGCGGTAATATTTGACAACATTCCTGGCGAGTTGGCCTCTACGTCTCCGTTTGACCTTCATATACATCAATAACGTAATCTAACCTAACATAACCCAACCTAACATCTCGGCGGTAATATTTGACAACATTCCTGGCGAGTTGGCCTCTACGTCTCCGTTTGACCTTCATATACATCAATAACGTAATCTAACCTAACATAACCCAACCTAACATCTCGGCGGTAATATTTGACAACATTCCTGGCGAGTTGGCTTCTCCGTCCCCGTGGGACCTTTATATACATCAATAACGTAATATAACCTAACCTAACCCAACCTAACATCTCGGCGGTAATATTTGACAACATTCCTGGCGAGTTGGCTTCTCCGTCCCCGTGGGACCTTTATATACATCAATAACGTAATATAACCTAACCTAACCCAACCTAACTTCTCGGCGGTAATATTTGAAAACATACCTGGCGAGGTGGCCTCTACGTCTCCGTGGGATATTTATAAACATCAATAACGTAATATAAGCTAGCCTAACCCAATCTAACATCTCGGCGGTAATATTTGACAACATTCCTGTCGAGTTGGTTTCTCCGTCCCCGTGGGACCTTTATATACATCAATAACGTAATATAACCTAACCTAATCCAACCTAACATCTCGGCGGTAATATTTGACAACATTCCCGGCGAGATGGCTTCTCCGTCTCCGTGGGACCTTTATATACATCAATAACGTTATATAACCTAACCTAACCCAACCTATCTTCTCGGCGGTAATATTTGACAACATTCCTGGCGAGTTGGCCTCTACGTCTCCGTGGGATCTTTATATATATCAATAACGTAATATAACATAACCTAACCCAATCTAACATCTCGGCGGTAATATTTGACATCATTCCTGGCGAGTTGGCCTCTACGTCTCCGTGGGACCTTTATATACATCAATAACGTAATATAACCTAACCTAGCCCAACCTAACATCTCGGCGGTAATATTTGACAACATTCCTGGCGACTTGGCTTCTCCGTCCCCGTGGGACCTTTATGTACATCAATAACGTAATATAACCTAACCTAACCCAACCTAACTTCTCGGCGGTAATATTTGAAAACATACCTGGCGAGGTGGCCTCTACGTCTCCGTGGGATATTTATATACATCAATAACGTAATATAAGCTAGCCTAACCCAATCTAACATCTCGGCGGTAATATTTGACCACATTCCTGGCGAGTTGGCCTCTACGTTTCCGTGGGATATCTATATATATCAATAACATAATATAAGCTAGCCTAACCCAACTAACATCTCCGCGGGAATATTTGACAACATACCTGGCGAGTTGGCCTCTACGTCTCCGTGGGCCCTTCATATACATCAATAACAAAAATATAACCTAACCTAAATCAACCTATCATCTCGGCGATAATATTTGACAAGATTCCTGGCGAGTTGGCCTCTACGTCTCCGTGGGATCTTTATATACATCAATAACGTAATATAACAGAACCTAATCCAATCTAACATCTCGGCTCTAATGTTTGACGACATTCCTGGCGAGTTGGCCTCTACGTTTCCGTGGGACCTTTATATACTTCAATAACGTAATATAACCTAACCTAACCCAACCTAACATCTCGGCGGTAATATTTGACAAGATTCCTGGCGAGTTGGCCTCTACGTCTCCGTGGGATCTTTATATACATCAATAACGTAATATAACATAACCTAACCCAATCTAGCATCTCGGCGGTAATATTTGACCACATTCCTGGTTTGTTGGCCTCTGCGTCTCCGTGAGACCTTTATATACATCTATAATGTAATATAACCTAACCTAACCCAACCTAACATCTCGGCGGTAATATTTGAAAACATTCCTGGCGAGTTGGCATCTACGTCTCCGTGGGACTTTTATATACATCAATAACGTAATATAACCTAACCTAACCCAATCTAGCATCTCGGCGGTAATATTTGACCACATTCCTAGCTTGTTGGCCTCTACGCCTCCGTGGGATCTTTATATACTTCAATAACGTAATATAACCTAACCTAACCCAACCTAACATCTTGGCGGTAATATCTGACGACATTCCTGGCGAGTTGGCCTCTACGTTTCCGTGGGACCTTTATATACTTCAATAACGTAATATAACCTAACCTAACCCAATCTAACATCTCGGCGGTAATATTTGACCACATACCTGGCGAGTTGGCCTCTACGTCTTCGTGGGACCTTTATATACATCAATAACGTAATATAACTTAACCTAACCCAACCTAACATCTCCGCGGTAATATTTGACAACATACCTGGCGAGTTGGCCTCTACGTCTCGGTGGGCCCTTCATATACATCAATAACAAAAATATAACCTAACCTAAATCAACCTATCATCTCGGCGATAATATTTGACAAGATTCCTGGCGAGTTGGCCTCTACGTCTCCGTGGGATCTTTATATACATCAATAACGTAATATAACATAACCTAACCCAATCTAACATCTCGGCGGTAATATTTGACGACATTCCTGGCGAGTTGGCCTCTACGTTTCCGTGGGACCTTTATATACTTCAATAACGTAATATAACCTAACCTAACCCAACCTAACATCTCGGCGGTAATATTTGACAAGATTCCTGGCGAGTTGGCCTCTACGTCTCCGTGGGATCTTTATATACATCAATAACGTAATATAACATAACCTAACCCAATCTAGCATCTCGGCGGTAATATTTGACCACATTCCTGGCTTGTTGGCCTCTACGTCTCCGTGAGACCTTTATATACATCTATAACGTAATATAACCTAACCTAACCCAACCTAACATCTCGGCGGTAATATTTGACAACATTCCTGGCGAGTTGGCTTCTCCGTCCCCGTGGGACCTTTATATACATCAATAACGTAATATAACCTAACCTAACCCAACCTAACATCTCGGCGGTAATATTTGACAACATTCCTGGCGAGTTGGCTTCTCCGTCCCCGTGGGACCTTTATATACATCAATAACGTAATATAACCTAACCTAATCCAACCTAACATCTCGGCGGTAATATTTGACAACATTCCCGGCGAGATGGCTTCTCCGTCTCCGTGGGACCTTTATATACATCAATAACGTTATATAACCTAACCTAACCCAACCTATCTTCTCGGCCGTAATATTTGACAACATTCCTGGCGAGTTGGCCTCTACGTCTCCGTGGGATCTTTATATATATCAATAACGTAATATAACATAACCTAACCCAATCTAACATCTCGGCGGTAATATTTGACATCATTCCTGGCGAGTTGGCCTCTACGTCTCCGTGGGACCTTTATATACATCAATAACGTAATATAACCTAACCTAGCCCAACCTAACATCTCGGCGGTAATATTTGACAACATTCCTGGCGACTTGGCTTCTCCGTCCCCGTGGGACCTTTATATACATCAATAACGTAATATAACCTAACCTAACCCAACCTAACTTCTCGGCGGTAATATTTGAAAACATACCTGGCGAGGTGGCCTCTACGTCTCCGTGGGATATTTATATACATCAATAACGTAATATAAGCTAGCCTAACCCAATCTAACATCTCGGCGGTAATATTTGACCACATTCCTGGCGAGTTGGCCTCTACGTCTTCGTGGGACCTTTATATACATCAATAACGTAATATAACTTAACCTAACCCAACCTAACATCTCCGCGGTAATATTTGACAACATACCTGGCGAGTTGGCCTCTACGTCTCGGTGGGCCCTTCATATACATCAATAACAAAAATATAACCTAACCTAAATCAACCTATCATCTCGGCGATAATATTTGACAAGATTCCTGGCGAGTTGGCCTCTACGTCACCGTGGGATCTTTATATACATCAATAACGTAATATAACATAACCTAACCCAATCTAACATCTCGGCGGTAATATTTGACGACATTCCTGGCGAGTTGGCCTCTACGTTTCCGTGGGACCTTTATATACTTCAATAACGTAATATAACCTAACCTAACCCAACCTAACATCTCGGCGGTAATATTTGACAACATTCCTGGCGAGTTGGCCTCTACGTTTCCGTGGGACCTTTATATACTTCAATAACGTAATATAACCTAACCTAAATCAACCTATCATCTCGGCGATAATATTTGACAAGATTCCTGGCGAGTTGGCCTCTAGGTCTCCGTGGGACCTTTATATACATCAATAACGTATTATAACATAACCTAACCCAATCTAGCATCTCGGCGGTAATATTTGACCACATTCCTGGCTTGTTGGCCTCTACGTCTCCGTGAGACCTTTATATACATCTATAACGTAATATAACCTAACCTAACCCAACCTAACATCTCGGCGGTAATATTTGAAATCATTCCTGGCGAGTTGGCATCTACGTCTCCGTGGGACCTTTATATACATCAATAACGTAATATAACCTAACCTAGCCCAACCTAACATCTCGGCGGTAATATTTGACAACATTCCTGGCGAGTTGGCTTCTCCGTCCCCGTGGGACCTTTATATACATCAATAACGTAATATAACATAACCTAACCCAACCTAACTTCTCGGCGGTAATATTTGAAAACATACCTGGCGAGGTGGCCTCTACGTCTCCGTGGGATATTTATATACATCAATAACGTAATATAAGCTAGCCTAACCCAATCTAACATCTCGGCGGTAATATTTGACGACATTCCTGGCGAGTTGGCCTCTACGTTTCCGTGGGACCTTTATATACTTCAATAACGTAATATAACCTAACCTAACCCAACCTAACATCTCGGCGGTAATATTTGACAAGATTCCTGGCGAGTTGGCCTCTACGTCTCCGTGGGATCTTTATATACATCAATAACGTAATATAACATAACCTAACCCAATCTAGCATCTCGGCGGTAATATTTGACCACATTCCTGGCTTGTTGGCCTCTACGTCTCCGTGAAACCTTTATATACATCTATAACGTAATATAACCTAACCTAACCCAACCTAACATCTCGGCGGTAATATTTGAAAACATTCCTGGCGAGTTGGCATCTACGTCTCCGTGGGACCTTTATATACATCAATAACGTAATATAACCTAACCTAACCCAATCTAGCATCTCGGCGGTAATATTTGACCACATTCCTAGCTTGTTGGCCTCTACGCCTCCGTGGGATCTTTATATACTTCAATAACGTAATAATAACCTAACCTAACCCAACCTAACATCTTGGCGGTAATATCTGACGACATTCCTGGCGAGTTGGCCTCTACGTTTCCGTGGTACCTTTATATACTTCAATAACGTAATATAACCTAACCTAACCCAATCTAACATCTCGGCGGTAATATTTGACAACATTCCTGGCGAGTTGGCCTCTACGTCTCCGTTTGACCTTCATATACATCAATAACGTAATCTAACCTAACATAAGCCAACATAACATCTCGGCGGTAATATTTGACAACATTCCTGGCGAGTTGGCTTCTCCGTCCCCGTGGGACCTTTATATACATCAATAACGTAATATAACCTAACCTAACCGAACCTAACATCTCGGCGGTAATATTTGACAACATTCCTGGCGAGTTGGCTTCTCCGTCCCCGTGGGACCTTTATATACATCAATAACGTAATATAACCTAACCTAACCCAACCTAACTTCTCGGCGGTAATATTTGAAAACATACCTGGCGAGGTGGCCTCTACGTCTCCGTGGGATATTTATAAACATCAATAACGTAATATAAGCTAGCCTAACCCAATCTAACATCTCGGCGGTAATATTTGACAACATTCCTGTCGAGTTGGTTTCTCCGTCCCCGTGGGACCTTTATATACATGAATAACGTAATATAACCTAACCTAATCCAACCTAACATCTCGGCGGTAATATTTGACAACATTCCCGGCGAGATGGCTTCTCCGTCTCCGTGGGACCTTTATATACATCAATAACGTAATATAACCTAACCTAACCCAACCTAACATCTCGGCGGTAATATTTGACAATATTCCTGGCGAGTTGGCTTCTCCGTCCCCGTGGGACCTTTATATACATCAATAACGTAATATAACCTAACCTAACCCAACCTAACTTCTCGGCGGTAATATTTGAAAACATACCTGGCGAGGTGGCCTCTACGTCTCCGTGGGATATTTATAAACATCAATAACGTAATATAAGCTAGCCTAACCCAATCTAACATCTCGGCGGTAATATTTGACAACATTCCTGTCGAGTTGGTTTCTCCGTCCCCGTGGGACCTTTATATACATGAATAACGTAATATAACCTAACCTAATCCAACCTAACATCTCGGCGGTAATATTTGACAACATTCCCGGCGAGATGGCTTCTCCGTCTCCGTGGGACCTTTATATACATCAATAACGTTATATAACCTAACCTAACCCAACCTATCTTCTCGGCGGTAATATTTAACAACATTCCTGGCGAGTTGGCCTCTACGTCTCCGTGGGATCTTTATATATATCAATAACGTAATATAACATAACCTAACCCAATCTAACATCTCGGCGGTAATATTTGACATCATTCCTGGCGAGTTGGCCTCTACGTCTCGGTGGGCCCTTCACATACATCAATAACAAAAATATAACCTAACCTAAATCAACCTATCATCTCGGCGATAATATTTGACAAGATTCCTGGCGAGTTGGCCTCTACGTCACCGTGGGATCTTTATATACATCAATAACGTAATATAACATAACCTAACCCAATCTAACATCTCGGCGGTAATATGTGACGACATTCCTGGCGAGTTGGCCTCTACGTTTCCGTGGGACCTTTATATACTTCAATAACGTAATATAACCTAACCTAACCCAACCTAACATCTCGGCGGTAATATTTGACAACATTCCTGGCGAGTTGGCCTCTACGTTTCCGTGGGACCTTTATATACTTCAATAACGTAATATAACCTAACCTAAATCAACCTAACATCTCGGCGGTAATATTTGACAACATTCCTGGCGAGTTGGCTTCTCCGTCCCCGTGGGACCTTTATATACATCAATAACGTAATATAACATAACCTAACCCAACCTAACTTCTCGGCGGTAATATTTGAAAACATACCTGGCGAGGTGGCCTCTACGTCTCCGTGGGATATTTATATACATCAATAACGTAATATAAGCTAGCCTAACCCAATCTAACATCTCGGCGGTAATATTTGACCACATTCCTGGCGAGTTGGCCTCTACGTTTCCGTGGGATATCTATATACATCAATAACATAATATAAGCTAGCCTAACCCAACTAACATCTCCGCGGGAATATTTGACAACATACCTGGCGAGTTGGCCTCTACGTCTCCGTGGGCCCTTCATATACATCAATAACAAAAATATAACCTAACCTAAATCAACCTATCATCTCGGCGATAATATTTGACAAGATTCCTGGCGAGTTGGCCTCTACGTCTCCGTGGGATCTTTATATACATCAATAACGTAATATAACAGAACCTAATCCAATCTAACATCTCGGCTCTAATGTTTGACGACATTCCTGGCGAGTTGGCTTCTACGTTTCCGTGGGACCTTTATATACTTCAATAACGTAATATAACCTAACCTAACCCAACCTAACATCTCGGCGGTAATATTTCACAAGATTCCTGGCGAGTTGGCCTCTACGTCTCCGTGGGATCTTTATATACATCAATAACGTAATATAACATAACCTAACCCAATCTAACATCTCGGCGGTAATATTTGACGACATTCCTGGCGAGTTGGCCTCTACGTTTCCGTGGGACCTTTATATACTTCAATAACGTAATATAACCTAACCTAACCCAACCTAACATCTCGGCGGTAATATTTGACAAGCTTCCTGGCGAGTTGGCCTCTACGTCTCCGTGGGATCTTTATATACATCAATAACGTAATATAACATAACCTAACCCAATCTAGCATCTCGGCGGTAATATTTGACCACATTCCTGGCTTGTTGGCCTCTACGTCTCCGTGAGACCTTTATATACATCTATAACGTAATATAACCTAACCTAACCCAACCTAACATCTCGGCGGTAATATTTGAAAACATTCCTGGCGAGTTGGCATCTACGTCTCCGTGGGACCTTTATATACATGAATAACGTAATATAACCTAACCTAATCCAACCTAACATCTCGGCGGTAATATTTGACAACATTCCCGGCGAGATGGCTTCTCCGTCTCCGTGGGACCTTTATATACATCAATAACGTTATATAACCTAACCTAACCCAACCTATCTTCTCGGCGGTAATATTTAACAACATTCCTGGCGAGTTGGCCTCTACGTCTCCGTGGGATCTTTATATATATCAATAACGTAATATAACATAACCTAACCCAATCTAACATCTCGGCGGTAATATTTGACATCATTCCTGGCGAGTTGGCCTCTACGTCTCGGTGGGCCCTTCATATACATCAATAACAAAAATATAACCTAACCTAAATCAACCTATCATCTCGGCGATAATATTTGACAAGATTCCTGGCGAGTTGGCCTCTACGTCACCGTGGGATCTTTATATACATCAATAACGTAATATAACATAACCTAACCCAATCTAACATCTCGGCGGTAATATTTGACGACATTCCTGGCGAGTTGGCCTCTACGTTTCCGTGGGACCTTTATATACTTCAATAACGTAATATAACCTAACCTAACCCAACCTAACATCTCGGCGGTAATATTTGACAACATTCCTGGCGAGTTGGCCTCTACGTTTCCGTGGGACCTTTATATACTTCAATAACGTAATATAACCTAACCTAAATCAACCTATCATCTCGGCGATAATATTTGACAAGATTCCTGGCGAGTTGGCCTCTAGGTCTCCGTGGGACCTTTATATACATCAATAACGTATTATAACATAACCTAACCCAATCTAGCATCTCGGCGGTAATATTTGACCACATTCCTGGCTTGTTGGCCTCTACGTCTCCGTGAGACCTTTATATACATCTATAACGTAATATAACCTAACCTAACCCAACCTAACATCTCGGCGGTAATATTTGAAATCATTCCTGGCGAGTTGGCATCTACGTCTCCGTGGGACCTTGATATACATCAATAACGTAATATAACCTAACCTAGCCCAACCTAACATCTCGGCGGTAATATTTGACAACATTCCTGGCGAGTTGGCTTCTCCGTCCCCGTGGGACCTTTATATACATCAATAACGTAATATAACATAACCTAACCCAACCTAACTTCTCGGCGGTAATATTTGAAAACATACCTGGCGAGGTGGCCTCTACGTCTCCGTGGGATATTTATATACATCAATAACGTAATATAAGCTAGCCTAACCCAATCTAACATCTCGGCGGTAATATTTGACCACATTCCTGGCGAGTTGGCCTCTACGTTTCCGTGGGATATCTATATACATCAATAACATAATATAAGCTAGCCTAACCCAACTAACATCTCCGCGGGAATATTTGACAACATACCTGGCGAGTTGGCCTCTACGTCTCCGTGGGCCCTTCATATACATCAATAACAAAAATATAACCTAACCTAAATCAACCTATCATCTCGGCGATAATATTTGACAAGATTCCTGGCGAGTTGGCCTCTACGTCTCCGTGGGATCTTTATATACATCAATAACGTAATATAACAGAACCTAATCCAATCTAACATCTCGGCTCTAATGTTTGACGACATTCCTGGCGAGTTGGCCTCTACGTTTCCGTGGGACCTTTATATACTTCAATAACGTAATATAACCTAACCTAACCCAACCTAACATCTCGGCGGTAATATTTCACAAGATTCCTGGCGAGTTGGCCTCTACGTCTCCGTGGGATCTTTATATACATCAATAACGTAATATAACATAACCTAACCCAATCTAACATCTCGGCGGTAATATTTGACGACATTCCTGGCGAGTTGGCCTCTACGTTTCCGTGGGACCTTTATATACTTCAATAACGTAATATAACCTAACCTAACCCAACCTAACATCTCGGCGGTAATATTTGACAAGATTCCTGGCGAGTTGGCCTCTACGTCTCCGTGGGATCTTTATATACATCAATAACGTAATATAACATAACCTAACCCAATCTAGCATCTCGGCGGTAATATTTGACCACATTCCTGGCTTGTTGGCCTCTACGTCTCCGTGAGACCTTTATATACATCTATAACGTAATATAACCTAACCTAACCCAACCTAACATCTCGGCGGTAATATTTGAAAACATTCCTGGCGAGTTGGCATCTACGTCTCCGTGGGACCTTTATATACATCAATAACGTAATATAACCTAACCTAACCCAATCTAGCATCTCGGCGGTAATATTTGACCACATTCCTAGCTTGTTGGCCTCTACGCCTCCGTGGGATCTTTATATACTTCAATAACGTAATATAACCTAACCTAACCCAACCTAACATCTTGGCGGTAATATCTGACGACATTCCTGGCGAGTTGGCCTCTACGTTTCCGTGGTACCTTTATATACTTCAATAACGTAATATAACCTAACCTAACCCAATCTAACATCTCGGCGGTAATATTTGACAACATTCCTGGCGAGTTGGCCTCTACGTCTCCGTTTGACCTTCATATACATCAATAACGTAATCTAACCTAACATAAGCCAACCTAACATCTCGGCGGTAATATTTGACAACATTCCTGGCGAGTTGGCTTCTCCGTCCCCGTGGGACCTTTATATACATCAATAACGTAATATAACCTAACCTAACCCAACCTAACATCTCGGCGGTAATATTTGACAACATTCCTGGCGAGTTGGCTTCTCCGTCCCCGTGGGACCTTTATATACATCAATAACGTAATATAACCTAACCTAACCCAACCTAACTTCTCGGCGGTAATATTTGAAAACATACCTGGCGAGGTGGCCTCTACGTCTCCGTGGGATATTTATAAACATCAATAACGTAATATAAGCTAGCCTAACCCAATCTAACATCTCGGCGGTAATATTTGACAACATTCCTGTCGAGTTGGTTTCTCCGTCCCCGTGGGACCTTTATATACATGAATAACGTAATATAACCTAACCTAATCCAACCTAACATCTCGGCGGTAATATTTGACAACATTCCCGGCGAGATGGCTTCTCCGTCTCCGTGGGACCTTTATATACATCAATAACGTTATATAACCTAACCTAACCCAACCTATCTTCTCGGCGGTAATATTTAACAACATTCCTGGCGAGTTGGCCTCTACGTCTCCGTGGGATCTTTATATATATCAATAACGTAATATAACATAACCTAACCCAATCTAACATCTCGGCGGTAATATTTGACATCATTCCTGGCGAGTTGGCCTCTACGTCTCCGTGGGACCTTTATATACATCAATAGCGTAATATAACCTAACCTAGCCCAACCTAACATCTCGGCGGTAATATTTGACAACATTCCCGGCGAGATGGCTTCTCCGTCTCCGTGGGACCTTTATATACATCAATAACGTTATATAACCTAACCTAACCCAACCTATCTTCTCGGCGGTAATATTTAACAACATTCCTGGCGAGTTGGCCTCTACGTCTCCGTGGGATCTTTATATATATCAATAACGTAATATAACATAACCTAACCCAATCTAACATCTCGGCGGTAATATTTGACATCATTCCTGGCGAGTTGGCCTCTACGTCTCCGTGGGACCTTTATATACATCAATAACGTAATATAACCTAACCTAGCCCAACCTAACATCTCGGCGGTAATATTTGACAACATTCCTGGCGACTTGGCTTCTCCGTCCCCGTGGGACCTTTATATACATCAATAACGTAATATAACCTAACCTAACCCAACCTAACTTCTCGGCGGTAATATTTGAAAACATACCTGGCGAGGTGGCCTCTACGTCTCCGTGGGATATTTATATACATCAATAACGTAATATAAGCTAGCCTAACCCAATCTAACATCTCGGCGGTAATATTTGACCACATTCCTGGCGAGTTGGCCTCTACGTCTTCGTGGGACCTTTATATACATCAATAACGTAATATAACTTAACCTAACCCAACCTAACATCTCCGCGGTAATATTTGACAACATACCTGGCGAGTTGGCCTCTACGTCTCGGTGGGCCCTTCATATACATCAATAACAAAAATATAACCTAACCTAAATCAACCTATCATCTCGGCGATAATATTTGACAAGATTCCTGGCGAGTTGGCATCTAGGTCTCCGTGGGATCTTTATATACATCAATAACGTAATATAACATAACCTAACCCAATCTAGCATCTCGGCGGTAATATCTGACCACATTCCTGGCTTGTTGGCCTCTACGTCTCCGTGAGACCTTTATATACATCTATAACGTAATATAACCTAACCTAACCCAACCTAACATCTCGGCGGTAATATTTGACAACATTCCTGGCGAGTTGGCATCTACGTCTCCGTGGGACCTTTATATACATCAATAACGTAATATAACCTAACCTAACCCAACCTACCACCTCTGCGGTAATATTTGACAACATTCCCGGCGAGTTGACTTCTCCGTCTCCGTGGGACCTTTATATACATCAATAACGTAATATAACCTAACCTAACCCAATCTAACATCTCGGCGGTAATATTTGACCACATTCCTGGCTTGTTAGCCTCTACGTCTCCGTGAGACCTTTATATACATCTATAACGTAATATAACCTAACCTAACCCAACCTAACATCTCGGCGGTAATATTTGAAAACATTCCTGGCGAGTTGGCATCTACGTCTCCGTGGGACCTTTATATACATCAATAACGTAATATAACCTAACCTAACCCAACCTAACATCTCGGCGGCAATATTTGACAACATTCCCGGCGAGTTGGCCTCTCCGTCTCCGTGGGACCTTTATATACATCAATAACGTAATATAACCTAACCTAACCCAACGTATCTTCTCGGCGGTAATATTTGACAACATTCCTGGCTAGTTGGCCTCTACGTCTCCGTGGGATCTTTATATATATCAATAACGTAATATAACAAAACCTAACCCAATCGAACATCTCGGCGGTAATATTTGACATCATTCCTGGCGAGTTGGCCTCTACGTCTCCGTGGGACCTTTATATACATCAATAACGTAATATAACCTAACCTAACCCAACCTAACATCTCGGCGGTAATATTTGACAACATTCCTGGCGAGTTGGCTTCTCCGTCCCCGTGGGACCTTTATATACATCAATAACATAATATAACCTAACCTAACCCAACCTAACTTCTCGGCGGTAATATTTGAAAACATACCTGGCGAGGTGGGCTCTACGTCTCCGTGCGATATTTATATACATCAATAACGTAATATAAGCTAGCCTAACCCAATCTAACATCTCGGCGGTAATATTTGACCACATTCCTGGCGAGTTGGCCTCTCCGTCCCCGTGGGACCTTTATATACATCAATAACGTAATTAACCTAACCTAACCCAACCTAACTTCTCGGCGGTAATATTTGAAAACATACCTGGCGAGGTGGCCTCTACGTCTCCGTGGGATATTTATATACATCAATAACGTAATATAAGCTAGCATAACCCAATCTAACATCTCGGCGGTAATATTTGACCACATTCCTGGCGAGTTGGCCTCTACGTCTTCGTGGGACCTTTATATACATCAATAACGTAATATAACTTAACCTAACCCAACCTAACATCTCCGCGGTAATATTTGACAACATACCTGGCGACTTGGCCTCTACGTCTCGGTGGGCCCTTCATATACATCAATAACAAAAATATAACCTAACCTAAATCAACCTATCATCTCGGCGATAATATTTGACAAGATTCCTGGCGAGTTGGCCTCTAGGTCTCCGTGGGATCTTTATATACATCAATAACGTATTATAACATAACCTAACCCAATCTAGCATCTCGGCGATAATATTTGACAAGATTCCTGGCGAGTTGGCCTCTACGTCACCGTGGGATCTTTATATACATCAATAACGTAATATAACATAACCTAACCCAATCTAACATCTCGGCGGTAATATTTGTCGACATTCCTGGCGAGTTGGCCTCTACGTTTCCGTGGGACCTTTATATACTTCAATAACGTAATATAACCTAACCTAACCCAACCTAACATCTCGGCGGTAATATTTGACGACATTCCTGGCGAGTTGGCCTCTACGTTTCCGTGGGACCTTTATATACTTCAATAACTTAATATAACCTAACCTAAATCAACCTAACATCTCGGCGGTAATATTTGACGACATTCCTGGCGAGTTGGCCTCTACGTTTCCGTGGGACCTTTATATACTTCAATAACGTAATATAACCTAACCTAACCCAACCTAACATCTCGGCGGTAATATTTGACAACATTCCCGGCGAGTTGGCCTCTACGTCTCCGTGGGACCTTTATATACTTCAATAACGTAATATAACCTAACCTAAATCAACCTATCATCTCGGCGATAATATTTGACAAGATTCCTGGCGAGTTGGCCTCTAGGTCTCCGTGGGATCTTTATATACAACAATAACGTATTATAACATAACCTAACCCAATCTAGCATCTCGGCGATAATATTTGACAAGATTCCTGGCGAGTTGGCCTCTACGTCACCGTGGGATCTTTATATACATCAATAACGTAATATAACATAACCTAACCCAATCTAACATCTCGGCGGTAATATTTGACGACATTCCTGGCGAGTTGGCCTCTACGTTTGCGTGGGACCTTTATATACTTCAATAACGTAATATAACCTAACCTAACCCAATTTAACATCTCGGCGGTAATATTTGACAACATTCCTGGCGAGTTGGCCTCTACGTCTCCGTTTGACCTTCATATACATCAATAACGTAATCTAACCTAACATAACCCAACCTAACATCTCGGCGGTAATATTTGACAACATTCCTGGCGAGTTGGCTTCTCTGTCCCCGTGGGACCTTTATATACATCAATAACGTATTATAACATAACCTAACCCAATCTAACATCTCGGCGGTAATATTTGACCACATTCCTGGCGAGTTGGCCTCTACGTCTTCGTGGGACCTTTATATACATCAATAACGTAATATAACTTAACCTAACCCAACCTAACATCTCCGCGGTAATATTTGACAACATACTTGGCGAGTTGGCCTCTACGTCTCGGTGGGCCCTTCATATACATCAATAACAAAAATATAACCTAACCTAAATCAACCTATCATCTCGGCGATAATATTTGACAAGTTTCCTGGCGAGTTGGCCTCTACGTCACCGTGGGATCTTTATATACATCAATAACGTAATATAACATAACCTAACCCAATCTAACATCTCGGCGGTAATATTTGACGACATTCCTGGCGAGTTGGCCTCTACGTTTCCGTGGGACCTTTATATACTTCAATAACGTAATATAACCTAACCTAACCCAACCTAACATCTCGGCGGTAATATTTGACAACATTCCTGGCGAGTTGGCCTCTACGTTTCCGTAGGACCTTTATATACTTCAATAACGTAATATAACCTAACCTAAATCAACCTATCATCTCGGCGATAATATTTGACAAGATTCCTGGCGAGTTGGCCTCTAGGTCTCCGTGGGACCTTTATATACATCAATAACGTATTATAACATAACCTAACCCAATCTAGCATCTCGGCGGTAATATTTGACCACATTCCTGGCTTGTTGGCCTCTACGTCTCCGTGAGACCTTTATATACATCTATAACGTAATATAACCTAACCTAACCCAACCTAACATCTCGGCGGTAATATTTGAAATCATTCCTGGCGAGTTGGCATCTACGTCTCCGTGGGACCTTTATATACATCAATAACGTAATATAACCTAACCTAGCCCAACCTATCATCTCGGCGGTAATATTTGACAACATTCCTGGCGAGTTGGCTTCTCCGTCCCCGTGGGACCTTTATATACATCAATAACGTAATATAACATAACCTAACCCAACCTAACTTCTCGGCGGTAATATTTGAAAACATACCTGGCGAGGTGGCCTCTACGTCTCCGTGGGATATTTATATACATCAATAACGTAATATAAGCTAGCCTAACCCAATCTAACATCTCGGCGATAATATTTGACAAGATTCCTGGCGAGTTGGCCTCTAGGTCTCCGTGGGATCTTTATATACAACAATAACGTATTATAACATAACCTAACCCAATCTAGCATCTCGGCGATAATATTTGACAAGATTCCTGGCGAGTTGGCCTCTACGTCACCGTGGGATCTTTATATACATCAATAACGTAATATAACATAACCTAACCCAATCTAACATCTCGGCGGTAATATTTGACGACATTCCTGGCGAGTTGGCCTCTACGTTTGCGTGGGACCTTTATATACTTCAATAACGTAATATAACCTAACCTAACCCAATTTAACATCTCGGCGGTAATATTTGACAACATTCCTGGCGAGTTGGCCTCTACGTCTCCGTTTGACCTTCATATACATCAATAACGTAATCTAACCTAACATAACCCAACCTAACACCTCGGCGGTAATATTTGACAACATTCCTGGCGAGTTGGCTTCTCTGTCCCCGTGGGACCTTTATATACATCAATAACGTATTATAACATAACCTAACCCAATCTAACATCTCGGCGGTAATATTTGACAACATTCCTGGCGAGTTGGCTTCTCCGTCCCCGTGGGACCTTTATATACATCAATAACGTAATATAACCTAACCTAATCCAACCTAACATCTCGGCGGGAATATTTGACAACATACCTGGCGAGTTGGCCTCTACGTCTCCGTGGGCCCTTCATATACATCAATAACAAAAATATAACCTAACCTAAATCAACCTATCATCTCGGCGATAATATTTGACAAGATTCCTGGCGAGTTGGCCTCTACGTCTCCGTGGGATCTTTATATACATCAATAACGTAATATAACAGAACCTAATCCAATCTAACATCTCGGCTCTAATGTTTGACGACATTCCTGGCGAGTTGGCCTCTACGTTTCCGTGGGACCTTTATATACTTCAATAACGTAATATAACCTAACCTAACCCAACCTAACATCTCGGCGGTAATATTTGACAAGATTCCTGGCGAGTTGGCCTCTACGTCTCCGTGGGATCTTTATATACATCAATAACGTAATATAACATAACCTAACCCAATCTAGCATCTCGGCGGTAATATTTGACCACATTCCTGGTTTGTTGGCCTCTACGTCTCCATGAGACCTTTATATACATCTATAACGTAATATAACCTAACCTAACCCAACCTAACATCTCGGCGGTAATATTTGAAAACATTCCTAGCGAGTTGGCATCTACGTCTCCGTGGGACCTTTATATACATCAATAACGTAATATAACCTAACATAACCCAATCTAGCATCTCGGCGGTAATATTTGACCACATTCCTAGCTTGTTGGTCTCTACGCCTCCGTGGGATCTTTATATACTTCAATAACGTAATATAACCTAACCTAACCCAACTTAACATCTTGGCGGTAATATCTGACGACATTCCTGGCGAGTTGGCCTCTACGTTTCCGTGGGACCTTTATATACTTCAATAACGTAATATAACCTAACCTAACCCAATCTAACATCTCGGCGGTAATATTTGACAAGATTCCTGGCGAGTTGGCCTCTACGTTTCCGTAGGACCTTTATATACTTCAATAACGTAATATAACCTAACCTAAATCAACCTATCATCTCGGCGATAATATTTGACAAGATTCCTGGCGAGTTGGCCTCTAGGTCTCCGTGGGACCTTTATATACATCAATAACGTATTATAACATAACCTAACCCAATCTAGCATCTCGGCGGTAATATTTGACCACATTCCTGGCTTGTTGGCCTCTACGTCTCCGTGAGACCTTTATATACATCTATAACGTAATATAACCTAACCTAACCCAACCTAACATCTTGGCGGTAATATCTGACGACATTTCTGGCGAGTTGGCCTCTACGTTTCCGTGGGACCTTTATATACTTCAATAACGTAATATAACCTAACCTAACCCAATCTAACATCTCGGCGGTAATATTTGACAACATTCCTGGCGAGTTGGCCTCTACGTCTCCGTTAGACCTTCATATACATCAATAACGTAATCTAACCTAACATAACCCAACCTAACATTTGGGCGGTAATATTTGACAACATTCCTGTCGAGTTGGCTTCTCCGACCCCGTGGGACCTTTATATACATCAATAACGTAATATAACCTAACCTAATCCAACCTAACATCTCGGCGGTAATATTTGAAAACATACCTGGCGAGGTGGCCTCTACGTCTCCGTGGGATATTTATATACATCAATAACGTAATATAAGCTGGCCTAACCCAATCTAACATCTCGGCGGTAATATTTGACCACATTCCTGGCGAGTTGGCCTCTACGTCTTCGTGGGACCTTTATATACATCAATAACGTAATATAACTTAACCTAACCCAACCTAACATCTCCGCGGTAATATTTGACAACATACCTGGCGAGTTGGCCTCTACGTCTCGGTGGGCCCTTCATATACATCAATAACAAAAATATAACCTAACCTAAATCAACCTATCATCTCGGCGATAATATTTGACAAGATTCCTGGCGAGTTGGCCTCTACGTCTCCGTGGGATCTTTATATACATCAATAACGTAATATAACATAACCTAACCCAATCTAACATCTCGGCGGTAATATTTGACGACATTCCTGGCGAGTTGGCCTCTACGTTTCCGTGGGACCTTTATATACTTCAATAACGTAATATAACCTAACCTAACCCAACCTAACATCTCGGCGGTAATATTTGACGACATTCCTGGCGAGTTGGCCTCTACGTTTCCGTGGGTCCTTTATATACTTCAATAACGTAATATAACCTAACCTAACCCAACCTAACATCTCGGCGGTAATATTTGACAACATTCCTGGCGAGTTGGCCTCTTCGTTTCCGTGGGACATTTATATACTTCAATAACGTAATATAACCTAACCTAACTCAACCTATCATCTCGGCGATAATATTTGACAAGATTACTGGCGAGTTGGCCTCTAGGTCTCCGTGGGATCTTTATATACATCAATAACGTATTATAACATAACCTAACCCAATCTAGCATCTCGGCGGTAATATTTGACCACATTCCTGGCTTGTTGGCCTCTACGTCTCCGTGAGACCTTTATATATATCTATAACGTAATATAACCTAACCTAACCCAACCTAACATCTCGGCGGTAATATTTGAAATCATTCCTGGCGAGTTGGCATCTACGTCTCCGTGGGACCTTTATATACATCAATAACGTAATATAACCTAACCTAACCCAACCTAACATCTCGGCGGTAATATTTGACAACATTCCTGGCGAGTTGGCTTCTCCGTCCCCGTGGGACCTTTATATACATCAATAACGTAATATAACATAACCTAATCCAACCTAACATCTCGGCGGTAATATTTGAAAACATACCTGGCGAGGTGGCCTGTACGTCTCCGTGGGATATTTATATACATCAATAACGTAATATAAGCTAGCCTAACCCAATCTAACATCTCGGCGGTAATATTTGACCACATTCCTGGCGAGTTGGCCTCTACGTCTTCGTGGGACCTTTATATACATCAATAACGTAATATAACTTAACCTAACCCAACCTAACATCTCCGCGGTAATATTTGACAACATACCTGGCGAGTTGGCCTCTACGTCTCGGTGGGCCCTTCATATACATCAATAACAAAAATATAACCTAACCTAAATCAACCTATCATCTCGGCGATAATATTTGACAAGATTCCTGGCGAGTTGGCCTCTACGTCACCGTGGGATCTTTATATACATCAATAACGTAATATAACATAACCTAACCCAATCTAACATCTCGGCGGTAATATTTGACGACATTCCTGGCGAGTTGGCCTCTACGTTTGCGTGGGACCTTTATATACTTCAATAACGTAATATAACCTAACCTAACCCAATTTAACATCTCGGCGGTAATATTTGACAACATTCCTGGCGAGTTGGCCTCTACGTCTCCGTTTGACCTTCATATACATCAATAACGTAATCTAACCTAACATAACCCAACCTAACATCTCGGCGGTAATATTTGACAACATTCCTGGCGAGTTGGCTTCTCTGTCCCCGTGGGACCTTTATATACATCAATAACGTATTATAACATAACCTAACCCAATCTAACATCTCGGCGGTAATATTTGACCACATTCCTGGCGAGTTGGCCTCTACGTCTTCGTGGGACCTTTATATACATCAATAACGTAATATAACCTAACCTAACCCAACCTAACATCTCGGCGGTAATATTTGACAACATTCCTGGCGAGTTGGCCTCTACGTTTCCGTAGGACCTTTATATACTTCAATAACGTAATATAACCTAACCTAAATCAACCTATCATCTCGGCGATAATATTTGACAAGATTCCTGGCGAGTTGGCCTCTAGGTCTCCGTGGGACCTTTATATACATCAATAACGTATTATAACATAACCTAACCCAATCTAGCATCTCGGCGGTAATATTTGACCACATTCCTGGCTTGTTGGCCTCTACGTCTCCGTGAGACCTTTATATACATCTATAACGTAATATAACCTAACCTAACCCAACCTAACATCTCGGCGGTAATATTTGAAATCATTCCTGGCGAGTTGGCATCTACGTCTCCGTGGGACCTTTATATACATCAATAACGTAATATAACCTAACCTAGCCCAACCTAACATCTCGGCGGTAATATTTGACAACATTCCTGGCGAGTTGGCTTCTCCGTCCCCGTGGGACCTTTATATACATCAATAACGTAATATAACATAACCTAACCCAACCTAACTTCTCGGCGGTAATATTTGAAAACATACCTGGCGAGGTGGCCTCTACGTCTCCGTGGGATATTTATATACATCAATAACGTAATATAAGCTAGCCTAACCCAATCTAACATCTCGGCGGTAATATTTGACCACATTCCTGGCGAGTTGGCCTCTACGTCTTCGTGGGACCTTTATATACATCAATAACGTAATATAACTTAACCTAACCCAACCTAACATCTCCGCGGTAATATTTGACAACATACCTGGCGAGTTGGCCTCTACGTCTCGGTGGGCCCTTCATATACATCAATAACAAAAATATAACCTAACCTAAATCAACCTATCATCTCGGCGATAATATTTGACAAGATTCCTGGCGAGTTGGCCTCTACGTCTCCGTGGGATCTTTATATACATCAATAACGTAATATAACATAACCTAACCCAATCTAACATCTCGGCGGTAATATTTGACGACATTCCTGGCGAGTTGGCCTCTACGTTTCCGTGGGACCTTTATATACTTCAATAACGTAATATAACCTAACCTAACCCAACCTAACATCTCGGCGGTAATATTTGACGACATTCCTGGCGAGTTGGCCTCTACGTTTCCGTGGGTCCTTTATATACTTCAATAACGTAATATAACCTAACCTAACCCAACCTAACATCTCGGCGGTAATATTTGACAACATTCCTGGCGAGTTGGCCTCTTCGTTTCCGTGGGACATTTATATACTTCAATAACGTAATATAACCTAACCTAACTCAACCTATCATCTCGGCGATAATATTTGACAAGATTACTGGCGAGTTGGCCTCTAGGTCTCCGTGGGATCTTTATATACATCAATAACGTATTATAACATAACCTAACCCAATCTAGCATCTCGGCGGTAATATTTGACCACATTCCTGGCTTGTTGGCCTCTACGTCTCCGTGAGACCTTTATATATATCTATAACGTAATATAACCTAACCTAACCCAACCTAACATCTCGGCGGTAATATTTGAAATCATTCCTGGCGAGTTGGCATCTACGTCTCCGTGGGACCTTTATATACATCAATTACGTAATATAACCTAACCTAACCCAACCTAACATCTCGGCGGTAATATTTGACAACATTCCTGGCGAGTTGGCTTCTCCGTCCCCGTGGGACCTTTATATACATCAATAACGTAATCTAACCTAACATAACCCAACCTAACATCTCGGCGGTAATATTTGACAACATTCCTGGCGAGTTGGCTTCTCCGTCCCCGTGGGACCTTTATATACATCAATAACGTAATATAACCTAACGTAATCCAACCTAACATCTCGGCGGGAATATTTGACAACATACCTGGCGAGTTGGCCTCTACGTCTCCGTGGGCCCTTCATATACATCAATAACAAAAATATAACCTAACCTAAATCAACCTATCATCTCGGCGATAATATTTGACAAGATTCCTGGCGAGTTGGCCTCTACGTCTCCGTGGGATCTTTATATACATCAATAACGTAATATAACAGAACCTAATCCAATCTAACATCTCGGCTCTAATGTTTGACGACATTCCTGGCGAGTTGGCCTCTACGTTTCCGTGGGACCTTTATATACTTCAATAACGTAATATAACCTAACCTAACCCAACCTAACATCTCGGCGGTAATATTTGACAAGATTCCTGGCGAGTTGGCCTCTACGTCTCCGTGGGATCTTTATATACATCAATAACGTAATATAACATAACCTAACCCAATCTAGCATCTCGGCGGTAATATTTGACCACATTCCTGGTTTGTTGGCCTCTACGTCTCCGTGAGACCTTTATATACATCTATAACGTAATATAACCTAACCTAACCCAACCTAACATCTCGGCGGTAATATTTGAAAACATTCCTAGCGAGTTGGCATCTACGTCTCCGTGGGACCTTTATATACATCAATAACGTAATATAACCTAACATAACCCAATCTAGCATCTCGGCGGTAATATTTGACCACATTCCTAGCTTGTTGGTCTCTACGCCTCCGTGGGATCTTTATATACTTCAATAACGTAATATAACCTAACCTAACCCAACCTAACATCTTGGCGGTAATATCTGACGACATTCCTGGCGAGTTGGCCTCTACGTTTCCGTGGGACCTTTATATACATCAATAACGTAATATAACCTAACCTAACCCAATCTAACATCTCGGCGGTAATATTTGACAACATTCCTGGCGAGTTGGCCTCTACGTCTCCGTTAGACCTTCATATACATCAATAACGTAATCTAACCTAACATAACCCAACCTAACATTTGGGCGGTAATATTTGACAACATTCCTGTCGAGTTGGCTTCTCCGACCCCGTGGGACCTTTATATACATCAATAACGTAATATAACCTAACCTAATCCAACCTAACATCTCGGCGGTAATATATGACCACATTCCTGGCGAGTTGGCCTCTACGTCTTCGTGGGACCTTTATATACATCAATAACGTAATATAACTTAACCTAACCCAACCTAACATCTCCGCGGTAATATTTGACAATATACCTGGCGAGTTGGCCTCTACGTCTCGGTGGGCCCTTCATATACATCAATAACAAAAATATAACCTAACCTAAATCAACCTATCATCTCGGCGATAATATTTGACAAGATTCCTGGCGAGTTGGCCTCTACGTTTCCGTGGGTCCTTTATATACTTCAATAACGTAATATAACCTAACCTAACCCAACCTAACATCTCGGCGGTAATATTTGACAACATTCCTGGCGAGTTGGCCTCTTCGTTTCCGTGGGACATTTATATACTTCAATAACGTAATATAACCTAACCTAAATCAACCTATCATCTCGGCGATAATATTTGACAAGATTACTGGCGAGTTGGCCTCTAGGTCTCCGTGGGATCTTTATATACATCAATAACGTATTATAACATAACCTAACCCAATCTAGCATCTCGGCGGTAATATTTGACCACATTCCTGGCTTGTTGGCCTCTACGTCTCCGTGAGACCTTTATATATATCTATAACGTAATATAACCTAACCTAACCCAACCTAACATCTCAGCGGTAATATTTGAAATCATTCCTGGCGAGTTGGCATCTACGTCTCCGTGGGACCTTTATATACATCAATAACGTAATATAACCTAACCTAACCCAACCTAACATCTCGGCGGTAATATTTGACAACATTCCTGGCGAGTTGGCTTCTCCGTCCCCGTGGGACCTTTATATACATCAATAACGTAATATAACCTAACCTAATCCAACCTAACATCTCGGCGGTAATATTTCACAACATTCCCGGCGAGTTGGCTTCTCCGTCACCGTGGGACCTTTATATACATCAATAACGTAATATAACCTAACCTAACCCAACCTATCTTCTCGGCGGTAATATTTCACAACATTCCTGGCGAATTGGCCTCTACGTCTCCGTGGGACCTTTATATACATCAATAACGTAATATAACCTAACCTAACCCAACCTTACATCTCGGCGGTAATATTTGACGACATTCCTGGCGAGTTGGCCTCTAGGTCTCCGTGGGATCTTTATATACATCAATAACGTAATATAACATAACCTAACCCAATCTAGCACCTCGGCGGTAATATCTGACCACATTCCTGGCTTGTTGGCCTCTACGTCTCCGTGAGACCTTTATATACATCTATAACGTAATATAACCTAACCTAACCCAACCTACAATCTCGGCGGTAATATTTGAAAACATTCCTGGCGAGTTGGCATCTACGTCTCCGTGGGACCTTTATATACATCAATAACGTAATATAACCTAACCTAACCCAACCTACCACCTCTGCGGTAATATTTGACAACATTCCCGGCGAGTTGACTTCTCCGTCTCCGTGGGACCTTTATATACATCAATAACGTAATATAACCTAACCTAATCCAATCTAACATCTCGGCGGTAATATTTGACCACATTCCTGGCTTGTTAGCCTCTACGTCTCCGTGAGACCTTTATATACATCTATAACGTAATATAACCTAACCTAACCCAACCTAACATCTCTGCGGTAATATTTGAAAACATTCCTGGCGAGTTGGCATCTACGTCTCCGTGGGACCTTTATATACATCAATAACGTAATATAACCTAACCTAACCCAACCTAACATCTCGGCGGCAATATTTGACAACATTCCCGGCGAGTTGGCCTCTCCGTCTCCGTGGGACCTTTATTTACATCAATAACGTAATATAACCTAACCTAACCCAACGTATCTTCTCGGCGGTAATATTTGACAACATTCCTGGCTAGTTGGCCTCTACGTCTCCGTGGGATCTTTATATATATCAATAACGTAATATAACAAAACCTAACCCAATCGAACATCTCGGCGGTAATATTTGACATCATTCCTGGCGAGTTGGCCTCTACGTCTCCGTGGGACCTTTATATACATCAATAACGTAATATAACCTAACCTAACCCAACCTAACATCTCGGCGGTAATATTTGACAACATTCCTGGCGAGTTGGCTTCTCCGTCCCCGTGGGACCTTTATATACATCAATAACATAATATAACCTAACCTAACCCAACCTAACTTCTCGGCGGTAATATTTGAAAACATACCTGGCGAGGTGGCTTCTACGTCTCCGTGCGATATTTATATACATCAATAACGTAATATAAGCTAGCCTAACCCAATCTAACATCTCGGCCGTAATATTTGACCACATTCCTGGCGAGTTGGCCTCTCCGTCCCCGTGGGACCTTTATATACATCAATAACGTAATTAACCTAACCTAACCCAACCTAACTTCTCGGCGGTAATATTTGAAAACATACCTGGCGAGGTGGCCTCTACGTCTCCGTGGGATATTTATAAACATCAATAACGTAATATAAGCTAGCCTAACCCAATCTAACATCTCGGCGGTAATATTTGACCACATTCCTGGCGAGTTGGCCTCTACGTCTTCGTGGGACCTTTATATACATCAATAACGTAATATAACTTAACCTAACCCAACCTAACATCTCCGCGGTAATATTTGACAACATACCTGGCGACTTGGCCTCTACGTCTCGGTGGGCCCTTCATATACATCAATAACAAAAATATAACCTAACCTAAATCAACCTATCATCTCGGCGATAATATTTGACAAGATTCCTGGCCAGTTGGCCTCTACGTCTCCGTGGGATCTTTATATACATCAATAACGTAATATAACATAACCTAACCCAATCTAACATCTCGGCGGTAATATTTGACGACATTCCTGGCGAGTTGGCCTCTACGTTTTCGTGGGAACTTTATATACTTCAATAACGTAATATAACCTAACCTAACCCAACCTAACATCTCGGCGGTAATATTTGACGACATTCCTGGCGAGTTGGCCTCTACGTTTGCGTGGGACCTTTATATACTTCAATAACGTAATATAACCTAACCTAACCCAATTTAACATCTCGGCGGTAATATTTGACAACATTCCTGGCGAGTTGGCCTCTACGTGTCCGTTTGACCTTCATATACATCAATAACGTAATCTAACCTAACATAACCCAACCTAACATCTCGGCGGTAATATTTGACAACATTCCTGGCGAGTTGGCTTCTCTGTCCCCGTGGGACCTTTATATACATCAATAACGTAATATAACCTAACCTAACCCAACCTAACATCTCGGCGGTAATATTTGACGACATTCCTGGCGAGTTGGCCTCTACGTTTCCGTGGGACCTTTATATACTTCAATAACGTAATATAACCTAACCTAAATCAACCTAACATCTCGGCGGTAATATTTGACGACATTCCTGGCGAGTTGGCCTCTACGTTTCCGTGGGACCTTTATATACTTCAATAACGTAATATAACCTAACCTAACCCAACCTAACATCTCGGCGGTAATATTTGACAACATTCCCGGCGAGTTGGCCTCTACGTCTCCGTGGGACCTTTATATACTTCAATAACGTAATATAACCTAACCTAAATCAACCTATCATCTCGGCGATAATATTTGACAAGATTCCTGGCGAGTTGGCCTCTAGGTCTCCGTGGGATCTCTATATACATCAATAACGTATTATAACATAACCTAACCCAATCTAGCATCTCGGCGATAATATTTGACAAGATTCCTGGCGAGTTGGCCTTCACGTCACCGTGGGATATTTATATACATCAATAACGTAATATAACATAACCTAACCCAATCTAACATCTCGGCGGTAATATTTGACGACATTCCTGGCGAGTTGGCCTCTACGTTTGCGTGGGACCTTTATATACTTCAATAACGTAATATAACCTAACCTAACCCAATTTAACATCTCGGCGGTAATATTTGACAACATTCCTGGCGAGTTGGCCTCTACGTCTCCGTTTGACCTTCATATACATCAATAACGTAATCTAACCTAACATAACCCAACCTAACATCTCGGCGGTAATATTTGACAACATTCCTGGCGAGTTGGCTTCTCTGTCCCCGTGGGACCTTTATATACATCAATAACGTATTATAACATAACCTAACCCAACCTAACATCTCGGCGGTAATATTTGACGACATTCCTGGCGAGTTGGCCTCTACGTTTCCGTGGGACCTTTATATACATCAATAACGTAATATAACCTAACCTAACCCAATCTAGCATCTCGGCGGTAATATTTGACCACATTCCTAGCTTGTTGGCCTCTACGCCTCCGTGGGATCTTTATATACTTCAATAACGTAATATAACCTAACCTAACCCAACCTAACATCTTGGCGGTAATATCTGACGACATTCCTGGCGAGTTGGCCTCTACGTTTCCGTGGGACCTTTATATACTTCAATAACGTAATATAACCTAACCTAACCCAATCTAACATCTCGGCGGTAATATTTGACAACATTCCTGGCGAGTTGGCCTCTACGTCTCCGTTAGACCTTTATATACATCAATAACGTAATCTAACCTAACATAACCCAACCTAACATCTCGGCGGTAATATTTGACAACATTCCTGTCGAGTTGGCTTCTCCGTCCCCGTGGGACCTTTATATACATCAATAACGTAATATAACCTAACCTAATCCAACCTAACATCTCGGCGGTAATATTTGAAAACATTCCTGGTTTGTTGGCCTCTACGTCTCCGTGAGACCTTTATATACATCTATAACGTAATATAACCTAACCTAACCCAACCTAACATCTCGGCGGTAATATTTGAAAACATTCCTGGCGAGTTGGCATCTACGTCTCCGTGGGACCTTTATATACATCAATAACGTAATATAACCTAACCTAACCCAATCTAGCATCTCGGCGGTAATATTTGACCACATTCCTAGCTTGTTGGCCTCTACGCCTCCGTGGGATCTTTATATACTTCAATAACGTAATATAACCTAACCTAACCCAACCTAACATCTTGGCGGTAATATCTGACGACATTCCTGGCGAGTTGGCCTCTACGTTTCCGTGGGACCTTTATATACTTCAATAACGTAATATAACCTAACCTAACCCAATCTAACATCTCGGCGGTAATATTTGACAACATTCCTGGCGAGTTGGCCTCTACGTCTCCGTTAGACCTTCATATACATCAATAACGTAATCTAACCTAACATAACCCAACCTAACATCTCGGCGGTAATATTTGACAACATTCCTGTCGAGTTGGCTTCTCCGACCCTGTGGGACCTTTATATACATCAATAACGTAATATAACATAACCTAATCCAACCTAACATCTCGGCGGTAATATTTGAAAACATACCTGGCGAGGTGGCCTCTACGTCTCCGTGGGATATTTATATACATCAATAACGTAATATAAGCTAGCCTAACCCAATCTAACATCTCGGCGGTAATATTTGACCACATTCCTGGCGAGTTGGCCTCTACGTCTTCGTGGGACCTTTATATACATCAATAACGTAATATAACTTAACCTAACCCAACCTAACATCTCCGCGGTAATATTTGATAACATACCTGGCGTGTTGGCCTCTACGTCTCGGTGGGCCCTTCATATACATCAATAACAAAAATATAACCTAACCTAAATCAACCTATCATCTCGGCGATAATATTTGACAAGATTCCTGGCGAGTTGGCCTCTACGTCTCCGTGGGATCTTTATATACATCAATAACGTAATATAACATAACCTAACCCAATCTAACATCTCGGCGGTAATATTTGACGACATTCCTGGCGAGTTGGCCTCTACGTTTCCGTGGGACCTTTATATACTTCAATAACGTAATATAACCTAACCTAACCCAATCTAACATCTCGGCGGTAATATTTGACAACATTCCTGGCGAGTTGGCCTCTACGTCTCCGTTTGACCTTCATATACATCAATAACGTAATCTAACCTAACATAACCCAACCTAACATCTCGGCGGTAATATTTGACAACATTCCTGGCGAGTTGGCTTCTTCGTTCCCTGTGGGACCTTTATATACATCAATAACGTAATATATCCTAACATAACCCAACCTAACATCTCGGCGGTAATATTTGACAACATTCCTGGCGAGTTGGCTTCTCCGTCCCCGTGGGACCTTTATATACATCAATAACGTAATATAACCTAACCTAACCCAACCTATCTTCTCGGCGGTAATATTTGACCACATTCCTGGCGAGTTGGCCTCTACGTCTCCGTGGGATCTTTACATACTTCAATAACGTAATATAACCTAACCTAACCCAACCTAACATCTCGGCGGTAATATTTGACGACATTCCTGGCGAGTTGGCCTCTACGTTTCCGTGGGTCCTTTATATACTTCAATAACGTAATATAACCTAACCTAACCCAACCTAACTTCTCGGCGGTAATATTTGAAAACATACCTGGCGAGGTGGCCTCTGCGTCTCCGTGGGATATTTATATACATCAATAACGTAATATAAGCTAGCCTAACCCAATCTAACATCTCGGCGGTAATATTTGACCACATTCCTGGCGAGTTGGCCTCTACGTCTTCGTGGGACCTTTATATACATCAATAACGTAATATAACTTAACCTAACCCAACCTAACATCTCCGCGGTAATATTTGACAACATACCTGGCGACTTGGCCTCTCCGTCTCGGTGGGCCCTTCATATACATCAATAACAAAAATATAACCTAACCTAAATCAACCTATCATCTCGGCGATAATATTTGACAAGATTCCTGGCGAGTTGGCCTCTACGTCACCGTGGGATCTTTATATACATCAATAACGTAATATAACATAACCTAACCCAATCTAACATCTCGGCGGTAATATTTGACGACATTCCTGGCGAGTTGGCCTCTACGTTTCCGTGGGACCTTTATATACTTCAATAACGTAATATAACCTAACCTAACCCAACCTAACATCTCGACGGTAATATTTGACGACATTCCTGGCGAGTTGGCCCCTACGTTTCCGTGGGACCTTTATATACTTCAATAACGTAATATAACCTAACCTAACACAACCTAACATCTCGGCGGTAATGTTTGACAACATTCCTGGCGAGTTGGCCTCTACGTCTCCGTGGAACCTTTATATACTTCAATAACGTAATATAACCTAACCTAAATCAACCTATCATCTCGGCGATAATATTTGACGAGATTCCTGGCGAGTTGGCCTCTAGGTCTCCGTGGGATCTTTATATACATCAATAACGTATTATAACATAACCTAACCCAATCTAGCATCTCGGCGGTAATATTTGACCACATTCCTGGCTTGTTGGCCTCTACGTCTCCGTGAGACCTTTATATACATCTATAACGTAATATAACCTAACCTAACCCAACCTAACATCTCGGCGGTAATATTTGCAATCATTCCTGGCGAGTTGGCATCTACGTCTCCGTGGGACCTTTATATACATCAATAACGTAATATAACCTAACCTAGCCCAACCTTACATCTCGGCGGTAATATTTGACAACATTCCTGGCGAGTTGGCTTCTCCGTCCCCGTGGGACCTTTATATACGTCAATAACGTAATATAACCTAACCTAACCCAACCTAACTTCTCGGCGGTAATATTTGAAAACATACCTGGCGAGGTGGCCTCTACGTCTCCGTGGGATATTTATATACATCAATAACGTAATATAAGCTAGCCTAACCCAATCTAACATCTCGGCGGTAATATTTGACCACATTTCTGGCGAGTTGGCCTCTACGTTTCCGTGGGATATCTATATACATCAATAACATAATATAAGCTAGCCTAACCCAACTAACATCTCCGCGGGAATATTTGACAACATACCTGGCGAGTTGGCCTCTACGTCTCCGTGGGCCCTTCATATACATCAATAACAAAAATATAACCTAACCTAAATCAAGCTATCATCTCGGCGATAATATTTGACAAGATTCCTGGCGAGTTGGCCTCTACGTCTCCGTGGGATCTTTATATACATCAATAACGTAATATAACCTAACCTAACCCAACCTAACATCTCGGCGGTAATATTTGACAACATTCCCGGCGAGTTGGCCTCTACGTCTCCGTGGGACCTTTATATACTTCAATAACGTAATATAACCTAACCTAAATCAACCTATCATCTCGGCGATAATATTTGACAAGATTCCTGGCGAGTTGGCCTCTAGGTCTCCGTGGGATCTTTATATACATCAATAACGTATTATAACATAACCTAACCCAATCTAGCATCTCGGCGGTAATATTTGACCACATTCCTGGCTTGTTGGCCTCTACGTCTCCGTTAGACCTTCATATACATCAATAACGTAATCTAACCTAACATAACCCAACCTAACATCTCGGCGGTAATATTTGACAACATTCCTGTCGAGTTGGCCTCTACGTCTCCGTGGGACCTTTATATACATCAATAACGTAATATAACCTAACCTAGCCCAACCTAACATCTCGGCGGTAATATTTGGCAACATTCCTGGCGAGTTGGCTTCTCCGTCCCCGTGGGACCTTTATATACATCAATAACGTAATATAACCTAACCTAACCCAACCTAACTTCTCGGCGGTAATATTTGAAAACATACCTGGCGAGGTGGCCTCTACGTCTCCGTGGGATATTTATATACATCAATAACGTAATATAAGCTAGCCTAACCCAATCTAACATCTCGGCGGTAATATTTGACCACATTCCTGGCGAGTTGGCCTCTACGTCTTCGTGGGACCTTTATATACATCAATAACGTAATATAACTTAACCTAACCCAACCTAACATCTCCGCGGTAATATTTGACAACATACCTGGCGAGTTGGCCTCTACGTCTCGGTGGGCCCTTCATATACATCAATAACAAAAATATAACCTAACCTAAATCAACCTATCATCTCGGCGATAATATTTGACAAGATTCCTGGCGAGTTGGCCTCTACGTCACAGTGGGATCTTTATATACATCAATAACGTAATATAACATAACCTAACCCAATCTAACATCTCGGCGGTAATATTTGACGACATTCCTGGCGAGTTGGCCTCTACGTTTCCGTGGGACCTTTATATACTTCAATAACGTAATATAACCTAACCTAACCCAACCTAACATCTCGGCGGTAATATTTGCAATCATTCCTGGCGAGTTGGCATCTACGTCTCCGTGGGACCTTTATATACATCAATAACGTAATATAACCTAACCTAGCCCAACCTTACATCTCGGCGGTAATATTTGACAACATTCCTGGCGAGTTGGCTTCTCCGTCCTCGTGGGACCTTTATATACATCAATAACGTAATATAACCTAACCTAACCCAACCTAACTTCTCGGCGGTAATATTTGAAAACATACCTGGCGAGGTGGCCTCTACGTCTCCGTGGGATATTTATATACATCAATAACGTAATATAAGCTAGCCTAACCCAATCTAACATCTAGGCGGTAATATTTGACCACATTCCTGCCGAGTTGGCCTCTACGTTTCCGTGGGATATCTATATACATCAATTACATAATATAAGCTAGCCTAACCCAACTAACATCTCCGCGGGAATATTTGACAACATACCTGGCGAGTTGGCCTCTACGTCTCCGTGGGCCCTTCATATACAACAATAACAAAAATATAACCTAACCTAAATCAACCTATCATCTCGGCGATAATATTTGACAAGATTCCTGGCGAGTTGGCCTCTACGTCTCCGTGGGATCTTTATATACATCAATAACGTAATATAACAGAACCTAACCCAATCTAACATCTCGGCGGTAATGTTTGACGACATTCCTGGCGAGTTGGCCTCTACGTTTCCGTGGGACCTTTATATACTTCAATAACGTAATATAACCTAACCTAACCCAACCTAACATCTCGGCGGTAATATTTGACAAGATTCCTGGCGAGTTGGCCTCTACGTCTCCGTGGGATCTTTATATACATCAATAACGTAATATAACATAACCTAACCCAATCTAGCATCTCGGCGGTAATATTTGACAACATTCCTGGCTTGTTGGCCTCTACGTCTCCGTGAGACCTTTATATACTTCTATAACGTAATATAACCTAACCTAACCCAACCTAACATCTCGGCGGTAATATTTGAAAACATTCCTGGCGAGTTGGCATCTACGTCTCCGTGGGACCTTTATATACATCAATAACGTAATATAACCTAACCTAACCCAATCTAGCATCTCGGCGGTAATATTTGACCACATTCCTAGCTTGTTGGCCTCTACGCCTCCGTGGGATCTTTATATACTTCAATAACGTAATATAACCTAACCTAACCCAACCTAACATCTTGGCGGTAATATCTGACGACATTCCTGGCGAGTTGGCCTCTACGTTTCCGTGGGACCTTTATATACTTCAATAACGTAATATAACCTAACCTAACCCAATTTAACATCTCGGCGGTAATATTTGACAACATTCCTGGCGAGTTGGCCTCTACGTCTCCGTTAGTCCTTCATATACATCAATAACGTAATCTAACCTAACATA
Organism: Xylocopa violacea; assembly: GCA_963969225.1. Lineage (NCBI taxonomy): Eukaryota > Metazoa > Arthropoda > Insecta > Hymenoptera > Apidae > Xylocopa > Xylocopa violacea. The sequence goes on from CAXAJV010000001.1 coordinate 5,680,691, forward strand.
ACCCAACCTAACATCTCGGCGGTAATATTTGACAACATTCCTGTCGAGTTGGCTTCTCCGTCCCCGTGGGACCTTTATATACATCAATAACGTAATATAACCTATCCTAATCCAACCTAACATCTCGGCGGTAATATTTGAAAACATTCCTGGTTTGTTGGCCTCTACGTCTCCGTGAGACCTTTATATACATCTATAACGTAATATAACCTAACCTAACCCAACCTAACATCTCGGCGGTAATATTTGAAAACATTCCTGGCGAGTTGGCATCTACGTCTCCGTGGGACCTTTATATACATCAATAACGTAATATAACCTAACCTAACCCAATCTAGCATCTCGGCGGTAATATTTGACCACATTCCTAGCTTGTTGGCCTCTACGCCTCCGTGGGATCTTTATATACTTCAATAACGTAATATAACCTAACCTAACCCAACCTAACATCTTGGCGGTAATATCTGACGACATTCCTGGCGAGTTGGCCTCTACGTTTCCGTGGGACCTTTATATACTTCAATAACGTAATATAACCTAACCTAACCCAATCTAACATCTCGGCGGTAATATTTGACAACATTCCTGGCGAGTTGGCCTCTACGTCTCCGTTAGACCTTCATATACATCAATAACGTAATCTAACCTAACATAACCCAACCTAACATCTCGGCGGTAATATTGGACAACATTCCTGTCGAGTTGGCTTCTCCGACCCCGTGGGACCTTTATATACATCAATAACGTAATATAACCTAACCTAATCCAACCTAACATCTCGGCGGTAATATTTGAAAACATACCTGGCGAGGTGGCCTCTACGTCTCCGTGGGATATTTATATACATCAATAACGTAATATAAGCTAGCCTAACCCAATCTAACATCTCGGCGGTAATATTTGACCACATTCCTGGCGAGTTGGCCTCTACGTCTTCGTGGGACCTTTATATACATCAATAACGTAATATAATTTAACCTAACCCAACCTAACATCTCCGCGGTAATATTTGACAACATACCTGGCGAGTTGGCCTCTACGTCTCGGTGGGCCCTTCATATACATCAATAACAAAAATATAACCTAACCTAAATCAACCTATCATCTCGGCGATAATATTTGACAAGATTCCTGGCGAGTTGGCCTCTACGTCTCCGTGGGATCTTTATATACATCAATAACGTAATATAACATAACCTAACCCAATCTAACATCTCGGCGGTAATATTTGATGACATTCCTGGCGAGTTGGCCTCTACGTTTCCGTGGGACCTTTATATACTTCAATAACGTAATATAACCTAACCTAACCCAACCTAACATCTCGGCGGTAATATTTGACGACATTCCTGGCGAGTTGGCCTCTACGTTTCCGTGGGTCCTTTATATACTTCAATAACGTAATATAACCTAACCTAAATCAACCTATCATCTCGGCGATAATATTTGACAAGATTCCCGGCGAGTTGGCTTCTCCGTCTCCGTGGGACCTTTATATACATCAATAACGTAATATAACCTAACCTAACCCAATCTAACATCTCGGCGGTAATATTTGACCACATTCCTGGCTTGTTGGCCTCTACGTCTCCGTGAGACCTTTATATACATCTATAACGTAATATATCAAAACCTAACCCAATCGAACATCTCGACGGTAATATTTGACAACATACCTGGCGACTTGGCCTCTACGTCTCGGTGGGCCCTTCATATACATCAATAACAAATATATAACCTAACCTAAATCAACCTATCATCTCGGCGATAATATTTGACAAGATTCCTGGCGAGTTGGCCTCTACGTCTCCGTGGGATCTTTATATACATCAATAACGTAATATAACATAACCTAACCCAATCTAACATCTCGGCGGTAATATTTGACGACATTCCTGGCGAGTTGGCCTCTACGTTTCCGTGGGACCTTTATATACTTCAATAACGTAATATAACCTAACCTAACCCAATCTAACATCTCGGCGGTAATATTTGACAACATTCCTGGCGAGTTGGCCTCTACGTCTCCGTTTGACCTTCATATACATCAATAACGTAATCTAACCTAACATAACCCAACCTAACATCTCGGCGGTAATATTTGACAACATTCCTGGCGAGTTGGCTTCTCCGTCCCCGTGGGACCTTTATATACATCAATAACGTAATCTAACCTAACATAACCCAACCTAACATCTCGGCGGTAATATTTGACAACATTCCTGGCGAGTTGGCTTCTCCGTCCCCGTGGGACATTTATATACATCAATAACGTAATATAACCTAACCTAACCCAACCTATCTTCTCGGCGGTAATATTTGACAACATTCCTGGCGAGTTGGCCTCTACGTCTCCGTGGGATCTTTATATACTTCAATAACGTAATATAACCTAACCTAACCCAACCTAACATCTCGGCGGTAATATTTGACGACATTCCTGGCGAGTTGGCCTCTACGTTTCCGTGGGTCCTTTATATACTTCAATAACGTAATATAACCTAACCTAACCCAACCTAACTTCTCGGCGGTAATATTTGAAAACATACCTGGCGAGGTGGCCTCTACGTCTCCGTGGGATATTTATATACATCAATAACGTAATATAAGCTAGCCTAACCCAATCTAACATCTCGGCGGTAATATTTGACCACATTCCTGGCGAGTTGGCCTCTACGTCTTCGTGGGACCTTTATATACATCAATAACGTAATATAACTTAACCTAACCCAACCTAACATCTCCGCGGTAATATTTGACAACATACCTGGCGACTTGGCCTCTACGTCTCGGTGGGACCTTCATATACATCAATAACAAAAATATAACCTAACCTAAATCAACCTATCATCTCGGCGATAATATTTGACAAGATTCCTGGCGAGTTGGCCTCTACGTCTCCGTGGGATCTTTATATACATCAATAACGTAATATAACATAACCTAACCCAATCTAACATCTCGGCGGTAATATTTGACGACATTCCTGGCGAGTTGGCCTCTACGTTTTCGTGGGAACTTTATATACTTCAATAACGTAATATAACCTAACCTAACCCAACCTAACATCTCGGCGGTAATATTTGACGACATTCCTGGCGAGTTGGCCTCTACGTTTGCGTGGGACCTTTATATACTTCAATAACGTAATATAACCTAACCTAACCCAATTTAACATCTCGGCGGTAATATTTGACAACATTCCTGGCGAGTTGGCCTCTACGTCTCCGTTTGACCTTCATATACATCAATAACGTAATCTAACCTAACATAACCCAACCTAACATCTCGGCGGTAATATTTGACAACATTCCTGGCGAGTTGGCTTCTCCGTCCCCGTGGGACCTTTATATACATCAATAACGTAATATAACCTAACCTAACCCAACCTACCACCTCTGCGGTAATATTTGACAACATTCCCGGCGAGTTGACTTCTCCGTCTCCGTGGGACCTTTATATACATCAATAACGTAATATAACCTAACCTAACCCAACCTAACTTCTCGGTGGTAATATTTGAAAACATACCTGGCGAGGTGGCCTCTACGTCTCCGTGGGATATTTATATACATCAATAACGTAATATAAGCTAGCCTAACCCAATCTAACATCTCGGCGGTAATATTTGACCACATTCCTGGCGAGTTGGCCTCTACGTTTCCGTGGGATATGTATATACATCAATAACATAATATAAGCTAGCCTAACCCAACTAACATCTCCGCGGGAATATTTGACAACATACCTGGCGAGTTGGCCTCTACGTCTCCGTGGGCCCTTCATATACATCAATAACAAAAATATAACCTAACCTAAATCAACCTATCATCTCGGCGATAATATTTGACAAGATTCCTGGCGAGTTGGCCTCTACGTCTCCGTGGGATCTTTATATACATCAATAACGTAATATAACAGAACCTAACCCAATCTAACATCTCGGCGGTAATATTTGACCACATTCCTGGCGAGTTGGCCTCTACGTCTCCGTGAGACCTTTATATACATCTATAACGTAATATATCAAAACCTAACCCAATCGAACATCTCGACGGTAATATTTGACAACATACCTGGCGACTTGGCCTCTACGTCTCGGTGGGCCCTTCATATACATCAATAACAAATATATAACCTAACCTAAATCAACCTATCATCTCGGCGATAATATTTGACAAGATTCCTGGCGAGTTGGCCTCTACGTCTCCGTGGGATCTTTATATACATCAATAACGTAATATAACATAACCTAACCCAATCTAACATCTCGGCGGTAATATTTGACGACATTCCTGGCGAGTTGGCCTCTACGTTTCCGTGGGACCTTTATATACTTCAATAACGTAATATAACCTAACCTAACCCAATCTAACATCTCGGCGGTAATATTTGACAACATTCCTGGCGAGTTGGCCTCTACGTCTCCGTTTGACCTTCATATACATCAATAACGTAATCTAACCTAACATAACCCAACCTAACATCTCGGCGGTAATATTTGACAACATTCCTGGCGAGTTGGCTTCTCCGTCCCCGTGGGACCTTTATATACATCAATAACGTAATCTAACCTAACATAACCCAACCTAACATCTCGGCGGTAATATTTGACAACATTCCTGGCGAGTTGGCTTCTCCGTCCCCGTGGGACCTTTATATACATCAATAACGTAATATAACCTAACCTAAATCAACCTATCATCTCGGCGATAATATTTGACAAGATTCCTGGCGAGTTGGCCTCTAGGTCTCCGTGGGATCTTTATATACATCAATAACGTAATATAACATGACCTAACCCAATCTAGCATCTCGGCGGTAATATCTGACCACATTCCTGGCTTGTTGGCCTCTACGTCTCCGTGAGACCTTTATATACATCTATAACGTAATATAACCTAACCTAACCCAACCTACAATCTCGGCGGTAATATTTGAAAACATTCCTGGCGAGTTGGCATCTACGTCTCCGTGGGACCTTTATATACATCAATAACGTAATATAACCTAACCTAACCCAACCTACCACCTCTGCGGTAATATTTGACAACATTCCCGGCGAGTTGACTTCTCCGTCTCCGTGGGACCTTTATATACATCAATAACGTAATATAACCTAACCTAACCCAATCTAACATCTCGGCGGTAATATTTGACCACATTCCTGGCTTGTTAGCCTCTACGTCTCCGTGAGACCTTAATATACATCTATAACGTAATATAACCTAACCTAACCCAACCTAACATCTCGGCGGTAATATTTGAAAACATTCCTGGCGAGTTGGCCTCTACGTCTCCGTGGGACCTTTATATACATCAATAACGTAATATAACCTAACCTAACCCAACCTAACATCTCGGCGGTAATATTTGACAACATTCCTGGCGAGTTGGCTTCTCCGTCCCCGTGGGACCTTTATATACATCAATAACATAATATAACCTAACCTAACCCAACCTAACTTCTCGGCGGTAATATTTGAAAACATACCTGGCGAGGTGGCCTCTACGTCTCCGTGGGATATTTATATACATCAATAACGTAATATAAGCTAGCCTAACCCAATCTAACATCTCGGCGGTAATATTTGACCACATTCCTGGCGAGTTGGCCTCTACGTCTTCGTGGGACCTTTATATACATCAATAACGTAATATAACTTAACCTAACCCAACCTAACATCTCCGCGGTAATATTTGACAACATACCTGGCGACTTGGCCTCTACGTCTCGGTGGGCCCTTCATATACATCAATAACAAAAATATAACCTAACCTAAATCAACCTATCATCTCGGCGATAATATTTGACAAGATTCCTGGCGAGTTGGCCTCTACGTCTCCGTGGGATCTTTATATACATCAATAACGTAATATAACATAACCTAACCCAATCTAACATCTCGGCGGTAATATTTGACGACATTCCTGGCGAGTTGGCCTCTACGTTTTCGTGGGAACTTTATATACTTCAATAACGTAATATAACCTAACCTAACCCAACCTAACATCTCGGCGGTAATATTTGACGACATTCCTGGCGAGTTGGCCTCTACGTTTGCGTGGGACCTTTATATACTTCAATAACGTAATATAACCTAACCTAACCCAATTTAACATCTCGGCGGTAATATTTGACAACATTCCTGGCGAGTTGGCCTCTACGTCTCCGTTTGACCTTCATATACATCAATAACGTAATCTAACCTAACATAACCCAACCTAACATCTCGGCGGTAATATTTGACAACATTCCTGGCGAGTTGGCTTCTCCGTCCCCGTGGGACCTTTATATACATCAATAACGTAATCTAACCTAACATAACCCAACCTAACATCTCGGCGGTAATATTTGACAACATTCCTGGCGAGTTGGCTTCTCCGTCCCCGTGGGACCTTTATATACATCAATAACGTAATATAACCTAACCTAACCCAACCTAACATCTCGGCGGTAATATTTGACAACATTCCTGGCGAGTTGGCTTCTCCGTCCCCGTGGGACCTTTATATACATCAATAACGTAATATAACCTAACCTAACCCAACCTAACTTCTCGGCGGTAATATTTGAAAACATACCTGGCGAGGTGGCCTCTACGTCTCCGTGGGATATTTATAAACATCAATAACGTAATATAAGCTAGCCTAACCCAATCTAACATCTCGGCGGTAATATTTGACAACATTCCTGTCGAGTTGGTTTCTCCGTCCCCGTGGGACCTTTATATACATCAATAACGTAATATAACCTAACCTAATCCAACATAACATCTCGGCGGTAATATTTGACAACATTCCCGGCGAGATGGCTTCTCCGTCTCCGTGGGACCTTTATATACATCAATAACGTTATATAACCTAACCTAACCCAACCTATCTTCTCGGCGGTAATATTTGACAACATTCCTGGCGAGTTGGCCTCTACGTCTCCGTGGGATCTTTATATACTTCAATAACGTAATATAACCTAACCTAACCCAACCTAACATCTCGGCGGTAATATTTGACGACATTCCTGGCGAGTTGGCCTCTACGTTTCCGTGGGTCCTTTATATACTTCAATAACGTAATATAACCTAACCTAACCCAACCAAACTTCTCGGCGGTAATATTTGAAAACATACCTGGCGAGGTGGCCTCTACGTCTCCGTGGGATATTTATATACATCAATAACGTAATATAAGCTAGCCTAACCCAATCTAACATCTCGGCGGTAATATTTGACCACATTCCTGGCGAGTTGGCCTCTACGTCTTCGTGGGACCTTTATATACATCAATAACGTAATATAACTTAACCTAACCCAACCTAACATCTCCGCGGTAATATTTGACAACATACCTGGCGACTTGGCCTCTACGTCTCGGTGGGCCCTTCATATACATCAATAACAAAAATATAACCTAACCTAAATCAACCTATCATCTCGGCGATAATATTTGACAAGATTCCTGGCGAGTTGGCCTCTACGTCTCCGTGGGATCTTTATATACATCAATAACGTAATATAACATAACCTAACCCAATCTAACATCTCGGCGGTAATATTTGACTACATTCCTGGCGAGTTGGCCTCTACGTTTTCGTGGGAACTTTATATACTTCAATAACGTAATATAACCTAACCTAACCCAACCTAACATCTCGGCGGTAATATTTGACGACATTCCTGGCGAGTTGGCCTCTACGTTTGCGTGGGACCTTTATATACTTCAATAACGTAATATAACCTAACCTAACCCAATTTAACATCTCGGCGGTAATATTTGACAACATTCCTGGCGAGTTGGCCTCTACGTCTCCGTTTGACCTTCATATACATCAATAACGTAATCTAACCTAACATAACCCAACCTAACATCTCGGCGGTAATATTTGACAACATTCCTGGCGAGTTGGCTTCTCCGTCCCCGTGGGACATTTATATACATCAATAACGTAATATAACCTAACCTAACCCAACCTAACATCTCGGCGGTAATATTTGACGACATTCCTGGCGAGTTGGCCTCTACGTCTCCGTGGGATCTTTATATACATCAATAACGTAATATAACCTAACCTAACCCAACCTAACTTCTCGGCGGTAATATTTGAAAACATACCTGGCGAGGTGGCCTCTACGTCTCCGTGGGATATTTATAAACATCAATAACGTAATATAAGCTAGCCTAACCCAATCTAACATCTCGGCGGTAATCTTTGACAACATTCCTGTCGAGTTGGTTTCTCCGTCCCTGTGGGACCTTTATATACATCTATAACGTAATATAACATAACCTAACCCAATCTAACATCTCGGCGGTAATATTTGACGACATTCCTGGCGAGTTGGCCTCTACGTTTCCGTGGGACCTTTATATACTTCAATAACGTAATATAACCTAACCTAACCCAACCTAACATCTCGGCGGTAATATTTGACAACATTCCTGGCGAGTTGGCCTCTACGTCTCCGTGGGATATTTATAAACATCAATAACGTAATATAAGCTAGCCTAACCCAATCTAACATCTCGGCGGTAATATTTGACAACATTCCTGTCGAGTTGGTTTCTCCGTCCCCGTGGGACCTTTATATACATCAATAACGTAATATAACCTAACCTAATCCAACCTAACATCTCGGCGGTAATATTTGACAACATTCCCGGCGAGATGGCTTCTCCGTCTACGTGGGACCTTTATATACATCAATAACGTTATATAACCTAACCTAACCCAACCTATCTTCTCGGCGGTAATATTTGACAACATTCCTGGCGAGTTGGCCTCTACGTCTCCGTGGGATCTTTATATACTTCGATAACGTAATATAACCTAACCTAACCCAACCTAACATCTCGGCGGTAATATTTGACGACATTCCTGGCGAGTTGGCCTCTACGTTTCCGTGGGTCCTTTATATACTTCAATAACGTAATATAACCTAACCTAACCCAACCAAACTTCTCGGCGGTAATATTTGAAAACATACCTGGCGAGGTGGCCTCTACGTCTCCGTGGGATATTTATATACATCAATAACGTAATATAAGCTAGCCTAACCCAATCTAACATCTCGGCGGTAATATTTGACCACATTCCTGGCGAGTTGGCCTCTACGTCTTCGTGGGACCTTTATATACATCAATAACGTAATATAACTTAACCTAACCCAACCTAACATCTCCGCGGTAATATTTGACAACATACCTGGCGACTTGGCCTCTACGTCTCGGTGGGCCCTTCATATACATCAATAACAAAAATATAACCTAACCTAAATCAACCTATCATCTCGGCGATAATATTTGACAAGATTCCTGGCGAGTTGGCCTCTACGTCTCCGTGGGATCTTTATATACATCAATAACGTAATATAACATAACCTAACCCAATCTAACATCTCGGCGGTAATATTTGACGACATTCCTGGCGAGTTGGCCTCTACGTTTTCGTGGGAACTTTATATACTTCAATAACGTAATATAACCTAACCTAACCCAACCTAACATCTCGGCGGTAATATTTGACGACATTCCTGGCGAGTTGGCCTCTACGTTTGCGTGGGACCTTTATATACTTCAATAACGTAATATAACCTAACCTAACCCAATTTAACATCTCGGCGGTAATATTTGACAACATTCCTGGCGAGTTGGCCTCTACGTCTCCGTTTGACCTTCATATACATCAATAACGTAATCTAACCTAACATAACCCAACCTAACTTCTCGGCGGTAATATTTGACAACATTCCTGGCGAGTTGGCTTCTCCGTCCCCGTGGGACCTTTATATACATCAATAACGTAATCTAACCTAACATAACCCAACCTAACATCTCGGCGGTAATATTTGACAACATTCCTGGCGAGTTGGCTTCTCCGTCCCCGTGGGACCTTTATATACATCAATAACGTAATATAACCTACCCTAACCCAACCTAACATCTCGGCGGTAATATTTGACAACATTCCTGGCGAGTTGGCTTCTCCGTCCCCGTGGGACCTTTATATACATCAATAACGTAATATAACCTAACCTAACCCAACCTAACTTCTCGGCGGTAATATTTGAAAACATACCTGGCGAGGTGGCCTCTACGTCTCCGTGGGATATTTATAAACATCAATAACGTAATATAAGCTAGCCTAACCCAATCTAACATCTCGGCGGTAATATTTGACAACATTCCTGTCGAGTTGGTTTCTCCGTCCCCGTGGGACCTTTATATACATCAATAACGTAATATAACCTAACCTAATCCAACATAACATCTCGGCGGTAATATTTGACAACATTCCCGGCGAGATGGCTTCTCCGTCTCCGTGGGACCTTTATATACATCAATAACGTTATATAACCTAACCTAACCCAATCTAACATCTCGGCGGTAATATTTGACGACATTCCTGGCGAGTTGGCCTCTACGTTTCCGTGGGACCTTTATATACTTCAATAACGTAATATAACCTAACCTAACCCAATCTAACATCTCGGCGGTAATATTTGACAACATTCCTGGCGAGTTGGCCTCTACGTCTCCGTTTGACCTTCATATACATCAATAACGTAATCTAACCTAACATAACCCAACCTAACATCTCGGCGGTAATATTTGACAACATTCCTGGCGAGTTGGCTTCTCCGTCCCCGTGGGACCTTTATATACATCAATAACGTAATCTAACCTAACATAACCCAACCTAACATCTCGGCGGTAATATTTGACAACATTCCTGGCGAGTTGGCCTCTACGTTTTCGTGGGAACTTTATATACTTCAATAACGTAATATAACCTAACCTAACCCAACCTAACATCTCGGCGGTAATATTTGACGACATTCCTGGCGAGTTGGCCTCTACGTTTGCGTGGGACCTTTATATACTTCAATAACGTAATATAACCTAACCTAACCCAATTTAACATCTCGGCGGTAATATTTGACAACATTCCTGGTGAGTTGGCCTCTACGTCTCCGTTTGACCTTCATATACATCAATAACGTAATCTAACCTAACATAACCCAACCTAACATCTCGGCGGTAATATTTGACAACATTCCTGGCGAGTTGGCTTCTCCGTCCCCGTGGGACCTTTATATACATCAATAACGTAATATAACCTAACCTAAATCAACCTATCATCTCGGCGATAATATTTGACAAGATTCCTGGCGAGTTGGCCTCTAGGTCTCCGTGGGATCTTTATATACATCAATAACGTAATATAACATGACCTAACCCAATCTAGCATCTCGGCGGTAATATCTGACCACATTCCTGGCTTGTTGGCCTCTACGTCTCCGTGAGACCTTTATATACATCTATAACGTAATATAACCTAACCTAACCCAACCTACAATCTCGGCGGTAATATTTGAAAACATTCCTGGCGAGTTGGCATCTACGTCTCCGTGGGACCTTTATATACATCAATAACGTAATATAACCTAACCTAACCCAACCTACCACCTCTGCGGTAATATTTGACAACATTCCCGGCGAGTTGACTTCTCCGTCTCCGTGGGACCTTTATATACATCAATAACGTAATATAACCTAACCTAACCCAATCTAACATCTCGGCGGTAATATTTGACCACATTCCTGGCTTGTTAGCCTCTACGTCTCCGTGAGACCTTAATATACATCTATAACGTAATATAACCTAACCTAACCCAACCTAACATCTCGGCGGTAATATTTGAAAACATTCCTGGCGAGTTGGCCTCTACGTCTCCGTGGGACCTTTATATACATCAATAACGTAATATAACCTAACCTAACCCAACCTAACATCTCGGCGGTAATATTTGACAACATTCCTGGCGAGTTGGCTTCTCCGTCCCCGTGGGAACTTTATATACATCAATAACATAATATAACCTAACCTAACCCAACCTAACTTCTCGGCGGTAATATTTGAAAACATACCTGGCGAGGTGGCCTCTACGTCTCCGTGGGATATTTATATACATCAATAACGTAATATAAGCTAGCCTAACCCAATCTAACATCTCGGCGGTAATATTTGACCACATTCCTGGCGAGTTGGCCTCTACGTCTTCGTGGGACCTTTATATACATCAATAACGTAATATAACTTAACCTAACCCAACCTAACATCTCCGCGGTAATATTTGACAACATACCTGGCGACTTGGCCTCTACGTCTCGGTGGGCCCTTCATATACATCAATAACAAAAATATAACCTAACCTAAATCAACCTATCATCTCGGCGATAATATTTGACAAGATTCCTGGCGAGTTGGCCTCTACGTCTCCGTGGGATCTTTATATACATCAATAACGTAATATAACATAACCTAACCCAATCTAACATCTCGGCGGTAATATTTGACGACATTCCTGGCGAGTTGGCCTCTACGTTTTCGTGGGAACTTTATATACTTCAATAACGTAATATAACCTAACCTAACCCAACCTAACATTTCGGCGGTAATATTTGACAACATTCCTGGCGAGTTGGCCTCTACGTCTCCGTGGGATATTTATAAACATCAATAACGTAATATAAGCTAGCCTAACCCAATCTAACATCTCGGCGGTAATATTTGACAACATTCCTGTCGAGTTGGTTTCTCCGTCCCCGTGGGACCTTTATATACATCAATAACGTAATATAACCTAACCTAATCCAACCTAACATCTCGGCGGTAATATTTGACAACATTCCCGGCGAGATGGCTTCTCCGTCTCCGTGGGACCTTTATATACATCAATAACGTTATATAACCTAACCTAACCCAACCTATCTTCTCGGCGGTAATATTTGACAACATTCCTGGCGAGTTGGCCTCTACGTCTCCGTGGGATCTTTATATACTTCAATAACGTAATATAACCTAACCTAACCCAACCTAACATCTCGGCGGTAATATTTGACGACATTCCTGGCGAGTTGGCCTCTACGTTTCCGTGGGTCCTTTATATACTTCAATAACGTAATATAACCTAACCTAACCCAACCAAACTTCTCGGCGGTAATATTTGAAAACATACCTGGCGAGGTGGCCTCTACGTCTCCGTGGGATATTTATATACATCAATAACGTAATATAAGCTAGCCTAACCCAATCTAACATCTCGGCGGTAATATTTGACCACATTCCTGGCGAGTTGGCCTCTACGTCTTCGTGGGACCTTTATATACATCAATAACGTAATATAACTTAACCTAACCCAACCTAACATCTCCGCGGTAATATTTGACAACATACCTGGCGACTTGGCCTCTACGTCTCGGTGGGCCCTTCATATACATCAATAACAAAAATATAACCTAACCTAAATCAACCTATCATCTCGGCGATAATATTTGACAAGATTCCTGGCGAGTTGGCCTCTACGTCTCCGTGGGATCTTTATATACATCAATAACGTAATATAACATAACCTAACCCAATCTAACATCTCGGCGGTAATATTTGACGACATTCCTGGCGAGTTGGCCTCTACGTTTTCGTGGGAACTTTATATACTTCAATAACGTAATATAACCTAACCTAACCCAACCTAACATCTCGGCGGTAATATTTGACGACATTCCTGGCGAGTTGGCCTCTACGTTTGCGTGGGACCTTTATATACTTCAATAACGTAATATAACCTAACCTAACCCAATTTAACATCTCGGCGGTAATATTTGACAACATTCCTGGCGAGTTGGCCTCTACGTCTCCGTTTGACCTTCATATACATCAATAACGTAATCTAACCTAACATAACCCAACCTAACTTCTCGGCGGTAATATTTGACAACATTCCTGGCGAGTTGGCTTCTCCGTCCCCGTGGGACCTTTATATACATCAATAACGTAATCTAACCTAACATAACCCAACCTAACATCTCGGCGGTAATATTTGACAACATTCCTGGCGAGTTGGCTTCTCCGTCCCCGTGGGACCTTTATATACATCAATAACGTAATATAACCTACCCTAACCCAACCTAACATCTCGGCGGTAATATTTGACAACATTCCTGGCGAGTTGGCTTCTCCGTCCCCGTGGGACCTTTATATACATCAATAACGTAATATAACCTAACCTAACCCAACCTAACTTCTCGGCGGTAATATTTGAAAACATACCTGGCGAGGTGGCCTCTACGTCTCCGTGGGATATTTATAAACATCAATAACGTAATATAAGCTAGCCTAACCCAATCTAACATCTCGGCGGTAATATTTGACAACATTCCTGTCGAGTTGGTTTCTCCGTCCCCGTGGGACCTTTATATACATCAATAACGTAATATAACCTAACCTAATCCAACATAACATCTCGGCGGTAATATTTGACAACATTCCCGGCGAGATGGCTTCTCCGTCTCCGTGGGACCTTTATATACATCAATAACGTTATATAACCTAACCTAACCCAACCTATCTTCTCGGCGGTAATATTTGACAACATTCCTGGCGAGTTGGCCTCTACGTCTCCGTGGGATCTTTATATACTTCAATAACGTAATATAACCTAACCTAACCCAACCTAACATCTCGGCGGTAATATTTGACGACATTCCTGGCGAGTTGGCCTCTACGTTTCCGTGGGTCCTTTATATACTTCAATAACGTAATATAACCTAACCTAACCCAACCAAACTTCTCGGCGGTAATATTTGAAAACATACCTGGCGAGGTGGCCTCTACGTCTCCGTGGGATATTTATATACATCAATAACGTAATATAAGCTAGCCTAACCCAATCTAACATCTCGGCGGTAATATTTGACCACATTCCTGGCGAGTTGGCCTCTACGTCTTCGTGGGACCTTTATATACATCAATAACGTAATATAACTTAACCTAACCCAACCTAACATCTCCGCGGTAATATTTGACAACATACCTGGCGACTTGGCCTCTACGTCTCGGTGGGCCCTTCATATACATCAATAACAAAAATATAACCTAACCTAAATCAACCTATCATCTCGGCGATAATATTTGACAAGATTCCTGGCGAGTTGGCCTCTACGTCTCCGTGGGATCTTTATATACATCAATAACGTAATATAACATAACCTAACCCAATCTAACATCTCGGCGGTAATATTTGACTACATTCCTGGCGAATTGGCCTCTACGTTTTCGTGGGAACTTTATATACTTCAATAACGTAATATAACCTAACCTAACCCAACCTAACATCTCGGCGGTAATATTTGACGACATTCCTGGCGAGTTGGCCTCTACGTTTGCGTGGGACCTTTATATACTTCAATAACGTAATATAACCTAACCTAACCCAATTTAACATCTCGGCGGTAATATTTGACAACATTCCTGGCGAGTTGGCCTCTACGTCTCCGTTTGACCTTCATATACATCAATAACGTAATCTAACCTAACATAACCCAACCTAACATCTCGGCGGTAATATTTGACAACATTCCTGGCGAGTTGGCTTCTCCGTCCCCGTGGGACCTTTATATACATCAATAACGTAATATAACCTAACCTAACCCAACCTAACATCTCGGCGGTAATATTTGACGACATTCCTGGCGAGTTGGCCTCTACGTTTCCGTGGGACCTTTATATACTTCAATAACGTAATATAACCTAACCTAAATCAACCTATCATCTCGGCGATAATATTTGACAACATTCCCGGCGAGTTGGCTTCTCCGTCCCCGTGGGACCTTTATATACATCAATAACGTAATATAACCTAACCTAACCCAACCTAACTTCTCGGCGGTAATATTTGAAAACATACCTGGCGAGGTGGCCTCTACGTCTCCGTGGGATATTTATAAACATCAATAACGTAATATAAGCTAGCCTAACCCAATCTAACATCTCGGCGGTAATCTTTGACAACATTCCTGTCGAGTTGGTTTCTCCGTCCCCGTGGGACCTTTATATACATCTATAACGTAATATAACATAACCTAACCCAATCTAACATCTCGGCGGTAATATTTGACGACATTCCTGGCGAGTTGGCCTCTACGTTTCCGTGGGACCTTTATATACTTCAATAACGTAATATAACCTAACCTAACCCAACCTAACATCTCGGCGGTAATATTTGACAACATTCCTGGCGAGGTGGCCTCTACGTCTCCGTGGGATATTTATAAACATCAATAACGTAATATAAGCTAGCCTAACCCAATCTAACATCTCGGCGGTAATATTTGACAACATTCCTGTCGAGTTGGTTTCTCCGTCCCCGTGGGACCTTTATATACATCAATAACGTAATATAACCTAACCTAATCCAACATAACATCTCGGCGGTAATATTTGACAACATTCCCGGCGAGATGGCTTCTCCGTCTCCGTGGGACCTTTATATACATCAATAACGTTATATAACCTAACCTAACCCAACCTATCTTCTCGGCGGTAATATTTGACAACATTCCTGGCGAGTTGGCCTCTACGTCTCCGTGGGATCTTTATATACTTCAATAACGTAATATAACCTAACCTAACCCAACCTAACATCTCGGCGGTAATATTTGACGACATTCCTGGCGAGTTGGCCTCTACGTTTCCGTGGGTCCTTTATATACTTCAATAACGTAATATAACCTAACCTAACCCAACCAAACTTCTCGGCGGTAATATTTGAAAACATACCTGGCGAGGTGGCCTCTACGTCTCCGTGGGATATTTATATACATCAATAACGTAATATAAGCTAGCCTAACCCAATCTAACATCTCGGCGGTAATATTTGACCACATTCCTGGCGAGTTGGCCTCTACGTCTTCGTGGGACCTTTATATACATCAATAACGTAATATAACTTAACCTAACCCAACCTAACATCTCCGCGGTAATATTTGACAACATACCTGGCGACTTGGCCTCTACGTCTCGGTGGGCCCTTCATATACATCAATAACAAAAATATAACCTAACCTAAATCAACCTATCATCTCGGCGATAATATTTGACAAGATTCCTGGCGAGTTGGCCTCTACGTCTCCGTGGGATCTTTATATACATCAATAACGTAATATAACATAACCTAACCCAATCTAACATCTCGGCGGTAATATTTGACTACATTCCTGGCGAATTGGCCTCTACGTTTTCGTGGGAACTTTATATACTTCAATAACGTAATATAACCTAACCTAACCCAACCTAACATCTCGGCGGTAATATTTGACGACATTCCTGGCGAGTTGGCCTCTACGTTTGCGTGGGACCTTTATATACTTCAATAACGTAATATAACCTAACCTAACCCAATTTAACATCTCGGCGGTAATATTTGACAACATTCCTGGCGAGTTGGCCTCTACGTCTCCGTTTGACCTTCATATACATCAATAACGTAATCTAACCTAACATAACCCAACCTAACATCTCGGCGGTAATATTTGACAACATTCCTGGCGAGTTGGCTTCTCCGTCCCCGTGGGACCTTTATATACATCAATAACGTAATATAACCTAACCTAACCCAACCTAACATCTCGGCGGTAATATTTGACGACATTCCTGGCGAGTTGGCCTCTACGTTTCCGTGGGACCTTTATATACTTCAATAACGTAATATAACCTAACCTAAATCAACCTATCATCTCGGCGATAATATTTGACAACATTCCCGGCGAGTTGGCTTCTCCGTCCCCGTGGGACCTTTATATACATCAATAACGTAATATAACCTAACCTAACCCAACCTAACTTCTCGGCGGTAATATTTGAAAACATACCTGGCGAGGTGGCCTCTACGTCTCCGTGGGATATTTATAAACATCAATAACGTAATATAAGCTAGCCTAACCCAATCTAACATCTCGGCGGTAATCTTTGACAACATTCCTGTCGAGTTGGTTTCTCCGTCCCCGTGGGACCTTTATATACATCTATAACGTAATATAACATAACCTAACCCAATCTAACATCTCGGCGGTAATATTTGACGACATTCCTGGCGAGTTGGCCTCTACGTTTCCGTGGGACCTTTATATACTTCAATAACGTAATATAACCTAACCTAACCCAACCTAACATCTCGGCGGTAATATTTGACAACATTCCTGGCGAGTTGGCCTCTACGTCTCCGTGGGATATTTATAAACATCAATAACGTAATATAAGCTAGCCTAACCCAATCTAACATCTCGGCGGTAATATTTGACAACATTCCTGTCGAGTTGGTTTCTCCGTCCCCGTGGGACCTTTATATACATCAATAACGTAATATAACCTAACCTAATCCAACCTAACATCTCGGCGGTAATATTTGACAACATTCCCGGCGAGATGGCTTCTCCGTCTCCGTGGGACCTTTATATACATCAATAACGTTATATAACCTAACCTAACCCAACCTATCTTCTCGGCGGTAATATTTGACAACATTCCTGGCGAGTTGGCCTCTACGTCTCCGTGGGATCTTTATATACTTCAATAACGTAATATAACCTAACCTAACCCAACCTAACATCTCGGCGGTAATATTTGACGACATTCCTGGCGAGTTGGCCTCTACGTTTCCGTGGGTCCTTTATATACTTCAATAACGTAATATAACCTAACCTAACCCAACCAAACTTCTCGGCGGTAATATTTGAAAACATACCTGGCGAGGTGGCCTCTACGTCTCCGTGGGATATTTATATACATCAATAACGTAATATAAGCTAGCCTAACCCAATCTAACATCTCGGCGGTAATATTTGACCACATTCCTGGCGAGTTGGCCTCTACGTCTTCGTGGGACCTTTATATACATCAATAACGTAATATAACTTAACCTAACCCAACCTAACATCTCCGCGGTAATATTTGACAACATACCTGGCGACTTGGCCTCTACGTCTCGGTGGGCCCTTCATATACATCAATAACAAAAATATAACCTAACCTAAATCAACCTATCATCTCGGCGATAATATTTGACAAGATTCCTGGCGAGTTGGCCTCTACGTCTCCGTGGGATCTTTATATACATCAATAACGTAATATAACATAACCTAACCCAATCTAACATCTCGGCGGTAATATTTGACGACATTCCTGGCGAGTTGGCCTCTACGTTTTCGTGGGAACTTTATATACTTCAATAACGTAATATAACCTAACCTAACCCAACCTAACATCTCGGCGGTAATATTTGACGACATTCCTGGCGAGTTGGCCTCTACGTTTGCGTGGGACCTTTATATACTTCAATAACGTAATATAACCTAACCTAACCCAATTTAACATCTCGGCGGTAATATTTGACAACATTCCTGGCGAGTTGGCCTCTACGTCTCCGTTTGACCTTCATATACATCAATAACGTAATCTAACCTAACATAACCCAACCTAACTTCTCGGCGGTAATATTTGACAACATTCCTGGCGAGTTGGCTTCTCCGTCCCCGTGGGACCTTTATATACATCAATAACGTAATCTAACCTAACATAACCCAACCTAACATCTCGGCGGTAATATTTGACAACATTCCTGGCGAGTTGGCTTCTCCGTCCCCGTGGGACCTTTATATACATCAATAACGTAATATAACCTACCCTAACCCAACCTAACATCTCGGCGGTAATATTTGACAACATTCCCGGCGAGATGGCTTCTCCGTCTCCGTGGGACCTTTATATACATCAATAACGTTATATAACCTAACCTAACCCAACCTATCTTCTCGGCGGTAATATTTGACAACATTCCTGGCGAGTTGGCCTCTAGGTCTCCGTGGGATCTTTATATATATCAATAACGTAATATAACATAACCTAACCCAATCTAACATCTCGGCGGTAATATTTGACATCATTCCTGGCGAGTTGGCCTCTACGTCTCCGTGGGACCTTTATATACATCAATAACGTAATATAACCTAACCTAGCCCAACCTAACATCTCGGCGGTAATATTTGACAACATTCCTGGCGAGCTGGCTTCTCCGTCCCCGTGGGACCTTTATATACATCAATAACGTAATATAACCTAACCTAACCCAACCTAACTTCTCGGCGGTAATATTTGAAAACATACCTGGCGAGGTGGCCTCTACGTCTCCGTGGGATATTTATATACATCAATAACGTAATATAAGCTAGCCTAACTCAATCTAACATCTCGGTGGTAATATTTGACCACATTCCTGGCGAGTTGGCCTCTACGTCTTCGTGGGACCTTTATATACATCAATAACGTAATATAACTTAACCTAACCCAACCTAACATCTCCGCGGTAATATTTGACAACATACCTGGCGAGTTGGCCTCGACGTCTCGGTGGGCCCTTCATATACATCAATAACAAAAATATAACCTAACCTAAATCAACCTATCATCTCGGCGATAATATTTGACAAGATTCCTGGCGAGTTGGCCTCTACGTCTCCGTGGGATCTTTATATACATCAATAACGTAATATAACATAACCTAACCCAATCTAACATCTCGGCGGTAATATTTGACGACATTCCTGGCGAGTTGGGCTCTACGTTTCCGTGGGACCTTTATATACTTCAATAACGTAATATAACCTAACCTAACCCAACCTAACATCTCGGCGGTAATATTTGACGACATTCCTGGCGAGTTGGCTTCTCCGTCCCCGTGGGACCTTTATATACATCAATAACGTAATCTAACCTAACATAACCCAACCTAACATCTCGGCGGTAATATTTGACAACATTCCTGGCGAGTTGGCTTCTCCGTCCCCGTGGGACCTTTATATACATCAATAACGTAATATAACCTAACCTAACCCAACCTAACTTCTCGGCGGTAATATTTGAAAACATACCTGGCGAGGTGGCCTCTACGTCTCCGTGCGATATTTATATACATCAATAACGTAATATAAGCTAGCCTAACCCAATCTAACATCTCGGCGGTAATATTTGACCACATTCCTGGCGAGTTGGCCTCTCCGTCCCCGTGGGACCTTTATATACATCAATAACGTAATATAACCTAACCTAATCCAACCTAACTTCTCGGCGGTAATATTTGAAAACATACCTGGCGAGGTGGCCTCTACGTCTCCGTGGGATTTTTATATACATCAATAACGTAATATAAGCTAGCCTAACCCAATCTAACATCTCGGCGGTAATATTTGACGACATTCCTGGCGAGTTGGCCTCTACGTTTTCGTGGGAAGTTTATATACTTCAATAACGTAATATAACCTAACCTAACCCAACCTAACATCTCGGCGGTAATATTTGACGACATTCCTGGCGAGTTGGCCTCTACGTTTCCGTGGGACCCTTATATACTTCAATAACGTAATATAACCTAACCTAACCCAATTTAACATCTCGGCGGTAATATTTGACAACATTCCTGGCGAGTTGGCCTCTACGTCTCCGTTTGACCTTCATATACATCAATAACGTAATCTAACCTAACATAACCCAACCTAACATCTCGGCGGTAATATTTGACAACATTCCTGGCGAGTTGGCTTCTCCGTCCCCGTGGGACCTTTATATACATCAATAACGTAATATAACTTAACCTAACCCAACCTAACATCTCCGCGGTAATATTTGATAACATACCTGGCGAGTTGGCCTCTACGTCTCGGTGGGCCCTTCATATACATCAATAACAAAAATATAACCTAACCTAAATCAACCTATCATCTCGGCGATAATATTTGACAAGATTCCTGGCGAGTTGGCCTCTACGTCTCCGTGGGATCTTTATATACATCAATAACGTAATATAGCATAACCTAACCCAATCTAACATCTCGGCGGTAATATTTGACGACATTCCTGGCGAGTTGGCCTCTACGTTTCCGTGGGACCTTTATATACTTCAATAACGTAATATAACCTAACCTAACCCAACCTAACATCTCGGCGGTAATATTTGACGACATTCCTGGCGAGTTGGCTTCTCCGTCCCCGTGGGACCTTTATATACATCAATAACGTAATCTAACCTAACATAACCCAACCTAACATCTCGGCGGTAATATTTGACAACATTCCTGGTGAGTTGGCTTCTCCGTCCCCGTGGGACCTTTATATACATCAATAACATAATATAACCTAACCTAACCCAACCTAACTTCTCGGCGGTAATATTTGAAAACATACCTGGCGAGGTGGCCTCTACGTCTCCGTGCGATATTTATATACATCAATAACGTAATATAAGCTAGCCTAACCCAATCTAACATCTCGGCGGTAATATTTGACGACATTCCTGGCGAGTTGGCCTCTACGTTTTCGTGGGAACTTTATATACTTCAATAACGTAATATAACCTAACCTAACCCAACCTAACATCTCGGCGGTAATATTTGACGACATTCCTGGCGAGTTGGCCTCTACGTTTCCGTGGGACCCTTATATACTTCAATAACGTAATATAACCTAACCTAACCCAATTTAACATCTCGGCGGTAATATTTGACAACATTCCTGGCGAGTTGGCCTCTACGTCTCCGTTTGACCTTCATATACATCAATAACGTAATCTAACCTAACATAACCCAACCTAACATCTCGGCGGTAATATTTGACAACATTCCTGGCGAGTTGGCTTCTCCGTCCCCGTGGGACCTTTATATACATCAATAACGTAATATAACCTAACCTAACCCAACCTAACATCTCGGCGGTAATATTTGACGACATTCCTGGCGAGTTGGCCTCTACGTTTCCGTGGGACCTTTATATACTTCAATAACGTAATATAACCTAACCTAAATCAACCTATCATCTCGGCGATAATATTTGACAACATTCCCGGCGAGTTGGCTTCTCCGTCCCCGTGGGACCTTTATATACATCAATAACGTAATATAACCTAACCTAACCCAATCTAACATCTCGGCGGTAATACTTGACCACATTCCTGGCTTGTTGGCCTCTACGTCTCCGTGAGACCTTTGTATACATCTATAACGTAATATATCAAAACCTAACCCAATCGAACATCTCGGCGGTAATATTTGACAACATACCTGGCGACTTGGCCTCTACGTCTCGGTGGGCCCTTCATATACATCAATAACAAAAATATAACCTAACCTAAATCAACCTATCGTCTCGGCGATAATATTTGACAAGATTCCTGGCGAGTTGGCCTCTACGTCTCCGTGGGATCTTTATATACATCAATAACGTAATATAACATAACCTAACCCAATCTAACATCTCGGCGGTAATATTTGACGACATTCCTGGCGAGTTGGCCTCTACGTTTCCGTGGGACCTTTATATACTTCAATAACGTAATATAATCTAACCTAACCCAATCTAGCATCTCGGCGGTAATATTTGACAACATTCCTGGCGAGTTGGCTTCTCCGTCCCCGTGGGACCTTTATATACATTAATAACGTAATATAACCTAACCTAACCCAACCTAACTTCTCGGCGGTAATATTTGAAAACATACCTGGCGAGGTGGCCTCTACGTCTCCGTGGGATATTTATATACATCAATAACGTAATATAAGCTAGCCTAACCCAATCTAACATCTCGGCGGTAATATTTGACCACATTCCTGGCGAGATGGCCTCTACGTCTTCGTGGGACCTTTATATACATCAATAACGTAATATAACTTAACCTAACCCAACCTAACATCTCCGCGGTAATATTTGACAACATACCTGGCGACTTGGCCTCTACGTCTCGGTGGGCCATTCATATACATCAATAACAAATATATAACCTAACCTAAATCAAACTATCATCTCGGCGATAATATTTGACAAGATTCCTGGCGAGTTGGCCTCTACGACTCCGTGGGATCTTTATATACATCAATAACGTAATATAACATAACCTAACCCAATCTAACATCTCGGCGGTAATATTTGACGACATTCCTGGCGAGTTGGCCTCTACGTTTCCGTGGGACCTTTATATACTTCAATAACGTAATATAACCTAACCTAACCCAATCTAACATCTCGGCGGTAATATTTGACAACATTCCTGGCGAGTTGGCCTCTACGTCTCCGTTTGACCTTCATATACATCAATAACGTAATCTAACCTAACATAACCCAACCTAACATCTCGGCGGTAATATTTGACAACATTCCTGGCGAGTTGGCTTCTCCGTCCCCGTGGGACCTTTATATACATCAATAACGTAATATAACCTAACCTAACCCAACCTAATATCTCGGCGGTAATATTTGACGACATTCCTGGCGAGTTGGCCTCTACGTTTCCGTGGGACCTTTATATACTTCAATAACGTAATATAACCTAACCTAAATCAACCTATCATCTCGGCGATAATATTTGACAACATTCCCGGCGAGTTGGCTTCTCCGTCTCCGTGGGACCTTTATATACATCAATAACGTAATATAACCTAACCTAACCCAATCTAACATCTCGGCGGTAATATTTGACCATATTCCTGGCTTGCTGGCCTCTACGTCTCCGTGAGACCTTTATATACATCTATAACGTAATATAACCTAACCTAATCCAACCTAACATCTCGGCGGTAATATTTGAAAACATTCCTGGCGAGTTGGCATCTACGTCTCCGTGGGACCTTTATATACATCAATAACGTAATATAACCTAACCTAACCCAACCTAACATCTCGGCGGCAATATTTGACAACATTCCTGTCGAGTTGGCTTCTCCGTCCCCGTGGGACCTTTATATACATCAATAACGTAATATAACCTAACCTAATCCAACCTAACATCTCGGCGGTAATATTTGACAACATTCCCGGCGAGTTGGCTTCTCCGTCTCCGCGGGACCTTTATATACATCAATAACGTAATATAACCTAACCTAACCCAACCTATCTTCTCGGCGGTAATATTTGACGACATTCCTGGCGAGTTGGCCTCTACGTCTCCGTGGGATCTTTATATATATCAATAACGTAATATAACAAAACCTAAACCTAGCGAACATCTCGGCGGTAATATTTGACCACATTCCTGGCGAGTTGGCCTCTACGTCTTCGTGGGACCTTTATATACATCAATAACGTAATATAACTTAACCTAACCCAACCTAACATCTCGGCGGTAATATTTGACAACATTCCTGGCGAGTTGGCCTCTACGTCTCCGTTTGACCTTCATATACATCAATAACGTAATCTGACCTAACATAACCCAACCTAACACCTCGGCGGTAATATTTGACAACATTCCTGGCGAGTTGGCTTCTCCGTCCCCGTGGGACCTTTATATACATCAATAACGTAATATAACCTAACCTAACCCAACCTAATATCTCGGCGGTAATATTTGACGACATTCCTGGCGAGTTGGCCTCTACGTTTCCGTGGGACCTTTATATACTTCAATAACGTAATATAACCTAACCTAAATCAACCTATCATCTCGGCGATAATATTTGACAACATTCCCGGCGAGTTGGCTTCTCCGTCTCCGTGGGACCTTTATATACATCAATAACGTAATATAACCTAACCTAACCCCATCTAACATCTCGGCGGTAATATTTGACCACATTACTGGCTTGCTGGCCTCTACGTCTCCGCGAGACCTTTATATACATCTATAACGTAATATAACCTAACCTAACCCAACCTAACATCTCGGCGGTAATATTTGAAAACATTCCTGGCGAGTTGGCATCTACGTCTCCGTGGGACCTTTATATACATCAATAACATAATATAACCTAACCTAACCCAACCTAACTTCTCGGCGGTAATATTTGAAAACATACCTGGCGAGGTGGCCTCTACGTCTCCTTGCGATATTTATATACATCAATAACGTAATATAAGCTAGCCTAACCCAATCTAACATCTCGGCGGTAATATTTGACCACATTCCTGGCGAGTTGGCCTCTCCGTCCCCGTGGGACCTTTATATACATCAATAACGTAATATAACCTAACCTAACCCAACCTAACTTCTCGGCGGTAATATTTGAAAACATACCTGGCGAGGTGGCCTCTGCGTCTCCGTGGGATATTTATATACATCAATAACGTAATATAAGCTAGCCTAACCCAATCTAACATCTCGGCGGTAATATTTGACCACATTCCTGGCGAGTTGGCCTCTACGTCTTCGTGGGACCTTTATATACATCAATAACGTAATATAACTTAACCTAACCCAACCTAACATCTCCGCGGTAATATTTGACAACATACCTGGCGACTTGGCCTCTACGTCTCGGTGGGACCTTCATATACATCAATAACAAAAATATAACCTAACCTAAATCAACCTATCATCTCGGCGATAATATTTGACAAGATTCCTGGCGAGTTGGCCTCTACGTCTCCGTGGGATCTTTATATACATCAATAACGTAATATAACATAACCTAACCCAATCTAACATCTCGGCGGTAATATTTGACGACATTCCTGGCGAGTTGGCCTCTACGTTTTCGTGGGAACTTTATATACTTCAATAACGTAATATAACCTAACCTAACCCAACCTAACATCTCGGCGGTAATATTTGACGACATTCCTGGCGAGTTGGCCTCTACGTTTCCGTGGGACCTTTATATACTTCAATAACGTAATATAACCTAACCTAACCCAATCTAACATCTCGGCGGTAATATTTGACAACATTCCTGGCGAGTTGGCCTCTACGTCTCCGTGGGATCTTTATATATATCAATAACGTAATATAACAAAACCTAAACCAATCGAACATCTCGGCGGTAATATTTGACCACATTCCTGGCGAGTTGGCCTCTACGTCTTCGTGGGACCTTTATATACATCAATAACGTAATATAACTTAACCTAACCCAACCTAACATCTCGGCGGTAATATTTGACAACATTCCTGGCGAGTTGGCCTCTACGTCTCCGTTTGACCTTCATATACATCAATAACGTAATCTAACCTAACATAACCCAACCTAACACCTCGGCGGTAATATTTGACAACATTCCTGGCGAGTTGGCTTCTCCGTCCCCGTGGGACCTTTATATACATCAATAACGTAATATAACTTAACCTAACCCAACCTAACATCTCCGCGGTAATATTTGACAACATACCTGGCGACTTGGCCTCTACGTCTCGGTGGGCCCTTCATATACATCAATAACAAAAATATAACCTAACCTAAATCAACCTATCATCTCGGCGATAATATTTGACAAGATTCCTGGCGAGTTGGCCTCTACGTCTCCGTGGGAACTTTATATACATCAATAACGTAATATAACCTAACCTAACCCAATCTAACATCTCGGCGGTAATATTTGACCACATTCCTGGCTTGTTGGCCTCTACGTCTTCGTGAGACCTTTATATACATCTATAACGTAATATATCAAAACCTAACCCAATCGAACATCTCGGCGGTAATATTTGACAACATACCTGGCGACTTGGCCTCTACGTCTCGGTGGGCCCTTCATATACATCAATAACAAAAATATAACCTAACCTAAATCAACCTATCATCTCGGCGATAATATTTGACAAGATTCCTGGCGAGTTGGCCTCTACGTCTCCGTGGGATCTTTATATACATCAATAACGTAATATAACATAACCTAACCCAATCTAACATCTCGGCGGTAATATTTGACGACATTCCTGGCGAGTTGGCCTCTACGTTTCCGTGGGACCTTTATATACTTCAATAACGTAATATAACCTAACCTAACCCAATCTAACATCTCGGCGGTAATATTTGACCACATTCCTGGCGAGTTGGCCTCTACGTCTTCGTGGGACCTTTATATACATCAATAACGTAATATAACTTAACCTAACCCAACCTAACATCTCCGCGGTAATATTTGACAACATACCTGGCGACTTGGCCTCTACGTCTCGGTGGGCCCTTCATATACATCAATAACAAAAATATAACCTAACCTAAATCAACCTATCATCTCGGCGATAATATTTGACAAGATTCCTGGCGAGTTGGCCTCTACGTCTCCGTGGGATCTTTATATACATCAATAACGTAATATAACCTAACCTAACCCAATCTAACATCTCGGCGGTAATATTTGACCACATTCCTGGCTTGTTGGCCTCTACGTCTTCGTGAGACCTTTATATACATCTATAACGTAATATATCAAAACCTAACCCAATCGAACATCTCGGCGGTAATATTTGACAACATACCTGGCGACTTGGCCTCTACGTCTCGGTGGGCCCTTCATATACATCAATAACAAAAATATAACCTAACCTAAATCAACCTATCATCTCGGCGATAATATTTGACAAGATTCCTGGCGAGTTGGCCTCTACGTCTCCGTGGGACCTTTATATACATCAATAACGTAATATAACCTAACCTAACCCAACCTAACATCTCGGCGGCAATATTTGACAACATTCCTGTCGAGTTGGCTTCTCCGTCCCCGTGGGACCTTTATATACATCAATAACGTAATATAACCTAACCTAATCCAACCTAACATCTCGGCGGTAATATTTGACAACATTCCTGGCGAGTTGGCCTCTACGTCTCCGTGGGATCCTTATATATATCAATAACGTAATATAACAAAACCTAACCCAATCGAACATCTCGGCGGTAATATTTGACCACATTCCTGGCGAGTTGGCCTCTACGTCTTCGTGGGACCTTTATATACATCAATAACGTAATATAACTTAACCTAACCCAACCTAACATCTCGGCGGTAATATTTGACAACATTCCTGGCGAGTTGGCCTCTACGTCTCCGTTTGACCTTCATATACATCAATAACGTAATCTAACCTAACATAACCCAACCTAACACCTCGGCGGTAATATTTGACAACATTCCTGGCGAGTTGGCTTCTCCGTCCCCGTGGGACCTTTATATACATCAATAACGTAATATAACCTAACCTAACCCAACCTAATATCTCGGCGGTAATATTTGACGACATTCCTGGCGAGTTGGCCTCTACGTTTCCGTGGG
The DNA here is from genome assembly GCA_963969225.1 of Xylocopa violacea. Classification (NCBI taxonomy): domain Eukaryota; kingdom Metazoa; phylum Arthropoda; class Insecta; order Hymenoptera; family Apidae; genus Xylocopa; species Xylocopa violacea. Next base: position 5,709,558 of record CAXAJV010000001.1, read on the forward strand.
ACCTTTATATACTTCAATAACGTAATATAACCTAACCTAAATCAACCTATCATCTCGGCGATAATATTTGACAACATTCCCGGCGAGTTGGCTTCTCCGTCTCCGTGGGACCTTTATATACATCAATAACGTAATATAACCTAACCTAACCCCATCTAACATCTCGGCGGTAATATTTGACCACATTACTGGCTTGCTGGCCTCTACATCTCCGCGAGACCTTTATATACATCTATAACGTAATATAACCTAACCTAACCCAACCTAACATCTCGGCGGTAATATTTGAAAACATTCCTGGCGAGTTGGCATCTACGTCTCCGTGGGACCTTTATATACATCAATAACATAATATAACCTAACCTAACCCAACCTAACTTCTCGGCGGTAATATTTGAAAACATACCTGGCGAGGTGGCCTCTACGTCTCCGTGCGATATTTATATACATCAATAACGTAATATAAGCTAGCCTAACCCAATCTAACATCTCGGCGGTAATATTTGACCACATTCCTGGCGAGTTGGCCTCTCCGTCCCCGTGGGACCTTTATATACATCAATAACGTAATATAACCTAACCTAACCCAACCTAACTTCTCGGCGGTAATATTTGAAAACATACCTGGCGAGGTGGCCTCTACGTCTCCGTGGGATATTTATATACATCAATAACGTAATATAAGCTAGCCTAACCCAATCTAACATCTCGGCGGTAATATTTGACCACATTCCTGGCGAGTTGGCCTCTACGTCTTCGTGGGACCTTTATATACATCAATAACGTAATATAACTTAACCTAACCCAACCTAACATCTCCGCGGTAATATTTGACAACATACCTGGCGACTTGGCCTCTACGTCTCGGTGGGCCCTTCATATACATCAATAACAAAAATATAACCTAACCTAAATCAACCTATCATCTCGGCGATAATATTTGACAAGATTCCTGGCGAGTTGGCCTCTACGTCTCCGTGGGATCTTTATATACATCAATAACGTAATATAACATAACCTAACCCAATCTAACATCTCGGCGGTAATATTTGACGACATTCCTGGCGAGTTGGCCTCTACGTTTCCGTGGGACCTTTATATACTTCAATAACGTAATATAACCTAACCTAACCCAATCTAACATCTCGGCGGTAATATTTGACCACATTCCTGGCGAGTTGGCCTCTACGTCTTCGTGGGACCTTTATATACATCAATAACGTAATATAACTTAACCTAACCCAACCTAACATCTCCGCGGTAATATTTGACAACATACCTGGCGACTTGGCCTCTACGTCTCGGTGGGCCCTTCATATACATCAATAACAAAAATATAACCTAACCTAAATCAACCTATCATCTCGGCGATAATATTTGACAAGATTCCTGGCGAGTTGGCCTCTACGTCTCCGTGGGATCTTTATATACATCAATAACGTAATATAACCTAACCTAACCCAATCTAACATCTCGGCGGTAATATTTGACCACATTCCTGGCTTGTTGGCCTCTACGTCTTCGTGAGACCTTTATATACATCTATAACGTAATATATCAAAACCTAACCCAATCGAACATCTCGGCGGTAATATTTGACAACATACCTGGCGACTTGGCCTCTACGTCTCGGTGGGCCCTTCATATACATCAATAACAAAAATATAACCTAACCTAAATCAACCTATCATCTCGGCGATAATATTTGACAAGATTCCTGGCGAGTTGGCCTCTACGTCTCCGTGGGACCTTTATATACATCAATAACGTAATATAACCTAACCTAACCCAACCTAACATCTCGGCGGCAATATTTGACAACATTCCTGTCGAGTTGGCTTCTCCGTCCCCGTGGGACCTTTATATACATCAATAACGTAATATAACCTAACCTAATCCAACCTAACATCTCGGCGGTAATATTTGACAACATTCCTGGCGAGTTGGCCTCTACGTCTCCGTGGGATCCTTATATATATCAATAACGTAATATAACAAAACCTAACCCAATCGAACATCTCGGCGGTAATATTTGACCACATTCCTGGCGAGTTGGCCTCTACGTCTTCGTGGGACCTTTATATACATCAATAACGTAATATAACTTAACCTAACCCAACCTAACATCTCGGCGGTAATATTTGACAACATTCCTGGCGAGTTGGCCTCTACGTCTCCGTTTGACCTTCATATACATCAATAACGTAATCTAACCTAACATAACCCAACCTAACACCTCGGCGGTAATATTTGACAACATTCCTGGCGAGTTGGCTTCTCCGTCCCCGTGGGACCTTTATATACATCAATAACGTAATATAACCTAACCTAACCCAACCTAATATCTCGGCGGTAATATTTGACGACATTCCTGGCGAGTTGGCCTCTACGTTTCCGTGGGACCTTTATATACTTCAATAACGTAATATAACCTAACCTAAATCAACCTATCATCTCGGCGATAATATTTGACAACATTCCCGGCGAGTTGGCTTCTCCGTCTCCGTGGGACCTTTATATACATCAATAACGTAATATAACCTAACCTAACCCCATCTAACATCTCGGCGGTAATATTTGACCACATTACTGGCTTGCTGGCCTCTACATCTCCGCGAGACCTTTATATACATCTATAACGTAATATAACCTAACCTAACCCAACCTAACATCTCGGCGGTAATATTTGAAAACATTCCTGGCGAGTTGGCATCTACGTCTCCGTGGGACCTTTATATACATCAATAACATAATATAACCTAACCTAACCCAACCTAACTTCTCGGCGGTAATATTTGAAAACATACCTGGCGAGGTGGCCTCTACGTCTCCGTGCGATATTTATATACATCAATAACGTAATATAAGCTAGCCTAACCCAATCTAACATCTCGGCGGTAATATTTGACCACATTCCTGGCGAGTTGGCCTCTCCGTCCCCGTGGGACCTTTATATACATCAATAACGTAATATAACCTAACCTAACCCAACCTAACTTCTCGGCGGTAATATTTGAAAACATACCTGGCGAGGTGGCCTCTACGTCTCCGTGGGATATTTATATACATCAATAACGTAATATAAGCTAGCCTAACCCAATCTAACATCTCGGCGGTAATATTTGACCACATTCCTGGCGAGTTGGCCTCTACGTCTTCGTGGGACCTTTATATACATCAATAACGTAATATAACTTAACCTAACCCAACCTAACATCTCCGCGGTAATATTTGACAACATACCTGGCGACTTGGCCTCTACGTCTCGGTGGGCCCTTCATATACATCAATAACAAAAATATAACCTAACCTAAATCAACCTATCATCTCGGCGATAATATTTGACAAGATTCCTGGCGAGTTGGCCTCTACGTCTCCGTGGGATCTTTATATACATCAATAACGTAATATAACATAACCTAACCCAATCTAACATCTCGGCGGTAATATTTGACGACATTCCTGGCGAGTTGGCCTCTACGTTTTCGTGGGAACTTTATATACTTCAATAACGTAATATAACCTAACCTAACCCAACCTAACATCTCGGCGGTAATATTTGACGACATTCCTGGCGAGTTGGCCTCTACGTTTCCGTGGGACCTTTATATACTTCAATAACGTAATATAACCTAACCTAACCCAATCTAACATCTCGGCGGTAATATTTGACCACATTCCTGGCGAGTTGGCCTCTACGTCTTCGTGGGACCTTTATATACATCAATAACGTAATATAACTTAACCTAACCCAACCTAACATCTCCGCGGTAATATTTGACAACATACCTGGCGACTTGGCCTCTACGTCTCGGTGGGCCCTTCATATACATCAATAACAAGAATATAACCTAACCTAAATCAACCTATCATCTCGGCGATAATATTTGACAAGATTCCTGGCGAGTTGGCCTCTACGTCTCCGTGGGATCTTTATATACATCAATAACGTAATATAACCTAACCTAACCCAATCTAACATCTCGGCGGTAATATTTGACCACATTCCTGGCTTGTTGGCCTCTACGTCTTCGTGAGACCTTTATATACATCTATAACGTAATATATCAAAACCTAACCCAATCGAACATCTCGGCGGTAATATTTGACAACATACCTGGCGACTTGGCCTCTACGTCTCGGTGGGCCCTTCATATACATCAATAACAAAAATATAACCTAACCTAAATCAACCTATCATCTCGGCGATAATATTTGACAAGATTCCTGGCGAGTTGGCCTCTACGTCTCCGTGGGATCTTTATATACATCAATAACGTAATATAACATAACCTAACCCAATCTAACATCTCGGCGGTAATATTTGACGACATTCCTGGCGAGTTGGCCTCTACGTTTCCGTGGGACCTTTATATACTTCAATAACGTAATATAACCTAACCTAACCCAATCTAGCATCTCGGCGGTAATATTTGACAACATTCCTGGCGAGTTGGCTTCTCCGTCCCCGTGGGACCTTTATATACATCAATAACGTAATATAACCTAACCTAACCCAACCTAACTTCTCGGCGGTAATATTTGAAAACATACCTGGCGAAGTGGCCTCTACGCATCCGTAGGATATTTATATACATCAATAACGTAATATAAGCTAGCCTAACCCAATCTAACATCTCGGCGGTAATATTTGACCATATTCCTGGCGAGATGGCCTCTACGTCTTCGTGGGACCTTTATATACATCAATAACGTAATATAACTTAACCTAACCCAATCTAACATCTCGGCGGTAATATTTGACAACATTCCTGGCCAGTTGGCCTCTACGTTTCCGTTTGACCTTCATATACATCAATAACGTAATCTAACCTAACATAACCCAACCTAACATCTCGGCGGTAATATTTGACAACATTCCTGGCGAGTTGGCTTCTCCGTCCCCGTGGGACCTTTATATACATCAATAACGTAATATAACCTAACCTAACCCAACCTTATATCTCGGCGGTAATATTTGACGACATTCCTGGCGTGTTGGCCTCTACGTTTCCGTGGGACCTTTATATACTTCAATAACGTAATATAACCTAACCTAAATCAACCTATCATCTCGGCGATAATATTTGACAACATTCCCGGCGAGTTGGCTTCTCCGTCTCCGTGGGACCTTTATATACATCAATAACGTAATATAACCTAACCTAACCCAATCTAACATCTCGGCCGTAATATTTGACCACATTCCTGGCTTGCTGGCCTCTACGTCTCCGTGAGACCTTTATATACATCTATAATGTAATATAACCTAACCTAACCCAACCTAACATCTCGGCGGTAATATTTGAAAACATTCCTGGCGAGTTGGCATCTACGTCTCCGTGGGACCTTTATATACATCAATAACGTAATATAACCTAACCTAACCCAACCTAACATCTCGGCGGCAATATTTGACAACATTCCTGTCGAGTTGGCTTCTCCGTCCCCGTGGGACCTTTATATACATCAATAACGTAATATAACCTAACCTAATCCAACCTAACATCTCGGCGGTAATATTTGACAACATTCCCGGCGAGTTGGCTTCTCCGTCTCCGTGGGACCTTTATATACATCAATAACGTAATATAACCTAACCTAACCCAACCTAATATCTCGGCGGTAATATTTGACTACATTCCTGGCGAGTTGGCCTCTACGTTTCCGTGGGACCTTTATATACTTCAATAACGTAATATAACCTAACCTAAATCAACCTATCATCTCGGCGATAATATTTGACAACATTCCCGGCGAGTTGGCTTCTCCGTCTCCGTGGGACCTTTATATACATCAATAACGTAATATAACCTAACCTAACACAATCTAACATCTCGGCGGTAATATTTGACCACATTCCTGGCTTGCTGGCCTCTACGTCTCCGTGAGACCTTTATATACATCTATAACGTAATATAACCTAACCTAACCCAACCTAACATCTCGGCGGTAATATTTGACAACATTCCTGGCGAGTTGGCTTCTCCGTCCCCGTGGGACCTTTATATACATCAATAACGTAATATAACCTAACCTAACCCAACCTAATATCTCGGCGGTAATATTTGACGACATTCCTGGCGAGTTGGCTTCTCCGTCTCCGTGGGACCTTTATATACATCAATAACGTAATATAACCTAACCTAACCCAATCTAACATCTCGGCGGTAATATTTGACCACATTCCTGGCTTGCTGGCCTCTACGTCTCCGTGAGACCTTTATATACATCAATAACGTAATATAAGCTAGCCTAACCCAATCTAACATCTCGGCGGTAATATTTGACCACATTCCAGGCGAGTTGGCCTCTACGTCTTCGTGGGACCTTTATATACATCAATAACGTAATAGAACTTAACCTAACCCAACCTAACATCTCCGCGGTAATATTTGACAACATACCTGGCGACTTGGCCTCTACGTCTCGGTGGGCCCTTCATATACATCAATAACAAAAATATAACCTAACCTAAATCAACCTATCATCTCGGCGATAATATTTGACAAGATTCCTGGCGAGTTGGCCTCTACGTCTCCGTGGGATCTTTATATACATCAATAACGTAATATAACATAACCTAACCCAATCTAACATCTCGGCGGTAATATTTGACGACATTCCTGGCGAGTTGGCCTCTACGTTTCCGTGGGACCTTTACATACTTCAATAACGTAATATAACCTAACCTAACCCAATCTAACATCTCGGCGGTAATATTTGACAACATTCCTGGCGAGTTGGCCTCTACGTCTCCGTTTGACCTTCATATACATCAATAACGTAATCTAACCTAACATAACCCAACCTAACATCTCGGCGGTAATATTTGACAACATTCCTGGCGAGTTGGCTTCTCCGTCCCCGTGGGACCTTTATATACATCAATAACGTAATATAACCTAACCTAACCCAATCTAACATCTCGGCGGTAATATTTGACCACATTCCTGGCTTGTTGGCCTCTACGTCTTCGTGAGACCTTTATATACATCTATAACGTAATATATCAAAACCTAACCCAATCGAACATCTCGGCGGTAATATTTGACAACATACCTGGCGACTTGGCCTCTACGTCTCGGTGGGCCCTTCATATACATCAATAACAAAAATATAACCTAACCTAAATCAACCTATCATCTCGGCGATAATATTTGACAAGATTCCTGGCGAGTTGGCCTCTACGTCTCCGTGGGACCTTTATATACATCAATAACGTAATATAACCTAACCTAACCCAACCTAACATCTCGGCGGCAATATTTGACAACATTCCTGTCGAGTTGGCTTCTCCGTCCCCGTGGGACCTTTATATACATCAATAACGTAATATAACCTAACCTAATCCAACCTAACATCTCGGCGGTAATATTTGACAACATTCCTGGCGAGTTGGCCTCTACGTCTCCGTTTGACCTTCATATACATCTATAATGTAATATAACCTAACCTAACCCAACCTAACATCTCGGCGGTAATATTTGAAAACATTCCTGGCGAGTTGGCATCTACGTCTCCGTGGGACCTTTATATACATCAATAACGTAATATAACCTAACCTAACCCAACCTAACATCTCGGCGGCAATATTTGACAACATTCCTGTCGAGTTGGCTTCTCCGTCCCCGTGGGACCTTTATATACATCAATAACGTAATATAACCTAACCTAATCCAACCTAACATCTCGGCGGTAATATTTGACAACATTCCCGGCGAGTTGGCTTCTCCGTCTCCGTGGGACCTTTATATACATCAATAACGTAATATAACCTAACCTAACCCAACCTAATATCTCGGCGGTAATATTTGACTACATTCCTGGCGAGTTGGCCTCTACGTTTCCGTGGGACCTTTATATACTTCAATAACGTAATATAACCTAACCTAAATCAACCTATCATCTCGGCGATAATATTTGACAACATTCCCGGCGAGTTGGCTTCTCCGTCTCCGTGGGACCCTTATATACATCAATAACGTAATATAACCTAACCTAACCCAATCTAACATCTCGGCGGTAATATTTGACCACATTCCTGGCTTGCTGGCCTCTACGTCTCCGTGAGACCTTTATATACATCTATAACGTAATATAACCTAACCTAACCCAACCTAACATCTCGGCGGTAATATTTGACAACATTCCTGGCGAGTTGGCTTCTCCGTCCCCGTGGGACCTTTATATACATCAATAACGTAATATAACCTAACCTAACCCAACCTAATATCTCGGCGGTAATATTTGACGACATTCCTGGCGAGTTGGCTTCTCCGTCTCCGTGGGACCTTTATATACATCAATAACGTAATATAACCTAACCTAACCCAATCTAACATCTCGGCGGTAATATTTGACCACATTCCTGGCTTGCTGGCCTCTACGTCTCCGTGAGACCTTTATATACATCAATAACGTAATATAAGCTAGCCTAACCCAATCTAACATCTCGGCGGTAATATTTGACCACATTCCAGGCGAGTTGGCCTCTACGTCTTCGTGGGACCTTTATATACATCAATAACGTAATAGAACTTAACCTAACCCAACCTAACATCTCCGCGGTAATATTTGACAACATACCTGGCGACTTGGCCTCTACGTCTCGGTGGGCCCTTCATATACATCAATAACAAAAATATAACCTAACCTAAATCAACCTATCATCTCGGCGATAATATTTGACAAGATTCCTGGCGAGTTGGCCTCTACGTCTCCGTGGGATCTTTATATACATCAATAACGTAATATAACATAACCTAACCCAATCTAACATCTCGGCGGTAATATTTGACGACATTCCTGGCGAGTTGGCCTCTACGTTTCCGTGGGACCTTTACATACTTCAATAACGTAATATAACCTAACCTAACCCAATCTAACATCTCGGCGGTAATATTTGACAACATTCCTGGCGAGTTGGCCTCTACGTCTCCGTTTGACCTTCATATACATCAATAACGTAATCTAACCTAACATAACCCAACCTAACATCTCGGCGGTAATATTTGACAACATTCCTGGCGAGTTGGCTTCTCCGTCCCCGTGGGACTTTTATATACATCAATAACGTAATATAACCTAACCTAACCCAATCTAACATCTCGGCGGTAATATTTGACCACATTCCTGGCTTGTTGGCCTCTACGTCTTCGTGAGACCTTTATATACATCTATAACGTAATATATCAAAACCTAACCCAATCGAACATCTCGGCGGTAATATTTGACAACATACCTGGCGACTTGGCCTCTACGTCTCGGTGGGCCCTTCATATACATCAATAACAAAAATATAACCTAACCTAAATCAACCTATCATCTCGGCGATAATATTTGACAACATTCCCGGCGAGTTGGCTTCTCCGTCTCCGTGGGACCTTTATATACATCAATAACGTAATATAACCTAACCTAACCCAACCTAATATCTCGGCGGTAATATTTGACTACATTCCTGGCGAGTTGGCCTCTACGTTTCCGTGGGACCTTTATATACTTCAATAACGTAATATAACCTAACCTAAATCAACCTATCATCTCGGCGATAATATTTGACAACATTCCCGGCGAGTTGGCTTCTCCGTCTCCGTGGGACCTTTATATACATCAATAACGTAATATAACCTAACCTAACCCAATCTAACATCTCGGCGGTAATATTTGACCACATTCCTGGCTTGCTGGCCTCTACGTCTCCGTGAGACCTTTATATACATCTATAACGTAATATAACCTAACCTAACCCAACCTAACATCTCGGCGGTAATATTTGACAACATTCCTGGCGAGTTGGCTTCTCCGTCCCCGTGGGACCTTTATATACATCAATAACGTAATATAACCTAACCTAACCCAACCTAATATCTCGGCGGTAATATTTGACGACATTCCTGGCGAGTTGGCTTCTCCGTCTCCGTGGGACCTTTATATACATCAATAACGTAATATAACCTAACCTAACCCAATCTAACATCTCGGCGGTAATATTTGACCACATTCCTGGCTTGCTGGCCTCTACGTCTCCGTGAGACCTTTATATACATCAATAACGTAATATAAGCTAGCCTAACCCAATCTAACATCTCGGCGGTAATATTTGACCACATTCCAGGCGAGTTGGCCTCTACGTCTTCGTGGGACCTTTATATACATCAATAACGTAATAGAACTTAACCTAACCCAACCTAACATCTCCGCGGTAATATTTGACAACATACCTGGCGACTTGGCCTCTACGTCTCGGTGGGCCCTTCATATACATCAATAACAAAAATATAACCTAACCTAAATCAACCTATCATCTCGGCGATAATATTTGACAAGATTCCTGGCGAGTTGGCCTCTACGTCTCCGTGGGATCTTTATATACATCAATAACGTAATATAACATAACCTAACCCAATCTAACATCTCGGCGGTAATATTTGACGACATTCCTGGCGAGTTGGCCTCTACGTTTCCGTGGGACCTTTACATACTTCAATAACGTAATATAACCTAACCTAACCCAATCTAACATCTCGGCGGTAATATTTGACAACATTCCTGGCGAGTTGGCCTCTACGTCTCCGTTTGACCTTCATATACATCAATAACGTAATCTAACCTAACATAACCCAACCTAACATCTCGGCGGTAATATTTGACAACATTCCTGGCGAGTTGGCTTCTCCGTCCCCGTGGGACCTTTATATACATCAATAACGTAATATAACCTAACCTAACCCAATCTAACATCTCGGCGGTAATATTTGACCACATTCCTGGCTTGTTGGCCTCTACGTCTTCGTGAGACCTTTATATACATCTATAACGTAATATATCAAAACCTAACCCAATCGAACATCTCGGCGGTAATATTTGACAACATACCTGGCGACTTGGCCTCTACGTCTCGGTGGGCCCTTCATATACATCAATAACAAAAATATAACCTAACCTAAATCAACCTATCATCTCGGCGATAATATTTGACAAGATTCCTGGCGAGTTGGCCTCTACGTCTCCGTGGGACCTTTATATACATCAATAACGTAATATAACCTAACCTAACCCAACCTAACATCTCGGCGGCAATATTTGACAACATTCCTGTCGAGTTGGCTTCTCCGTCCCCGTGGGACCTTTATATACATCAATAACGTAATATAACCTAACCTAATCCAACCTAACATCTCGGCGGTAATATTTGACAACATTCCTGGCGAGTTGGCCTCTACGTCTCCGTGGGATCCTTATATATATCAATAACGTAATATAACAAAACCTAACCCAATCGAACATCTCGGCGGTAATATTTGACCACATTCCTGGCGAGTTGGCCTCTACGTCTTCGTGGGACCTTTATATACATCAATAATGTAATATAACTTAACCTAACCCAACCTAACATCTCGGCGGTAATATTTGACAACATTCCTGGCGAGTTGGCCTCTGCGTCTCCGTTTGACCTTCATATACATCAATAACGTAATCTAACCTAACATAACCCAACCTAACACCTCGGCGGTAATATTTGACAACATTCCTGGCGAGTTGGCTTCTCCGTCCCCGTGGGACCTTTATATACATCAATAACGTAATATAACCTAACCTAACCCAACCTAATATCTCGGCGGTAATATTTGACGACATTCCTGGCGAGTTGGCCTCTACGTTTCCGTGGGACCTTTATATACTTCAATAACGTAATATAACCTAACCTAAATCAACCTATCATCTCGGCGATAATATTTGACAACATTCCCGGCGAGTTGGCTTCTCCGTCTCCGTGGGACCTTTATATACATCAATAACATAATATAACCTAACCTAACCCAACCTAACTTCTCGGCGGTAATATTTGAAAACATACCTGGCGAGGTGGCCTCTACGTCTCCGTGCGATATTTATATACATCAATAACGTAATATAAGCTAGCCTAACCCAATCTAACATCTCGGCGGTAATATTTGACCACATTCCTGGCGAGTTGGCCTCTCCGTCCCCGTGGGACCTTTATATACATCAATAACGTAATATAACCTAACCTAACCCAACCTAACTTCTCGGCGGTAATATTTGAAAACATACCTGGCGAGGTGGCCTCTACGTCTCCGTGGGATCTTTATATACATCAATAACGTAATATAACCTAACCTAACCCAATCTAACATCTCGGCGGTAATATTTGACCACATTCCTGGCTTGTTGGCCTCTACGTCTTCGTGAGACCTTTATATACATCTATAACGTAATATATCAAAACCTAACCCAATCGAACATCTCGGCGGTAATATTTGACAACATACCTGGCGACTTGGCCTCTACGTCTCGGTGGGCCCTTCATATACATCAATAACAAAAATATAACCTAACCTAAATCAACCTATCATCTCGGCGATAATATTTGACAAGATTCCTGGCGAGTTGGCCTCTACGTCTCCGTGGGATCTTTATATACATCAATAACGTAATATAACATAACCTAACCCAATCTAACATCTCGGCGGTAATATTTGACGACATTCCTGGCGAGTTGGCCTCTACGTTTCCGTGGGACCTTTATATACTTCAATAACGTAATATAACCTAACCTAACCCAATCTAGCATCTCGGCGGTAATATTTGACAACATTCCTGGCGAGTTGGCTTCTCCGTCCCCGTGGGACCTTTATATACATCAATAACGTAATATAACCTAACCTAACCCAACCTAACTTCTCGGCGGTAATATTTGAAAACATACCTGGCGAAGTGGCCTCTACGCATCCGTGGGATATTTATATACATCAATAACGTAATATAAGCTAGCCTAACCCAATCTAACATCTCGGCGGTAATATTTGACCATATTCCTGGCGAGATGGCCTCTACGTCTTCGTGGGACCTTTATATACATCAATAACGTAATATACCTTAACCTAACCCAATCTAACATCTCGGCGGTAATATTTGACAACATTCCTGGCCAGTTGGCCTCTACGTCTCCGTTTGACCTTCATATACATCAATAACGTAATCTAACCTAACATAACCCAACCTAACATCTCGGCGGTAATATTTGACAACATTCCTGGCGAGTTGGCTTCTCCGTCCCCGTGGGACCTTTATATACATCAATAACGTAATATAACCTAACCTAATCCAACCTTATATCTCGGCGGTAATATTTGACGACATTCCTGGCGTGTTGGCCTCTACGTTTCCGTGGGACCTTTATATACTTCAATAACGTAATATAACCTAACCTAAATCAACCTATCATCTCGGCGATAATATTTGACAACATTCCCGGCGAGTTGGCTTCTCCGTCTCCGTGGGACCTTTATATACATCAATAACGTAATATAACCTAACCTAACCCAACCTAATATCTCGGCGGTAATATTTGACTACATTCCTGGCGAGTTGGCCTCTACGTTTCCGTGGGACCTTTATATACTTCAATAACGTAATATAACCTAACCTAAATCAACCTATCATCTCGGCGATAATATTTGACAACATTCCCGGCGAGTTGGCTTCTCCGTCTCCGTGGGACCTTTATATACATCAATAACGTAATATAACCTAACCTAACCCAATCTAACATCTCGGCGGTAATATTTGACCACATTCCTGGCTTGCTGGCCTCTACGTCTCCGTGAGACCTTTATATACATCTATAACGTAATATAACCTAACCTAACCCAACCTAACATCTCGGCGGTAATATTTGACAACATTCCTGGCGAGTTGGCTTCTCCGTCCCCGTGGGACCTTTATATACATCAATAACGTAATATAACCTAACCTAACCCAACCTAATATCTCGGCGGTAATATTTGACGACATTCCTGGCGAGTTGGCTTCTCCGTCTCCGTGGGACCTTTATATACATCAATAACGTAATATAACCTAACCTAACCCAATCTAACATCTCGGCGGTAATATTTGACCACATTCCTGGCTTGCTGGCCTCTACGTCTCCGTGAGACCTTTATATACATCAATAACGTAATATAAGCTAGCCTAACCCAATCTAACATCTCGGCGGTAATATTTGACCACATTCCAGGCGAGTTGGCCTCTACGTCTTCGTGGGACCTTTATATACATCAATAACGTAATAGAACTTAACCTAACCCAACCTAACATCTCCGCGGTAATATTTGACAACATACCTGGCGACTTGGCCTCTACGTCTCGGTGAGCCCTTCATATACATCAATAACAAAAATATAACCTAACCTAAATCAACCTATCATCTCGGCGATAATATTTGACAAGATTCCTGGCGAGTTGGTCTCTACGTCTCCGTGGGATCTTTATATACATCAATAACGTAATATAACATAACCTAACCCAATCTAACATCTCGGCGGTAATATTTGACGACATTCCTGGCGAGTTGGCCTCTACGTTTCCGTGGGACCTTTACATACTTCAATAACGTAATATAACCTAACCTAACCCAATCTAACATCTCGGCGGTAATATTTGACAACATTCCTGGCGAGTTGGCCTCTACGTCTCCGTTTGACCTTCATATACATCAATAACGTAATCTAACCTAACATAACCCAACCTAACATCTCGGCGGTAATATTTGACAACATTCCTGGCGAGTTGGCTTCTCCGTCCCCGTGGGACCTTTATATACATCAATAACGTAATATAACCTAACCTAAGCCAACCTAATATCTCGGCGGTAATATTTGACTACATTCCTGGCGAGTTGGTCTCTACGTTTCCGTGGGACCTTTATATACTTCAATAACGTAATATAACCTAACCTAAATCAACCTATCATCTCGGCGGTAATATTTGACAACATTCCTGGCGAGTTGGCTTCTCCGTCCCCGTGGGACCTTTATATACATCAATAACGTAATATAACCTAACCTAACCCAACCTAACTTCTCGGCGGTAATATTTGAAAACATACCTGGCGAGGTGGCCTCTACGTCTCCGTGGGATATTTATATACATCAATAACGTAATATAAGCTAGCCTAACCCAATCTAACATCTCGGCGGTAATATTTGACCACATTCCTGGCGAGATGGCCTCTACGTCTTCGTGGGACCTTTATATACATCAATAACGTAATCTAACCTAACATAACCCAACCTAACATCTCGGCGGTAATATTTGACGACATTCCTGGCGAGTTGGCCTCTACGTTTCCGTGGGACCTTTATATACTTCAATAACGTAATATAACCTAACCTAAATCAACCTATCATCTCGGCGATAATATTTGACAACATTCCCGGCGAGTTGGCTTCTCCGTCTCCGTGGGACCTTTATATACATCAATAACGTAATATAACCTAACCTAACCCAATCTAACATCTCGGCGGTAATATTTGACCACATTCCTGGCTTGCTGGCCTCTACGTCTCCGTGAGACCTTTATATACATCTATAACGTAATATAACCTAACCTAACCCAACCTAACATCTCGGCGGTAATATTTGACAACATTCCTGGCGAGTTGGCTTCTCCGTCCCCGTGGGACCTTTATATACATCAATAACGTAATATAACCTAACCTAACCCAACCTAATATCTCGGCGGTAATATTTGACGACATTCCTGGCGAGTTGGCCTCTACGTTTCCGTGGGACCTTTATATACTTCAATAACGTAATATAACCTAACCTAAATCAACCTATCATCTCGGCGATAATATTTGACAACATTCCCGGCGAGTTGGCTTCTCCGTCTCCGTGGGACCTTTATATACATCAATAACGTAATATAACCTAACCTAACCCAATCTAACATCTCGGCGGTAATATTTGACCACATTCCTGGCTTGCTGGCCTCTACGTCTCCGTGAGACCTTTATATACATCTATAACGTAATATAACCTAACCTAACCCAACCTAACATCTCGGCGGCAATATTTGACAACATTCCTGTCGAGTTGGCTTCTCCGTCCCCGTGGGACCTTTATATACATCAATAACGTAATATAACCTAACCTAATCCAACCTAACATCTCGGCGGTAATATTTGACAACATTCCCGGCGAGTTGGCTTCTCCGTCTCCGTGGGACCTTTATATACATCAATAACGTAATATAACCTAACATAAGCCAACCTAACATCTCGGCGGTAATATCTGACAACATTCCTGGCGAGTTGGCTTCTCCGTCCCCGTGGGACCTTTATATACATCAATAACGTAATATAACCTAACCTAACCCAACCTAATATCTCGGCGGTAATATTTGACTACATTCCTGGCGAGTTGGCCTCTACGTTTCCGTGGGACCTTTATATACTTCAATAACGTAATATAACCTAACCTAAATCAACCTATCATCTCGGCGATAATATTTGACAACATTCCCGGCGAGTTGGCTTCTCCGTCTCCGTGGGACCTTTATATACATCAATAACGTAATATAACCTAACCTAACCCAATCTAACATCTCGGCGGTAATATTTGACCACATTCCTGGCTTGCTGGCTTCTCCGTCCCCGTGGGACCTTTATATACATCAATAACGTAATATAAACTAATCTAAATCAACCTATCATCTCGGCGATAATATTTGACAACATTCCCGGCGAGTTGGCTTCTCCGTCTCCGTGGGACCTTTATATACATCAATAACGTAATATAACCTAACCTAACCCAATCTAACATCTCGGCGGTAATATTTGACCACATTCCTGGCTTGCTGGCCTCTACGTCTCCGTGAGACCTTTATATACATCTATAACGTAATATAACCTAACCTAACCCAACCTAACATCTCGGCGGTAATATTTGAAAACATTCCTGGCGAGTTGGCATCTACGTCTCCGTGGGACCTTTATATACATCAATAACGTAATATAACCTAACCTAACCCAACCTAACATCTCGGCGGCAATATTTGACAACATTCCTGTCGAGTTGGCTTCTCCGTCCCCGTGGGACCTTTATATACATCAATAACGTAATATAACCTAACCTAATCCAACCTAACATCTCGGCGGTAATATTTGACAACATTCCCGGCGAGTTGGCTTCTCCGTCACCGTGGGACCTTTATATACATCAATAACGTAATATAACATAACCTAACCCAATCTAACATCTCGGCGGTAATATTTGACGACATTCCTGGCGAGTTGGCCTCTACGTTTCCGTGGGACCTTTACATACTTCAATAACGTAATATAACCTAACCTAACCCAATCTAACATCTCGGCGGTAATATTTGACAACATTCCTGGCGAGTTGGCCTCTACGTCTCCGTTTGACCTTCATATACATCAATAACGTAATCTAACCTAACATAACCCAACCTAACATCTCGGCGGTAATATTTGACAACATTCCTGGCGAGTTGGCTTCTCCGTCCCCGTGGGACCTTTATATACATCAATAACGTAATATAACCTAACCTAAATCAACCTATCATCTCGGCGATAATATTTGACAACATTCCCGGCGAGTTGGCTTCTCCGTCTCCGTGGGACCTTTATATACATCAATAACGTAATATAACCTAACCTAACCCAATCTAACATCTCGGCGGTAATATTTGACCACATTCCTGGCTTGCTGGCCTCTACGTCTCCGTGAGACCTTTATATACATCTATAACGTAATATAACCTAACCTAACCCAACCTAACATCTCGGCGGTAATATTTGAAAACATTCCTGGCGAGTTGGCATCTACGTCTCCGTGGGACCTTTATATACATCAATAACGTAATATAACCTAACCTAACCCAACCTAACATCTCGGCGGCAATATTTGACAACATTCCTGTCGAGTTGGCTTCTCCGTCCCCGTGGGACCTTTATATACATCAATAACGTAATATAACCTAACCTAATCCAACCTAACATCTCGGCGGTAATATTTGACAACATTCCCGGCGAGTTGGCTTCTCCGTCTCCGTGGGACCTTTATATACATCAATAACGTAATATAACATAACCTAACCCAATCTAACATCTCGGCGGTAATATTTGACGACATTCCTGGCGAGTTGGCCTCTACGTTTCCGTGGGACCTTTACATACTTCAATAACGTAATATAACCTAACCTAACCCAATCTAACATCTCGGCGGTAATATTTGACAACATTCCTGGCGAGTTGGCCTCTACGTCTCCGTTTGACCTTCATATACATCAATAACGTAATCTAACCTAACATAACCCAACCTAACATCTCGGCGGTAATATTTGACAACATTCCTGGCGAGTTGGCTTCTCCGTCCCCGTGGGACCTTTATATACATCAATAACGTAATATAACCTAACCTAAATCAACCTATCATCTCGGCGATAATATTTGACAACATTCCCGGCGAGTTGGCTTCTCCGTCTCCGTGGGACCTTTATATACATCAATAACGTAATATAACCTAACCTAACCCAATCTAACATCTCGGCGGTAATATTTGAACACATTCCTGGCTTGCTGGCCTCTACGTCTCCGTGAAACCTTTATATACATCTATAACGTAATATAACCTAACCTAACCCAACCTAACATCTCGGCGGTAATATTTGAAAACATTCCTGGCGAGTTGGCATCTACGTCTCCGTGGGACCTTTATATACATCAATAACGTAATATAACCTAACCTAACCCAACCTAACATCTCGGCGGCAATATTTGACAACATTCCTGTCGAGTTGGCTTCTCCGTCCCCGTGGGACCTTTATATACATCAATAACGTAATATAACCTAACCTAATCCAACCTAACATCTCGGCGGTAATATTTGACAACATTCCCGGCGAGTTGGCTTCTCCGCCTCCGTGGGACCTTCATATACATCAATAACGTAATATAACCTAACCTAACCCAACCTATCTTCTCGGCGGTAATATTTGACAACATTCCTGGCGAGTTGGCCTCTACGTCTCCGTGGGATCTTTATATATATCAATAACGTAATATAACAAAACCTAACCCAATCGAACATCTCGGCGGTAATATTTGACATCATTCCTGGCGAGTTGGCCTCTACGTCTCCGTGGGACCTTTATATACATCAATAACGTAATATAACCTAACCTAACCCAACCTAACATCTCGGCGGTAATATTTGACGACATTCCTGGCGAGTTGGCTTCTCCGTCCCCGTGGGACCTTTATATACATCAATAACGTAATATAACCTAACCTAACCCAACCTAATATCTCGGCGGTAATATTTGACTACATTCCTGGCGAGTTGGCCTCTACGTTTCCGTGGGACCTTTATATACTTCAATAACGTAATATAACCTAACCTAAATCAACCTATCATCTCGGCGATAATATTTGACAACATTCCCGGCGAGTTGGCTTCTCCGTCTCCGTGGGACCTTTATATACATCAATAACGTAATATAACCTAACCTAACCCAACCTAACATCTCGGCGGTAATATTTGAAAACATTCCTGGCGAGTTGGCATCTACGTCTCCGTGGGACCTTTATATACATCAATAACGTAATATAACCTAACCTAACCCAACCTAACATCTCGGCGGCAATATTTGACAACATTCCTGTCGAGTTGGCTTCTCCGTCCCCGTGGGACCTTTATATACATCAATAACGTAATATAACCTAACCTAATCCAACCTAACATCTCGGCGGTAATATTTGACAACATTCCCGGCGAGTTGGCTTCTCCGTCACCGTGGGACCTTTATATACATCAATAACGTAATATAACATAACCTAACCCAATCTAACATCTCGGCGGTAATATTTGACGGCATTCCTGGCGAGTTGGCCTCTACGTTTCCGTGGGACCTTTACATACTTCAATAACGTAATATAACCTAACCTAACCCAATCTAACATCTCGGCGGTAATATTTGACAACATTCCTGGCGAGTTGGCCTCTACGTCTCCGTTTGACCTTCATATACATCAATAACGTAATCTAACCTAACATAACCCAACCTAACATCTCGGCGGTAATATTTGACAACATTCCTGGCGAGTTGGCTTCTCCGTCCCCGTGGGACCTTTATATACATCAATAACGTAATATAACCTAACCTAAATCAACCTATCATCTCGGCGATAATATTTGACAACATTCCCGGCGAGTTGGCTTCTCCGTCTCCGTGGGACCTTTATATACATCAATAACGTAATATAACCTAACCTAACCCAATCTAACATCTCGGCGGTAATATTTGACCACATTCCTGGCTTGCTGGCTTCTCCGTCCCCGTGGGACCTTTATATACATCAATAACGTAATATAACCTAATCTAAATCAACCTATCATCTCGGCGATAATATTTGACAACATTCCCGGCGAGTTGGCTTCTCCGTCTCCGTGGGACCTTTATATACATCAATAACGTAATATAACCTAACCTAACCCAATCTAACATCTCGGCGGTAATATTTGACCACATTCCTGGCTTGCTGGCCTCTACGTCTCCGTGAGACCTTTATATACATCTATAACGTAATATAACCTAACCTAACCCAACCTAACATCTCGGCGGTAATATTTGAAAACATTCCTGGCGAGTTGGCATCTACGTCTCCGTGGGACCTTTATATACATCAATAACGTAATATAACCTAACCTAACCCAACCTAACATCTCGGCGGCAATATTTGACAACATTCCTGTCGAGTTGGCTTCTCCGTCCCCGTGGGACCTTTATATACATCAATAACGTAATATAACCTAACCTAATCCAACCTAACATCTCGGCGGTAATATTTGACAACATTCCCGGCGAGTTGGCTTCTCCGTCACCGTGGGACCTTTATATACATCAATAACGTAATATAACATAACCTAACCCAATCTAACATCTCGGCGGTAATATTTGACGGCATTCCTGGCGAGTTGGCCTCTACGTTTCCGTGGGACCTTTACATACTTCAATAACGTAATATAACCTAACCTAACCCAATCTAACATCTCGGCGGTAATATTTGACAACATTCCTGGCGAGTTGGCCTCTACGTCTCCGTTTGACCTTCATATACATCAATAACGTAATCTAACCTAACATAACCCAACCTAACATCTCGGCGGTAATATTTGACAACATTCCTGGCGAGTTGGCTTCTCCGTCCCCGTGGGACCTTTATATACATCAATAACGTAATATAACCTAACCTAAATCAACCTATCATCTCGGCGATAATATTTGACAACATTCCCGGCGAGTTGGCTTCTCCGTCTCCGTGGGACCTTTATATACATCAATAACGTAATATAACCTAACCTAACCCAATCTAACATCTCGGCGGTAATATTTGACCACATTCCTGGCTTGCTGGCCTCTACGTCTCCGTGAGACCTTTATATACATCTATAACGTAATATAACCTAACCTAACCCAACCTAACATCTCGGCGGTAATATTTGAAAACATTCCTGGCGAGTTGGCATCTACGTCTCCGTGGGACCTTTATATACATCAATAACGTAATATAACCTAACCTAACCCAACCTAACATCTCGGCGGCAATATTTGACAACATTCCTGTCGAGTTGGCTTCTCCGTCCCCGTGGGACCTTTATATACATCAATAACGTAATATAACCTAACCTAATCCAACCTAACATCTCGGCGGTAATATTTGACAACATTCCCGGCGAGTTGGCTTCTCCGTCTCCGTGGGACCTTTATATACATCAATAACGTAATATAACATAACCTAACCCAATCTAACATCTCGGCGGTAATATTTGACGACATTCCTGGCGAGTTGGCCTCTACGTCTCCGTTTGACCTTCATATACATCAATAACGTAATCTAACCTAACATAACCCAACCTAACATCTCGGCGGTAATATTTGACAACATTCCTGGCGAGTTGGCTTCTCCGTCCCCGTGGGACCTTTATATACATCAATAACGTAATATAACCTAACCTAAATCAACCTATCATCTCGGCGATAATATTTGACAACATTCCCGGCGAGTTGGCTTCTCCGTCTCCGTGGGACCTTTATATACATCAATAACGTAATATAACCTAACCTAACCCAATCCATGATCTCGGCGGTAATATTTGACCACATTCCTGGCTTGCTGGCCTCTACGTCTCCGTGAGACCTTTATATACATCTATAACGTAATATAACCTAACCTAACCCAACCTAACATCTCGGCGGTAATATTTGAAAACATTCCTGGCGAGTTGGCATCTACGTCTCCGTGGGACCTTTATATACATCAATAACGTAATATAACCTAACCTAACCCAACCTAACATCTCCGCGGTAATATTTGACAACATACCTGGCGAGTTGGCTTCTCCGTCTCCGTGGGACCTTTATATACATCAATAACGTAATATAACCTAACCTAACCCAATCCATGATATCGGCGGTAATATTTGACCACATTCCTGGCTTGCTGGCCTCTACGTCTCCGTGAGACCTTTATATACATCTATAACGTAATATAACCTAACCTAACCCAACCTAACATCTCGGCGGTAATATTTGAAAACATTCCTGGCGAGTTGGCATCTACGTCTCCGTGGGACCTTTATATACATCAATAACGTAATATAACCTAACCTAACCCAACCTAACATCTCGGCGGCAATATTTGACAACATTCCTGTCGAGTTGGCTTCTCCGTCCCCGTGGGACCTTTATATACATCAATAACGTAATATAACCTAACCTAATCCAACCTAACATCTCGGCGGTAATATTTGACAACATTCCCGGCGAGTTGGCTTCTCCGCCTCCGTGGGACCTTCATATACATCAATAACGTAATATAACCTAACCTAACCCAACCTATCTTCTCGGCGGTAATATTTGACAACATTCCTGGCGAGTTGGCCTCTACGTCTCCGTGGGATCTTTATATATATCAATAACGTAATATAACAAAACCTAACCCAATCGAACATCTCGGCGGTAATATTTGACTACATTCCTGGCGAGTTGGCCTCTACGTTTCCGTGGGACCTTTATATACTTCAATAACGTAATATAACCTAACCTAAATCAACCTATCATCTCGGCGATAATATTTGACAACATTCCCGGCGAGTTGGCTTCTCCGTCTCCGTGGGACCTTTATATACATCAATAACGTAATATAACCTAACCTAACCCAATCTAACATCTCGGCGGTAATATTTGACCACATTCCTGGCTTGCTGGCTTCTCCGTCCCCGTGGGACCTTTATATACATCAATAACGTAATATAACCTAATCTAAATCAACCTATCATCTCGGCGATAATATTTGACAACATTCCCGGCGAGTTGGCTTCTCCGTCTCCGTGGGACCTTTATATACATCAATAACGTAATATAACCTAACCTAACCCAATCTAACATCTCGGCGGTAATATTTGACCACATTCCTGGCTTGCTGGCCTCTACGTCTCCGTGAGACCTTTATATACATCTATAACGTAATATAACCTAACCTAACCCAACCTAACATCTCGGCGGTAATATTTGAAAACATTCCTGGCGAGTTGGCATCTACGTCTCCGTGGGACCTTTATATACATCAATAACGTAATATAACCTAACCTAACCCAACCTAACATCTCGGCGGCAATATTTGACAACATTCCTGTCGAGTTGGCTTCTCCGTCCCCGTGGGACCTTTATATACATCAATAACGTAATATAACCTAACCTAATCCAACCTAACATCTCGGCGGTAATATTTGACAACATTCCCGGCGAGTTGGCTTCTCCGTCACCGTGGGACCTTTATATACATCAATAACGTAATATAACATAACCTAACCCAATCTAACATCTCGGCGGTAATATTTGACGGCATTCCTGGCGAGTTGGCCTCTACGTTTCCGTGGGACCTTTACATACTTCAATAACGTAATATAACCTAACCTAACCCAATCTAACATCTCGGCGGTAATATTTGACAACATTCCTGTCGAGTTGGCTTCTCCGTCCCCGTGGGACCTTTATATACATCAATAACGTAATATAACCTAACCTAATCCAACCTAACATCTCGGCGGTAATATTTGACAACATTCCCGGCGAGTTGGCTTCTCCGTCACCGTGGGACCTTTATATACATCAATAACGTAATATAACATAACCTAACCCAATCTAACATCTCGGCGGTAATATTTGACGGCATTCCTGGCGAGTTGGCCTCTACGTTTCCGTGGGACCTTTACATACTTCAATAACGTAATATAACCTAACCTAACCCAATCTAACATCTCGGCGGTAATATTTGACAACATTCCTGGCGAGTTGGCCTCTACGTCTCCGTTTGACCTTCATATACATCAATAACGTAATCTAACCTAACATAACCCAACCTAACATCTCGGCGGTAATATTTGACAACATTCCTGGCGAGTTGGCTTCTCCGTCCCCGTGGGACCTTTATATACATCAATAACGTAATATAACCTAACCTAAATCAACCTATCATCTCGGCGATAATATTTGACAACATTCCCGGCGAGTTGGCTTCTCCGTCTCCGTGGGACCTTTATATACATCAATAACGTAATATAACCTAACCTAACCCAATCTAACATCTCGGCGGTAATATTTGACCACATTCCTGGCTTGCTGGCTTCTCCGTCCCCGTGGGACCTTTATATACATCAATAACGTAATATAACCTAATCTAAATCAACCTATCATCTCGGCGATAATATTTGACAACATTCCCGGCGAGTTGGCTTCTCCGTCTCCGTGGGACCTTTATATACATCAATAACGTAATATAACCTAACCTAACCCAATCTAACATCTCGGCGGTAATATTTGACCACATTCCTGGCTTGCTGGCCTCTACGTCTCCGTGAGACCTTTATATACATCTATAACGTAATATAACCTAACCTAACCCAACCTAACATCTCGGCGGTAATATTTGAAAACATTCCTGGCGAGTTGGCATCTACGTCTCCGTGGGACCTTTATATACATCAATAACGTAATATAACCTAACCTAACCCAACCTAACATCTCGGCGGCAATATTTGACAACATTCCTGTCGAGTTGGCTTCTCCGTCCCCGTGGGACCTTTATATACATCAATAACGTAATATAACCTAACCTAATCCAACCTAACATCTCGGCGGTAATATTTGACAACATTCCCGGCGAGTTGGCTTCTCCGTCACCGTGGGACCTTTATATACATCAATAACGTAATATAACATAACCTAACCCAATCTAACATCTCGGCGGTAATATTTGACGGCATTCCTGGCGAGTTGGCCTCTACGTTTCCGTGGGACCTTTACATACTTCAATAACGTAATATAACCTAACCTAACCCAATCTAACATCTCGGCGGTAATATTTGACAACATTCCTGGCGAGTTGGCCTCTACGTCTCCGTTTGACCTTCATATACATCAATAACGTAATCTAACCTAACATAACCCAACCTAACATCTCGGCGGTAATATTTGACAACATTCCTGGCGAGTTGGCTTCTCCGTCCCCGTGGGACCTTTATATACATCAATAACGTAATATAACCTAACCTAAATCAACCTATCATCTCGGCGATAATATTTGACAACATTCCCGGCGAGTTGGCTTCTCCGTCTCCGTGGGACCTTTATATACATCAATAACGTAATATAACCTAACCTAACCCAATCTAACATCTCGGCGGTAATATTTGACCACATTCCTGGCTTGCTGGCCTCTACGTCTCCGTGAGACCTTTATATACATCTATAACGTAATATAACCTAACCTAACCCAACCTAACATCTCGGCGGTAATATTTGAAAACATTCCTGGCGAGTTGGCATCTACGTCTCCGTGGGACCTTTATATACATCAATAACGTAATATAACCTAACCTAACCCAACCTAACATCTCGGCGGCAATATTTGACAACATTCCTGTCGAGTTGGCTTCTCCGTCCCCGTGGGACCTTTATATACATCAATAACGTAATATAACCTAACCTAATCCAACCTAACATCTCGGCGGTAATATTTGACAACATTCCCGGCGAGTTGGCTTCTCCGTCTCCGTGGGACCTTTATATACATCAATAACGTAATATAACATAACCTAACCCAATCTAACATCTCGGCGGTAATATTTGACGACATTCCTGGCGAGTTGGCCTCTACGTCTCCGTTTGACCTTCATATACATCAATAACGTAATCTAACCTAACATAACCCAACCTAACATCTCGGCGGTAATATTTGACAACATTCCTGGCGAGTTGGCTTCTCCGTCCCCGTGGGACCTTTATATACATCAATAACGTAATATAACCTAACCTAAATCAACCTATCATCTCGGCGATAATATTTGACAACATTCCCGGCGAGTTGGCTTCTCCGTCTCCGTGGGACCTTTATATACATCAATAACGTAATATAACCTAACCTAACCCAATCCATGATCTCGGCGGTAATATTTGACCACATTCCTGGCTTGCTGGCCTCTACGTCTCCGTGAGACCTTTATATACATCTATAACGTAATATAACCTAACCTAACCCAACCTAACATCTCGGCGGTAATATTTGAAAACATTCCTGGCGAGTTGGCATCTACGTCTCCGTGGGACCTTTATATACATCAATAACGTAATATAACCTAACCTAACCCAACCTAACATCTCCGCGGTAATATTTGACAACATACCTGGCGAGTTGGCTTCTCCGTCTCCGTGGGACCTTTATATACATCAATAACGTAATATAACCTAACCTAACCCAATCCATGATATCGGCGGTAATATTTGACCACATTCCTGGCTTGCTGGCCTCTACGTCTCCGTGAGACCTTTATATACATCTATAACGTAATATAACCTAACCTAACCCAACCTAACATCTCGGCGGTAATATTTGAAAACATTCCTGGCGAGTTGGCATCTACGTCTCCGTGGGACCTTTATATACATCAATAACGTAATATAACCTAACCTAACCCAACCTAACATCTCGGCGGCAATATTTGACAACATTCCTGTCGAGTTGGCTTCTCCGTCCCCGTGGGACCTTTATATACATCAATAACGTAATATAACCTAACCTAATCCAACCTAACATCTCGGCGGTAATATTTGACAACATTCCCGGCGAGTTGGCTTCTCCGCCTCCGTGGGACCTTCATATACATCAATAACGTAATATAACCTAACCTAACCCAACCTATCTTCTCGGCGGTAATATTTGACAACATTCCTGGCGAGTTGGCCTCTACGTCTCCGTGGGATCTTTATATATATCAATAACGTAATATAACAAAACCTAACCCAATCGAACATCTCGGCGGTAATATTTGACTACATTCCTGGCGAGTTGGCCTCTACGTTTCCGTGGGACCTTTATATACTTCAATAACGTAATATAACCTAACCTAAATCAACCTATCATCTCGGCGATAATATTTGACAACATTCCCGGCGAGTTGGCTTCTCCGTCTCCGTGGGACCTTTATATACATCAATAACGTAATATAACCTAACCTAACCCAATCTAACATCTCGGCGGTAATATTTGACCACATTCCTGGCTTGCTGGCTTCTCCGTCCCCGTGGGACCTTTATATACATCAATAACGTAATATAACCTAATCTAAATCAACCTATCATCTCGGCGATAATATTTGACAACATTCCCGGCGAGTTGGCTTCTCCGTCTCCGTGGGACCTTTATATACATCAATAACGTAATATAACCTAACCTAACCCAATCTAACATCTCGGCGGTAATATTTGACCACATTCCTGGCTTGCTGGCCTCTACGTCTCCGTGAGACCTTTATATACATCTATAACGTAATATAACCTAACCTAACCCAACCTAACATCTCGGCGGTAATATTTGAAAACATTCCTGGCGAGTTGGCATCTACGTCTCCGTGGGACCTTTATATACATCAATAACGTAATATAACCTAACCTAACCCAACCTAACATCTCGGCGGCAATATTTGACAACATTCCTGTCGAGTTGGCTTCTCCGTCCCCGTGGGACCTTTATATACATCAATAACGTAATATAACCTAACCTAATCCAACCTAACATCTCGGCGGTAATATTTGACAACATTCCCGGCGAGTTGGCTTCTCCGTCACCGTGGGACCTTTATATACATCAATAACGTAATATAACATAACCTAACCCAATCTAACATCTCGGCGGTAATATTTGACGGCATTCCTGGCGAGTTGGCCTCTACGTTTCCGTGGGACCTTTACATACTTCAATAACGTAATATAACCTAACCTAACCCAATCTAACATCTCGGCGGTAATATTTGACAACATTCCTGGCGAGTTGGCCTCTACGTCTCCGTTTGACCTTCATATACATCAATAACGTAATCTAACCTAACATAACCCAACCTAACATCTCGGCGGTAATATTTGACAACATTCCTGGCGAGTTGGCTTCTCCGTCTCCGTGGGACCTTTATATACATCAATAACGTAATATAACCTAACCTAACCCAATCTAACATCTCGGCGGTAATATTTGACCACATTCCTGGCTTGCTGGCCTCTACGTCTCCGTGAGACCTTTATATACATCTATAACGTAATATAACCTAACCTAACCCAACCTAACATCTCGGCGGTAATATTTGAAAACATTCCTGGCGAGTTGGCATCTACGTCTCCGTGGGACCTTTATATACATCAATAACGTAATATAACCTAACCTAACCCAACCTAACATCTCGGCGGCAATATTTGACAACATTCCTGTCGAGTTGGCTTCTCCGTCCCCGTGGGACCTTTATATACATCAATAACGTAATATAACCTAACCTAATCCAACCTAACATCTCGGCGGTAATATTTGACAACATTCCCGGCGAGTTGGCTTCTCCGTCTCCGTGGGACCTTTATATACATCAATAACGTAATATAACATAACCTAACCCAATCTAACATCTCGGCGGTAATATTTGACGACATTCCTGGCGAGTTGGCCTCTACGTCTCCGTTTGACCTTCATATACATCAATAACGTAATCTAACCTAACATAACCCAACCTAACATCTCGGCGGTAATATTTGACAACATTCCTGGCGAGTTGGCTTCTCCGTCCCCGTGGGACCTTTATATACATCAATAACGTAATATAACCTAACCTAAATCAACCTATCATCTCGGCGATAATATTTGACAACATTCCCGGCGAGTTGGCTTCTCCGTCTCCGTGGGACCTTTATATACATCAATAACGTAATATAACCTAACCTAACCCAATCCATGATCTCGGCGGTAATATTTGACCACATTCCTGGCTTGCTGGCCTCTACGTCTCCGTGAGACCTTTATATACATCTATAACGTAATATAACCTAACCTAACCCAACCTAACATCTCGGCGGTAATATTTGAAAACATTCCTGGCGAGTTGGCATCTACGTCTCCGTGGGACCTTTATATACATCAATAACGTAATATAACCTAACCTAACCCAACCTAACATCTCCGCGGTAATATTTGACAACATACCTGGCGAGTTGGCTTCTCCGTCTCCGTGGGACCTTTATATACATCAATAACGTAATATAACCTAACCTAACCCAATCCATGATATCGGCGGTAATATTTGACCACATTCCTGGCTTGCTGGCCTCTACGTCTCCGTGAGACCTTTATATACATCTATAACGTAATATAACCTAACCTAACCCAACCTAACATCTCGGCGGTAATATTTGAAAACATTCCTGGCGAGTTGGCATCTACGTCTCCGTGGGACCTTTATATACATCAATAACGTAATATAACCTAACCTAACCCAACCTAACATCTCGGCGGCAATATTTGACAACATTCCTGTCGAGTTGGCTTCTCCGTCCCCGTGGGACCTTTATATACATCAATAACGTAATATAACCTAACCTAATCCAACCTAACATCTCGGCGGTAATATTTGACAACATTCCCGGCGAGTTGGCTTCTCCGCCTCCGTGGGACCTTCATATACATCAATAACGTAATATAACCTAACCTAACCCAACCTATCTTCTCGGCGGTAATATTTGACAACATTCCTGGCGAGTTGGCCTCTACGTCTCCGTGGGATCTTTATATATATCAATAACGTAATATAACAAAACCTAACCCAATCGAACATCTCGGCGGTAATATTTGACATCATTCCTGGCGAGTTGGCCTCTACGTCTCCGTGGGAACTTTATATACATCAATAACGTAATATAACCTAACCTAACCCAACCTAACATCTCGGCGGTAATATTTGACAACATTCCTGGCGAGTTGGCTTCTCCGTCCCCGTGGGACCTTTATATACATCAATAACGTAATATAACCTAACCTAACCCAACCTAACTTCTCGGCGGTAATATTTGAAAACATACCTGGCGAGGTGGCCTCTACGTCTCCGTGGGATATTTATATACATCAATAACGTAATATAAGCTAGCCTAACCCAATCTAACATCTCGGCGGTAGTATTTGACCACATTCCTGGCGAGTTGGCCTCTACGTCTTCGTGGGACCTTTATATACATCAATAACGTAATATAACTTAACCTAACCCAACCTAACATCTCCTCGGTAATATTTGACAACATACCTGGCGACTTGGCCTCTACGTCTCGGTGGGCCCTTCATATACATCAATAACAAAAATATAACCTAACCTAAATCAACCTATCATCTCGGCGATAATATTTGACAAGATTCCTGGCGAGTTGGCCTCTACGTCTCCGTGGGATCTTTATATACATCAATAACGTAATATAACCTAACATAACCCAACCTAACATCTCGGCGGCAATATTTGACAACATTCCTGTCGAGTTGGCTTCTCCGTCCCCGTGGGACCTTTATATACATCAATAACGTAATATAACCTAACCTAATCCAACCTAACATCTCGGCGGTAATATTTGACAACATTCCCGGCGAGTTGGCTTCTCCGTCACCGTGGGACCTTTATATACATCAATAACGTAATATAACATAACCTAACCCAATCTAACATCTCGGCGGTAATATTTGACGACATTCCTGGCGATTTGGCCTCTACGTTGCCGTGGGACCTTTACATACTTCAATAACGTAATATAACCTAACCTAACCCAATCTAACATCTCGGCGGTAATATTTGACAACATTCCTGGCGAGTTGGCCTCTACGTCTCCGTTTGACCTTCATATACATCAATAGCGTAATCTAACCTAACATAACCCAACCTAACATCTCGGCGGTAATATTTGACAACATTCCTGGCGAGTTGGCTTCTCCGTCCCCGTGGGACCTTTATATACATCAATAACGTAATATAACCTAACCTAAATCAACCTATCATCTCGGCGATAATATTTGACAACATTCCCGGCGAGTTGGCTTCTCCGTCTCCGTGGGACCTTTATATACATCAATAACGTAATATAACCTAACCTAACCCAATCCATGATCTCGGCGGTAATATTTGACCACATTCCTGGCTTGCTGGCCTCTACGTCTCCGTGAGACCTTTATATACATCTATAACGTAATATAACCTAACCTAACCCAACCTAACATCTCGGCGGTAATATTTGACAACATTCCTGGCGAGTTGGCATCTACGTCTCCGTGGGACCTTTATATACATCAATAACGTAATATAACCTAACCTAATCCAACCTAACATCTCGGCGGTAATATTTGACAACATTCCCGGCGAGTTGGCTTCTCCGTCTCCGTGGGACCTTCATATACATCAATAACGTAATATAACCTAACCTAACCCAACCTATCTTCTCGGCGGTAATATTTGACAACATTCCTGGCGAGTTGGCCTCTACGTCTCCGTGGGATCTTTATATATATCAATAACGTAATATAACAAAACCTAACCCAATCGAACATCTCGGCGGTAATATTTGACATCATTCCTGGCGAGTTGGCCTCTACGTCTCCGTGGGACCTTTATATACATCAATAACGTAATATAACCTAACCTAACCCAACCTAACATCTCGGCGGTAATATTTGACAACATTCCTGGCGAGTTGGCTTCTCCGTCCCCGTGGGACCTTTATATACATCAATAACGTAATATAACCTAACCTAACCCAACCTAACTTCTCGGCGGTAATATTTGAAAACATACCTGGCGAGGTGGCCTCTACGTCTCCGTGGGATATTTATATACATCAATAACGTAATATAAGCTAGCCTAACCCAATCTAACATCTCGGCGGTAGTATTTGACCACATTCCTGGCGAGTTGGCCTCTACGTCTTCGTGGGACCTTTATATACATCAATAACGTAATATAACTTAACCTAACCCAACCTAACATCTCCTCGGTAATATTTGACAACATACCTGGCGACTTGGCCTCTACGTCTCGGTGGGCCCTTCATATACATCAATAACAAAAATATAACCTAACCTAAATCAACCTATCATCTCGGCGATAATATTTGACAAGATTCCTGGCGAGTTGGCCTCTACGTCTCCGTGGGATCTTTATATACATCAATAACGTAATATAACCTAACATAACCCAACCTAACATCTCGGCGGCAATATTTGACAACATTCCTGTCGAGTTGGCTTCTCCGTCCCCGTGGGACCTTTATATACATCAATAACGTAATATAACCTAACCTAATCCAACCTAACATCTCGGCGGTAATATTTGACAACATTCCCGGCGAGTTGGCTTCTCCGTCACCGTGGGACCTTTATATACATCAATAACGTAATATAACATAACCTAACCCAATCTAACATCTCGGCGGTAATATTTGACGACATTCCTGGCGA
This sequence comes from Xylocopa violacea, assembly GCA_963969225.1. NCBI lineage: Eukaryota > Metazoa > Arthropoda > Insecta > Hymenoptera > Apidae > Xylocopa > Xylocopa violacea. The sequence goes on from CAXAJV010000001.1 coordinate 5,742,251, forward strand.
GTTGGCCTCTACGTTGCCGTGGGACCTTTACATACTTCAATAACGTAATATAACCTAACCTAACCCAATCTAACATCTCGGCGGTAATATTTGACAACATTCCTGGCGAGTTGGCCTCTACGTCTCCGTTTGACCTTCATATACATCAATAGCGTAATCCAACCTAACATAACCCAACCTAACATCTCGGCGGTAATATTTGACAACATTCCTGGCGAGTTGGCTTCTCCGTCCCCGTGGGACCTTTATATACATCAATAACGTAATATAACCTAACCTAAATCAACCTATCATCTCGGCGATAATATTTGACAACATTCCCGGCGAGTTGGCTTCTCCGTCTCCGTGGGACCTTTATATACATCAATAACGTAATATAACCTAACCTAACCCAATCCATGATCTCGGCGGTAATATTTGACCACATTCCTGGCTTGCTGGCCTCTACGTCTCCGTGAGACCTTTATATACATCTATAACGTAATATAACCTAACCTAACCCAACCTAACATCTCGGCGGTAATATTTGACAACATTCCTGGCGAGTTGGCATCTACGTCTCCGTGGGACCTTTATATACATCAATAACGTAATATAACCTAACCTAATCCAACCTAACATCTCGGCGGTAATATTTGACAACATTCCCGGCGAGTTGGCTTCTCCGTCTCCGTGGGACCTTCATATACATCAATAACGTAATATAACCTAACCTAACCCAACCTATCTTCTCGGCGGTAATATTTGACAACATTCCTGGCGAGTTGGCCTCTACGTCTCCGTGGGATCTTTATATATATCAATAACGTAATATAACAAAACCTAACCCAATCGAACATCTCGGCGGTAATATTTGACATCATTCCTGGCGAGTTGGCCTCTACGTCTCCGTGGGACCTTTATATACATCAATAACGTAATATAACCTAACCTAACCCAACCTAACATCTCGGCGGTAATATTTGACAACATTCCTGGCGAGTTGGCTTCTCCGTCCCCGTGGGACCTTTATATACATCAATAACGTAATATAACCTAACCTAACCCAACCTAACTTCTCGGCGGTAATATTTGAAAACATACCTGGCGAGGTGGCCTCTACGTCTCCGTGGGATATTTATATACATCAATAACGTAATATAAGCTAGCCTAACCCAATCTAACATCTCGGCGGTAGTATTTGACCACATTCCTGGCGAGTTGGCCTCTACGTCTTCGTGGGACCTTTATATACATCAATAACGTAATATAACTTAACCTAACCCAACCTAACATCTCCTCGGTAATATTTGACAACATACCTGGCGACTTGGCCTCTACGTCTCGGTGGGCCCTTCATATACATCAATAACAAAAATATAACCTAACCTAAATCAACCTATCATCTCGGCGATAATATTTGACAAGATTCCTGGCGAGTTGGCCTCTACGTCTCCGTGGGATCTTTATATACATCAATAACGTAATATAACACAACCTAACCCAATCTAACATCTCGGCGGTAATATTTGACAACATTCCTGGCGAGTTGGCCTCTACGTCTCCGTTTGACCTTCATATACATCAATAACGTAATCTAACCTAACATAACCCAACCTAACATCTCGGCGGTAATATTTGACAACATTCCTGGCGAGTTGGCTTCTCCGTACCCGTGGGACCTTTATATACATCAATAACGTAATATAACCTAACCTAACCCAACCTAATATCTCGGCGGTAATATTTGACGACATTCCTGGCGAGTTGGCCTCTACGTTTCCGTGGGACCTTTATATAATTCAATAACGTAATATAACCTAACCTAAATCAACCTATCATCTCGGCGATAATATTTGACAACATTCCCGGCGAGTTGGCTTCTCCATCTCCGTGGGACCTTTATATACATCAGTAACGTAATATAACCTAACCTAACCCAATCTAACATCTCGGCGGTAATATTTGACCACATTCCTGGCTTGCTGGCCTCTACGTCTCCGTGAGACCTTTATATACATCTATAACGTAATATAACCTAACCTAACCCAACCTAACATCTCGGCGGTAATATTTGGAAACATTCCTGGCGAGTTGGCATCTACGTCTCCGTGGGACCTTTATATACATCAATAACGTAATATAACCTAACCTAACCCAACCTAACATCTCGGCGGCAATATTTGACAACATTCCTGTCGAGTTGGCTTCTCCGTCCCCGTGGGACCTTTATATACATCAATAACGTAATATAACCTAACCTAATCCAACCTAACATCTCGGCGGTAATATTTGACAACATTCCCGGCGAGTTGGCTTCTCCGTCTCCGTGGGACCTTTATATACATCAATAACGTAATATAACCTAACCTAACCCAATCCATGATATCGGCGGTAATATTTGACCACATTCCTGGCTTGCTGGCCTCTACGTCTCCGTGAGACCTTTATATACATCTATAACGTAATATAACCTAACCTAACCCAACCTAACATCTCGGCGGTAATATTTGAAAACATTCCTGGCGAGTTGGCATCTACGTCTCCGTGGGACCTTTATATACATCAATAACGTAATATAACCTAACCTAACCCAACCTAACATCTCGGCGGCAATATTTGACAACATTCCTGTCGAGTTGGCTTCTCCGTCCCCGTGGGACCTTTATATACATCAATAACGTAATATAACCTAACCTAATCCAACCTAACATCTCGGCGGTAATATTTGACAACATTCCCGGCGAGTTGGCTTCTCCGCCTCCGTGGGACCTTCATATACATCAATAACGTAATATAACCTAACCTAACCCAACCTATCTTCTCGGCGGTAATATTTGACAACATTCCTGGCGAGTTGGCCTCTACGTCTCCGTGGGATCTTTATATATATCAATAACGTAATATAACAAAACCTAACCCAATCGAACATCTCGGCGGTAATATTTGACATCATTCCTGGCGAGTTGGCCTCTACGTCTCCGTGGGACCTTTATATACATCAATAACGTAATATAACCTAACCTAACCCAACCTAACATCTCGGCGGTAATATTTGACAACATTCCTGGCGAGTTGGCTTCTCCGTCCCCGTGGGACCTTTATATACATCAATAACGTAATATAACCTAACCTAACCCAACCTAACTTCTCGGCGGTAATATTTGAAAACATACCTGGCGAGGTGGCCTCTACGTCTCCGTGGGATATTTATATACATCAATAACGTAATATAAGCTAGCCTAACCCAATCTAACATCTCGGCGGTAGTATTTGACCACATTCCTGGCGAGTTGGCCTCTACGTCTTCGTGGGACCTTTATATACATCAATAACGTAATATAACTTAACCTAACCCAACCTAACATCTCCTCGGTAATATTTGACAACATACCTGGCGACTTGGCCTCTACGTCTCGGTGGGCCCTTCATATACATCAATAACAAAAATATAACCTAACCTAAATCAACCTATCATCTCGGCGATAATATTTGACAAGATTCCTGGCGAGTTGGCCTCTACGTCTCCGTGGGATCTTTATATACATCTATAACGTAATATAACCTAACCTAACCCAACCTAACATCTCGGCGGTAATATTTGACAACATTCCTGGCGAGTTGGCATCTACGTCTCCGTGGGACCTTTATATACATCAATAACGTAATATAAACTAACCTAATCCAACCTAACATCTCGGCGGTAATATTTGACAACATTCCCGGCGAGTTGGCTTCTCCGTCTCCGTGGGACCTTCATATACATCAATAACGTAATATAACCTAACCTAACCCAACCTATCTTCTCGGCGGTAATATTTGACAACATTCCTGGCGAGTTGGCCTCTACGTCTCCGTGGGATCTTTATATATATCAATAACGTAATATAACAAAACCTAACCCAATCGAACATCTCGGCGGTAATATTTGACATCATTCCTGGCGAGTTGGCCTCTACGTCTCCGTGGGACCTTTATATACATCAATAACGTAATATAACCTAACCTAACCCAACCTAACATCTCGGCGGTAATATTTGACAACATTCCTGGCGAGTTGGCTTCTCCGTCCCCGTGGGACCTTTATATACATCAATAACGTAATATAACCTAACCTAACCCAACCTAACTTCTCGGCGGTAATATTTGAAAACATACCTGGCGAGGTGGCCTCTACGTCTCCGTGGGATATTTATATACATCAATAACGTAATATAAGCTAGCCTAACCCAATCTAACATCTCGGCGGTAGTATTTGACCACATTCCTGGCGAGTTGGCCTCTACGTCTTCGTGGGACCTTTATATACATCAATAACGTAATATAACTTAACCTAACCCAACCTAACATCTCCTCGGTAATATTTGACAACATACCTGGCGACTTGGCCTCTACGTCTCGGTGGGCCCTTCATATACATCAATAACAAAAATATAACCTAACCTAAATCAACCTATCATCTCGGCGATAATATTTGACAAGATTCCTGGCGAGTTGGCCTCTACGTCTCCGTGGGATCTTTATATACATCAATAACGTAATATAACACAACCTAACCCAATCTAACATCTCGGCGGTAATATTTGACAACATTCCTGGCGAGTTGGCCTCTACGTCTCCGTTTGACCTTCATATACATCAATAACGTAATCTAACCTAACATAACCCAACCTAACATCTCGGCGGTAATATTTGACAACATTCCTGGCGAGTTGGCTTCTCCGTACCCGTGGGACCTTTATATACATCAATAACGTAATATAACCTAACCTAACCCAACCTAATATCTCGGCGGTAATATTTGACGACATTCCTGGCGAGTTGGCCTCTACGTTTCCGTGGGACCTTTATATAATTCAATAACGTAATATAACCTAACCTAAATCAACCTATCATCTCGGCGATAATATTTGACAACATTCCCGGCGAGTTGGCTTCTCCATCTCCGTGGGACCTTTATATACATCAGTAACGTAATATAACCTAACCTAACCCAATCTAACATCTCGGCGGTAATATTTGACCACATTCCTGGCTTGCTGGCCTCTACGTCTCCGTGAGACCTTTATATACATCTATAACGTAATATAACCTAACCTAACCCAACCTAACATCTCGGCGGTAATATTTGGAAACATTCCTGGCGAGTTGGCATCTACGTCTCCGTGGGACCTTTATATACATCAATAACGTAATATAACCTAACCTAACCCAACCTAACATCTCGGCGGCAATATTTGACAACATTCCTGTCGAGTTGGCTTCTCCGTCCCCGTGGGACCTTTATATACATCAATAACGTAATATAACCTAACCTAATCCAACCTAACATCTCGGCGGTAATATTTGACAACATTCCCGGCGAGTTGGCTTCTCCGTCTCCGTGGGACCTTTATATACATCAATAACGTAATATAACCTAACCTAACCCAATCCATGATATCGGCGGTAATATTTGACCACATTCCTGGCTTGCTGGCCTCTACGTCTCCGTGAGACCTTTATATACATCTATAACGTAATATAACCTAACCTAACCCAACCTAACATCTCGGCGGTAATATTTGAAAACATTCCTGGCGAGTTGGCATCTACGTCTCCGTGGGACCTTTATATACATCAATAACGTAATATAACCTAACCTAACCCAACCTAACATCTCGGCGGCAATATTTGACAACATTCCTGTCGAGTTGGCTTCTCCGTCCCCGTGGGACCTTTATATACATCAATAACGTAATATAACCTAACCTAATCCAACCTAACATCTCGGCGGTAATATTTGACAACATTCCCGGCGAGTTGGCTTCTCCGCCTCCGTGGGACCTTCATATACATCAATAACGTAATATAACCTAACCTAACCCAACCTATCTTCTCGGCGGTAATATTTGACAACATTCCTGGCGAGTTGGCCTCTACGTCTCCGTGGGATCTTTATATATATCAATAACGTAATATAACAAAACCTAACCCAATCGAACATCTCGGCGGTAATATTTGACATCATTCCTGGCGAGTTGGCCTCTACGTCTCCGTGGGACCTTTATATACATCAATAACGTAATATAACCTAACCTAACCCAACCTAACATCTCGGCGGTAATATTTGACAACATTCCTGGCGAGTTGGCTTCTCCGTCTCCGTGGGACCTTTATATACATCAATAACGTAATATAACCTAACCTAACCCAATCTAACATCTCGGCGGTAATATTTGACCACATTCCTGGCTTGCTGGCTTCTCCGTCCCCGTGGGACCTTTATATACATCAATAACGTAATATAACCTAATCCAAATCAACCTATCATCTCGGCGATAATATTTGACAACATTCCCGGCGAGTTGGCTTCTCCGTCTCCGTGGGACCTTTATATACATCAATAACGTAATATAACCTAACCTAACCCAATCTAACATCTCGGCGGTAATATTTGACCACATTCCTGGCTTGCTGGCCTCTACGTCTCCGTGAGACCTTTATATACATCTATAACGTAATATAACCTAACCTAACCCAACCTAACATCTCGGCGGTAATATTTGAAAACATTCCTGGCGAGTTGGCATCTACGTCTCCGTGGGACCTTTATATACATCAATAACGTAATATAACCTAACCTAACCCAACCTAACATCTCGGCGGCAATATTTGACAACATTCCTGTCGAGTTGGCTTCTCCGTCCCCGTGGGACCTTTATATACATCAATAACGTAATATAACCTAACCTAATCCAACCTAACATCTCGGCGGTAATATTTGACAACATTCCCGGCGAGTTGGCTTCTCCGTCACCGTGGGACCTTTATATACATCAATAACGTAATATAACATAACCTAACCCAATCTAACATCTCGGCGGTAATATTTGACGGCATTCCTGGCGAGTTGGCCTCTACGTTTCCGTGGGACCTTTACATACTTCAATAACGTAATATAACCTAACCTAACCCAATCTAACATCTCGGCGGTAATATTTGACAACATTCCTGGCGAGTTGGCCTCTACGTCTCCGTTTGACCTTCATATACATCAATAACGTAATCTAACCTAACATAACCCAACCTAACATCTCGGCGGTAATATTTGACAACATTCCTGGCGAGTTGGCTTCTCCGTCTCCGTGGGACCTTTATATACATCAATAACGTAATATAACCTAACCTAACCCAATCTAACATCTCGGCGGTAATATTTGACCACATTCCTGGCTTGCTGGCCTCTACGTCTCCGTGAGACCTTTATATACATCTATAACGTAATATAACCTAACCTAACCCAACCTAACATCTCGGCGGTAATATTTGAAAACATTCCTGGCGAGTTGGCATCTACGTCTCCGTGGGACCTTTATATACATCAATAACGTAATATAACCTAACCTAACCCAACCTAACATCTCGGCGGCAATATTTGACAACATTCCTGTCGAGTTGGCTTCTCCGTCCCCGTGGGACCTTTATATACATCAATAACGTAATATAACCTAACCTAATCCAACCTAACATCTCGGCGGTAATATTTGACAACATTCCCGGCGAGTTGGCTTCTCCGTCTCCGTGGGACCTTTATATACATCAATAACGTAATATAACATAACCTAACCCAATCTAACATCTCGGCGGTAATATTTGACGACATTCCTGGCGAGTTGGCCTCTACGTCTCCGTTTGACCTTCATATACATCAATAACGTAATCTAACCTAACATAACCCAACCTAACATCTCGGCGGTAATATTTGACAACATTCCTGGCGAGTTGGCTTCTCCGTCCCCGTGGGACCTTTATATACATCAATAACGTAATATAACCTAACCTAAATCAACCTATCATCTCGGCGATAATATTTGACAACATTCCCGGCGAGTTGGCTTCTCCGTCTCCGTGGGACCTTTATATACATCAATAACGTAATATAACCTAACCTAACCCAATCCATGATCTCGGCGGTAATATTTGACCACATTCCTGGCTTGCTGGCCTCTACGTCTCCGTGAGACCTTTATATACATCTATAACGTAATATAACCTAACCTAACCCAACCTAACATCTCGGCGGTAATATTTGAAAACATTCCTGGCGAGTTGGCATCTACGTCTCCGTGGGACCTTTATATACATCAATAACGTAATATAACCTAACCTAACCCAACCTAACATCTCCGCGGTAATATTTGACAACATACCTGGCGAGTTGGCTTCTCCGTCTCCGTGGGACCTTTATATACATCAATAACGTAATATAACCTAACCTAACCCAATCCATGATATCGGCGGTAATATTTGACCACATTCCTGGCTTGCTGGCCTCTACGTCTCCGTGAGACCTTTATATACATCTACAACGTAATATAACCTAACCTAACCCAACCTAACATCTCGGCGGTAATATTTGAAAACATTCCTGGCGAGTTGGCTTCTCCGTCCCCGTGGGACCTTTATATACATCAATAACGTAATATAACCTAACCTAAATCAACCTATCATCTCGGCGATAATATTTGACAACATTCCCGGCGAGTTGGCTTCTCCGTCTCCGTGGGACCTTTATATACATCAATAACGTAATATAACCTAACCTAACCCAATCCATGATCTCGGCGGTAATATTTGACCACATTCCTGGCTTGCTGGCCTCTACGTCTCCGTGAGACCTTTATATACATCTATAACGTAATATAACCTAACCTAACCCAACCTAACATCTCGGCGGTAATATTTGACAACATTCCTGGCGAGTTGGCATCTACGTCTCCGTGGGACCTTTATATACATCAATAACGTAATATAACCTAACCTAATCCAACCTAACATCTCGGCGGTAATATTTGACAACATTCCCGGCGAGTTGGCTTCTCCGTCTCCGTGGGACCTTCATATACATCAATAACGTAATATAACCTAACCTAACCCAACCTATCTTCTCGGCGGTAATATTTGACAACATTCCTGGCGAGTTGGCCTCTACGTCTCCGTGGGATCTTTATATATATCAATAACGTAATATAACAAAACCTAACCCAATCGAACATCTCGGCGGTAATATTTGACATCATTCCTGGCGAGTTGGCCTCTACGTCTCCGTGGGACCTTTATATACATCAATAACGTAATATAACCTAACCTAACCCAACCTAACATCTCGGCGGTAATATTTGACAACATTCCTGGCGAGTTGGCTTCTCCGTCCCCGTGGGACCTTTATATACATCAATAACGTAATATAACCTAACCTAACCCAACCTAACTTCTCGGCGGTAATATTTGAAAACATACCTGGCGAGGTGGCCTCTACGTCTCCGTGGGATATTTATATACATCAATAACGTAATATAAGCTAGCCTAACCCAATCTAACATCTCGGCGGTAGTATTTGACCACATTCCTGGCGAGTTGGCCTCTACGTCTTCGTGGGACCTTTATATACATCAATAACGTAATATAACTTAACCTAACCCAACCTAACATCTCCTCGGTAATATTTGACAACATACCTGGCGACTTGGCCTCTACGTCTCGGTGGGCCCTTCATATACATCAATAACAAAAATATAACCTAACCTAAATCAACCTATCATCTCGGCGATAATATTTGACAAGATTCCTGGCGAGTTGGCCTCTACGTCTCCGTGGGATCTTTATATACATCAATAACGTAATATAACACAACATAACCCAATCTAACATCTCGGCGGTAATATTTGACAACATTCCTGGCGAGTTGGCCTCTACGTCTCCGTTTGACCTTCATATACATCAATAACGTAATCTAACCTAACATAACCCAACCTAACATCTCGGCGGTAATATTTGACAACATTCCTGGCGAGTTGGCTTCTCCGTACCCGTGGGACCTTTATATACATCAATAACGTAATATAACCTAACCTAACCCAACCTAATATCTCGGCGGTAATATTTGACGACATTCCTGGCGAGTTGGCCTCTACGTTTCCGTGGGACCTTTATATAATTCAATAACGTAATATAACCTAACCTAAATCAACCTATCATCTCGGCGATAATATTTGACAACATTCCCGGCGAGTTGGCTTCTCCATCTCCGTGGGACCTTTATATACATCAGTAACGTAATATAACCTAACCTAACCCAATCTAACATCTCGGCGGTAATATTTGACCACATTCCTGGCTTGCTGGCCTCTACGTCTCCGTGAGACCTTTATATACATCTATAACGTAATATAACCTAACCTAACCCAACCTAACATCTCGGCGGTAATATTTGGAAACATTCCTGGCGAGTTGGCATCTACGTCTCCGTGGGACCTTTATATACATCAATAACGTAATATAACCTAACCTAACCCAACCTAACATCTCGGCGGCAATATTTGACAACATTCCTGTCGAGTTGGCTTCTCCGTCCCCGTGGGACCTTTATATACATCAATAACGTAATATAACCTAACCTAATCCAACCTAACATCTCGGCGGTAATATTTGACAACATTCCCGGCGAGTTGGCTTCTCCGTCTCCGTGGGACCTTTATATACATCAATAACGTAATATAACCTAACCTAACCCAATCCATGATATCGGCGGTAATATTTGACCACATTCCTGGCTTGCTGGCCTCTACGTCTCCGTGAGACCTTTATATACATCTATAACGTAATATAACCTAACCTAACCCAACCTAACATCTCGGCGGTAATATTTGAAAACATTCCTGGCGAGTTGGCATCTACGTCTCCGTGGGACCTTTATATACATCAATAACGTAATATAACCTAACCTAACCCAACCTAACATCTCGGCGGCAATATTTGACAACATTCCTGTCGAGTTGGCTTCTCCGTCCCCGTGGGACCTTTATATACATCAATAACGTAATATAACCTAACCTAATCCAACCTAACATCTCGGCGGTAATATTTGACAACATTCCCGGCGAGTTGGCTTCTCCGCCTCCGTGGGACCTTCATATACATCAATAACGTAATATAACCTAACCTAACCCAACCTATCTTCTCGGCGGTAATATTTGACAACATTCCTGGCGAGTTGGCCTCTACGTCTCCGTGGGATCTTTATATATATCAATAACGTAATATAACAAAACCTAACCCAATCGAACATCTCGGCGGTAATATTTGACATCATTCCTGGCGAGTTGGCCTCTACGTCTCCGTGGGACCTTTATATACATCAATAACGTAATATAACCTAACCTAACCCAACCTAACATCTCGGCGGTAATATTTGACAACATTCCTGGCGAGTTGGCTTCTCCGTCTCCGTGGGACCTTTATATACATCAATAACGTAATATAACCTAACCTAACCCAATCTAACATCTCGGCGGTAATATTTGACCACATTCCTGGCTTGCTGGCTTCTCCGTCCCCGTGGGACCTTTATATACATCAATAACGTAATATAACCTAATCTAAATCAACCTATCATCTCGGCGATAATATTTGACAACATTCCCGGCGAGTTGGCTTCTCCGTCTCCGTGGGACCTTTATATACATCAATAACGTAATATAACCTAACCTAACCCAATCTAACATCTCGGCGGTAATATTTGACCACATTCCTGGCTTGCTGGCCTCTACGTCTCCGTGAGACCTTTATATACATCTATAACGTAATATAACCTAACCTAACCCAACCTAACATCTCGGCGGTAATATTTGAAAACATTCCTGGCGAGTTGGCATCTACGTCTCCGTGGGACCTTTATATACATCAATAACGTAATATAACCTAACCTAACCCAACCTAACATCTCGGCGGCAATATTTGACAACATTCCTGTCGAGTTGGCTTCTCCGTCCCCGTGGGACCTTTATATACATCAATAACGTAATATAACCTAACCTAATCCAACCTAACATCTCGGCGGTAATATTTGACAACATTCCCGGCGAGTTGGCTTCTCCGTCACCGTGGGACCTTTATATACATCAATAACGTAATATAACATAACCTAACCCAATCTAACATCTCGGCGGTAATATTTGACGGCATTCCTGGCGAGTTGGCCTCTACGTTTCCGTGGGACCTTTACATACTTCAATAACGTAATATAACCTAACCTAACCCAATCTAACATCTCGGCGGTAATATTTGACAACATTCCTGGCGAGTTGGCCTCTACGTCTCCGTTTGACCTTCATATACATCAATAACGTAATCTAACCTAACATAACCCAACCTAACATCTCGGCGGTAATATTTGACAACATTCCTGGCGAGTTGGCTTCTCCGTCTCCGTGGGACCTTTATATACATCAATAACGTAATATAACCTAACCTAACCCAATCTAACATCTCGGCGGTAATATTTGACCACATTCCTGGCTTGCTGGCCTCTACGTCTCCGTGAGACCTTTATATACATCTATAACGTAATATAACCTAACCTAACCCAACCTAACATCTCGGCGGTAATATTTGAAAACATTCCTGGCGAGTTGGCATCTACGTCTCCGTGGGACCTTTATATACATCAATAACGTAATATAACCTAACCTAACCCAACCTAACATCTCGGCGGCAATATTTGACAACATTCCTGTCGAGTTGGCTTCTCCGTCCCCGTGGGACCTTTATATACATCAATAACGTAATATAACCTAACCTAATCCAACCTAACATCTCGGCGGTAATATTTGACAACATTCCCGGCGAGTTGGCTTCTCCGTCTCCGTGGGACCTTTATATACATCAATAACGTAATATAACATAACCTAACCCAATCTAACATCTCGGCGGTAATATTTGACGACATTCCTGGCGAGTTGGCCTCTACGTCTCCGTTTGACCTTCATATACATCAATAACGTAATCTAACCTAACATAACCCAACCTAACATCTCGGCGGTAATATTTGACAACATTCCTGGCGAGTTGGCTTCTCCGTCCCCGTGGGACCTTTATATACATCAATAACGTAATATAACCTAACCTAAATCAACCTATCATCTCGGCGATAATATTTGACAACATTCCCGGCGAGTTGGCTTCTCCGTCTCCGTGGGACCTTTATATACATCAATAACGTAATATAACCTAACCTAACCCAATCCATGATCTCGGCGGTAATATTTGACCACATTCCTGGCTTGCTGGCCTCTACGTCTCCGTGAGACCTTTATATACATCTATAACGTAATATAACCTAACCTAACCCAACCTAACATCTCGGCGGTAATATTTGAAAACATTCCTGGCGAGTTGGCATCTACGTCTCCGTGGGACCTTTATATACATCAATAACGTAATATAACCTAACCTAACCCAACCTAACATCTCCGCGGTAATATTTGACAACATACCTGGCGAGTTGGCTTCTCCGTCTCCGTGGGACCTTTATATACATCAATAACGTAATATAACCTAACCTAACCCAATCCATGATATCGGCGGTAATATTTGACCACATTCCTGGCTTGCTGGCCTCTACGTCTCCGTGAGACCTTTATATACATCTATAACGTAATATAACCTAACCTAACCCAACCTAACATCTCGGCGGTAATATTTGAAAACATTCCTGGCGAGTTGGCATCTACGTCTCCGTGGGACCTTTATCTACATCAATAACGTAATATAACCTAACCTAACCCAACCTAACATCTCGGCGGCAATATTTGACAACATTCCTGTCGAGTTGGCTTCTCCGTCCCCGTGGGACCTTTATATACATCAATAACGTAATATAACCTAACCTAATCCAACCTAACATCTCGGCGGTAATATTTGAAAACATACCTGGCGAGGTGGCCTCTACGTCTCCGTGGGATATTTATATACATCAATAACGTAATATAAGCTAGCCTAACCCAATCTAACATCTCGGCGGTAGTATTTGACCACATTCCTGGCGAGTTGGCCTCTACGTCTTCGTGGGACCTTTATATACATCAATAACGTAATATAACTTAACCTAACCCAACCTAACATCTCCTCGGTAATATTTGACAACATACCTGGCGACTTGGCCTCTACGTCTCGGTGGGCCCTTCATATACATCAATAACAAAAATATAACCTAACCTAAATCAACCTATCATCTCGGCGATAATATTTGACAAGATTCCTGGCGAGTTGGCCTCTACGTCTCCGTGGGATCTTTATATACATCAATAACGTAATATAACCTAACATAACCCAACCTAACATCTCGGCGGCAATATTTGACAACATTCCTGTCGAGTTGGCTTCTCCGTCCCCGTGGGACCTTTATATACATCAATAACGTAATATAACCTAACCTAATCCAACCTAACATCTCGGCGGTAATATTTGACAACATTCCCGGCGAGTTGGCTTCTCCGTCACCGTGGGACCTTTATATACATCAATAACGTAATATAACATAACCTAACCCAATCTAACATCTCGGCGGTAATATTTGACGACATTCCTGGCGAGTTGGCCTCTACGTTGCCGTGGGACCTTTACATACTTCAATAACGTAATATAACCTAACCTAACCCAATCTAACATCTCGGCGGTAATATTTGACAACATTCCTGGCGAGTTGGCCTCTACGTCTCCGTTTGACCTTCATATACATCAATAGCGTAATCTAACCTAACATAACCCAACCTAACATCTCGGCGGTAATATTTGACAACATTCCTGGCGAGTTGGCTTCTCCGTCCCCGTGGGACCTTTATATACATCAATAACGTAATATAACCTAACCTAAATCAACCTATCATCTCGGCGATAATATTTGACAACATTCCCGGCGAGTTGGCTTCTCCGTCTCCGTGGGACCTTTATATACATCAATAACGTAATATAACCTAACCTAACCCAATCCATGATCTCGGCGGTAATATTTGACCACATTCCTGGCTTGCTGGCCTCTACGTCTCCGTGAGACCTTTATATACATCTATAACGTAATATAACCTAACCTAACCCAACCTAACATCTCGGCGGTAATATTTGACAACATTCCTGGCGAGTTGGCATCTACGTCTCCGTGGGACCTTTATATACATCAATAACGTAATATAACCTAACCTAATCCAACCTAACATCTCGGCGGTAATATTTGACAACATTCCCGGCGAGTTGGCTTCTCCGTCTCCGTGGGACCTTCATATACATCAATAACGTAATATAACCTAACCTAACCCAACCTATCTTCTCGGCGGTAATATTTGACAACATTCCTGGCGAGTTGGCCTCTACGTCTCCGTGGGATCTTTATATATATCAATAACGTAATATAACAAAACCTAACCCAATCGAACATCTCGGCGGTAATATTTGACATCATTCCTGGCGAGTTGGCCTCTACGTCTCCGTGGGACCTTTATATACATCAATAACGTAATATAACCTAACCTAACCCAACCTAACATCTCGGCGGTAATATTTGACAACATTCCTGGCGAGTTGGCTTCTCCGTCCCCGTGGGACCTTTATATACATCAATAACGTAATATAACCTAACCTAACCCAACCTAACTTCTCGGCGGTAATATTTGAAAACATACCTGGCGAGGTGGCCTCTACGTCTCCGTGGGATATTTATATACATCAATAACGTAATATAAGCTAGCCTAACCCAATATAACATCTCGGCGGTAGTATTTGACCACATTCCTGGCGAGTTGGCCTCTACGTCTTCGTGGGACCTTTATATACATCAATAACGTAATATAACTTAACCTAACCCAACCTAACATCTCCTCGGTAATATTTGACAACATACCTGGCGACTTGGCCTCTACGTCTCGGTGGGCCCTTCATATACATCAATAACAAAAATATAACCTAACCTAAATCAACCTATCATCTCGGCGATAATATTTGACAAGATTCCTGGCGAGTTGGCCTCTACGTCTCCGTGGGATCTTTATATACATCAATAACGTAATATAACACAACCTAACCCAATCTAACATCTCGGCGGTAATATTTGACAACATTCCTGGCGAGTTGGCCTCTACGTCTCCGTTTGACCTTCATATACATCAAGAACGTAATCTAACCTAACATAACCCAACCTAACATCTCGGCGGTAATATTTGGAAACATTCCTGGCGAGTTGGCATCTACGTCTCCGTGGGACCTTTATATACATCAATAACGTAATATAACCTAACCTAACCCAACCTAACATCTCGGCGGCAATATTTGACAACATTCCTGTCGAGTTGGCTTCTCCGTCCCCGTGGGACCTTTATATACATCAATAACGTAATATAACCTAACCTAATCCAACCTAACATCTCGGCGCTAATATTTGACAACATTCCCGGCGAGTTGGCTTCTCCGTCTCCGTGGGACCTTTATATACATCAATAACGTAATATAACCTAACCTAACCCAATCCATGATATCGGCGGTAATATTTGACCACATTCCTGGCTTGCTGGCCTCTACGTCTCCGTGAGACCTTTATATACATCTATAACGTAATATAACCTAACCTAACCCAACCTAACATCTCGGCGGTAATATTTGAAAACATTCCTGGCGAGTTGGCATCTACGTCTCCGTGGGACCTTTATATACATCAATAACGTAATATAACCTAACCTAACCCAACCTAACATCTCGGCGGCAATATTTGACAACATTCCTGTCGAGTTGGCTTCTCCGTCCCCGTGGGACCTTTATATACATCAATAACGTAATATAACCTAACCTAATCCAACCTAACATCTCGGCGGTAATATTTGACAACATTCCCGGCGAGTTGGCTTCTCCGCCTCCGTGGGACCTTCATATACATCAATAACGTAATATAACCTAACCTAACCCAACCTATCTTCTCAGCGGTAATATTTGACAACATTCCTGGCGAGTTGGCCTCTACGTCTCCGTGGGATCTTTATATATATCAATAACGTAATATAACAAAACCTAACCCAATCGAACATCTCGGCGGTAATATTTGACATCATTCCTGGCGAGTTGGCCTCTACGTCTCCGTGGGACCTTTATATACATCAATAACGTAATATAAGCTAACCTAACCCAACCTAACATCTCGGCGGTAATATTTGACAACATTCCTGGCGAGCTGGCTTCTCCGTCCCCGTGGGACCTTTATATACATCAATAACGTAATATAACCTAACCTAACCCAACCTAACTTCTCGGCGGTAATATTTGAAAACATACCTGGCGAGGTGGCCTCTACGTCTCCGTGGGATATTTATATACATCAATAACGTAATATAAGCTAGCCTAACCCAATCTAACATCTCGGCGGTAGTATTTGACCACATTCCTGGCGAGTTGGCCTCTACGTCTTCGTGGGACCTTTATATACATCAATAACGTAATATAACTTAACCTAACCCAACCTAACATCTCCTCGGTAATATTTGACAACATACCTGGCGACTTGGCCTCTACGTCTCGGTGGGCCCTTCATATACATCAATAACAAAAATATAACCTAACCTAAATCAACCTATCATCTCGGCGATAATATTTGACAAGATTCCTGGCGAGTTGGCCTCTACGTCTCCGTGGGATCTTTATATACATCAATAACGTAATATAACCTAACATAACCCAACCTAACATCTCGGCGGCAATATTTGACAACATTCCTGTCGAGTTGGCTTCTCCGTCCCCGTGGGACCTTTATATACATCAATAACGTAATATAACCTAACCTAATCCAACCTAACATCTCGGCGGTAATATTTGACAACATTCCCGGCGAGTTGGCTTCTCCGTCACCGTGGGACCTTTATATACATCAATAACGTAATATAACATAACCTAACCCAATCTAACATCTCGGCGGTAATATTTGACGACATTCCTGGCGAGTTGGCCTCTACGTTGCCGTGGGACCTTTACATACTTCAATAACGTAATATAACCTAACCTAACCCAATCTAACATCTCGGCGGTAATATTTGACAACATTCCTGGCGAGTTGGCCTCTACGTCTCCGTTTGACCTTCATATACATCAATAGCGTAATCTAACCTAACATAACCCAACCTAACATCTCGGCGGTAATATTTGACAACATTCCTGGCGAGTTGGCTTCTCCGTCCCCGTGGGACCTTTATATACATCAATAACGTAATATAACCTAACCTAAATCAACCTATCATCTCGGCGATAATATTTGACAACATTCCCGGCGAGTTGGCTTCTCCGTCTCCGTGGGACCTTTATATACATCAATAACGTAATATAACCTAACCTAACCCAATCCATGATCTCGGCGGTAATATTTGACCACATTCCTGGCTTGCTGGCCTCTACGTCTCCGTGAGACCTTTATATACATCTATAACGTAATATAACCTAACCTAACCCAACCTAACATGTCGGCGGTAATATTTGACAACATTCCTGGCGAGTTGGCATCTACGTCTCCGTGGGACCTTTATATACATCAATAACGTAATATAACCTAACCTAATCCAACCTAACATCTCGGCGGTAATATTTGACAACATTCCCGGCGAGTTGGCTTCTCCGTCTCCGTGGGACCTTCATATACATCAATAACGTAATATAACCTAACCTAACCCAACCTATCTTCTCGGCGGTAATATTTGACAACATTCCTGGCGAGTTGGCCTCTACGTCTCCGTGGGATCTTTATATATATCAATAACGTAATATAACAAAACCTAACCCAATCGAACATCTCGGCGGTAATATTTGACATCATTCCTGGCGAGTTGGCCTCTACGTCTCCGTGGGACCTTTATATACATCAATAACGTAATATAACCTAACCTAACCCAACCTAACATCTCGGCGGTAATATTTGACAACATTCCTGGCGAGTTGGCTTCTCCGTCCCCGTGGGACCTTTATATACATCAATAACGTAATATAACCTAACCTAACCCAACCTAACTTCTCGGCGGTAATATTTGAAAACATACCTGGCGAGGTGGCCTCTACGTCTCCGTGGGATATTTATATACATCAATAACGTAATATAAGCTAGCCTAACCCAATCTAACATCTCGGCGGTAGTATTTGACCACATTCCTGGCGAGTTGGCATCTACGTCTCCGTGGGACCTTTATATACATCAATAACGTAATATAACCTAACCTAACCCAACCTAACATCTCGGCGGCAATATTTGACAACATTCCTGTCGAGTTGGCTTCTCCGTCCCCGTGGGACCTTTATATACATCAATAACGTAATATAACCTAACCTAATCCAACCTAACATCTCGGCGGTAATATTTGACAACATTCCCGGCGAGTTGGCTTCTCCGTCTCCGTGGGACCTTTATATACATCAATAACGTAATATAACCTAACCTAACCCAACCTATCTTCTCGGCGGTAATATTTGACAACATTCCTGGCGAGTTGGCCTCTACGTCTCCGTGGGACCTTTATATACATCAATAACGTAATATAACCTAACCTAACCCAACCTACCACCTCTGCGGTAATATTTGACAACATTCCCGGCGAGTTGGCTTCTCCGTGTCCGTGGGACCTTTATATACATCAATAACGTAATATAACCTAACCTAATCCAATCTAACATCTCGGCGGTAATATTTGACCACATTCCTGGCTTGTTGGCCTCTACGTCTCCGTGAGACCTTTATATACATCTATAACGTAATATAACCTAACCTAACCCAACCTAACATCTCGGCGGTAATATTTGAAAACACTCCTGGCGAGTTGGCCTCTACGTCTCGGTGGGCCCTTCATATACATCAATAACAAAAATATAACGTAACCTAAATCAACCTATCATCTCGGCGATAATATTTGACAAGATTCCTGGCGAGTTGGCCTCTACGTCTCCGTGGGATCTTCATATACATCAATAACGTAATATAACATAACCTAACCCAATCTAACATCTCGGCGGTAATATTTGACGACATTCCTGGCGAGTTGGCCTCTACGTTTCCGTGGGACCTTTATATACTTCAATAACGTAATATAACCTAACCTAACCCAACCTAACATCTCGGCGATAATATTTGACAACATTCCTGGCGAGTTGGCCTCTACGTCTCCGTTTGACCTTCATATACATCAATAACGTAATCTAACCTAACATAACCCAACCTAACATCTCGGCGGTAATATTTGACAACATTCCTGGCGAGTTGGCTTCTCCGTCCCCATGGGACCTTTATATACATCAATAACGTAATATAACCTAACCTAACCCAACCTAACATCTCGGCGGTAATATTTGACAACATTCCTGGCGAGTTGGCTTCTCCGTCCCCGTGGGACCTTTATATACATCAATAACGTAATATAACCTAACCTAACCCAACCTAACTTCTCGGCGGTAATATTTGACGACATTCCTGGCGAGTTGGCCTCTACGTTTCCGTGGGACCTTTATATACTTCAATAACGTAATATAACCTAACCTAACCCAACCTAACATCTCGGCGGTAATATTTGACGACATTCCTGGCGAGTTGGCCTCTACGTTTCCGTGGGACCTTTATATACTTCAATAACGTAATATAACCTAACCGAAATCAACCTATCATCTCGGCGATAATATTTGACAAGATTCCTGGCGAATTGGCCTCTAGGTTTCCGTGGGATCTTTATATACATCAATAACGTAATATAACATAACCTAACCCAATCTAGCATCTCGGCGGTGATATTTGACCACATTCCTGGCTTGTTGGCCTCTACGTCTCCGTGAGACCTTTATATACATCTATAACGTAATATAACCTAACCTAAGCCAACCTTCAATCTCGGCGGTAATATTTGAAAACATTCCTGGCGAGTTGGCATCTACGTCTCCGTGGGACCTTCATATACATCAATAACGTAATATAACCTAACCTAACACAACCTAACATCTCGGCGGTAATATTTCACAACATTCCTGGCGAGTTGGCGTCTACGTCTCCGTGGCATCTTTATATATATATATATCAATAACGTAATATAACATAACCTAACCCAATCTAACATCTCGGCGGTAATATTTGACCACATTCCTGGCGAGTTGGCCCCTACGTCTTCGTGGGACATTTATATACATCAATAACGTAATATAACCTAACCTAACCCAACCTATCTTCTCGGCGGTAATATTTGACAACATTCCTGGCGAGTTGGCCTCTACGTCTCCGTGGGATCTTTATATATATCAATAACGTAATATAACAAAACCTAACCCAATCGAACATCTCGGCGGTAATATTTGATATCATTCCTGGCGAGTTGGCCTCTACGTCTCCGTGGGACCTTTATATACATCAATAACGTAATATAACCTAACCTAACCCAACCTAACATCTCGGCGGTAATATTTGACAACATACCTGGCGACTTGGCCTCTACGTCTCGGTGGGCCCTTCATATACATCAATAACAAAAATATAACCTAACCTAACCCAACCTAACATCTCGGCGGTAATATTTGACAACATTCCTGGCGAGTTGGCTTCTCCGTCCCCGTGGGACCTTTATATACATCAATAGCGTAATCTAACCTAACATAACCCAACCTAACATCTCGGCGGTAATATTTGACAACATTCCCGGCGAGTTGGCTTCTCCGTCTCCGTGGGATCTTTATATACATCAATAACGTAATATAACCTAACCTAACCCAATCTAACATCTCGGCGGTAATATTTGACCACATTCCTGGCTTGTTGGCCTCTACGTCTCCGTGAGTCCTTTATATACATCTATAACGTAATATAACCTAACATAACCCAACCTAACATCTCGGCGGTAATATTTGACAACATTCCCGGCGAGTTGGCTTCTCCGTCTCCGTGGGACCTTTATATACATCAATAACGTAATATAACCTAACCTAACCCAACCTAACATCTCGGCGGTAATATTTGACCACATTCCTGGCTTGTTGGCCTCTACGTCTCCGTGAGTCCTTTATATACATCTATAACGTAATATAACCTAACCTAACCCAACCTAACATCTCGGCGGTAATATTTGACAACATTCCCGGCGAGTTGGCTTCTCCGTCTCCGTGGGACCTTTATATACGTCAATAACGTAATATAACCTAACCTAACCCAACCTATCTTCTCGGCGGTAATATTTGACAACATTCCTGGCGAGTTGGCCTCTACGTTTCCGTGGGACCTTTATATACTTCAATAACGTAATATAACCTAACCTAACCCAATCTAACATCTCGACGGTAATATTTGACAACATTCCTGGCGAGTTGGCCTCTACGTCTCCGTTTGACCTTCATATACATCAATAACGTAATCTAACCTAACATAACCCAACCTAACATCTCAGCGGTAATATTTGACAACATTCCTGGCGAGTTGGCTTCTCCGTCCCCGTGGGACCTTTATATACATCAATAACGTAATATAACCTAACCTAACCCAACCTAACATCTCGGCGGTAATATTTGACGACATTCCTGGCGAGTTGGCCTCTACGTTTCCGTGGGACCTTTATATACTTCAATAACGTAATATAACATAACCTAACCCAATCTAACATCTCGGCGGTAATATTTGACCACATTCCTGGCGAGTTGGCCCCTACGTCTTCGTGGGACCTTTATATACATCAATAACGTAATCTAACCTAACATAACCCAACCTAACATCTCGGCGGTAATATTTGACAACATTCCCGGCGAGTTGGCTTCTCCGTCTCCGTGGGACCTTTATATACATCAATAACGTAATATAACCTAACCTAACCCAATCTAACATCTCGGCGGTAATATTTGACCACATTCCTGGCTTGTTGGCCTCTACGTCTCCGTGAGTCCTTTATATACATCTATAACGTAATATAACCTAACCTAACCCAACCTAACATCTCGGCGGTAATATTTGAAAACATTCCTGGCGAGTTGGCATCTACGTCTCCGTGGGACCTTTATATACATCAATAACGTAATATAACCTAACCTAACCCAACCTAACATCTCGGCGGCAATATTTGACAACATTCCTGTCGAGTTGGCTTCTCCGTCCCCGTGGGACCTTTATATACATCAATAACGTAATATAACCTAACCCAATCCAACCTAACATCTCGGCGGTAATATTTGACAACATTCCCGGCGAGTTGGCTTCTCTGTCTCCGTGGGACCTTTATATACATCAATAACGTAATATAACCTAACCTAACCCAACCTATCTTCTCGGCGGTAATATTTGACAACATTCCTGGCGAGTTGGCCTCTACGTCTCCGTGGGATCTTTATATATATCAATAACGTAATATAACAAAACCTAACCCAATCGAACATCTCGGCGGTAATATTTGACATCATTCCTGGCGAGTTGGCCTCTACGTCTCCGTGGGACCTTTATATACATCAATAACGTAATATAACCTAACCTAACCCAACCTAACATCTCGGCGGTAATATTTGACAACATACCTGGCGACTTGGCCTCTACGTCTCGGTGGGCCCTTCATATACATCAATAACAAAAATATAACCTAACCTAACCCAACCTAACATCTCGGCGGTAATATTTGACAACATTCCTGGCGAGTTGGCTTCTCCGTCCCCGTGGGACCTTTATATACATCAATAACGTAATCTAACCTAACATAACCCAACCTAACATCTCGGCGGTAATATTTGACAACATTCCCGGCGAGTTGGCTTCTCCGTCTCCGTGGGACCTTTATATACATCAATAACGTAATATAACCTAACCTAACCCAATCTAACATCTCGGCGGTAATATTTGACCACATTCCTGGCTTGTTGGCCTCTACGTCTCCGTGAGTCCTTTATATACATCTATAACGTAATATAACCTAACCTAACCCAACCTAACATCTCGGCGGTAATATTTGACAACATTCCCGGCGAGTTGGCTTCTCCGTCTCCGTGGGACCTTTATATACATCAATAACGTAATATAACCTAACCTAACCCAACCTATCTTCTCGGCGGTAATATTTGACCACATTCCTGGCTTGTTGGCCTCTACGTCTCCGTGAGACCTTTATATACATCTATAACGTAATATAACCTAACCTAACCCAACCTAACATTTCGGCGGTAATATTTGAAAACATTCCTGGCGAGTTGGCCTCTACGTCTCCGTTTGACCTTCATATACATCAATAACGTAATCCAACCTAACCTAATCCAACCTAACATCTCGGCGGTAATATTTGACAACATTCCCGGCGAGTTGGCTTCTCCGTCTCCGTGGGACCTTTATATACATCAATAACGTAATATAACCTAACCTAACCCAACCTATCTTCTCGGCTGTAATATTTTACAACATTCCTGGCGAGTTGGCCTCTACGTCGCCGTGGGACCTTTATATACATCAATAACGTAATATAACCTAACCTAACCCAACCTATCTTCTCGGCGGTAATATTTCACAACATTCCTGGCGAGTTGGCCTCTACGTCTCCGTGGGATCTTTATATATATCAATAACGTAATATAACATAACCTAACCCAATCTAGCATCTCGGCGGTAATATTTCACAACATTCCTGGCGAGTTGGCCTCTACGTCTCCGTTTGACCTTCATATACATCAATAACGTAATCCAACCTAACCTAATCCAACCTAACATCTCGGCGGTAATATTTGACAACATTCCCGGCGAGTTGGCTTCTCCGTCTCCGTGGGACCTTTATATACATCAATAACGTAATATAACCTAACCTAACCCAACCTATCTTCTCGGCTGTAATATTTTACAACATTCCTGGCGAGTTGGCCTCTACGTCGCCGTGGGACCTTTATATACATCAATAACGTAATATAACCTAACCTAACCCAACCTATCTTCTCGGCGGTAATATTTCACAACATTCCTGGCGAGTTGGCCTCTACGTCTCCGTGGGATCTTTATATATATCAATAACGTAATATAACATAACCTAACCCAATCTAGCATCTCGGCGGTAATATTTGACCACATTCCTGGCTTGTTGGCCTCTACGTCTCCGTGAGACCTCTATATACATCTATAACGTAATATAACCTAACCTAACCCAACTTAACATCTCGGCTGCAATATTTCACAACATTCCTGGCGAGTTGGCCTCTACGTCTCCGTGGCACCTTTATATATATCAATAACGTAATATAACCTAACCTAACCCAACCTAACATCTCGGCGGTAATATTTGACAACATTCCTGTCGAGTTGGCTTCTCCGCTTCCGTGGGACCTTTATATACTTCAATAACGTAATATAACCTAACCTAAATCAACCTATCATCTCGGCGATAATATTTGACAAGACTCCTGGCGAGTTGGCCTCTAGGTCTCCGTGGGATCTTTATATACATCAATAACGTAATATAACATAACCTAACCCAACCTAACATCTCGGCGGTAATATTTGAAAACATTCCTGGCGAGTTGGCATCTACGTCTCCGTGGGACCTTTATATACATCAATAACGTAATATAACCTAACCTAACCCAACCTAACATCTCGGCGGCAATATTTGACAACATTCCTGTCGAGTTGGCTTCTCCGTCCCCGTGGGACCTTTATATACATCAATAACGTAATATAACCTAACCTAATCCAACCTAACATCTCGGCGGTAATATTTGACAACATTCCCGGCGAGTTGGCTTCTCCGTCTCCGTGGGACCTTTATATACATCAATAACGTAATATAACCTAACCTAACCCAACCTATCTTCTCGGCGGTAATATTTGACAACATTCCTGGCGAGTTGGCCTCTACGTCTCCGTGGGATCTTTATATATATCAATAACGTAATATAACAAAACCTAACCCAATCGAACATCTCGGCGGTAATATTTGACATCATTCCTGGCGAGTTGGCCTCTAGGTCTCCGTGGGACCTTTATATACATCAATAACGTAATATAACCTAACCTAACCCAACCTAACATCTCGGCGGTAATATTTGACAACATTCCTGGCGAGTTGGCTTCTCCGTCCCCGTGGGACCTTTATATACATCAATAACGTAATATAACCTAACCTAACCCAACCTAACATCTCGGCGGCAATATTTGACAACATTCCTGTCGAGTTGGCTTCTCCGTCCCCGTGGGACCTTTATATACATCAATAACGTAATATAACCTAACCTAATCCAACCTAACATCTCGGCGGTAATATTTGACAACATTCCCGGCGAGTTGGCTTCTCCGTCTCCGTGGGACCTTTATATACATCAATAACGTAATATAACCTAACCTAACCCAACCTATCTTCTCGGCGGTAATATTTGACAACATTCCTGGCGAGTTGGCCTCTACGTCTCCGTGGGATCTTTATATATATCAATAACGTAATATAACAAAACCTAACCCAATCGAACATCTCGGCGGTAATATTTGACATCATTCCTGGCGAGTTGGCCTCTACGTCTCCGTGGGACCTTTATATACATCAATAACGTAATATAACCTAACCTAACCCAACCTAACATCTCGGCGGTAATATTTGACAACATTCCTGGCGAGTTGGCTTCTCCGTCCCCGTGGGACCTTTATATACATCAATAACGTAATATAACCTAACCTAACCCAACCTAACTTCTCGGCGGTAATATTTGAAAACATACCTAGCGAGGTGGCCTCTACGTCTCCGTGCGATATTTATATACATCAATAACGTAATATAACATAACCTAACCCAATCTAACATCTCGGCGGTAATATTTGACGACATTCCTGGCGAGTTGGCCTCTACGTTTCCGTGGGACCTTTATATACTTCAATAACGTAATATAACCTAACCTAACCCAACCTAACATCTCGGCGGTAATATTTGACGACATTCCTGGCGAGTTGGCCTCTACGTTTCCGTGGGACCTTTATATACTTCAATAACGTAATATAACCTAACCTAACCCAATCTAACTTCTCGGCGGTAATATTTGAAAACATACCTGGCGAGGTGGCATCTACGTCTCCGTGGGATATTTATATACATCAATAACGTAATCTAACCTAACATAACCCAACCTAACATCTCGGCGGTAATATTTGACAACATTCCTGGCGAGTTGGCTTCTCCGTCCCCGTGGGACCTTTATATACATCAATAACGTAATATAACCTAACCTGACCCAACCTAACATCTCGGCGGTAATATTTGACGACATTCCTGGCGAGTTGGCTTCTCCGTCCCCATGGGACCTTTATATACATCAATAACGTAATATAACCTAACCTAATCCAACCTAACATCTCGGCGGTAATATTTGACAACATACCCGGCGAGTTGGCTTCTCCGTCTCCGTGGGACCTTTATATACATCAATAACGTAATATAACCTAACCTAACCCAACCTATCTTCTCGGCGGTAATATTTGACAACATTCCTGGCGAGTTGGCCTCTACGTATCCGTGGGATCTTTATATATATCAATAACATAATATATCAAAACCTAACCCAATCGAACATCTCGGCGGTAATATTTGACATCATTCCTGGCGAGTTGGCCTCTACGTCTCCGTGGGACCTTTATATACATCAATAACGTAATATAACCTAACCTAACCCAACCTAACATCTCGGCGGTAATATTTGACAACATTCCTGGCGAGTTGGCTTCTCCGTTCCCGTGGGACCTTTATATACATCAATAACGTAATATAACCTAACCTAACCCAACCTAACTTCTCGGCGGTAATATTTGAAAACATACCTGGCGAGGTGGCCTCTACGTCTCCGTGCGATGTTTATATACATCAATAAGGTAATATAAGCTAGCCTAACCCAATCTAACATCTCGGCGGTAATATTTGACCACATTCCTGGCGAGTTGGCCTCTACGTCTCCGTTTGACCTTCATATACATCAATAACGTAATCTAACCTAACCTAATCCAACCTAACATCTCGGCGGTAATATTTGACAACATTCCCGGCGAGTTGGCTTCTCCGTCTCCGTGGGACCTTTATATACATCAATAACGTAATATAACCTAACATAACCCAACCTATCTTCTAGGCTGTTATATTTTACAACATTCCTGGCGAGTCGGCCTCTACGTCTCCGTGGGATCTTTATATATATCAATAACGTAATATAACATAACCTAACCCAATCTAACATCTCGGCGGTAATATTTGACATCATTCCTGGCGAGTTGGCCTCTACGTCTCCGTGGGACCTTTATATACATCAATAACGTAATATAACCTAACCTAACCCAACCTAACATCTCGGCGGTAATATTCGACAACATTCCTGGCGAGTTGGCTTCTCCGTCCCCGTGGGACCTTTATATACATCAATAACGTAATATAACCTAACCTAACCCAACCTAACTTCTCGGCGGTAATATTTGAAAACATACCTGGCGAGGTGGCCTCTACGTCTCCGTGGGATATTTATATACATCAATAACGTAATATAAGCTAGCCTAACCTAAGCTAACATCTCGGCGGTTATATTTGACCACATTCCTGGCGAGTTGGCCTCTACGTCTTCGTGGGTCCTTTATATACATCAATAACGTAATATAACTTAACCTAACCCAACCTAACATCTCCGCGGTAATATTTGACAACATACCTGGCGACTTGGCCTCTACGTCTCGGTGGGCCTTTCATATACATCAACAACAAAAATATAACCTAACCTAAATCAACCTATCATCTCGGCGATAATATTTGACAAGATTCCTGGCGAGTTGGCCTCTACGTCTCCGTGGGATCTTTATATACATCAATAACGTAATATAACATAACCTAACCCAATCTAACATCTCGGCGGTAATATTTGACGACATTCCCGGCGAGTTGGCCTCTACGTTTCCGTGGGACCTTTATATACTTCAATAACGTAATATAACCTAACCTAACCCAATCTAACATCTCGGCGGTAATATTTGACAACATTCCTGGCGAGTTGGCCTCTACGTCTCCGTTTGACCTTCATATAAATCAATAACGTAATCTAACCTAACATAACCCAACCTAACATCTCAGCGGTAATATTTGACAACATTCCTGGCGAGTTGGCTTCTCCGTCCCCGTGGGACCTTTATATACATCAATAACGTAATATAACCTAACCTAACCCAACCTAACATCTCGGCGGTAATATTTGACGACATTCCTGGCGAGTTGGCCTCTACGTTTCCGTGGGACCTTTATATACTTCAATAACGTAATATAACCTAACCTAAATCAACCTATCATCTCGGCGATAATATTTGACAAGATTCCTGGCGAGTTGGCTTCTCCGTCTCCGTGGGACCTTTATATACATCAATAACGTAATATAACCTAACCTAACCCAATCTAACATCTCGGCGGTAATATTTGACCACATTCCTGGCTTGTTGGCCTCTACGTCTCCGTGAGACCTTTATATACATCTATAACGTAATATAACCTAACCTAACCCAACCTAACATCTCGGCGGTAATATTTGAAAACATTCCTGGCGAGTTGGCCTCTACGTCTCCGTTTGACCTTCATATACATCAATAACGTAATCCAACCTAACCTAATCCAACCTAACATCTCGGCGGTAATATTTGACAACATTCCCGGCGAGTTGGCTTCTCCGTCTCCGTGGGACCTTTATATACATCAATAACGTAATATAACCTAACCTAACCCAACCTATCTTCTCGGCTGTAATATTTTACAACATTCCTGGCGAGTTGGCCTCTACGTCGCCGTGGGACCTTTATACACATCAATAACGTAATATAACCTAACCTAACCCAACCTATCTTCTCGGCGGTAATATTTCACAACATTCCTGGCGAGTTGGCCTCTACGTCTCCGTGGGATCTTTATATATATCAATAACGTAATATAACATATCCTAACCCAATCTAACATCTCGGCGGTAATATTTGACATCATTCCTGGCGAGTTGGCCCCTACGTCGCCGTGGGACCTTTATATACATCAATAACGTAATATAACCTAACCTAACCCAACCTAACATCTCGGCGGTAATATTTGACAACATTCCTGGCGAGTTGGCTTCTCCGTCCCCGTGGGACCTTTATATACATCAATAACGTAATCTAACCTAACATAACCCAACCTAACATCTCGGCGGTAATATTTGACAACATTCCTGGCGAGTTGGCTTTTCCGTCCCCGTGGGACCTTTATATACATCAATAACGTAATATAACCTAACCTAACCCAACCTACCACCTCTGCGGTAATATTTGACAACATTCCCGGCGAGTTGGCTCCTCCGTCTCCGTGGGACCTTTATATACATCAATAACGTAATATAACCTAACCTAGTCCAATCTAACATCTCGGCGGTAATATTTGACCACATTCCTGGCTTGTTGGCCTCTACGTCTCCGTGAGACCTTTATATACATCTATAACGTAATATAACCTAACCTGACCCAACCTAACATCTCGGCGGTAATATTTGACGACATTCCTGGCGAGTTGGCTTCTCCGTCCCCATGGGACCTTTATATACATCAATAACGTAATATAACCTAACCTAATCCAACCTAACATCTCGGCGGTAATATTTGACAACATACCCGGCGAGTTGGCTTCTCCGTTTCCGTGGGACCTTTATATACATCAATAACGTAATATAACCTAACCTAACCCAACCTATCTTCTCGGCGGTAATATTTGACAACATTCCTGGCGAGTTGGCCTCTACGTCTCCGTGGGATCTTTATATATATCAATAACGTAATATATCAAAACCTAACCCAATCGAACATCTCGGCGGTAATATTTGACATCATTCCTGGCGAGTTGGCCTCTACGTCTCCGTGGGACCTTTATATACATCAATAACGTAATATAACCTAACCTAACCCAACCTAACATCTCGGCGGTAATATTTGACAACATTCCTGGCGAGTTGGCTTCTCCGTCCCCGTGGGACCTTTATATACATCAATAACGTAATATAACCTAACCTAACCCAACCTAACTTCTCGGCGGTAATATTTGAAAACATACCTGGCGAGGTGGCCTCTACGTCTCCGTGGGATATTTATATACATCAATAACGTAATATAAGCTAGCCTAACCCAATCTAACATCTCGGCGGTTATATTTGACCACATTCCTGGCGAGTTGGCCTCTACGTCTTCGTGGGTCCTTTATATACATCAATAACGTAATATAACTTAACCTAACCCAACCTAACATCTCCGCGGTAATATTTGACAACATACCTGGCGACTTGGCCTCTACGTCTCGGTGGGCCCTTCATATACATCAATAACAAAAATATAACCTAACCTAAATCAACCTATCATCTCGGCGATAATATTTGACAAGATTCCTGGCGAGTTGGCCTCTACGTCTCCGTGGGATCTTTATATACATCAATAACGTAATATAACATAACCTAACCCAATCTAACATCTCGGCGGTAATATTTGACGACATTCCTGGCGAGTTGGCCTCTACGTTTCCGTGGGACCTTTATATACTTCAATAACGTAATATAACCTAACCTAACCCAATCTAACATCTCGGCGGTAATATTTGACAACATTCCTGGCGAGTTGGCCTCTACGTTTCCGTTTGACCTTCATATACATCAATAACGTAATCCAACCTAACCTAATCCAACCTAACATCTCGGCGGTAATATTTGACAACATTCCCGGCGAGTTGGCTTCTCCGTCTCCGTGGGACCTTTATATACATCAATAACGTAATATAACCTAACCTAACCCAACCTATCTTCTCGGCTGTAATATTTTACAACATTCCTGGCGAGTTGGCCTCTACGTCGCCGTGGGACCTTTATACACATCAATAACGTAATATAACCTAACCTAACCCAGCCTATCTTCTCGGCGGTAATATTTCACAACATTCCTGGCGAGTTGGCCTCTACGTCTCCGTGGGATCTTTATATATATCAATAACGTAATATAACATATCCTAACCCAATCTAACATCTCGGCGGTAATATTTGACATCATTCCTGGCGAGTTGGCCCCTACGTCGCCGTGGGACCTTTATATACATCAATAACGTAATCTAACCTAACATAACCCAACCTAACATCTCGGCGGTAATATTTGACAACATTCCTGGCGAGTTGGCTTTTCCGTCCCCGTGGGACCTTTATATACATCAATAACGTAATATAACCTAACCTAACCCAACCTACCACCTCTGCGGTAATATTTGACAACATTCCCGGCGAGTTGGCTCCTCCGTCTCCGTGGGACCTTTATATACATCAATAACGTAATATAACCTAACCTAGTCCAATCTAACATCTCGGCGGTAATATTTGACCACATTCCTGGCTTGTTGGCCTCTACGTCTCCGTGAGACCTTTATATACATCTATAACGTAATATAACCTAACCTGACCCAACCTAACATCTCGGCGGTAATATTTGACGACATTCCTGGCGAGTTGGCTTCTCCGTCCCCATGGGACCTTTATATACATCAATAACGTAATATAACCTAACCTAATCCAACCTAACATCTCGGCGGTAATATTTGACAACATACCCGGCGAGTTGGCTTCTCCGTCTCCGTGGGACCTTTATATACATCAATAACGTAATATAACCTAACCTAACCCAACCTATCTTCTCGGCGGTAATATTTGACAACATTCCTGGCGAGTTGGCCTCTACGTCTCCGTGGGATCTTTATATATATCAATAACGTAATATATCAAAACCTAACCCAATCGAACATCTCGGCGGTAATATTTGACATCATTCCTGGCGAGTTGGCCTCTACGTCTCCGTGGGACCTTTATATACATCAATAACGTAATATAACCTAACCTAACCCAACCTAACATCTCGGCGGTAATATTTGACAACATTCCTGGCGAGTTGGCTTCTCCGTCCCCGTGGGACCTTTATATACATCAATAACGTAATATAACCTAACCTAACCCAACCTAACTTCTCGGCGGTAATATTTGAAAACATACCTGGCGAGGTGGCCTCTACGTCTCCGTGGGATATTTATATACATCAATAACGTAATATAAGCTAGCCTAACCCAATCTAACATCTCGGCGGTTATATTTGACCACATTCCTGGCGAGTTGGCCTCTACGTCTTCGTGGGTCCTTTATATACATCAATAACGTAATATAACTTAACCTAACCCAACCTAACATCTCCGCGGTAATATTTGACAACATACCTGGCGACTTGGCCTCTACGTCTCGGTGGGCCCTTCATATACATCAATAACAAAAATATAACCTAACCTAAATCAACCTATCATCTCGGCGATAATATTTGACAAGATTCCTGGCGAGTTGGCCTCTACGTCTCCGTGGGATCCTTATATACATCAATAACGTAATATAACATAACCTAACCCAATCTAACATCTCGGCGGTAATATTTGACGACATTCCTGGCGAGTTGGCCTCTACGTTTCCGTGGGAACTTTATATACTTCAATAACGTAATATAACCTAACCTAACCCAATCTAACATCTCGGCGGTAATATTTGACAACATTCCTGGCGAGTTGGCCTCTACGTTTCCGTTTGACCTTCATATACATCAATAACGTAATCCAACCTAACCTAATCCAACCTAACATCTCGGCGGTAATATTTGACAACATTCCCGGCGAGTTGGCTTCTCCGTCTCCGTGGGACCTTTATATACATCAATAACGTAATATAACCTAACCTAACCCAACCTATCTTCTCGGCTGTAATATTTTACAACATTCCTGGCGAGTTGGCCTCTACGTCGCCGTGGGACCTTTATACACATCAATAACGTAATATAACCTAACCTAACCCAACCTATCTTCTCGGCGGTAATATTTCACAACATTGCTGGCGAGTTGGCCTCTACGTCTCCTTGGGATCTTTATATATATCAATAACGTAATATAACATATCCTAACCCAATCTAACATCTCGGCGGTAATATTTGACATCATTCCTGGCGAGTTGGCCCCTACGTCGCCGTGGGACCTTTATATACATCAATAACGTAATATAACCTAACCTAACCCAACCTAACATCTCGGCGGTAATATTTGACAACATTCCTGGCGAGTTGGCTTCTCCGTCCCCGTGGGACCTTTATATACATCAATAACGTAATCTAACCTAACATAACCCAACCTAACATCTCGGCGGTAATATTTGACAACATTCCTGGCGAGTTGGCTTCTCCGTCCCCGTGGGACCTTTATATACATCAATAACGTAATATAACCTAACCTAACCCAACCTACCACCTCTGCGGTAATATTTGACAACATTCCCGGCGAGTTGGCTCCTCCGTCTCCGTGGGACCTTTATATACATCAATAACGTAATATAACCTAACCTAGTCCAATCTAACATCTCGGCGGTAATATTTGACCACATTCCTGGCTTGTTGGCCTCTACGTCTCCGTGAGACCTTTATATACATCTATAACGTAATATAACCTAACCTAACCCAACCTAACATCTCGGCGGTAATATTTGACAACATTCCTGGCGAGTTGGCTTCTCCGTCCCCGTGGGACCTTTATATACATCAATAACGTAATATAACCTAACCTAACCCAACCTAACTTCTCGGCGGTAATATTTGAAAACATACCTAGCGAGGTGGCCTCTACGTCTCCGTGCGATATTTATATACATCAATAACGTAATATAAGCTAGCCTAACCCAACCTAACATCTCCGCGGTAATATTTGACAACATACCTGGCGAGTTGGCCTCTACGTCTCGGTGGGCCCTTCATATACATCAATAACAAAAATATAACCTAACCTAAATCAACCTATCATCTCGGCGATAATATTTGACAAGATTCCTGGCGAGTTGGCCTCTACGTCTCCGTGGGATCTTTATATACATCAATAACGTAATATAACATAACCTAACCCAATCTAACATCTCGGCGGTAATATTTGACGACATTCCTGGCGAGTTGGCCTCTACGTTTCCGTGGGACCTTTATATACTTCAATAACGTAATATAACCTAACCTAACCCAATCTAACTTCTCGGCGGTAATATTTGAAAACATACCTGGCGAGGTGGCATCTACGTCTCCGTGGGATATTTATATACATCAATAACGTAATCTAACCTAACATAACCTAACCTAACATCTCGGCGGTAATATTTGACAACATTCCTGGCTAGTTGGCTTCTCCGTCCCCGTGGTACCTTTATATACATCATTAACGTAATATAACCTAACCTGACCCAACCTAACATCTCGGCGGTAATATTTGACGACATTCCTGGCGAGTTGGCTTCTCCGTCCCCATGGGACCTTTATATACATCAATAACGTAATATAACCTAACCTAACCCAACCTAACATCTCGGCGGCAATATTTGACAACATTCCTGTCGAGTTGGCTTCTCCGTCCCCGTGGGACCTTTATATACATCAATAACGTAATATAACCTAACCTAATCCAACCTAACATCTCGGCGGTAATATTTGACAACATTCCCGGCGAGTTGGCTTCTCCGTCTCCGTGGGACCTTTATATACATCAATAACGTAATATAACCTAACCTAACCCAACCTATCTTCTCGGCGGTAATATTTGACAACATTCCTGGCGAGTTGGCCTCTACGTCTCCGTGGGATCTTTATATATATCAATAACGTAATATAACAAAACCTAACACAATCGAACATCTCGGCGGTAATATTTGACATCATTCCTGGCGAGTTGGCCTCTACGTCTCCGTGGGACCTTTATATACGTCAATAACGTAATATAACCTAACCTAACCCAACCTAACATCTCGGCGGTAATATTTGACAACATTCCTGGCGAGTTGGCTTCTCCGTCCCCGTGGGACCTTTATATACATCAATAACGTAATATAACCTAACCTAACCCAACCTAACTTCTCGGCGGTAATATTTGAAAACATACCTAGCGAGGTGGCCTCTACGTCTCCGTGCGATATTTATATACATCAATAACGTAATATAACATAACCTAACCCAATCTAACATCTCGGCGGTAATATTTGACGACATTCCTGGCGAGTTGGCCTCTACGTTTCCGTGGGACCTTTATATACTTCAATAACGTAATATAACCTAACCTAACCCAACCTAACATCTCGGCGGTAATATTTGACGACATTCCTGGCGAGTTGGCCTCTACGTTTCCGTGGGACCTTTATATACTTCAATAACGTAATATAACCTAACCTAACCCAATCTAACTTCTCGGCGGTAATATTTGAAAACATACCTGGCGAGGTGGCATCTACGTCTCCGTGGGATATTTATATACATCAATAACGTAATCTAACCTAACATAACCCAACCTAACATCTCGGCGGTAATATTTGACAACATTCCTGGCGAGTTGGCTTCTCCGTCCCCGTGGGACCTTTATATACATCAATAACGTAATATAACCTAACCTGACCCAACCTAACATCTCGGCGGTAATATTTGACGACATTCCTGGCGAGTTGGCTTCTCCGTCCCCATGGGACCTTTATATACATCAATAACGTAATATAACCTAACCTAATCCAACCTAACATCTCGGCGGTAATATTTGACAACATACCCGGCGAGTTGGCTTCTCCGTCTCCGTGGGACCTTTATATACATCAATAACGTAATATAACCTAACCTAACCCAACCTATCTTCTCGGCGGTAATATTTGACAACATTCCTGGCGAGTTGGCCTCTACGTCTCCGTGGGATCTTTATATATATCAATAACATAATATATCAAAACCTAACCCAATCGAACATCTCGGCGGTAATATTTGACATCATTCCTGGCGAGTTGGCCTCTACGTCTCCGTGGGACCTTTATATACATCAATAACGTAATATAACCTAACCTAACCCAACCTAACATCTCGGCGGTAATATTTGACAACATTCCTGGCGAGTTGGCTTCTCCGTTCCCGTGGGACCTTTATATACATCAATAACGTAATATAACCTAACCTAACCCAACCTAACTTCTCGGCGGTAATATTTGAAAACATACCTGGCGAGGTGGCCTCTACGTCTCCGTGCGATGTTTATATACATCAATAAGGTAATATAAGCTAGCCTAACCCAATCTAACATCTCGGCGGTAATATTTGACCACA
Source organism: Xylocopa violacea (assembly GCA_963969225.1). Classification (NCBI taxonomy): domain Eukaryota; kingdom Metazoa; phylum Arthropoda; class Insecta; order Hymenoptera; family Apidae; genus Xylocopa; species Xylocopa violacea. The sequence continues at coordinate 5,779,212 of CAXAJV010000001.1, forward strand.
TTCCTGGCGAGTTGGCCTCTACGTCTCCGTTTGACCTTCATATACATCAATAACGTAATCTAACCTAACCTAATCCAACCTAACATCTCGGCGGTAATATTTGACAACATTCCCGGCGAGTTGGCTTCTCCGTCTCCGTGGGACCTTTATATACATCAATAACGTAATATAACCTAACATAACCCAACCTATCTTCTAGGCTGTTATATTTTACAACATTCCTGGCGAGTCGGCCTCTACGTCTCCGTGGGATCTTTATATATATCAATAACGTAATATAACATAACCTAACCCAATCTAACATCTCGGCGGTAATATTTGACATCATTCCTGGCGAGTTGGCCTCTACGTCTCCGTGGGACCTTTATATACATCAATAACGTAATATAACCTAACCTAACCCAACCTAACATCTCGGCGGTAATATTCGACAACATTCCTGGCGAGTTGGCTTCTCCGTCCCCGTGGGACCTTTATATACATCAATAACGTAATATAACCTAACCTAACCCAACCTAACTTCTCGGCGGTAATATTTGAAAACATACCTGGCGAGGTGGCCTCTACGTCTCCGTGGGATATTTATATACATCAATAACGTAATATAAGCTAGCCTAACCCAATCTAACATCTCGGCGGTTATATTTGACCACATTCCTGGCGAGTTGGCCTCTACGTCTTCGTGGGTCCTTTATATACATCAATAACGTAATATAACTTAACCTAACCCAACCTAACATCTCCGCGGTAATATTTGACAACATACCTGGCGACTTGGCCTCTACGTCTCGGTGGGCCTTTCATATACATCAGCAACAAAAATATAACCTAACCTAAATCAACCTATCATCTCGGCGATAATATTTGACAAGATTCCTGGCGAGTTGGCCTCTACGTCTCCGTGGGATCTTTATATACATCAATAACGTAATATAACATAACCTAACCCAATCTAACATCTCGGCGGTAATATTTGACGACATTCCCGGCGAGTTGGCCTCTACGTTTCCGTGGGACCTTTATATACTTCAATAACGTAATATAACCTAACCTAACCCAATCTAACATCTCGGCGGTAATATTTGACAACATTCCTGGCGAGTTGGCCTCTACGTCTCCGTTTGACCTTCATATAAATCAATAACGTAATCTAACCTAACATAACCCAACCTAACATCTCAGCGGTAATATTTGACAACATTCCTGGCGAGTTGGCTTCTCCGTCCCCGTGGGACCTTTATATACATCAATAACGTAATATAACCTAACCTAACCCAACCTAACATCTCGGCGGTAATATTTGACGACATTCCTGGCGAGTTGGCCTCTACGTTTCCGTGGGACCTTTATATACTTCAATAACGTAATATAACCTAACCTAAATCAACCTATCATCTCGGCGATAATATTTGACAAGATTCCTGGCGAGTTGGCTTCTCCGTCTCCGTGGGACCTTTATATACATCAATAACGTAATATAACCTAACCTAACCCAATCTAACATCTCGGCGGTAATATTTGACCACATTCCTGGCTTGTTGGCCTCTACGTCTCCGTGAGACCTTTATATACATCTATAACGTAATATAACCTAACCTAACCCAACCTAACATCTCGGCGGTAATATTTGAAAACATTCCTGGCGAGTTGGCCTCTACGTCTCCGTTTGACCTTCATATACATCAATAACGTAATCCAACCTAACCTAATCCAACCTAACATCTCGGCGGTAATATTTGACAACATTCCCGGCGAGTTGGCTTCTCCGTCTCCGTGGGACCTTTATATACATCAATAACGTAATATAACCTAACCTAACCCAACCTATCTTCTCGGCTGTAATATTTTACAACATTCCTGGCGAGTTGGCCTCTACGTCGCCGTGGGACCTTTATACACATCAATAACGTAATATAACCTAACCTAACCCAACCTATCTTCTCGGCGGTAATATTTCACAACATTCCTGGCGAGTTGGCCTCTACGTCTCCGTGGGATCTTTATATATATCAATAACGTAATATAACATATCCTAACCCAATCTAACATCTCGGCGGTAATATTTGACATTATTCCTGGCGAGTTGGCCCCTACGTCGCCGTGGGACCTTTATATACATCAATAACGTAATATAACCTAACCTAACCCAACCTAACATCTCGGCGGTAATATTTGACAACATTCCTGGCGAGTTGGCTTCTCCGTCCCCGTGGGACCTTTATATACATCAATAACGTAATCTAACCTAACATAACCCAACCTAACATCTCGGCGGTAATATTTGACAACATTCCTGGCGAGTTGGCTTTTCCGTCCCCGTGGGACCTTTATATACATCAATAACGTAATATAACCTAACCTAACCCAACCTACCACCTCTGCGGTAATATTTGACAACATTCCCGGCGAGTTGGCTCCTCCGTCTCCGTGGGACCTTTATATACATCAATAACGTAATATAACCTAACCTAGTCCAATCTAACATCTCGGCGGTAATATTTGACCACATTCCTGGCTTGTTGGCCTCTACGTCTCCGTGAGACCTTTATATACATCTATAACGTAATATAACCTAACCTGACCCAACCTAACATCTCGGCGGTAATATTTGACGACATTCCTGGCGAGTTGGCTTCTCCGTCCCCATGGGACCTTTATATACATCAATAACGTAATATAACCTAACCTAATCCAACCTAACATCTCGGCGGTAATATTTGACAACATACCCGGCGAGTTGGCTTCTCCGTTTCCGTGGGACCTTTATATACATCAATAACGTAATATAACCTAACCTAACCCAACCTATCTTCTCGGCGGTAATATTTGACAACATTCCTGGCGAGTTGGCCTCTACGTCTCCGTGGGATCTTTATATATATCAATAACGTAATATATCAAAACCTAACCCAATCGAACATCTCGGCGGTAATATTTGACATCATTCCTGGCGAGTTGGCCTCTACGTCTCCGTGGGACCTTTATATACTTCAATAACGTAATATAACCTAACCTAACCCAATCTAACATCTCGGCGGTAATATTTGACAACATTCCTGGCGAGTTGGCCTCTACGTCTCCGTTTGACCTTCATATAAATCAATAACGTAATCTAACCTAACATAACCCAACCTAACATCTCAGCGGTAATATTTGACAACATTCCTGGCGAGTTGGCTTCTCCGTCCCCGTGGGACCTTTATATACATCAATAACGTAATATAACCTAACCTAACCCAACCTAACATCTCGGCGGTAATATTTGACGACATTCCTGGCGAGTTGGCCTCTACGTTTCCGTGGGACCTTTATATACTTCAATAACGTAATATAACCTAACCTAAATCAACCTATCATCTCGGCGATAATATTTGACAAGATTCCTGGCGAGTTGGCTTCTCCGTCTCCGTGGGACCTTTATATACATCAATAACGTAATATAACCTAACCTAACCCAATCTAACATCTCGGCGGTAATATTTGACCACATTCCTGGCTTGTTGGCCTCTACGTCTCCGTGAGACCTTTATATACATCTATAACGTAATATAACCTAACCTAACCCAACCTAACATCTCGGCGGTAATATTTGAAAACATTCCTGGCGAGTTGGCCTCTACGTCTCCGTTTGACCTTCATATACATCAATAACGTAATCCAACCTAACCTAATCCAACCTAACATCTCGGCGGTAATATTTGACAACATTCCCGGCGAGTTGGCTTCTCCGTCTCCGTGGGACCTTTATATACATCAATAACGTAATATAACCTAACCTAACCCAACCTATCTTCTCGGCTGTAATATTTTACAACATTCCTGGCGAGTTGGCCTCTACGTCGCCGTGGGACCTTTATACACATCAATAACGTAATATAACCTAACCTAACCCAACCTATCTTCTCGGCGGTAATATTTCACAACATTCCTGGCGAGTTGGCCTCTACGTCTCCGTGGGATCTTTATATATATCAATAACGTAATATAACATATCCTAACCCAATCTAACATCTCGGCGGTAATATTTGACATCATTCCTGGCGAGTTGGCCCCTACGTCGCCGTGGGACCTTTATATACATCAATAACGTAATATAACCTAACCTAACCCAACCTAACATCTCGGCGGTAATATTTGACAACATTCCTGGCGAGTTGGCTTCTCCGTCCCCGTGGGACCTTTATATACATCAATAACGTAATCTAACCTAACATAACCCAACCTAACATCTCGGCGGTAATATTTGACAACATTCCTGGCGAGTTGGCTTTTCCGTCCCCGTGGGACCTTTATATACATCAATAACGTAATATAACCTAACCTAACCCAACCTACCACCTCTGCGGTAATATTTGACAACATTCCCGGCGAGTTGGCTCCTCCGTCTCCGTGGGACCTTTATATACATCAATAACGTAATATAACCTAACCTAGTCCAATCTAACATCTCGGCGGTAATATTTGACCACATTCCTGGCTTGTTGGCCTCTACGTCTCCGTGAGACCTTTATATACATCTATAACGTAATATAACCTAACCTGACCCAACCTAACATCTCGGCGGTAATATTTGACGACATTCCTGGCGAGTTGGCTTCTCCGTCCCCATGGGACCTTTATATACATCAATAACGTAATATAACCTAACCTAATCCAACCTAACATCTCGGCGGTAATATTTGACAACATACCCGGCGAGTTGGCTTCTCCGTTTCCGTGGGACCTTTATATACATCAATAACGTAATATAACCTAACCTAACCCAACCTATCTTCTCGGCGGTAATATTTGACAACATTCCTGGCGAGTTGGCCTCTACGTCTCCGTGGGATCTTTATATATATCAATAACGTAATATATCAAAACCTAACCCAATCGAACATCTCGGCGGTAATATTTGACATCATTCCTGGCGAGTTGGCCTCTACGTCTCCGTGGGACCTTTATATACATCAATAACGTAATATAACCTAACCTAACCCAACCTAACATCTCGGCGGTAATAGTTGACAACATTCCTGGCGAGTTGGCTTCTCCGTCCCCGTGGGACCTTTATATACATCAATAACGTAATATAACCTAACCTAACCCAACCTACCACCTCTGCGGTAATATTTGACAACATTCCCGGCGAGTTGGCTCCTCCGTCTCCGTGGGACCTTTATATACATCAATAACGTAATATAACCTAACCTAGTCCAATCTAACATCTCGGCGGTAATATTTGACCACATTCCTGGCTTGTTGGCCTCTACGTCTCCGTGAGACCTTTATATACATCTATAACGTAATATAACCTAACCTGACCCAACCTAACATCTCGGCGGTAATATTTGACGACATTCCTGGCGAGTTGGCTTCTCCGTCCCCATGGGACCTTTATATACATCAATAACGTAATATAACCTAACCTAATCCAACCTAACATCTCGGCGGTAATATTTGACAACATACCCGGCGAGTTGGCTTCTCCGTCTCCGTGGGACCTTTATATACATCAATAACGTAATATAACCTAACCTAACCCAACCTATCTTCTCGGCGGTAATATTTGACAACATTCCTGGCGAGTTGGCCTCTACGTCTCCGTGGGATCTTTATATATATCAATAACGTAATATATCAAAACCTAACCCAATCGAACATCTCGGCGGTAATATTTGACATCATTCCTGGCGAGTTGGCCTCTACGTCTCCGTGGGACCTTTATATACATCAATAACGTAATATAACCTAACCTAACCCAACCTAACATCTCGGCGGTAATATTTGACAACATTCCTGGCGAGTTGGCTTCTCCGTCCCCGTGGGACCTTTATATACATCAATAACGTAATATAACCTAACCTAACCCAACCTAACTTCTCGGCGGTAATATTTGAAAACATACCTGGCGAGGTGGCCTCTACGTCTCCGTGGGATATTTATATACATCAATAACGTAATATAAGCTAGCCTAACCCAATCTAACATCTCGGCGGTTATATTTGACCACATTCCTGGCGAGTTGGCCTCTACGTCTTCGTGGGTCCTTTATATACATCAATAACGTAATATAACTTAACCTAACCCAACCTAACATCTCCGCGGTAATATTTGACAACATACCTGGCGACTTGGCCTCTACGTCTCGGTGGGCCCTTCATATACATCAATAACAAAAATATAACCTAACCTAAATCAACCTATCATCTCGGCGATAATATTTGACAAGATTCCTGGCGAGTTGGCCTCTACGTCTCCGTGGGATCTTTATATACATCAATAACGTAATATAACATAACCTAACCCAATCTAACATCTCGGCGGTAATATTTGACGACATTCCTGGCGAGTTGGCCTCTACGTTTCCGTGGGAACTTTATATACTTCAATAACGTAATATAACCTAACCTAACCCAATCTAACATCTCGGCGGTAATATTTGACAACATTCCTGGCGAGTTGGCCTCTACGTTTCCGTTTGACCTTCATATACATCAATAACGTAATCCAACCTAACCTAATCCAACCTAACATCTCGGCGGTAATATTTGACAACATTCCCGGCGAGTTGGCTTCTCCGTCTCCGTGGGACCTTTATATACATCAATAACGTAATATAACCTAACCTAACCCAACCTATCTTCTCGGCTGTAATATTTTACAACATTCCTGGCGAGTTGGCCTCTACGTCGCCGTGGGACCTTTATACACATCAATAACGTAATATAACCTAACCTAACCCAACCTATCTTCTCGGCGGTAATATTTCACAACATTGCTGGCGAGTTGGCCTCTACGTCTCCTTGGGATCTTTATATATATCAATAACGTAATATAACATATCCTAACCCAATCTAACATCTCGGCGGTAATATTTGACATCATTCCTGGCGAGTTGGCCCCTACGTCGCCGTGGGACCTTCATATACATCAATAACGTAATATAACCTAACCTAACCCAACCTAACATCTCGGCGGTAATATTTGACAACATTCCTGGCGAGTTGGCTTCTCCGTCCCCGTGGGACCTTTATATACATCAATAACGTAATCTAACCTAACATAACCCAACCTAACATCTCGGCGGTAATATTTGACAACATTCCTGGCGAGTTGGCTTCTCCGTCCCCGTGGGACCTTTATATACATCAATAACGTAATATAACCTAACCTAACCCAACCTACCACCTCTGCGGTAATATTTGACAACATTCCCGGCGAGTTGGCTCCTCCGTCTCCGTGGGACCTTTATATACATCAATAACGTAATATAACCTAACCTAGTCCAATCTAACATCTCGGCGGTAATATTTGACCACATTCCTGGCTTGTTGGCCTCTACGTCTCCGTGAGACCTTTATATACATCTATAACGTAATATAACCTAACCTAACCCAACCTAACATCTCGGCGGTAATATTTGACAACATTCCTGGCGAGTTGGCTTCTCCGTCCCCGTGGGACCTTTATATACATCAATAACGTAATATAACCTAACCTAACCCAACCTAACTTCTCGGCGGTAATATTTGAAAACATACCTAGCGAGGTGGCCTCTACGTCTCCGTGCGATATTTATATACATCAATAACGTAATATAAGCTAGCCTAACCCAACCTAACATCTCCGCGGTAATATTTGACAACATACCTGGCGAGTTGGCCTCTACGTCTCGGTGGGCCCTTCATATACATCAATAACAAAAATATAACCTAACCTAAATCAACCTATCATCTCGGCGATAATATTTGACAAGATTCCTGGCGAGTTGGCCTCTACGTCTCCGTGGGATCTTTATATACATCAATAACGTAATATAACATAACCTAACCCAATCTAACATCTCGGCGGTAATATTTGACGACATTCCTGGCGAGTTGGCTTCTCCGTCCCCATGGGACCTTTATATACATCAATAACGTAATATAACCTAACCTAATCCAACCTAACATCTCGGCGGTAATATTTGACAACATACCCGGCGAGTTGGCTTCTCCGTCTCCGTGGGACCTTTATATACATCAATAACGTAATATAACCTAATCTAACCCAACCTATCTTCTCGGCGGTAATATTTGACAACATTCCTGGCGAGTTGGCCTCTACGTCTCCGTGGGATCTTTATATATATCAATAACGTAATATATCAAAACCTAACCCAATCGAACATCTCGGCGGTAATATTTGACATCATTCCTGGCAAGTTGGCCTCTACGTCTCCGTGGGACCTTTATATACATCAATAACGTAATATAACCTAACCTAACCCAACCTAACATCTCGGCGGTAATATTTGACAACATTCCTGGCGAGTTGGCTTCTCCGTCCCCGTGGGACCTTTATATACATCAATAACGTAATATAACCTAACCTAACCCAACCTACCACCTCTGCGGTAATATTTGACAACATTCCCGGCGAGTTGGCTCCTCCGTCTCCGTGGGACCTTTATATACATCAATAACGTAATATAACCTAACCTAGTCCAATCTAACATCTCGGCGGTAATATTTGACCACATTCCTGGCTTGTTGGCCTCTACGTCTCCGTGAGACCTTTATATACATCTATAACGTAATATAACCTAACCTAACCCAACCTGACATCTCGGCGGTAATATTTGACAACATTCCTGTCGAGTTGGCTTCTCCGTCCCCGTGGGACCTTTATATACATCAATAACGTAATATAACCTAACCTAATCCAACCTAACATCTCGGCGGTAATATTTGACAACATTCCTGGCGAGTTGGCTTCTCCGTCTCCGTGGGACCTTTATATACATCAATAACGTAATATAACCTAACCTAACCCAACCTATCTTCTCGGCGGTAATATTTCACAACATTCCTGGCGAGTTGGCCTCTACGTCTCCGTGGGATCTTTATATATATCAATAACGTAATATAACCTAACCTAACCCAACCTAACATCTCGGCGGTAATATTTGACAACATTCCTGTCGAGTTGGCTTCTCCTTCCCCGTGGGACCTTTATATACATCAATAACGTAATATAACCTAACCTAATCCAACCTAACATCTCGGCGGTAATATTTGACAACATTCCCGGCGAGTTGGCTTCTCCGTCTCCGTGGGACCTTTATATACATCTATAACGTAATATAACCTAACCTAACCCAACTTAACATCTCGGCTGCAATATTTCACAACATTCCTGGCGAGTTGGCCTCTACGTCTCCGTGGCATCTTTATATATATCAATAACGTAATATAACCTAACCTAACCCAACCTAACATCTCGGCGGTAATATTTGACAACATTCCTGTCGAGTTGGCTTCTCCGCTTCCGTGGGACCTTTATATACTTCAATAACGTAATATAACCTAACCTAAATCAACCTATCATCTCGGCGATAATATTTGACAAGACTCCTGGCGAGTTGGCCTCTAGGTCTCCGTGGGATCTTTATATACATCAATAACGTAATATAACATAACCTAACCCAACCTAACATCTCGGCGGTAATATTTGACAACATTCCCGGCGAGTTGGCTCCTCCGTCTCCGTGGGACCTTTATATACATCAATAACGTAATATAACCTAACCTAGTCCAATCTAACATCTCGGCGGTAATATTTGACCACATTCCTGGCTTGTTGGCCTCTACGTCTCCGTGAGACCTTTATATACATCTATAACGTAATATAACCTAACCTAACCCAACCTAACATCTCGGCGGTAATATTTGACAACATTCCTGTCGAGTTGGCTTCTCCGTCCCCGTGGGACCTTTATATACATCATTAACGTAATATAACCTAACCTAATCCAACCTAACATCTCGGCGGTAATATTTGACAACATTCCCGGCGAGTTGGCTTCTCCGTCTCCGTGGGACCTTTATATACATCAATAACGTAATATAACCTAACCTAACCCAACCTATCTTCTCGGCGGTAATATTTCACAACATTCCTGGCGAGTTGGCCTCTACGTCTCCGTGGGATCTTTATATATATCAATAACGTAATATAACATAACCTAACCCAATCTAGCATCTCGGCGGTAATATTTGACAACATTCCTGGCGAGTTGGCTTCTCCGTCCCCGTGGGACCTTTATATACATCAATAACGTAATATAACCTAACCTAACCCAACCTAACTTCTCGGCGGTAATATTTGAAAACATACCTAGCGAGGTGGCCTCTACGTCTCCGTGCGATATTTATATACATCAATAACGTAATATAAGCTAGCCTAACCCAACCTAACATCTCCGCGGTAATATTTGACAACATACCTGGCGAGTTGGCCTCTACGTCTCGGTGGGCCCTTCATATACATCAATAACAAAAATATAACCTAACCTAAATCAACCTATCATCTCGGCGATAATATTTGACAAGATTCCTGGCGAGTTGGCCTCTACGTCTCCGTGGGATCTTTATATACATCAATAACGTAATATAACATAACCTAACCCAATCTAACATCTCGGCGGTAATATTTGACGACATTCCTGGCGAGTTGGCCTCTACGTTTCCGTGGGACCTTTATATACTTCAATAACGTAATATAACCTAACCTAACCCAACCTAACATCTCGGCGGTAATATTTGACGACATTCCTGGCGAGTTGGCCTCTACGTTTCCGTGGGACCTTTATATACTTCAATAACGTAATATAACCTAACCTAACCCAATCTAACTTCTCGGCGGTAATATTTGAAAACATACCTGGCGAGGTGGCATCTACGTCTCCGTGGGACCTTTATATACATCAATAACGTAATATAACCTAACCTAACCCAACCTATCTTCTCGGCGGTAATATTTCACAACATTCCTGGCGAGTTGGCCTCTACGTCTCCGTGGGAACTTTATATATATCAATAACGTAATATAACATAACCTAACCCAATCTAGCATCTCGGCGGTAATATTTGACCACATTCCTGGCTTGTTGGCCTCTACGTCTCCGTGAGACCTTTATATACATCTATAACGTAATATAACCTAACCTAACCCAACTTAACATCTCGGCTGCAATATTTCACAACATTCCTGGCGAGTTGGCCTCTACGTCTCCGTGGCATCTTTATATATATCAATAACGTAATATAACCTAACCTAACCCAACCTAACATCTCGGCGGTAATATTTGACAACATTCCTGTCGAGTTGGCTTCTCCGCTTCCGTGGGACCTTTATATACTTCAATAACGTAATATAACCTAACCTAAATCAACCTATCATCTCGGCGATAATATTTGACAAGACTCCTGGCGAGTTGGCCTCTAGGTCTCCGTGGGATCTTTATATACATCAATAACGTAATATAACATAACCTAACCCAACCTAACATCTCGGCGGTAATATTTGACAACATTCCCGGCGAGTTGGCTCCTCCGTCTCCGTGGGACCTTTATATACATCAATAACGTAATATAACCTAACCTAGTCCAATCTAACATCTCGGCGGTAATATTTGACCACATTCCTGGCTTGTTGGCCTCTACGTCTCCGTGAGACCTTTATATACATCTATAACGTAATATAACCTAACCTAACCCAACCTGACATCTCGGCGGTAATATTTGACAACATTCCTGTCGAGTTGGCTTCTCCGTCCCCGTGGGACCTTTATATACATCAATAACGTAATATAACCTAACCTAATCCAACCTAACATCTCGGCGGTAATATTTGACAACATTCCTGGCGAGTTGGCTTCTCCGTCTCCGTGGGACCTTTATATACATCAATAACGTAATATAACCTAACCTAACCCAACCTATCTTCTCGGCGGTAATATTTCACAACATTCCTGGCGAGTTGGCCTCTACGTCTCCGTGGGATCTTTATATATATCAATAACGTAATATAACCTAACCTAACCCAACCTAACATCTCGGCGGTAATATTTGACAACATTCCTGTCGAGTTGGCTTCTCCTTCCCCGTGGGACCTTTATATACATCAATAACGTAATATAACCTAACCTAATCCAACCTAACATCTCGGCGGTAATATTTGACAACATTCCCGGCGAGTTGGCTTCTCCGTCTCCGTGGGACCTTTATATACATCAATAACGTAATATAACCTAACCTAACCCAACCTATCTTCTCGGCGGTAATATTTCACAACATTCCTGGCGAGTTGGCCTCTACGTCTCCGTGGGATCTTTATATATATCAATAACGTAATATAACATAACCTAACCCAATCTAGCATCTCGGCGGTAATATTTGACCACATTCCTGGCTTGTTGGCCTCTACGTCTCCGTGAGACCTTTATATACATCTATAACGTAATATAACCTAACCTAACCCAACTTAACATCTCGGCTGCAATATTTCACAACATTCCTGGCGAGTTGGCCTCTACGTCTCCGTGGCATCTTTATATATATCAATAACGTAATATAACCTAACCTAACCCAACCTAACATCTCGGCGGTAATATTTGACAACATTCCTGTCGAGTTGGCTTCTCCGCTTCCGTGGGACCTTTATATACTTCAATAACGTAATATAACCTAACCTAAATCAACCTATCATCTCGGCGATAATATTTGACAAGACTCCTGGCGAGTTGGCCTCTAGGTCTCCGTGGGATCTTTATATACATCAATAACGTAATATAACATAACCTAACCCAACCTAACATCTCGGCGGTAATATTTGACAACATTCCCGGCGAGTTGGCTCCTCCGTCTCCGTGGGACCTTTATATACATCAATAACGTAATATAACCTAACCTAGTCCAATCTAACATCTCGGCGGTAATATTTGACCACATTCCTGGCTTGTTGGCCTCTACGTCTCCGTGAGACCTTTATATACATCTATAACGTAATATAACCTAACCTAACCCAACCTAACATCTCGGCGGTAATATTTGACAACATTCCTGTCGAGTTGGCTTCTCCGTCCCCGTGGGACCTTTATATACATCATTAACGTAATATAACCTAACCTAATCCAACCTAACATCTCGGCGGTAATATTTGACAACATTCCCGGCGAGTTGGCTTCTCCGTCTCCGTGGGACCTTTATATACATCAATAACGTAATATAACCTAACCTAACCCAACCTATCTTCTCGGCGGTAATATTTCACAACATTCCTGGCGAGTTGGCCTCTACGTCTCCGTGGGATCTTTATATATATCAATAACGTAATATAACATAACCTAACCCAATCTAGCATCTCGGCGGTAATATTTGACAACATTCCTGGCGAGTTGGCTTCTCCGTCCCCGTGGGACCTTTATATACATCAATAACGTAATATAACCTAACCTAACCCAACCTAACTTCTCGGCGGTAATATTTGAAAACATACCTAGCGAGGTGGCCTCTACGTCTCCGTGCGATATTTATATACATCAATAACGTAATATAAGCTAGCCTAACCCAACCTAACATCTCCGCGGTAATATTTGACAACATACCTGGCGAGTTGGCCTCTACGTCTCGGTGGGCCCTTCATATACATCAATAACAAAAATATAACCTAACCTAAATCAACCTATCATCTCGGCGATAATATTTGACAAGATTCCTGGCGAGTTGGCCTCTACGTCTCCGTGGGATCTTTATATACATCAATAACGTAATATAACATAACCTAACCCAATCTAACATCTCGGCGGTAATATTTGACGACATTCCTGGCGAGTTGGCCTCTACGTTTCCGTGGGACCTTTATATACTTCAATAACGTAATATAACCTAACCTAACCCAACCTAACATCTCGGCGGTAATATTTGACGACATTCCTGGCGAGTTGGCCTCTACGTTTCCGTGGGACCTTTATATACTTCAATAACGTAATATAACCTAACCTAACCCAATCTAACTTCTCGGCGGTAATATTTGAAAACATACCTGGCGAGGTGGCATCTACGTCTCCGTGGGACCTTTATATACATCAATAACGTAATATAACCTAACCTAACCCAACCTATCTTCTCGGCGGTAATATTTCACAACATTCCTGGCGAGTTGGCCTCTACGTCTCCGTGGGATCTTTATATATATCAATAACGTAATATAACATAACCTAACCCAATCTAGCATCTCGGCGGTAATATTTGACCACATTCCTGGCTTGTTGGCCTCTACGTCTCCGTGAGACCTTTATATACATCTATAACGTAATATAACCTAACCTAACCCAACTTAACATCTCGGCTGCAATATTTCACAACATTCCTGGCGAGTTGGCCTCTACGTCTCCGTGGCATCTTTATATATATCAATAACGTAATATAACCTAACCTAACCCAACCTAACATCTCGGCGGTAATATTTGACAACATTCCTGTCGAGTTGGCTTCTCCGCTTCCGTGGGACCTTTATATACTTCAATAACGTAATATAACCTAACCTAAATCAACCTATCATCTCGGCGATAATATTTGACAAGACTCCTGGCGAGTTGGCCTCTAGGTCTCCGTGGGATCTTTATATACATCAATAACGTAATATAACATAACCTAACCCAACCTAACATCTCGGCGGTAATATTTGACAACATTCCCGGCGAGTTGGCTCCTCCGTCTCCGTGGGACCTTTATATACATCAATAACGTAATATAACCTAACCTAGTCCAATCTAACATCTCGGCGGTAATATTTGACCACATTCCTGGCTTGTTGGCCTCTACGTCTCCGTGAGACCTTTATATACATCTATAACGTAATATAACCTAACCTAACCCAACCTAACATCTCGGCGGTAATATTTGACAACATTCCTGTCGAGTTGGCTTCTCCGTCCCCGTGGGACCTTTATATACATCATTAACGTAATATAACCTAACCTAATCCAACCTAACATCTCGGCGGTAATATTTGACAACATTCCCGGCGAGTTGGCTTCTCCGTCTCCGTGGGACCTTTATATACATCAATAACGTAATATAACCTAACCTAACCCAACCTATCTTCTCGGCGGTAATATTTCACAACATTCCTGGCGAGTTGGCCTCTACGTCTCCGTGGGATCTTTATATATATCAATAACGTAATATAACATAACCTAACCCAATCTAGCATCTCGGCGGTAATATTTGACAACATTCCTGGCGAGTTGGCTTCTCCGTCCCCGTGGGACCTTTATATACATCAATAACGTAATATAACCTAACCTAACCCAACCTAACTTCTCGGCGGTAATATTTGAAAACATACCTAGCGAGGTGGCCTCTACGTCTCCGTGCGATATTTATATACATCAATAACGTAATATAAGCTAGCCTAACCCAACCTAACATCTCCGCGGTAATATTTGACAACATACCTGGCGAGTTGGCCTCTACGTCTCGGTGGGCCCTTCATATACATCAATAACAAAAATATAACCTAACCTAAATCAACCTATCATCTCGGCGATAATATTTGACAAGATTCCTGGCGAGTTGGCCTCTACGTCTCCGTGGGATCTTTATATACATCAATAACGTAATATAACATAACCTAACCCAATCTAACATCTCGGCGGTAATATTTGACGACATTCCTGGCGAGTTGGCCTCTACGTTTCCGTGGGACCTTTATATACTTCAATAACGTAATATAACCTAACCTAACCCAACCTAACATCTCGGCGGTAATATTTGACGACATTCCTGGCGAGTTGGCCTCTACGTTTCCGTGGGACCTTTATATACTTCAATAACGTAATATAACCTAACCTAACCCAATCTAACTTCTCGGCGGTAATATTTGAAAACATACCTGGCGAGGTGGCATCTACGTCTCCGTGGGATATTTATATACATCAATAACGTAATCTAACCTAACATAACCTAACCTAACATCTCGGCGGTAATATTTGACAACATTCCTGGCGAGTTGGCTTCTCCGTCCCCGTGGGACCTTTATATACATCATTAACGTAATATAACCTAACCTGACCCAACCTAACATCTCGGCGGTAATATTTGACGACATTCCTGGCGAGTTGGCTTCTCCGTCCCCATGGGACCTTTATATACATCAATAACGTAATATAACCTAACCTAATCCAACCTAACATCTCGGCGGTAATATTTGACAACATACCCGGCGAGTTGGCTTCTCCGTCTCCGTGGGACCTTTATATACATCAATAACGTAATATAACCTAACCTAACCCAACCTATCTTCTCGGCGGTAATATTTGACAACATTCCTGGCGAGTTGGCCTCTACGTCTCCGTGGGATCTTTATATATATCAATAACGTAATATATCAAAACCTAACCCAATCGAACATCTCGGCGGTAATATTTGACATCATTCCTGGCGAGTTGGCCTCTACGTCTCCGTGGGACATTTATATACATCAATAACGTAATATAACCTAACCTAACCCAACCTAACATCTCGGCGGTAATATTTGACAACATTCCTGGCGAGTTGGCTTCTCCGTTCCCGTGGGACCTTTATATACATCAATAACGTAATATAACCTAACCTAACCCAACCTAACTTCTCGGCGGTAATATTTGAAAATATACCTGGCGAGGTGGCCTCTACGTCTCCGTGCGATGTTTATATACATCAATAAGGTAATATAAGCTAGCCTAACCCAATCTAACATCTCGGCGGTAATATTTGACCACATTCCTGGCGAGTTGGCCTCTACGTCTCCGTTTGACCTTCATATACATCAATAACGTAATCTAACCTAACCTAATCCAACCTAACATCTCGGCGGTAATATTTGACAACATTCCCGGCGAGTTGGCTTCTCCGTCTCCGTGGGACCTTTATATACATCAATAACGTAATATAACCTAACATAACCCAACCTATCTTCTCGGCTGTAATATTTTACAACATTCCTGGCGAGTCGGCCTCTACGTCTCCGTGGGATCTTTATATATATCAATAACGTAATATAACATAACCTAACCCAATCTAACATCTCGGCGGTAATATTTGACATCATTCCTGGCGAGTTGGCCTCTACGTCTCCGTGGGACCTTTATATACATCAATAACGTAATATAACCTAACCTAACCCAACCTAACATCTCGGCAGTAATATTTGACAATATTCCTGGCGAGTTGGCTTCTCCGTCCCCGTGGGACCTTTATATACATCAATAACGTAATATAACCTAACCTAACCCAACCTAACTTCTCGGCGGTAATATTTGAAAACATACCTGGCGAGGTGGCCTCTACGTCTCCGTGGGATATTTATATACATCAATAACGTAATATAAGCTAGCCTAACCCAATCTAACATCTCGGCGGTTATATTTGACCACATTCCTGGCGAGTTGGCCTCTACGTCTTCGTGGGTCCTTTATATACATCAATAACGTAATATAACTTAACCTAACCCAACCTAACATCTCCGCGGTAATATTTGACAACATACCTGGCGACTTGGCCTCTACGTCTCGGTGGGCCCTTCATATACATCAATAACAAAAATATAACCTAACCTAAATCAACCTATCATCTCGGCGATAATATTTGACAAGATTCCTGGCGAGTCGGCCTCTACGTCTCCGTGGGATCTTTATATACATCAATAACGTAATATAACATAACCTAACCCAATCTGACATCTCGGCGGTAATATTTGACGACATTCCTGGCGAGTTGGCCTCTACGTTTCCGTGGGACCTTTATATACTTCAATAACGTAATATAACCTAACCTAACCCAACCTAACATCTCGGCGGTAATATTTGACGACATTCCTGGCGAGTTGGCCTCTACGTTTCCGTGGGTCCTTTATATACTTCAATAACGTAATATAACCTAACCTAACCCAATCTAACTTCTCGGCGGTAATATTTGAAAACATACCTGGCGAGGTGGCATCTACGTCTCCGTGGGATATTTATATACATCAATAACGTAATCTAACCTAACATAACCCAACCTAACATCTCGGCGGTAATATTTGACAACATTCCTGGCGAGTTGGCTTCTCCGTCCCCGTGGGACCTTTATATACATCAATAACGTAATATAACCTAACCTGACCCAACCTAACATCTCGGCGGTAATATTTGACGACATTCCTGGCGAGTTGGCTTCTCCGTCCCCATGGGACCTTTATATACATCAATAACGTAATATAACCTAACCTAATCCAACCTAACATCTCGGCGGTAATATTTGACAACATACCCGGCGAGTTGGCTTCTCCGTCTCCGTGGGACCTTTATATACATCAATAACGTAATATAACCTAACCTAACCCAACCTATCTTCTCGGCGGTAATATTTGACAACATTCCTGGCGAGTTGGCCTCTACGTCTCCGTGGGATCTTTATATATATCAATAACGTAATATATCAAAACCTAACCCAATCGAACATCTCGGCGGTAATATTTGACATCATTCCTGGCGAGTTGGCCTCTACGTCTCCGTGGGACCTTTATATACATCAATAACGTAATATAACCTAACCTAACCCAACCTAACATCTCGGCGGTAATATTTGACAACATTCCTGGCGAGTTGGCTTCTCCGTTCCCGTGGGACCTTTATATACATCAATAACGTAATATAACCTAACATAACCCAACCTATCTTCTCGGCTGTAATATTTTACAACATTCCTGGCGAGTCGGCCTCTACGTCTCCGTGGGATCTTTATATATATCAATAACGTAATATAACATAACCTAACCCAATCTAACATCTCGGCGGTAATATTTGACATCATTCCTGGCGAGTTGGCCTCTACGTCTCCGTGGGACCTTTATATACATCAATAACGTAATATAACCTAACCTAACCCAACCTAACATCTCGGCGGTAATATTTGACAACATTCCTGGCGAGTTGGCTTCTCCGTCCCCGTGGGACCTTTATATACATCAATAACGTAATATAACCTAACCTAACCCAACCTAACTTCTCGGCGGTAATATTTGAAAACATACCTGGCGAGGTGGCCTCTACGTCTCCGTGGGATATTTATATACATCAATAACGTAATATAAGCTAGCCTAACCCAATCTAACATCTCGGCGGTTATATTTGACCACATTCCTGGCGAGTTGGCCTCTACGTCTTCGTGGGTCCTTTATATACATCAATAACGTAATATAACTTAACCTAACCCAACCTAACATCTCCGCGGTAATATTTGACAACATACCTGGCGACTTGGCCTCTACGTCTCGGTGGGCCCTTCATATACATCAATAACAAAAATATAACCTAACCTAAATCAACCTATCATCTCGGCGATAATATTTGACAAGATTCCTGGCGAGTTGGCCTCTACGTTTCCGTGGGACCTTTATATACTTCAATAACGTAATATAACCTAACCTAACCCAACCTAACATCTCGGCGGTAATATTTGACGACATTCCTGGCGAGTTGGCCTCTACGTTTCCGTGGGTCCTTTATATACTTCAATAACGTAATATAACCTAACCTAACCCAATCTAACTTCTCGGCGGTAATATTTGAAAACATACCTGGCGAGGTGGCATCTACGTCTCCGTGGGATATTTATATACATCAATAACGTAATCTAACCTAACCTAACCCAACCTATCTTCTCGGCGGTAATATTTGACAACATTCCTGGCGAGTTGGCCTCTACGTCTCCGTGGGATCTTTATATATATCAATAACGTAATATATCAAAACCTAACCCAATCGAACATCTCGGCGGTAATATTTGACATCATTCCTGGCGAGTTGGCCTCTACGTCTCCGTGGGACCTTTATATACATCAATAACGTAATATAACCTAACCTAACCCAACCTAACATCTCGGCGGTAATATTTGACAACATTCCTGGCGAGTTGGCTTCTCCGTCCCCGTGGGACCTTTATATACATCAATAACGTAATATAACCTAACCTAACCCAACCTAACTTCTCGGCGGTAATATTTGAAAACATACCTGGCGAGGTGGCCTCTACGTCTCCGTGGGATATTTATATACATCAATAACGTAATATAAGCTAGCCTAACCCAATCTAACATCTCGGCGGTTATATTTGACCACATTCCTGGCGAGTTGGCCTCTACGTCTTCGTGGGTCCTTTATATACATCAATAACGTAATATAACTTAACCTAACCCAACCTAACATCTCCGCGGTAATATTTGACAACATACCTGGCGACTTGGCCTCTACGTCTCGGTGGGCCCTTCATATACATCAATAACAAAAATATAACCTAACCGAAATCAACCTATCATCTCGGCGATAATATTTGACAAGATTCCTGGCGAGTTGGCCTCTAGGTCTCCGTGGGATCTTTATATACATCAATAACGTAATATAACATAACCTAACCCAATCTAGCATCTCGGCGGTGATATTTGACCACATTCCTGGCTTGTTGGCCTCTACGTCTCCGTGGGACCTTTATATACTTCAATAACGTAATATAACCTAACCTTAATCAACCTATCATCTCGGCGATAATATTTGACAAGATTCCTGGCGAGTTGGCTTCTCCGTCTCCGTGGGACCTTTATATACATCAATAACGTAATATAACCTAACCTAACCCAACCTATCTTCTCGGCGGTAATATTTGACGACATTCCTGGCGAGTTGGCTTCTCCGTCTCTGTGGGACCTTTATATACATCAATAACGTAATATAACCTAACCTAACCCAATCTAACATCTCGGCGGTAATATTTGACCACATTCCTGGCTTGTTGGCCTCTACGTCTCCGTGAGACCTTTATATACATCTATAACGTAATATAACCTAACCTAACCCAACCTAACATCTCGGCGGTAATATTTGACAACATTCCTGGCGAGTTGGCTTCTCCGTCCCCGTGGGACCTGTATATACATCAATAACGTAATATAACCTA
The DNA here is from genome assembly GCA_963969225.1 of Xylocopa violacea. Classification (NCBI taxonomy): domain Eukaryota; kingdom Metazoa; phylum Arthropoda; class Insecta; order Hymenoptera; family Apidae; genus Xylocopa; species Xylocopa violacea. Next base: position 5,799,998 of record CAXAJV010000001.1, read on the forward strand.
ACCTAACCCAACCTAACTTCTCGGCGGTAATATTTGAAAACATACCTGGCGAGGTGGCCTCTACGTCTCCGTGGGATATTTATATACATCAATAACGTAATATAAGCTAGCCTAACCCAATCTAACATCTCGGCTGTTATATTTGACCACATTCCTGGCGAGTTGGCCTCTACGTCTTCGTGGGTCCTTTATATACATCAATAACGTAATATAACTTAACCTAACCCAACCTAACATCTCCGCGGTAATATTTGACAACATACCTGGCGACTTGGCCTCTACGTCTCGGTGGGCCCTTCATATACATCAATAACAAAAATATAACCTAACCTAAATCAACCTATCATCTCGGCGATAATATTTGACAAGATTCCTGGCGAGTTGGCCTCTACGTCTCCGTGGGATCTTTATATACATCAATAACGTAATATAACATAACCTAACCCAATCTAACATCTCGGCGGTAATATTTGACGACATTCCTGGCGAGTTGGCCTCTACGTTTCCGTGGGACCTTTATATACTTCAATAACGTAATATAACCTAACCTAACCCAACCTAACATCTCGGCGGTAATATTTGACGACATTCCTGGCGAGTTGGCCTCTACGTTTCCGTGGGACCTTTATATACTTCAATAACGTAATATAACCTAACCGAAATCAACCTATCATCTCGGCGATAATATTTGACAAGATTCCTGGCGAGTTGGCCTCTAGGTCTCCGTGGGATCTTTATATACATCAATAACGTAATATAACATAACCTAACCCAATCTAGCATTTCGGCGGTGATATTTGACCACATTCCTGGCTTGTTGGCCTCTACGTCTCCGTGAGACCTTTATATACATCTATAACGTAATATAACCTAACCTAATCCAATCTAACATCTCGGCGATAATATTTGACCACATTCCTGGCTTGTTGGCCTCTACGTCTCCGTGAGACCTTTATATACATCTATAACGTAATATAACCTAACCTAACCCAACCTAACATCTCGGCGGTAATATTTGACAACATTCCTGTCGAGTTGGCTTCTCCGTCCCCGTGGGACCTTTATATACATCAATAACGTAATATAACCTAACCTAATCCAACCTAACATCTCGGCGGTAATATTTGACAACATTCCCGGCGAGTTGGCTTCTCCGCTTCCGTGGGACCTTTATATACTTCAATAACGTAATATAACCTAACCTAAATCAACCTATCATCTCGGCGATAATATTTGACAAGATTCCTGGCGAGTTGGCCTCTAGGTCTCCGTGGGATCTTTATATACATCAATAACGTAATATAACATAACCTAACTCAATCTAGCATCTCGGCGGTAATATTTGACCACATTCCTGGCTTGTTGGCCTCTACGTCTCCGTGGGACCTTTATATACTTCAATAACGTAATATAACCTAACCTAAATCAACCTATCATCTCGGCGATAATATTTGACAAGATTCCTGGCGAGTTGGCTTCTCCGTCTCCGTGGGACCTTTATATACATCAATAACGTAATATAACCTAACCTAACCCAATCTAACATCTCGGCGGTAATATTTGACCACATTCCTGGCTTGTTGGCCTCTACGTCTCCGTGAGACCTTTATATACATCTATAACGTAATATAACCTAACCTAACCCAACCTAACATCTCGGCGGTAATATTTGAAAACATTCCTGGCGAGTTGGCATCTACGTCTCCGTGGGACCTTTATATACATCAATAACGTAATATAACCTAACCTAACCCAACCTAACATCTCGGCGGCAATATTTGACAACATTCCTGTCGAGTTGGCTTCTCCGTCCCCGTGGGACCTTTATATACATCAATAACGTAATATAACCTAACCTAACCCAACCTATCTTCTCGGCGGTAATATTTGACGACATTCCTGGCGAGTTGGCTTCTCCGTCTCCGTGGGACCTTTATATACATCAATAACGTAATATAACCTAACCTAACCCAATCTAACATCTCGGCGGTAATATTTGACCACATTCCTGGCTTGTTGGCCTCTACGTCTCCGTGAGACCTTTATATACATCTATAACGTAATATAACCTAACCTAACCCAACCTAACATCTCGGCGGTAATATTTGAAAACATTCCTGGCGAGTTGGCATCTACGTCTCCGTGGGACCTTTATATACATCAATAACGTAATATAACCTAACCTAACCCAACCTAACATCTCGGCGGCAATATTTGACAACATTCCTGTCGAGTTGGCTTCTCCGTCCCCGTGGGACCATTATATACATCAATAACGTAATATAACCTAACCTAATCCAACCTAACATCTCGGCGGTAATATTTGACAACATTCCCGGCGAGTTGGCTTCTCCGTCTCCGTGGGACCTTTATATACATCAATAACGTAATATAACCTAACCTAACCCAACCTATCTTCTCGGCGGTAATATTTGACGACATTCCTGGCGAGTTGGCCTCTACGTTTCCGTGGGACCTTTATATACTTCAATAACGTAATATAACCTAACCTAACCCAATCTAACTTCTCGGCGGTAATATTTGAAAACATACCTGGCGAGGTGGCATCTACGTCTCCGTGGGATATTTATATACATCAATAACGTAATCTAACCTAACATAACCCAACCTAACATCTCGGCGGTAATATTTGACAACATTCCTGGCGAGTTGGCTTCTCCGTCCCCGTGGGACCTTTATATACATCAATAACGTAATATAACCTAACCTAACCCAACCTAACATCTCGGCGGTAATATTTGACGACATTCCTGGCGAGTTGGCTTCTCCGTCCCCATGGGACCTTTATATACATCAATAACGTAATATAACCTAACCTAATCCAACCTAACATCTCGGCGGTAATATTTGACAACATACCCGGCGAGTTGGCCTCTACGTCTCCGTTTGACCTTCATATACATCAATAACGTAATCTAACCTAACCTAACCCAATCTAACATCTCGGCGGTAATATTTGACATCATTCCTGGCGAGTTGGCCTCTACGTCTCCGTGGGACCTTTATATACATCAATAACGTAATATAACCTAACCCAACCCAACCTAACATCTCGGCGGTAATATTTGACAACATTCCTGGCGAGTTGGCTTCTCCGTCCCCGTGGGACCTGTATATACATCAATAACGTAATGTAACCTAACCTAACCCAACCTAACTTCTCGGCGGTAATATTTGAAAACATACCTGGCGAGGTGGCCTCTACGTCTCCGTGGGATATTTATATACATCAATAACGTAATATAACATAACCTAACCCAATCTAGCATCTCGGCGGTGATATTTGACCACATTCCTGGCTTGTTGGCCTCTACGTCTCCGTGAGACCTTTATATACATCTATAACGTAATATAACCTAACCTAATCCAATCTAACACCTCGGCGGTAATATTTGACCACATTCCTGGCTTGTTGGCCTCTACGTCTCCGTGAGACCTTTATATACATCTATAACGTAATATAACCTAACCTAACCCAACCTAACATCTCGGCGGTAATATTTGACAACATTCATGTCGAGTTGGCTTCTCCGTCCCCGTGGGACCTTTATATACATCAATAACGTAATATAACCTAACCTAATCCAACCTAACATCTCGGCGGTAATATTTGACAACATTCCCGGCGAGTTGGCTTCTCCGCTTCCGTGGGACCTTTATATACTTCAATAACGTAATATAACCTAACCTAAATCAACCTATCATCTCGGCGATAATATTTGACAAGATTCCTGGCGAGTTGGCTTCTCCGTCTCCGTGGGACCTTTATATACATCAATAACGTAATATAACCTAACCTAACCCAATCTAACATCTCGGCGGTAATATTTGACCACATTCCTGGCTTGTTGGCCTCTACGTCTCCGTGAGACCTTTATATACATCTATAACGTAATATAACCTAACCTAACCCAACCTAACATCTCGGCGGTAATATTTGACAACATTCCTGTCGAGTTGGCTTCTCCGTCCCCGTGGGACCTTTATATACATCAATAACGTAATATAACCTAACCTAATCCAACCTAACATCTCGGCGGTAATATTTGACAACATTCCCGGCGAGTTGGCTTCTCCGCTTCCGTGGGACCTTTATATACTTCAATAACGTAATATAACCTAACCTAAATCAACCTATCATCTCGGCGATAATATTTGACAAGATTCCTGGCGAGTTGGCCTCTAGGTCTCCGTGGGATCTTTATATACATCAATAACGTAATATAACATAACCTAACTCAATCTAGCATCTCGGCGGTAATATTTGACCACATTCCTGGCTTGTTGGCCTCTACGTCTCCGTGGGACCTTTATATACTTCAATAACGTAATATAACCTAACCTAAATCAACCTATCATCTCGGCGATAATATTTGACAAGATTCCTGGCGAGTTGGCTTCTCCGTCTCCGTGGGACCTTTATATACATCAATAACGTAATATAACCTAACCTAACCCAATCTAACATCTCGGCGGTAATATTTGACCACATTCCTGGCTTGTTGGCCTCTACGTCTCCGTGAGACCTTTATATACATCTATAACGTAATATAACCTAACCTAACCCAACCTAACATCTCGGCGGTAATATTTGAAAACATTCCTGGCGAGTTGGCATCTACGTCTCCGTGGGACCTTTATATACATCAATAACGTAATATAACCTAACCTAACCCAACCTAACATCTCGGCGGCAATATTTGACAACATTCCTGTCGAGTTGGCTTCTCCGTCCCCGTGGGACCTTTATATACATCAATAACGTAATATAACCTAACCTAACCCAACCTATCTTCTCGGCGGTAATATTTGACGACATTCCTGGCGAGTTGGCTTCTCCGTCTCCGTGGGACCTTTATATACATCAATAACGTAATATAACCTAACCTAACCCAATCTAACATCTCGGCGGTAATATTTGACCACATTCCTGGCTTGTTGGCCTCTACGTCTCCGTGAGACCTTTATATACATCTATAACGTAATATAACCTAACCTAACCCAACCTAACATCTCGGCGGTAATATTTGAAAACATTCCTGGCGAGTTGGCATCTACGTCTCCGTGGGACCTTTATATACATCAATAACGTAATATAACCTAACCTAACCCAACCTAACATCTCGGCGGCAATATTTGACAACATTCCTGTCGAGTTGGCTTCTCCGTCCCCGTGGGACCATTATATACATCAATAACGTAATATAACCTAACCTAATCCAACCTAACATCTCGGCGGTAATATTTGACAACATTCCCGGCGAGTTGGCTTCTCCGTCTCCGTGGGACCTTTATATACATCAATAACGTAATATAACCTAACCTAACCCAACCTATCTTCTCGGCGGTAATATTTGACGACATTCCTGGCGAGTTGGCCTCTACGTTTCCGTGGGACCTTTATATACTTCAATAACGTAATATAACCTAACCTAACCCAATCTAACTTCTCGGCGGTAATATTTGAAAACATACCTGGCGAGGTGGCATCTACGTCTCCGTGGGATATTTATATACATCAATAACGTAATCTAACCTAACATAACCCAACCTAACATCTCGGCGGTAATATTTGACAACATTCCTGGCGAGTTGGCTTCTCCGTCCCCGTGGGACCTTTATATACATCAATAACGTAATATAACCTAACCTAACCCAACCTAACATCTCGGCGGTAATATTTGACGACATTCCTGGCGAGTTGGCTTCTCCGTCCCCATGGGACCTTTATATACATCAATAACGTAATATAACCTAACCTAATCCAACCTAACATCTCGGCGGTAATATTTGACAACATACCCGGCGAGTTGGCCTCTACGTCTCCGTTTGACCTTCATATACATCAATAACGTAATCTAACCTAACCTAACCCAATCTAACATCTCGGCGGTAATATTTGACATCATTCCTGGCGAGTTGGCCTCTACGTCTCCGTGGGACCTTTATATACATCAATAACGTAATATAACCTAACCCAACCCAACCTAACATCTCGGCGGTAATATTTGACAACATTCCTGGCGAGTTGGCTTCTCCGTCCCCGTGGGACCTGTATATACATCAATAACGTAATGTAACCTAACCTAACCCAACCTAACTTCTCGGCGGTAATATTTGAAAACATACCTGGCGAGGTGGCCTCTACGTCTCCGTGGGATATTTATATACATCAATAACGTAATATAACATAACCTAACCCAATCTAGCATCTCGGCGGTGATATTTGACCACATTCCTGGCTTGTTGGCCTCTACGTCTCCGTGAGACCTTTATATACATCTATAACGTAATATAACCTAACCTAATCCAATCTAACACCTCGGCGGTAATATTTGACCACATTCCTGGCTTGTTGGCCTCTACGTCTCCGTGAGACCTTTATATACATCTATAACGTAATATAACCTAACCTAACCCAACCTAACATCTCGGCGGTAATATTTGACAACATTCATGTCGAGTTGGCTTCTCCGTCCCCGTGGGACCTTTATATACATCAATAACGTAATATAACCTAACCTAATCCAACCTAACATCTCGGCGGTAATATTTGACAACATTCCCGGCGAGTTGGCTTCTCCGCTTCCGTGGGACCTTTATATACTTCAATAACGTAATATAACCTAACCTAAATCAACCTATCATCTCGGCGATAATATTTGACAAGATTCCTGGCGAGTTGGCTTCTCCGTCTCCGTGGGACCTTTATATACATCAATAACGTAATATAACCTAACCTAACCCAATCTAACATCTCGGCGGTAATATTTGACCACATTCCTGGCTTGTTGGCCTCTACGTCTCCGTGAGACCTTTATATACATCTATAACGTAATATAACCTAACCTAACCCAACCTAACATCTCGGCGGTAATATTTGAAAACATTCCTGGCGAGTTGGCATCTACGTCTCCGTGGGACCTTTATATACATCAATAACGTAATATAACCTAACCTAATCCAACCTAACATCTCGGCGGTAATATTTGACAACATTCCCGGCGAGTTGGCTTCTCCGTCTCCGTGGGACCTTTATATACATCAATAACGTAATATAACCTAACCTAACCCAACCTAACTTCTCGGCGGTAATATTTGAAAACATACCTAGCGAGGTGGCCTCTACGTCTCCGTGCGATATTTATATACATCAATAACGTAATATAAGCTAGCCTAACCCAACCTAACATCTCCGCGGTAATATTTGACAACATACCTGGCGAGTTGGCCTCTACGTCTCGGTGGGCCCTTCATATACATCAATAACAAAAATATAACCTAACCTAAATCAACCTATCATCTCGGCGATAATATTTGACAAGATTCCTGGCGAGTTGGACTCTACGTCTCCGTGGGATCTTTATATACATCAATAACGTAATATAACATAACCTAACCCAATCTAACATCTCGGCGGTAATATTTGACGACATTCCTGGCGAGTTGGCCTCTACGTCTCCGTGGGACCTTTATATACTTCAATAACGTAATATAACCTAACCTAATCCAACCTAACATCTCGGCGGTAATATTTGACAACATTCCCGGCGAGTTGGCTTCTCCGTCTCCGTGGGACCTTTATATACATCAATAACGTAATATAACCTAACCTAACCCAACCTATCTTCTCGGCGGTAATATTTCACAACATTCCTGGCGAGTTGGCCTCTACGTCTCCGTGGGACCTTCATATACATCAATAACGTAATATAACCTAACCTAACCCAACCTATCTTCTCGGCGGTAATATTTCACAACATTCCTGGCGAGTTGGCCTCTACGTCTCCGTGGGATCTTTATATATATCAATAACGTAATATAACATAACCTAACCCAATCTAACATCTCGGCGGTAATATTTGACATCATTCCTGGCGAGTTGGCCTCTACGTCGCCGTGGGACCTTTATATACATCAATAACGTAATATAACCTAACCTAACCCAACCTAACATCTCGGCGGTAATATTTGACAACATTACTGGCGAGTTGGCTTCTCCGTCCCCGTGGGACCTTATATACATCAATAACGTAATCTAACCTAACATAACCCAACCTAACATCTCGGCGGTAATATTTGACAACATTCCTGGCGAGTTGGCTTCTCCGTCCCCGTGGAACCTTTATATACATCAATAACGTAATATAACCTAACCTAACCCAAGCTTACATCTCGGCGGTAATATTTGACGACATTCCTGGCGAGTTGGCCTCTACGTTTCCGTGGGACCTTTATATACTTCAATAACGTAATATAACAAAACCTAACCCAATCTAGCATCTCGGCGGTAATATTTGACATCATTCCTGGCGAGTTGGCCTCTACGTCGCCGTGGGACCTTTATATACATCAATAACGTAATATAACATAACCTAACCCAATCTAACATCTCGGCGGTAATATTTGACATCATTCCTGGCGAGTTGGCCTCTACGTCTCCGTGGGACCTTTATATACATCAATAACGTAATATAACCTAACCTAACCCAACCTAACATCTCGGCGGTAATATTTGACAACATTCCTGGCGAGTTGGCTACTCCGTCCCCGTGGGACCTTTATATACATCAATAACGTAATATAACCTAACCTAACCCAACCTAACTTCTCGGCGGTAATATTTGAAAACATACCTGGCGAGGTGGCCTCTACGTCTCCGTGGGATATTTATATACATCAATAACGTAATATAAGCTAGCCTAACCCAATCTAACATCTCGGCGGTTATATTTGACCACATTCCTGGCGAGTTGGCCTCTACGTCTTCGTGGGTCCTTTATATACATCAATAACGTAATATAACTTAACCTAACCCAACCTAACATCTCCGCGGTAATATTTGACAACATACCTGGCGACTTGGCCTCTACGTCTCGGTGGGCCCTTCATATACATCAATAACAAAAATATAACCTAACCTAAATCAACCTATCATCTCGGCGATAATATTTGACAAGATTCCTGGCGAGTTGGCCTCTACGTTTCCGTGGGACCTTTATATACTTCAATAACGTAATATAACCTAACCTAACCCAACCTAACATCTCGGCGGTAATATTTGACGACATTCCTGGCGAGTTGGCCTCTACGTTTCCGTGGGTCCTTTATATACTTCAATAACGTAATATAACCTAACCTAACCCAATCTAACTTCTCGGCGGTAATATTTGAAAACATACCTGGCGAGGTGGCATCTACGTCTCCGTGGGATATTTATATACATCAATAACGTAATCTAACCTAACCTAACCCAACCTATCTTCTCGGCGGTAATATTTGACAACATTCCTGGCGAGTTGGCCTCTACGTCTCCGTGGGATCTTTATATATATCAATAACGTAATATATCAAAACCTAACCCAATCGAACATCTCGGCGGTAATATTTGACATCATTCCTGGCGAGTTGGCCTCTACGTCTCCGTGGGACCTTTATATACATCAATAACGTAATATAACCTAACCTAACCCAACCTAACATCTCGGCGGTAATATTTGACAACATTCCTGGCGAGTTGGCTTCTCCGTCCCCGTGGGACCTTTATATACATCAATAACGTAATATAACCTAACCTAACCCAACCTAACTTCTCGGCGGTAATATTTGAAAACATACCTGGCGAGGTGGCCTCTACGTCTCCGTGGGATATTTATATACATCAATAACGTAATATAAGCTAGCCTAACCCAATCTAACATCTCGGCGGTTATATTTGACCACATTCCTGGCGAGTTGGCCTCTACGTCTTCGTGGGTCCTTTATATACATCAATAACGTAATATAACTTAACCTAACCCAACCTAACATCTCCGCGGTAATATTTGACAACATACCTGGCGACTTGGCCTCTACGTCTCGGTGGGCCCTTCATATACATCAATAACAAAAATATAACCTAACCTAAATCAACCTATCATCTCGGCGATAATATTTGACAAGATTCCTGGCGAGTTGGCCTCTACGTCTCCGTGGGATCTTTATATACATCAATAACGTAATATAACATAACCTAACCCAATCTAACATCTCGGCGGTAATATTTGACGACATTCCTGGCGAGTTGGCCTCTACGTTTCCGTGGGACCTTTATATACTTCAATAACGTAATATAACCTAACCTAACCAAACCTAACATCTCGGCGGTAATATTTGACGACATTCCTGGCGAGTTGGCCTCTACGTTTCCGTGGGACCTTTATATACTTCAATAACGTAATATAACCTAACCGAAATCAACCTATCATCTCGGCGATAATATTTGACAAGATTCCTGGCGAGTTGGCCTCTAGGTCTCCGTGGGATCTTTATATACATCAATAACGTAATATAACATAACCTAACCCAATCTAGCATCTCGGCGGTGATATTTGACCACATTCCTGGCTTGTTGGCCTCTACGTCTCCGTGAGACCTTTATATACATCTATAACGTAATGTAACCTAACCTAATCCAATCTAACATCTCGGCGGTAATATTTGACCACATTCCTGGCTTGTTGGCCTCTACGTCTCCGTGAGACCTTTATATACATCTATAACGTAATATAACCTAACCTAACCCAACCTAACATCTCGGCGGTAATATTTGACAACATTCCTGTCGAGTTGGCTTCTCCGTCCCCGTGGGACCTTTATATACATCAATAACGTAATATAACCTAACCTAATCCAACCTAACATCTCGGCGGTAATATTTGACAACATTCCCGGCGAGTTGGCTTCTCCGCTTCCGTGGGACCTTTATATACTTCAATAACGTAATATAACCTAACCTAAATCAACCTATCATCTCGGCGATAATATTTGACAAGATTCCTGGCGAGTTGGCCTCTAGGTCTCCGTGGGATCTTTATATACATCAATAACGTAATATAACTTAGCCTAACCCAACCTAACATCTCCGCGGTAATATTTGACAACATACCTGGCGACTTGGCCTCTACGTCTCGGTGGGCCCTTCATATACATCAATAACAAAAATATAACCTAACCTAAATCAACCTATCATCTCGGCGATAATATTTGACAAGATTCCTGGCGAGTTGGCCTCTACGTCTCCGTGGGATCTTTATATACATCAATAACGTAATATAACATAACCTAACCCAATCTAACATCTCGGCGGTAATATTTGACGACATTCCTGGCGAGTTGGCCTCTACGTTTCCGTGGGACCTTTATATACTTCAATAACGTAATATAACCTAACCTAACCCAACCTAACATCTCGGCGGTAATATTTGACGACATTCCTGGCGAGTTGGCCTCTACGTTTCCGTGGGACCTTTATATACTTCAATAACGTAATATAACCTAACCGAAATCAACCTATCATCTCGGCGATAATATTTGACAAGATTCCTGGCGAGTTGGCCTCTAGGTCTCCGTGGGATCTTTATATACATCAATAACGTAATATAACATAACCTAACCCAATCTAGCATTTCGGCGGTGATATTTGACCACATTCCTGGCTTGTTGGCCTCTACGTCTCCGTGAGACCTTTATATACATCTATAACGTAATATAACCTAACCTAATCCAATCTAACATCTCGGCGATAATATTTGACCACATTCCTGGCTTGTTGGCCTCTACGTCTCCGTGAGACCTTTATATACATCTATAACGTAATATAATCTAACCTAACCCAACCTAACATCTCGGCGGTAATATTTGACAACATTCATGTCGAGTTGGCTTCTCCGTCCCCGTGGGACCTTTATATACATCAATAACGTAATATAACCTAACCTAATCCAACCTAACATCTCGGCGGTAATATTTGACAACATTCCCGGCGAGTTGGCTTCTCCGCTTCCGTGGGACCTTTATATACTTCAATAACGTAATATAACCTAACCTAAATCAACCTATCATCTCGGCGATAATATTTGACAAGATTCCTGGCGAGTTGGCCTCTAGGTCTCCGTGGGATCTTTATACACATCAATAACGTAATATAACATAACCTAACTCAATCTAGCATCTCGGCGGTAATATTTGACCACATTCCTGGCTTGTTGGCCTCTACGTCTCCGTGGGACCTTTATATACTTCAATAACGTAATATAACCTAACCTAAATCAACCTATCATCTCGGCGATAATATTTGACAAGATTCCTGGCGAGTTGGCTTCTCCGTCCCCGTGGGACCTTTATATACATCAATAACGTAATATAACCTAACCTAACCCAACCTAACATCTCGGCGGTAATATTTGACGACATTCCTGGCGAGTTGGCTTCTCCGTCCCCATGGGACCTTTATATACATCAATAACGTAATATAACCTAACCTAATCCAACCTAACATCTCGGCGGTAATATTTGACAACATACCCGGCGAGTTGGCTTCTCCGTCTCCGTGGGACCTTTATATACATCAATAACGTAATATAACCTAACCTAACCCAACCTATCTTCTCGGCGGTAATATTTGACAACATTCCTGGCGAGTTGGCCTCTACGTCTCCGTGGGATCTTTATATATATCAATAACGTAATATATCAAAACCTAACCCAATCGAACATCTCGGCGGTAATATTTGACATCATTCCTGGCGAGTTGGCCTCTACGTCTCCGTGGGACCTTTATATACATCAATAACGTAATATAACCTAACCTAACCCAACCTAACATCTCGGCGGTAATATTTGACAACATTCCTGGCGAGTTGGCTTCTCCGTTCCCGTGGGACCTTTATATACATCAATAACGTAATATAACCTAACCTAACCCAACCTAACTTCTCGGCGGTAATATTTGAAAACATACCTGGCGAGGTGGCCTCTACGTCTCCGTGCGATGTTTATATACATCAATAAGGTAATATAAGCTAGCCTAACCCAATCTAACATCTCGGCGGTAATATTTGACCACATTCCTGGCGAGTTGGCCTCTACGTCTCCGTTTGACCTTCATATACATCATTAACGTAATCTAACCTAACCTAATCCAACCTAACATCTCGGCGGTAATATTTGACAACATTCCCGGCGAGTTGGCTTCTCCGTCTCCGTGGGACCTTTATATACATCAATAACGTAATATAACCTAACCTAACCCAACCTAACATCTCGGCGGCAATATTTGACAACATTCCTGTCGAGTTGGCTTCTCCGTCCCCGTGGGACCTTTATATACATCAATAACGTAATATAACCTAACCTAACCCAACCTATCTTCTCGGCGGTAATATTTGACGACATTCCTGGCGAGTTGGCTTCTCCGTCTCCGTGGGACCTTTATATACATCAATAACGTAATATAACCTAACCTAACCCAATCTAACATCTCGGCGGTAATATTTGACCACATTCCTGGCTTGTTGGCCTCTACGTCTCCGTGAGACCTTTATATACATCTATAACGTAATATAACCTAACCTAACCCAACCTAACATCTCGGCGGCAATATTTGACAACATTCCTGTCGAGTTGGCTTCTCCGTCCCCGTGGGACCTTTATATACATCAATAACGTAATATAACCTAACCTAATCCAACCTAACATCTCGGCGGTAATATTTGACAACATTCCCGGCGAGTTGGCTTCTCCGTCTCCGTGGGACCTTTATATACATCAATAACGTAATATAACCTAACCTAACCCAACCTATCTTCTCGGCGGTAATATTTGACGACATTCCGGGCGAGTTGGCCTGTACGTTTCCGTGGGACCTTTATATACTTCAATAACGTAATATAACCTAACCTAACCCAATCTAACTTCTCGGCGGTAATATTTGAAAACATACCTGGCGAGGTGGCATCTACGTCTCCGTGGGATATTTATATACATCAATAACGTAATCTAACCTAACATAACCCAACCTAACATCTCGGCGGTAATATTTGACAACATTCCTGGCGAGTTGGCTTCTCCGTCCCCGTGGGACCTTTATATACATCAATAACGTAATATAACCTAACCTAACCCAACCTAACATCTCGGCGGTAATATTTGACGACATTCCTGGCGAGTTGGCTTCTCCGTCCCCATGGGACCTTTATATACATCAATAACGTAATATAACCTAACCTAATCCAACCTAACATCTCGGCGGTAATATTTGACAACATACCCGGCGAGTTGGCCTCTACGTCTCCGTTTGACCTTCATATACATCAATAACGTAATCTAACCTAACCTAACCCAATCTAACATCTCGGCGGTAATATTTGACATCATTCCTGGCGAGTTGGCCTCTACGTCTCCGTGGGACCTTTATATACATCAATAACGTAATATAACCTAACCCAACCCAACCTAACATCTCGGCGGTAATATTTGACAACATTCCTGGCGAGTTGGCTTCTCCGTCCCCGTGGGACCTGTATATACATCAATAACGTAATGTAACCTAACCTAACCCAACCTAACTTCTCGGCGGTAATATTTGAAAACATACCTGGCGAGGTGGCCTCTACGTCTCCGTGGGATATTTATATACATCAATAACGTAATATAACATAACCTAACCCAATCTAGCATCTCGGCGGTGATATTTGACCACATTCCTGGCTTGTTGGCCTCTACGTCTCCGTGAGACCTTTATATACATCTATAACGTAATATAACCTAACCTAATCCAATCTAACACCTCGGCGGTAATATTTGACCACATTCCTGGCTTGTTGGCCTCTACGTCTCCGTGAGACCTTTATATACATCTATAACGTAATATAACCTAACCTAACCCAACCTAACATCTCGGCGGTAATATTTGACAACATTCATGTCGAGTTGGCTTCTCCGTCCCCGTGGGACCTTTATATACATCAATAACGTAATATAACCTAACCTAATCCAACCTAACATCTCGGCGGTAATATTTGACAACATTCCCGGCGAGTTGGCTTCTCCGCTTCCGTGGGACCTTTATATACTTCAATAACGTAATATAACCTAACCTAAATCAACCTATCATCTCGGCGATAATATTTGACAAGATTCCTGGCGAGTTGGCCTCTAGGTCTCCGTGGGATCTTTATATACATCAATAACGTAATATAACATAACCTAACTCAATCTAGCATCTCGGCGGTAATATTTGACCACATTCCTGGCTTGTTGGCCTCTACGTCTCCGTGGGACCTTTATATACTTCAATAACGTAATATAACCTAACCTAAATCAACCTATCATCTCGGCGATAATATTTGACAAGATTCCTGGCGAGTTGGCTTCTCCGTCTCCGTGGGACCTTTATATACATCTATAACGTAATATAACCTAACCTAACCCAATCTAACATCTCGGCGGTAATATTTGACCACATTCCTGGCTTGTTGGCCTCTACGTCTCCGTGAGACCTTTATATACATCTATAACGTAATATAACCTAACCTAACCCAACCTAACATCTCGGCGGTAATATTTGAAAACATTCCTGGCGAGTTGGCATCTACGTCTCCGTGGGACCTTTATATACTTCAATAACGTAATATAACCTAACCTAACCCAACCTAACATCTCGGCGGTAATATTTGACGACATTCCTGGCGAGTTGGCCTCTACGTTTCCGTGGGACCTTTATATACTTCAACAACGTAATATAACCTTACCTAACCCAATCTAACTTCTCGGCGATAATATTTGAAAACATACCTGGCGAGGTGGCCTCTACGTCTCTGTGCGATGTTTATATACATCAATAACGTAATATAAGCTAGCCTAACCCAATCTAACATCTCGGCGGTAATATTTGACCATATTCCTGGCGAGTTGGCCTCTACGTCTCCGTTTGACCTCCATATACATCAATAACGTAATCTAACCTAACCTAATCCAACCTAACATCTCGGCGGTAATATTTGACAACATTCCCGGCGAGTTGGCTTCTCCGTCTCCGTGGGACCTTTATATACATCAATAACGTAATATAACCTAACCTAACCCAACCTATCTTCTCGGCTGTAATATTTTACAACATTCCTGGCGAGTCGGCCTCTACGTCTCCGTGGGATCTTTATATATATCAATAACGTAATATAACATAACCTAACCCAATCTAACATCTCGGCGGTAATATTTGACCACATTCCTGGCGAGTTGGCCTCTACGTCTCCGTGGGACCTTTATATACATCAATAACGTAATATAACCTAACCTAACCCAACCTAACATCTCGGCGGTAATATTTGACAACATTCCTGGCGAGTTGGCTTCTCCGTCCCCGTGGGACCTTTATATACATCAATAACGTAATATAAGCTAGCCTAACCCAATCTAACATCTCGGCGGTTATATTTGACCACATTCCTGGCGAGTTGGCCTCTACGTCTTCGTGGGTCCTTTATATACATCAATAACGTAATATAACTTAACCTAACCCAACCTAACATCTCCGCGGTAATATTTGACAACATACCTGGCGACTTGGCCTCTACGTCTCGGTGGGCCCTTCATATACATCAATAACAAAAATATAACCTAACCTAAATCAACCTATCATCTCGGCGATAATATTTGACAAGATTCCTGGCGAGTTGGCCTCTAGGTCTCCGTGGGATCTTTATATACATCAATAACGTAATATAACATAACCTAACCCAATCTAGCATCTCGGCGGTGATATTTGACCACATTCCTGGCGAGTTGGCTTCTACGTCTCCGTGGGACCTTTATATACATCAATAACGTAATATAACCTAACGTAACCCAACCTAACATCTCGGCGGTAATATTTGACAACATTCCTGTCGAGTTGGCTTCTCCGTCCCCGTGGGACCTTTATATACATCAATAACGTAATATAACCTAACCTAATCCAACCTAACATCTCGGCGGTAATATTTGACAACATTCCCGGCGAGTTGGCTTCTCCGTCTCCGTGGGACCTTTATATACATCAATAACGTAATATAACCTAACCTAACCCAACCTATCTTCTCGGCGGTAATATTTCACAACATTCCTGGCGAGTTGGCCTCTACGTCTCCGTGGGATCTTTATATATATCAATAACGTAATATAACATAACCTAACCCAATCTAACATCTCGGCGGTAATATTTGACATCATTCCTGGCGAGTTGGCCTCTACGTCGCCGTGGGACCTTTATATACATCAATAACGTAATGTAACCTAACATAACCCAACCTAACATCTCGGCGGTAATATTTGACAACATTCCTGGCGAGTTGGCTTCTCCGTCCCCGTGGGACCTTTATATACATCAATAACGTAATATAACCTAACCTAATCCAACCTAACATCTCGGCGGTAATATTTGACAACATTCCCGGCGAGTTGGCTTCTCCGTCTCCGTGGGACCTTTATATACATCAATAACGTAATATAACCTAACCTAACCCAACCTATCTTCTCGGCGGTAATATTTCACAACATTCCTGGCGAGTTGGCCTCTACGTCTCCGTGGGATCTTTATATATATCAATAACGTAATATAACATAACCTAACCCAATCTAACATCTCGGCGGTAATATTTGACATCATTCCTGGCGAGTTGGCCTCTACGTCTTCGTGGGACCTTTATATACATCAATAACGTAATATAACTTAACCTAACCCAACCTAACATCTCCGCGGTAATATTTGACAACATACCTGGCGAGTTGGCCTCTACGTCTCCGTGGGCCCTTCATATACATCAATAACAAAAATATAACCTAACCTAAATCAACCTAACATCTCGGCGGTAATATTTGACGACAATCCTGGCGAGTTGGCCTCTACGTTTCCGTGGGATATTTATATACATCAATAACATAATATAAGCTAGCCTAACCCAACTAACATCTCCGCGGTAATATTTGACAACATACCTGGCGAGTTGGTCTCTACGTCTCCGTGGGCCCTTCATACACATCAATAACAAAAATATAACCTAACCTAAATCAACCTATCATCTCGGCGATAATATTTGACAAGATTCCTGGCGAGTTGGCCTCTACGTCTCCGTGGGATCTTTATATACATCAATAACGTAATATAACATAACCTAACCCAATCTAGCATCTCGGCGGTAATATTTGACCACATTCCTGGCTTGTTGGCCTCTACGTCTCCGTGAGACCTTTATATACATCTATAACGTAATATAACCTAACCTAACCCAACCTAACATCTCGGCGGTAATATTTAAAAACATTCCTGGCGAGTTGGCATCTACGTCTCCGTGGGACCTTTATATACATCAATAACGTAATATAACCTAACCTAACCCAACCTAACATCTCGGCGGTAATATTTGACAACATTCCTGTCGAGTTGGCTTCTCCGTCCCCGTGGGACCTTTATATACATCAATAACGTAATATAACCTAACCTAATCCAACCTAACATCTCGGCGGTAATATTTGACAACATTCCCGGCGAGTTGGCTTCTCCGTCTCCGTGGGACCTTTATATACATCAATAACGTAATATAACCTAACCTAACCCAACCTATCTTCTCGGCGGTAATATTTCACAACATTCCTGGCGAGTTGGCCTCTACGTCTCCGTGGGACCTTCATATACATCAATAACGTAATATAACCTAACCTAACCCAACCTATCTTCTCGGCGGTAATATTTCACAACATTCCTGGCGAGTTGGCCTCTACGTCTCCGTGGGATCTTTATATATATCAATAACGTAATATAACATAACCTAACCCAATCTAACATCTCGGCGGTAATATTTGACATCATTCCTGGCGAGTTGGCCTCTACGTCGCCGTGGGACCTTTATATACATCAATAACGTAATATAACCTAACCTAACCCAACCTAACATCTCGGCGGTAATATTTGACAACATTACTGGCGAGTTGGCTTCTCCGTCCCCGTGGGACCTTTATATACATCAATAACGTAATCTAACCTAACATAACCCAACCTAACATCTCGGCGGTAATATTTGACAACATTCCTGGCGAGTTGGCCTCTCCGTCCCCGTGGAACCTTTATATACATCAATAACGTAATATAACCTAACCTAACCCAAGCTTACATCTCGGCGGTAATATTTGACGACATTCCTGGCGAGTTGGCCTCTACGTTTCCGTGGGACCTTTATATACTTCAATAACGTAATATAACAAAACCTAACCCAATCTAGCATCTCGGCGGTAATATCTGACCACATTCCTGGCTTGTTGGCCTCTACGTCTCCGTGGGACCTTTATATACATCAATAACGTAATATAACCTAACCTAACCCAACCTACCACCTCTGCGGTAATATTTGACAACATTCCCGACGAGTTGGCTTCTCCGTCTCCGTGGGAACTTTATATACATCAATAACGTAATATAACCTAACCTAATCCAATCTAACATCTCGGCGGTAATATTTGACCACATTCCTGGCGAGTTGGCCTCTACGTCTCCGTGGGATCTTTATATATATCAATAACGTAATATAACATAACCTAACCCAATCTAACATCTCGGCGGTAATATTTGACATCATTCCTGGCGAGTTGGCCTCTACGTCGCCGTGGGACCTTTATATACATCAATAACGTAATATAACCTAACCTAACCCAACCTAACATCTCGGCGGTAATATTTGACAACATTCCCGGCGAGTTGGCTTCTCCGTCTCCGTGGGACCTTTATATACATCAATAACGTAATATAACCTAACCTAACCCAACCTATCTTCTCGGCGGTAATATTTGACAACATGCCCGGCGAGTTGGCTTCTCCGTCTCCGTGGGACCTTTATATACATCAATAACGTAATATAACCTAACCTAACCCAACCTATCTTCTCGGCGGTAATATTTCACAACATTCCTGGCGAGTTGGCCTCTACGTCTCCGTGGGATCTTTATATATATCAATAACGTAATATAACATAACCTAACCCAACCTAACATCTCGGCGGTAATATTTGAAAACATTCCTGGCGAGTTGGCATCTACGTCTCCGTGGGACCTTTATATACATCAATGACGTAATATAACCTAACCTAACCCAACCTAACATCTCGGCGGTAATATTTGACAACATTCCCGTCGAGTTGGCTTCTCCGTCCCCGTGGGACCTTTATATACATCAATAACGTAATATAACCTAACCTAATCCAACCTAACATCTCGGCGGTAATATTTGACAACATTCCCGGCGAGTTGGCTTCTCTGTCTCCGTGGGACCTTTATATACATCAATAACGTAATATAACCTAACCTAACCCAACCTATCTTCTCGGCGGTAATATTTCACAACATTCCTGGCGAGTTGGCCTCTACGTCTCCGTGGGATCTTTATATATATCAATAACGTAATATAACATAACCTAACCCAATCTAACATCTCGGCGGTAATATTTGACATCATTCCTGGCGAGTTGGCCTCTACGTCGCGGTGGGACATTTATATACATCAATAACGTAATATAACCTAACATAACCCAACCTAACATCTCGGCGGTAATATTTGACAACATTCCTGGCGAGTTGGCTTCTCCGTCCCCGTGGGACCTTTATATACATCAATAACGTAATATAACCTAACCTAATCCAACCTAACATCTCGGCGGTAATATTTGACAACATTCCCGGCGAGTTGGTTTCTCCGTTTCCGTGGGACCTTTATATACATCAATAACGTAATATAACCTAACCTAACCCAACCTATCTTCTCGGCGGTAATATTTCACAACATTCCTGGCGAGTTGGCCTCTACGTCTCCGTGGGATCTTTATATATATCAATAACGTAATATAACATAACCTAACCCAATCTAACATCTCGGCGGTAATATTTGACATCATTCCTGGCGAGTTGGCCTCTACGTCGCCGTGGGACCTTTATATACATCAATAACGTAATATAACCTAACATAACCCAACCTAACATCTCAGCGGTAATATTTGACAACATTCCTGGCGAGTTGGCTTCTCCGTCCCCGTGGGACCTTTATATACATCAATAACGTAATATAACCTAACCTAATCCAACCTAACATCTCGGCGGTAATATTTGACAACATTCCCGGCGAGTTGGCTTCTCCGTCTCCGTGGGACCTTTATATACATCAATAACGTAATATAACATAACCTAACCCAACCTATCTTCTCGGCGGTAATATTTCACAACATTCCTGGCGAGTTGGCCTCTACGTCTCCGTGGGATCTTTATATATATCAATAACGTAATATAACATAACCTAACCCAATCTAACATCTCGGCGGTAATATTTGACATCATTCCTGGCGAGTTGGCCTCTACGTCGCCGTGGGACCTTTATATACATCAATAACGTAATATAACCTAACCTAACCCAACCTAACATCTCGGCGGTAATATTTGACAACATTACTGGCGAGTTGGCTTCTCCGTCCCCGTGGGACCTTTATATACATCAATAACGTAATCTAACCTAACATAACCCAACCTAACATCTCGGCGGTAATATTTGACAACATTCCTGGCGAGTTGGCTTCTCCGTCCCCGTGGAACCTTTATATACATCAATAACGTAATATAACCTAACCTAATCCAATCTAACATCTCGGCGGTAATATTTGACCACATTCCTGGCGAGTTGGCCTCTACGTCTCCGTGGGACCTTTATATACATCAATAACGTAATATAACCTAACCTAACCCAACCTATCTTCTCGGCGGTAATATTTCACAACATTCCTGGCGAGTTGGCCTCTACGTCTCCGTGGGATCTTTATATATATCAATAACGTAATATAACATAACCTAACCCAATCTAACATCTCGGCGGTAATATTTGACATCATTCCTGGCGAGTTGGCCTCTACGTCTTCGTGGGACCTTTATATACATCAATAACGTAATATAACTTAACCTAACCCAACCTAACATCTCCGCGGTAATATTTGACAACATACCTGGCGAGTTGGCCTCTACGTCTCCGTGGGCCCTTCATATACATCAATAACAAAAATATAACCTAACCTAAATCAACCTAACATCTCGGCGGTAATATTTGACGACAATCCTGGCGAGTTGGCCTCTACGTTTCCGTGGGATATTTATATACATCAATAACATAATATAAGCTAGCCTAACCCAACTAACATCTCCGCGGTAATATTTGACAACATACCTGGCGAGTTGGTCTCTACGTCTCCGTGGGCCCTTCATACACATCAATAACAAAAATATAACCTAACCTAAATCAACCTATCATCTCGGCGATAATATTTGACAAGATTCCTGGCGAGTTGGCCTCTACGTCTCCGTGGGATCTTTATATACATCAATAACGTAATATAACATAACCTAACCCAATCTAGCATCTCGGCGGTAATATTTGACCACATTCCTGGCTTGTTGGCCTCTACGTCTCCGTGAGACCTTTATATACATCTATAACGTAATATAACCTAACCTAACCCAACCTAACATCTCGGCGGTAATATTTAAAAACATTCCTGGCGAGTTGGCATCTACGTCTCCGTGGGACCTTTATATACATCAATAACGTAATATAACCTAACCTAACCCAACCTAACATCTCGGCGGTAATATTTGACAACATTCCTGTCGAGTTGGCTTCTCCGTCCCCGTGGGACCTTTATATACATCAATAACGTAATATAACCTAACCTAATCCAACCTAACATCTCGGCGGTAATATTTGACAACATTCCCGGCGAGTTGGCTTCTCCGTCTCCGTGGGACCTTTATATACATCAATAACGTAATATAACCTAACCTAACCCAACCTATCTTCTCGGCGGTAATATTTCACAACATTCCTGGCGAGTTGGCCTCTACGTCTCCGTGGGACCTTCATATACATCAATAACGTAATATAACCTAACCTAACCCAACCTATCTTCTCGGCGGTAATATTTCACAACATTCCTGGCGAGTTGGCCTCTACGTCTCCGTGGGATCTTTATATATATCAATAACGTAATATAACATAACCTAACCCAATCTAACATCTCGGCGGTAATATTTGACATCATTCCTGGCGAGTTGGCCTCTACGTCGCCGTGGGACCTTTATATACATCAATAACGTAATATAACCTAACCTAACCCAACCTAACATCTCGGCGGTAATATTTGACAACATTACTGGCGAGTTGGCTTCTCCGTCCCCGTGGGACCTTTATATACATCAATAACGTAATCTAACCTAACATAACCCAACCTAACATCTCGGCGGTAATATTTGACAACATTCCTGGCGAGTTGGCCTCTCCGTCCCCGTGGAACCTTTATATACATCAATAACGTAATATAACCTAACCTAACCCAAGCTTACATCTCGGCGGTAATATTTGACGACATTCCTGGCGAGTTGGCCTCTACGTTTCCGTGGGACCTTTATATACTTCAATAACGTAATATAACAAAACCTAACCCAATCTAGCATCTCGGCGGTAATATCTGACCACATTCCTGGCTTGTTGGCCTCTACGTCTCCGTGGGACCTTTATATACATCAATAACGTAATATAACCTAACCTAACCCAACCTACCACCTCTGCGGTAATATTTGACAACATTCCCGACGAGTTGGCTTCTCCGTCTCCGTGGGAACTTTATATACATCAATAACGTAATATAACCTAACCTAATCCAATCTAACATCTCGGCGGTAATATTTGACCACATTCCTGGCGAGTTGGCCTCTACGTCTCCGTGGGATCTTTATATATATCAATAACGTAATATAACATAACCTAACCCAATCTAACATCTCGGCGGTAATATTTGACATCATTCCTGGCGAGTTGGCCTCTACGTCGCCGTGGGACCTTTATATACATCAATAACGTAATATAACCTAACCTAACCCAACCTAACATCTCGGCGGTAATATTTGACAACATTCCCGGCGAGTTGGCTTCTCCGTCTCCGTGGGACCTTTATATACATCAATAACGTAATATAACCTAACCTAACCCAACCTATCTTCTCGGCGGTAATATTTGACAACATGCCCGGCGAGTTGGCTTCTCCGTCTCCGTGGGACCTTTATATACATCAATAACGTAATATAACCTAACCTAACCCAACCTATCTTCTCGGCGGTAATATTTCACAACATTCCTGGCGAGTTGGCCTCTACGTCTCCGTGGGATCTTTATATATATCAATAACGTAATATAACATAACCTAACCCAACCTAACATCTCGGCGGTAATATTTGAAAACATTCCTGGCGAGTTGGCATCTACGTCTCCGTGGGACCTTTATATACATCAATGACGTAATATAACCTAACCTAACCCAACCTAACATCTCGGCGGTAATATTTGACAACATTCCCGTCGAGTTGGCTTCTCCGTCCCCGTGGGACCTTTATATACATCAATAACGTAATATAACCTAACCTAATCCAACCTAACATCTCGGCGGTAATATTTGACAACATTCCCGGCGAGTTGGCTTCTCTGTCTCCGTGGGACCTTTATATACATCAATAACGTAATATAACCTAACCTAACCCAACCTATCTTCTCGGCGGTAATATTTCACAACATTCCTGGCGAGTTGGCCTCTACGTCTCCGTGGGATCTTTATATATATCAATAACGTAATATAACATAACCTAACCCAATCTAACATCTCGGCGGTAATATTTGACATCATTCCTGGCGAGTTGGCCTCTACGTCGCGGTGGGACATTTATATACATCAATAACGTAATATAACCTAACATAACCCAACCTAACATCTCGGCGGTAATATTTGACAACATTCCTGGCGAGTTGGCTTCTCCGTCCCCGTGGGACCTTTATATACATCAATAACGTAATATAACCTAACCTAATCCAACCTAACATCTCGGCGGTAATATTTGACAACATTCCCGGCGAGTTGGTTTCTCCGTTTCCGTGGGACCTTTATATACATCAATAACGTAATATAACCTAACCTAACCCAACCTATCTTCTCGGCGGTAATATTTCACAACATTCCTGGCGAGTTGGCCTCTACGTCTCCGTGGGATCTTTATATATATCAATAACGTAATATAACATAACCTAACCCAATCTAACATCTCGGCGGTAATATTTGACATCATTCCTGGCGAGTTGGCCTCTACGTCGCCGTGGGACCTTTATATACATCAATAACGTAATATAACCTAACATAACCCAACCTAACATCTCAGCGGTAATATTTGACAACATTCCTGGCGAGTTGGCTTCTCCGTCCCCGTGGGACCTTTATATACATCAATAACGTAATATAACCTAACCTAATCCAACCTAACATCTCGGCGGTAATATTTGACAACATTCCCGGCGAGTTGGCTTCTCCGTCTCCGTGGGACCTTTATATACATCAATAACGTAATATAACATAACCTAACCCAACCTATCTTCTCGGCGGTAATATTTCACAACATTCCTGGCGAGTTGGCCTCTACGTCTCCGTGGGATCTTTATATATATCAATAACGTAATATAACATAACCTAACCCAATCTAACATCTCGGCGGTAATATTTGACATCATTCCTGGCGAGTTGGCCTCTACGTCGCCGTGGGACCTTTATATACATCAATAACGTAATATAACCTAACCTAACCCAACCTAACATCTCGGCGGTAATATTTGACAACATTACTGGCGAGTTGGCTTCTCCGTCCCCGTGGGACCTTTATATACATCAATAACGTAATCTAACCTAACATAACCCAACCTAACATCTCGGCGGTAATATTTGACAACATTCCTGGCGAGTTGGCTTCTCCGTCCCCGTGGAACCTTTATATACATCAATAACGTAATATAACCTAACCTAATCCAATCTAACATCTCGGCGGTAATATTTGACCACATTCCTGGCGAGTTGGCCTCTACGTCTCCGTGGGATCTTTATATATATCAATAACGTAATATAACATAACCTAACCCAATCTAACATCTCGGCGGTAATATTTGACATCATTCCTGGCGAGTTGGCCTCTACGTCGCCGTGGGACCTTTATATACATCAATAACGTAATATAACCTAACCTAACCCAACCTAACATCTCGGCGGTAATATTTGACAACATTCCCGGCGAGTTGGCTTCTCCGTCTCCGTGGGACCTTTATATACATCAATAACGTAATATAACCTAACCTAACCCAACCTATCTTCTCGGCGGTAATATTTGACAACATTCCCGGCGAGTTGGCTTCTCCGTCTCCGTGGGACCTTTATATACATCAATAACGTAATATAACCTAACCTAACCCAACCTATCTTCTCGGCGGTAATATTTCACAACATTCCTGGCGAGTTGGCCTCTACGTCTCCGTGGGATCTTTATATATATCAATAACGGAATATAACATAACCTAACCCAACCTAACATCTCGGCGGTAATATTTGAAAACATTCCTGGCGAGTTGGCATCTACGTCTCCGTGGGACCTTTATATACATCAATGACGTAATATAACCTAACCTAACCCAACCTAACATCTCGGCGGTAATATTTGACAACATTCCCGTCGAGTTGGCTTCTCCGTCCCCGTGGGACCTTTATATACATCAATAACGTAATATAACCTAACCTAATCCAACCTAACATCTCGGCGGTAATATTTGACAACATTCCCGGCGAGTTGGCTTCTCTGTCTCCGTGGGACCTTTATATACATCAATAACGTAATATAACCTAACCTAACCCAACCTATCTTCTCGGCGGTAATATTTCACAACATTCCTGGCGAGTTGGCCTCTACGTCTCCGTGGGATCTTTATATATATCAATAACGTAATATAACATAACCTAACCCAATCTAACATCTCGGCGGTAATATTTGACATCATTCCTGGCGAGTTGGCCTCTACGTCGCGGTGGGACATTTATATACATCAATAACGTAATATAACCTAACATAACCCAACCTAACATCTCGGCGGTAATATTTGACAACATTCCTGGCGAGTTGGCTTCTCCGTCCCCGTGGGACCTTTATATACATCAATAACGTAATATAACCTAACCTAATCCAACCTAACATCTCGGCGGTAATATTTGACAACATTCCCGGCGAGTTGGTTTCTCCGTTTCCGTGGGACCTTTATATACATCAATAACGTAATATAACCTAACCTAACCCAACCTATCTTCTCGGCGGTAATATTTCACAACATTCCTGGCGAGTTGGCCTCTACGTCTCCGTGGGATCTTTATATATATCAATAACGTAATATAACATAACCTAACCCAATCTAACATCTCGGCGGTAATATTTGACATCATTCCTGGCGAGTTGGCCTCTACGTCGCCGTGGGACCTTTATATACATCAATAACGTAATATAACCTAACATAACCCAACCTAACATCTCAGCGGTAATATTTGACAACATTCCTGGCGAGTTGGCTTCTCCGTCCCCGTGGGACCTTTATATACATCAATAACGTAATATAACCTAACCTAATCCAACCTAACATCTCGGCGGTAATATTTGACAACATTCCCGGCGAGTTGGCTTCTCCGTCTCCGTGGGACCTTTATATACATCAATAACGTAATATAACATAACCTAACCCAACCTATCTTCTCGGCGGTAATATTTCACAACATTCCTGGCGAGTTGGCCTCTACGTCTCCGTGGGATCTTTATATATATCAATAACGTAATATAACATAACCTAACCCAATCTAACATCTCGGCGGTAATATTTGACATCATTCCTGGCGAGTTGGCCTCTACGTCGCCGTGGGACCTTTATATACATCAATAACGTAATATAACCTAACCTAACCCAACCTAACATCTCGGCGGTAATATTTGACAACATTACTGGCGAGTTGGCTTCTCCGTCCCCGTGGGACCTTTATATACATCAATAACGTAATCTAACCTAACATAACCCAACCTAACATCTCGGCGGTAATATTTGACAACATTCCTGGCGAGTTGGCTTCTCCGTCCCCGTGGAACCTTTATATACATCAATAACGTAATATAACCTAACCTAACCCAAGCTTACATCTCGGCGGTAATATTTGACGACATTCCTGGCGAGTTGGCCTCTACGTTTCCGTGGGACCTTTATATACTTCAATAACGTAATATAACAAAACCTAACCCAATCTAGCATCTCGGCGGTAATATCTGACCACATTCCTGGCTTGTTGGCCTCTACGTCTCCGTGGGACCTTTATATACATCAATAACGTAATATAACCTAACCTAACCCAACCTACCACCTCTGCAGTAATATTTGACAACATTCCCGACGAGTTGGCTTCTCCGTCTCCGTGGGAACTTTATATACATCAATAACGTAATATAACCTAACCTAATCCAATCTAACATCTCGGCGGTAATATTTGACCACATTCCTGGCTTGTTGGCCTCTACGTCTCCGTGAGACCTTTATATACATCTATAACGTAATATAACCTAACCTAACCCAACCTAACATCTCGGCGGTAATATTTAAAAACATTCCTGGCGAGTTGGCATCTACGTCTCCGTGGGACCTTTATATACATCAATAACGTAATATAACCTAACCTAACCCAACCTAACATCTCGACGGTAATATTTGACAACATTCCTGTCGAGTTGGCTTCTCCGTCCCCGTGGGACCTTTATATACATCAATAACGTAATATAACCTAACCTAATCCAACCTAACATCTCGGCGGTAATATTTGACAACATTCCCGGCGAGTTGGCTTCTCCGTCTCCGTGGGACCTTTATATACATCAATAACGTAATATAACCTAACCTAACCCAACCTATCTTCTCGGCGGTAATATTTCACAACATTCCTGGCGAGTTGGCCTCTACGTCTCCGTGGGACCTTCATATACATCAATAACGTAATATAACCTAACCTAACCCAACCTATCTTCTCGGCGGTAATATTTCACAACATTCCTGGCGAGTTGGCCTCTACGTCTCCGTGGGATCTTTATATATATCAATAACGTAATATAACATAACCTAACCCAATCTAACATCTCGGCGGTAATATTTGACATCATTCCTGGCGAGTTGGCCTCTACGTCGCCGTGGGACCTTTATATACATCAATAACGTAATATAACCTAACCTAACCCAACCTAACATCTCGGCGGTAATATTTGACAACATTACTGGCGAGTTGGCTTCTCCGTCCCCGTGGGACCTTTATATACATCAATAACGTAATATAACAAAACCTAACCCAATCTAGCATCTCGGCGGTAATATCTGACCACATTCCTGGCTTGTTGGCCTCTACGTCTCCGTGGGACCTTTATATACATCAATAACGTAATATAACCTAACCTAACCCAACCTACCACCTCTGCGGTAATATTTGACAACATTCCCGACGTGTTGGCTTCTCCGTCTCCGTGGGAACTTTATATACATCAATAACGTAATATAACCTAACCTAATCCAATCTAACATCTCGGCGGTAATATTTGACCACATTCCTGGCGAGTTGGCCTCTACGTCTCCGTGGGATCTTTATATATATCAATAACGTAATATAACATAACCTAACCCAATCTAACATCTCGGCGGTAATATTTGACATCATTCCTGGCGAGTTGGCCTCTACGTCGCCGTGGGACCTTTATATACATCAATAACGTAATATAACCTAACCTAACCCAACCTAACATCTCGGCGGTAATATTTGACAACATTACTGGCGAGTTGGCTTCTCCGTCCCCGTGGGACCTTTATATACATCAATAACGTAATCTAACCTAACATAACCCAACCTAACATCTCGGCGGTAATATTTGACAACATTCCTGGCGAGTTGGCTTCTCCGTCCCCGTGGAACCTTTATATACATCAATAACGTAATATAACCTAACCTAACCCAAGCTTACATCTCGGCGGTAATATTTGACGACATTCCTGGCGAGTTGGCCTCTACGTTTCCGTGGGACCTTTATATACTTCAATAACGTAATATAACAAAACCTAACCCAATCTAGCATCTCGGCGGTAATATCTGACCACATTCCTGGCTTGTTGGCCTCTACGTCTCCGTGGGACCTTTATATACATCAATAACGTAATATAACCTAACCTAACCCAACCTACCACCTCTGCGGTAATATTTGACAACATTCCCGACGAGTTGGCTTCTCCGTCTCCGTGGGAACTTTATATACATCAATAACGTAATATAACCTAACCTAATCCAATCTAACATCTCGGCGGTAATATTTGACCACATTCCTGGCGAGTTGGCCTCTACGTCTCCGTGGGATCTTTATATATATCAATAACGTAATATAACATAACCTAACCCAATCTAACATCTCGGCGGTAATATTTGACATCATTCCTGGCGAGTTGGCCTCTACGTCGCCGTGGGACCTTTATATACATCAATAACGTAATATAACCTAACCTAACCCAACCTAACATCTCGGCGGTAATATTTGACAACATTCCCGGCGAGTTGGCTTCTCCGTCTCCGTGGGACCTTTATATACATCAATAACGTAATATAACCTAACCTAACCCAACCTATCTTCTCGGCGGTAATATTTGACAACATTCCCGGCGAGTTGGCTTCTCCGTCTCCGTGGGACCTTTATATACATCAATAACGTAATATAACCTAACCTAACCCAACCTATCTTCTCGGCGGTAATATTTCACAACATTCCTGGCGAGTTGGCCTCTACGTCTCCGTGGGATCTTTATATATATCAATAACGTAATATAACATAACCTAACCCAACCTAACATCTCGGCGGTAATATTTGAAAACATTCCTGGCGAGTTGGCATCTACGTCTCCGTGGGACCTTTATATACATCAATAACGTAATATAACCTAACCTAACCCAACCTAACATCTCGGCGGTAATATTTGACAACATTCCCGTCGAGTTGGCTTCTCCGTCCCCGTGGGACCTTTATATACATCAATAACGTAATATAACCTAACCTAATCCAACCTAACATCTCGGCGGTAATATTTGACAACATTCCCGGCGAGTTGGCTTCTCTGTCTCCGTGGGACCTTTATATACATCAATAACGTAATATAACCTAACCTAACCCAACCTATCTTCTCGGCGGTAATATTTCACAACATTCCTGGCGAGTTGGCCTCTACGTCTCCGTGGGATCTTTATATATATCAATAACGTAATATAACATAACCTAACCCAATCTAACATCTCGGCGGTAATATTTGACATCATTCCTGGCGAGTTGGCCTCTACGTCGCGGTGGGACATTTATATACATCAATAACGTAATATAACCTAACATAACCCAACCTAACATCTCGGCGGTAATATTTGACAACATTCCTGGCGAGTTGGCTTCTCCGTCCCCGTGGGACCTTTATATACATCAATAACGTAATATAACCTAACCTAATCCAACCTAACATCTCGGCGGTAATATTTGACAACATTCCCGGCGAGTTGGTTTCTCCGTTTCCGTGGGACCTTTATATACATCAATAACGTAATATAACCTAACCTAACCCAACCTATCTTCTCGGCGGTAATATTTCACAACATTCCTGGCGAGTTGGCCTCTACGTCTCCGTGGGATCTTTATATATATCAATAACGTAATATAACATAACCTAACCCAATCTAACATCTCGGCGGTAATATTTGACATCATTCCTGGCGAGTTGGCCTCTACGTCGCCGTGGGACCTTTATATACATCAATAACGTAATATAACCTAACATAACCCAACCTAACATCTCAGCGGTAATATTTGACAACATTCCTGGCGAGTTGGCTTCTCCGTCCCCGTGGGACCTTTATATACATCAATAACGTAATATAACCTAACCTAATCCAACCTAACATCTCGGCGGTAATATTTGACAACATTCCCGGCGAGTTGGCTTCTCCGTCTCCGTGGGACCTTTATATACATCAATAACGTAATATAACATAACCTAACCCAACCTATCTTCTCGGCGGTAATATTTCACAACATTCCTGGCGAGTTGGCCTCTACGTCTCCGTGGGATCTTTATATATATCAATAACGTAATATAACATAACCTAACCCAATCTAACATCTCGGCGGTAATATTTGACATCATTCCTGGCGAGTTGGCCTCTACGTCGCCGTGGGACCTTTATATACATCAATAACGTAATATAACCTAACCTAACCCAACCTAACATCTCGGCGGTAATATTTGACAACATTACTGGCGAGTTGGCTTCTCCGTCCCCGTGGGACCTTTATATACATCAATAACGTAATCTAACCTAACATAACCCAACCTAACATCTCGGCGGTAATATTTGACAACATTCCTGGCGAGTTGGCTTCTCCGTCCCCGTGGAACCTTTATATACATCAATAACGTAATATAACCTAACCTAACCCAAGCTTACATCTCGGCGGTAATATTTGACGACATTCCTGGCGAGTTGGCCTCTACGTTTCCGTGGGACCTTTATATACTTCAATAACGTAATATAACAAAACCTAACCCAATCTAGCATCTCGGCGGTAATATCTGACCACATTCCTGGCTTGTTGGCCTCTACGTCTCCGTGGGACCTTTATATACATCAATAACGTAATATAACCTAACCTAACCCAACCTACCACCTCTGCAGTAATATTTGACAACATTCCCGACGAGTTGGCTTCTCCGTCTCCGTGGGAACTTTATATACATCAATAACGTAATATAACCTAACCTAATCCAATCTAACATCTCGGCGGTAATATTTGACCACATTCCTGGCTTGTTGGCCTCTACGTCTCCGTGAGACCTTTATATACATCTATAACGTAATATAACCTAACCTAACCCAACCTAACATCTCGGCGGTAATATTTAAAAACATTCCTGGCGAGTTGGCATCTACGTCTCCGTGGGACCTTTATATACATCAATAACGTAATATAACCTAACCTAACCCAACCTAACATCTCGGCGGTAATATTTGACAACATTCCTGTCGAGTTGGCTTCTCCGTCCCCGTGGGACCTTTATATACATCAATAACGTAATATAACCTAACCTAATCCAACCTAACATCTCGGCGGTAATATTTGACAACATTCCCGGCGAGTTGGCTTCTCCGTCTCCGTGGGACCTTTATATACATCAATAACGTAATATAACCTAACCTAACCCAACCTATCTTCTCGGCGGTAATATTTCACAACATTCCTGGCGAGTTGGCCTCTACGTCTCCGTGGGACCTTCATATACATCAATAACGTAATATAACCTAACCTAACCCAACCTATCTTCTCGGCGGTAATATTTCACAACATTCCTGGCGAGTTGGCCTCTACGTCTCCGTGGGATCTTTATATATATCAATAACGTAATATAACATAACCTAACCCAATCTAACATCTCGGCGGTAATATTTGACATCATTCCTGGCGAGTTGGCCTCTACGTCGCCGTGGGACCTTTATATACATCAATAACGTAATATAACCTAACCTAACCCAACCTAACATCTCGGCGGTAATATTTGACAACATTACTGGCGAGTTGGCTTCTCCGTCCCCGTGGGACCTTTATATACATCAATAACGTAATATAACAAAACCTAACCCAATCTAGCATCTCGGCGGTAATATCTGACCACATTCCTGGCTTGTTGGCCTCTACGTCTCCGTGGGACCTTTATATACATCAATAACGTAATATAACCTAACCTAACCCAACCTACCACCTCTGCGGTAATATTTGACAACATTCCCGACGTGTTGGCTTCTCCGTCTCCGTGGGAACTTTATATACATCAATAACGTAATATAACCTAACCTAATCCAATCTAACATCTCGGCGGTAATATTTGACCACATTCCTGGCGAGTTGGCCTCTACGTCTCCGTGGGATCTTTATATATATCAATAACGTAATATAACATAACCTAACCCAATCTAACATCTCGGCGGTAATATTTGACATCATTCCTGGCGAGTTGGCCTCTACGTCGCCGTGGGACCTTTATATACATCAATAACGTAATATAACCTAACCTAACCCAACCTAACAT
Source organism: Xylocopa violacea (assembly GCA_963969225.1). NCBI lineage: Eukaryota > Metazoa > Arthropoda > Insecta > Hymenoptera > Apidae > Xylocopa > Xylocopa violacea. Next base: position 5,833,923 of record CAXAJV010000001.1, read on the forward strand.
CTCGGCGGTAATATTTGACAACATTCCCGGCGAGTTGGCTTCTCCGTCTCCGTGGGACCTTTATATACATCAATAACGTAATATAACCTAACCTAACCCAACCTATCTTCTCGGCGGTAATATTTGACAACATTCCCGGCGAGTTGGCTTCTCCGTCTCCGTGGGACCTTTATATACATCAATAACGTAATATAACCTAACCTAATCCAATCTAACATCTCGGCGGTAATATTTGACCACATTCCTGGCTTGTTGGCCTCTACGTCTCCGTGAGAGCTTTATATACATCTATAACGTAATATAACCTAACCTAATCCAACCTAACATCTCGGCGGTAATATTTGACAACATTCCCGGCGAGTTGGCTTCTCCGTCTCCGTGGGATCTTTATATATATCAATAACGTAATATAACATAACCTAACCCAATCTAACATCTCGGCGGTAATATTTGACATCATTCCTGGCGAGTTGGCCTCTACGTCGCCGTGGGACCTTTATATACATCAATAACGTAATATAACCTAACATAACCCAACCTAACATCTCAGCGGTAATATTTGACAACATTCCTGGCGAGTTGGCTTCTCCGTCCCCGTGGGACCTTTATATACATCAATAACGTAATATAACCTAACCTAATCCAACCTAACATCTCGGCGGTAATATTTGACAACATTCCCGGCGAGTTGGCTTCTCCGTCTCCGTGGGACCTTTATATACATCAATAACGTAATATAACCTAACCTAACCCAACCTATCTTCTCGGCGGTAATATTTCACAACATTCCTGGCGAGTTGGCCTCTACGTCTCCGTGGGATCTTTATATATATCAATAACGTAATATAACATAACCTAACCCAATCTAACATCTCGGCGGTAATATTTGACATCATTCCTGGCGAGTTGGCCTCTACGTCGCCGTGGGACCTTTATATACATCAATAACGTAATATAACCTAACCTAACCCAACCTAACATCTCGGCGGTAATATTTGACAACATTACTGGCGAGTTGGCTTCTCCGTCCCCGTGGGACCTTTATATACATCAATAACGTAATCTAACCTAACATAACCCAACCTAACATCTCGGCGGTAATATTTGACAACATTCCTGGCGAGTTGGCTTCTCCGTCCCCGTGGAACCTTTATATACATCAATAACGTAATATAACCTAACCTAACCCAAGCTTACATCTCGGCGGTAATATTTGACGACATTCCTGGCGAGTTGGCCTCTACGTTTCCGTGGGACCTTTATATACTTCAATAACGTAATATAACAAAACCTAACCCAATCTAGCATCTCGGCGGTAATATCTGACCACATTCCTGGCTTGTTGGCCTCTACGTCTCCGTGGGACCTTTATATACATCAATAACGTAATATAACCTAACCTAACCCAACCTACCACCTCTGCGGTAATATTTGACAACATTCCCGACGAGTTGGCTTCTCCGTCTCCGTGGGAACTTTATATACATCAATAACGTAATATAACCTAACCTAATCCAATCTAACATCTCGGCGGTAATATTTGACCACATTCCTGGCTTGTTGGCCTCTACGTCTCCGTGAGACCTTTATATACATCTATAACGTAATATAACCTAACCTAACCCAACCTAACATCTCGGCGGTAATATTTGAAAACATTCCTGGCGAGTTGGCATCTACGTCTCCGTGGGACATTTATATACATCAATAACGTAATATAACCTAACCTAACCCAACCTATTTTCTCGGCGGTAATATTTCACAACATTCCTGGCGAGTTGGCCTCTACGTTTCCGTGGGACCTTTATATACTTCAATAACGTAATATAACAAAACCTAACCCAATCTAGCATCTCGGCGGTAATATCTGACCACATTCCTGGCTTGTTGGCCTCTACGTCTCCGTGGGACCTTTATATACATCAATAACGTAATATAACCTAACCTAACCCAACCTACCACCTCTGCGGTAATATTTGACAACATTCCCGACGTGTTGGCTTCTCCGTCTCCGTGGGAACTTTATATACATCAATAACGTAATATAACCTAACCTAATCCAATCTAACATCTCGGCGGTAATATTTGACCACATTCCTGGCGAGTTGGCCTCTACGTCTCCGTGGGATCTTTATATATATCAATAACGTAATATAACATAACCTAACCCAATCTAACATCTCGGCGGTAATATTTGACATCATTCCTGGCGAGTTGGCCTCTACGTCGCCGTGGGACCTTTATATACATCAATAACGTAATATAACCTAACCTAACCCAACCTAACATCTCGGCGGTAATATTTGACAACATTCCCGGCGAGTTGGCTTCTCCGTCTCCGTGGGACCTTTATATACATCAATAACGTAATATAACCTAACCTAACCCAACCTATCTTCTCGGCGGTAATATTTGACAACATTCCCGGCGAGTTGGCTTCTCCGTCTCCGTGGGACCTTTATATACATCAATAACGTAATATAACATAACCTAACCCAATCTAACATCTCGGCGGTAATATTTGACATCATTCCTGGCGAGTTGGCCTCTACGTCGCCGTGGGACCTTTATATACATCAATAACGTAATATAACCTAACCTAACCCAACCTAACATCTCGGCGGTAATATTTGACAACATTACTGGCGAGTTGGCTTCTCCGTCCCCGTGGGACCTTTATATACATCAATAACGTAATCTAACCTAACATAACCCAACCTAACATCTCGGCGGTAATATTTGACAACATTCCTGGCGAGTTGGCTTCTCCGTCCCCGTGGAACCTTTATATACATCAATAACGTAATATAACCTAACCTAACCCAAGCTTACATCTCGGCGGTAATATTTGACGACATTCCTGGCGAGTTGGCCTCTACGTTTCCGTGGGACCTTTATATACTTCAATAACGTAATATAACAAAACCTAACCCAATCTAGCATCTCGGCGGTAATATCTGACCACATTCCTGGCTTGTTGGCCTCTACGTCTCCGTGGGACCTTTATATACATCAATAACGTAATATAACCTAACCTAACCCAACCTACCACCTCTGCGGTAATATTTGACAACATTCCCGACGAGTTGGCTTCTCCGTCTCCGTGGGAACTTTATATACATCAATAACGTAATATAACCTAACCTAATCCAATCTAACATCTCGGCGGTAATATTTGACCACATTCCTGGCTTGTTGGCCTCTACGTCTCCGTGAGACCTTTATATACATCTATAACGTAATATAACCTAACCTAACCCAACCTAACATCTCGGCGGTAATATTTGAAAACATTCCTGGCGAGTTGGCATCTACGTCTCCGTGGGACATTTATATACATCAATAACGTAATATAACCTAACCTAACCCAACCTATTTTCTCGGCGGTAATATTTCACAACATTCCTGGCGAGTTGGCCTCTACGTTTCCGTGGGACCTTTATATACTTCAATAACGTAATATAACAAAACCTAACCCAATCTAGCATCTCGGCGGTAATATCTGACCACATTCCTGGCTTGTTGGCCTCTACGTCTCCGTGGGACCTTTATATACATCAATAACGTAATATAACCTAACCTAACCCAACCTACCACCTCTGCGGTAATATTTGACAACATTCCCGACGTGTTGGCTTCTCCGTCTCCGTGGGAACTTTATATACATCAATAACGTAATATAACCTAACCTAATCCAATCTAACATCTCGGCGGTAATATTTGACCACATTCCTGGCGAGTTGGCCTCTACGTCTCCGTGGGATCTTTATATATATCAATAACGTAATATAACATAACCTAACCCAATCTAACATCTCGGCGGTAATATTTGACATCATTCCTGGCGAGTTGGCCTCTACGTCGCCGTGGGACCTTTATATACATCAATAACGTAATATAACCTAACCTAACCCAACCTAACATCTCGGCGGTAATATTTGACAACATTCCCGGCGAGTTGGCTTCTCCGTCTCCGTGGGACCTTTATATACATCAATAACGTAATATAACCTAACCTAACCCAACCTATCTTCTCGGCGGTAATATTTGACAACATTCCCGGCGAGTTGGCTTCTCCGTCTCCGTGGGACCTTTATATACATCAATAACGTAATATAACCTAACCTAATCCAATCTAACATCTCGGCGGTAATATTTGACCACATTCCTGGCTTGTTGGCCTCTACGTCTCCGTGAGAGCTTTATATACATCTATAACGTAATATAACCTAACCTAATCCAACCTAACATCTCGGCGGTAATATTTGACAACATTCCCGGCGAGTTGGCTTCTCCGTCTCCGTGGGACCTTTATATACATCAATAACGTAATATAACCTAACCTAACCCAACCTATCTTCTCGGCGGTAATATTTCACAACATTCCTGGCGAGTTGGACTCTACGTCTCCGTGGGATCTTTATATATATCAATAACGTAATATAACATAACCTAACCCAACCTAACATCTCGGCGGTAATATTTGAAAACATTCCTGGCGAGTTGGCATCTACGTCTCCGTGGGACCTTTATATACATCAATAACGTAATATAACCTAACCTAACCCAACCTAACATCTCGGCGGTAATATTTGACAACATTCCTGTCGAGTTGGCTTCTCCGTCCCCGTGGGACCTTTATATACATCAATAACGTAATATAACCTAACCTAATCCAACCTAACATCTCGGCGGTAATATTTGATATCATTCCTGGCGAGTTGGCCTCTACGTCGCCGTGGGACCTTTATATACATCAATAACGTAATATAACCTAACCTAACCCAACCTAACATCTCGGCGGTAATATTTGACAACATTCCCGGCGAGTTGGCTTCTCCGTCTCCGTGGGACCTTTATATACATCAATAACGTAATATAACCTAACCTAACCCAACCTATCTTCTCGGCGGTAATATTTCACAACATTCCTGGCGAGTTGGCCTCTACGTCTCCGTGGGATCTTTATATATATCAATAACGTAATATAACATAACCTAACCCAATCTAACATCTCGGCGGTAATATTTGATATCATTCCTGGCGAGTTGGCCTCTACGTCGCCGTGGGACCTTTATATACATCAATAACGTAATATAACCTAACCTAACCCAACCTAACATCTCGGCGGTAATATTTGACAACATTACTGGCGAGTTGGCTTCTCCGTCTCCGTGGGACCTTTATATACATCAATAACGTAATCTAACCTAACATAACCCAACCTAACATCTCGGCGGTAATATTTGACAACATTCCTGGCGAGTTGGCTTCTCCGTCCCCGTGGAACCTTTATATACATCAATAACGTAATATAACCTAACCTAACCCAAGCTTACATCTTGGCGGTAATATTTGACGACATTCCTGGCGAGTTGGCCTCTACGTTTCCGTGGGACCTTTATATACTTCAATAACGTAATATAACAAAACCTAACCCAATCTAGCATCTCGGCGGTAATATCTGACCACATTCCTGGCTTGTTGGCCTCTACGTCTCCGTGGGACCTTTATATACATCAATAACGTAATATAACCTAACCTAACCCAACCTACCACCTCTGCGGTAATATTTGACAACATTCCCGACGAGTTGGCTTCTCCGTCTCCGTGGGAACTTTATATACATCAATAACGTAATATAACCTAACCTAATCCAATCTAACATCTCGGCGGTAATATTTGACCACATTCCTGGCTTGTTGGCCTCTACGTCTCCGTGAGACCTTTATATACATCTATAACGTAATATAACCTAACCTAACCCAACCTATTTTCTCGGCGGTAATATTTCACAACATTCCTGGCGAGTTGGCCTCTACGTCTCCGTGGGATCTTTATATATATCAATAACGTAATATAACATAACCTAACCCAATCTAACATCTCGGCGGTAATATTTGACATCATTCCTGGCAAGTTGGCCTCTACGTCGCCGTGGGACCTTTATATACATCAATAACGTAATATAACCTAACCTAACCCAACCTAACATCTCGGCGGTAATATTTGACAACATTCCCGGCGAGTTGGCTTCTCCGTCTCCGTGGGACCTTTATATACATCAATAACGTAATATAACCTAACCTAACCCAACCTATCTTCTCGGCGGTAATATTTGACAACATTCCCGGCGAGTTGGCTTCTCCGTCTCCGTGGGACCTTTATATACATCAATAACGTAATATAACCTAACCTAATCCAATCTAACATCTCGGCGGTAATATTTGACCACATTCCTGGCTTGTTGGCCTCTACGTCTCCGTGAGAGCTTTATATACATCTATAACGTAATATAACCTAACCTAATCCAACCTAACATCTCGGCGGTAATATTTGACAACATTCCCGGCGAGTTGGCTTCTCCGTCTCCGTGGGACCTTTATATACATCAATAACGTAATATAACCTAACCTAACCCAACCTATCTTCTCGGCGGTAATATTTCACAACATTCCTGGCGAGTTGGCCTCTACGTCTCCGTGGGATCTTTATATATATCAATAACGTAATATAACATAACCTAACCCAATCTAACATCTCGGCGGTAATATTTGACATCATTCCTGGCGAGTTGGCCTCTACGTCGCGGTGGGACCTTTATATACATCAATAACGTAATATAACCTAACATAACCCAACCTAACATCTCGGCGGTAATATTTGACAACATTCCTGGCGAGTTGGCTTCTCCGTCCCCGTGGGACCTTTATATACATCAATAACGTAATATAACCTAACCTAATCCAACCTAACATCTCGGCGGTAATATTTGACAACATTCCCGGCGAGTTGGCTTCTCCGTCTCCGTGGGACCTTTATATACATCAATAACGTAATATAACCTAACCTAACCCAACCTATCTTCTCGGCGGTAATATTTCACAACATTCCTGGCGAGTTGGCCTCTACGTCTCCGTGGGATCTTTATATATATCAATAACGTAATATAACATAACCTAACCCAATCTAACATCTCGGCGGTAATATTTGACCACATTCCTGGCTTGTTGGCCTCTACGTCTCCGTGAGACCTTTATATACATCTATAACGTAATATAACCTAACCTAACCCAACCTAACATCTCGGCGGTAATATTTGAAAACATTCCTGGCGAGTTGGCATCTACGTCTCCGTGGGACATTTATATACATCAATAACGTAATATAACCTAACCTAACCCAACCTATTTTCTCGGCGGTAATATTTCACAACATTCCTGGCGAGTTGGCCTCTACGTCTCCGTGGGATCTTTATATATATCAATAACGTAATATAACATAACCTAACCCAATCTAACATCTCGGCGGTAATATTTGACATCATTCCTGGCAAGTTGGCCTCTACGTCGCCGTGGGACCTTTATATACATCAATAACGTAATATAACCTAACCTAACCCAACCTAACATCTCGGCGGTAATATTTGACAACATTCCCGGCGAGTTGGCTTCTCCGTCTCCGTGGGACCTTTATATACATCAATAACGTAATATAACCTAACCTAACCCAACCTATCTTCTCGGCGGTAATATTTGACAACATTCCCGGCGAGTTGGCTTCTCCGTCTCCGTGGGACCTTTATATACATCAATAACGTAATATAAACTAACCTAATCCAATCTAACATCTCGGCGGTAATATTTGACCACATTCCTGGCTTGTTGGCCTCTACGTCTCCGTGAGAGCTTTATATACATCTATAACGTAATATAACCTAACCTAATCCAACCTAACATCTCGGCGGTAATATTTGACAACATTCCCGGCGAGTTGGCTTCTCCGTCTCCGTGGGACCTTTATATACATCAATAACGTAATATAACCTAACCTAACCCAACCTATCTTCTCGGCGGTAATATTTCACAACATTCCTGGCGAGTTGGCCTCTACGTCTCCGTGGGATCTTTATATATATCAATAACGTAATATAACATAACCTAACCCAACCTAACATCTCGGCGGTAATATTTGAAAACATTCCTGGCGAGTTGGCATCTACGTCTCCGTGGGACCTTTATATACATCAATAACGTAATATAACCTAACCTAACCCAACCTAACATCTCGGCGGTAATATTTGACAACATTCCTGTCGAGTTGGCTTCTCCGTCCCCGTGGGACCTTTATATACATCAATAACGTAATATAACCTAACCTAATCCAACCTAACATCTCGGCGGTAATATTTGACAACATTCCCGGCGAGTTGGCTTCTCCGTCTCCGTGGGACCTTTATATACATCAATAACGTAATATAACCTAACCTAACCCAACCTATCTTCTCGGCGGTAATATTTCACAACATTCCTGGCGAGTTGGCATCTACGTCTCCGTGGGATCTTTATATATATCAATAACGTAATATAACATAACCTAACCCAATCTAACATCTCGGCGGTAATATTTGACATCATTCCTGGCGAGTTGGCCTCTACGTCGCGGTGGGACCTTTATATACATCAATAACGTAATATAACCTAACATAACCCAACCTAACATCTCGGCGGTAATATTTGACAACATTCCTGGCGAGTTGGCTTCTCCGTCCCCGTGGGACCTTTATATACATCAATAACGTAATATAACCTAACCTAATCCAACCTAACATCTCGGCGGTAATATCTGACAACATTCCCGGCGAGTTGGCTTCTCCGTCTCCGTGGGACCTTTATATACATCAATAACGTAATATAACCTAACCTAACCCAACCTATCTTCTCGGCGGTAATATTTCACAACATTCCTGGCGAGTTGGCCTCTACCTCTCCGTGGGATCTTTATATATATCAATAACGTAATATAACATAACCTAACCCAATCTAACATCTCGGCGGTAATATTTGACATCATTCCTGGCGAGTTGGCCTCTACGTCGCCGTGGGACCTTTATATACATCAATAACGTAATATAACCTAACCTAACCCAACCTAACATCTCGGCGGTAATATTTGACAACATTACTGGCGAGTTGGCTTCTCCGTCCCCGTGGGACCTTTATATACATCAATAACGTAATCTAACCTAACATAACCCAACCTAACATCTCGGCGGTAATATTTGACAACATTCCTGGCGAGTTGGCTTCTCCGTCCCCGTGGAACCTTTATATACATCAATAACGTAATATAACCTAACCTAACCCAAGCTTACATCTCGGCGGTAATATTTGACGACATTCCTGGCGAGTTGGCCTCTACGTTTCCGTGGGACCTTTATATACTTCAATAACGTAATATAACAAAACCTAACCCAATCTAGCATCTCGGCGGTAATATCTGACCACATTCCTGGCTTGTTGGCCTCTACGTCTCCGTGGGACCTTTATATACATCAATAACGTAATATAACCTAACCTAACCCAACCTACCACCTCTGCGGTAATATTTGACAACATTCCCGACGAGTTGGCTTCTCCGTCTCCGTGGGAACTTTATATACATCAATAACGTAATATAACCTAACCTAATCCAATCTAACATCTCGGCGGTAATATTTGACCACATTCCTGGCTTGTTGGCCTCTACGTCTCCGTGAGACCTTTATATACATCTATAACGTAATATAACCTAACCTAACCCAACCTAACATCTCGGCGGTAATATTTGAAAACATTCCTGGCGAGTTGGCATCTACGTCTCCGTGGGACATTTATATACATCAATAACGTTATATAACCTAACCTAACCCAACCTATTTTCTCGGCGGTAATATTTCACAACATTCCTGGCGAGTTGGCCTCTACCTCTCCGTGGGATCTTTATATATATCAATAACGTAATATAACATAACCTAACCCAATCTAACATCTCGGCGGTAATATTTGACATCATTCCTGGCGAGTTGGCCTCTACGTCGCCGTGGGACCTTTATATACATCAATAACGTAATATAACCTAACCTAACCCAACCTAACATCTCGGCGGTAATATTTGACAACATTACTGGCGAGTTGGCTTCTCCGTCCCCGTGGGACCTTTATATACATCAATAACGTAATCTAACCTAACATAACCCAACCTAACATCTCGGCGGTAATATTTGACAACATTCCTGGCGAGTTGGCTTCTCCGTCCCCGTGGAACCTTTATATACATCAATAACGTAATATAACCTAACCTAACCCAAGCTTACATCTCGGCGGTAATATTTGACGACATTCCTGGCGAGTTGGCCTCTACGTTTCCGTGGGACCTTTATATACTTCAATAACGTAATATAACAAAACCTAACCCAATCTAGCATCTCGGCGGTAATATCTGACCACATTCCTGGCTTGTTGGCCTCTACGTCTCCGTGGGACCTTTATATACATCAATAACGTAATATAACCTAACCTAACCCAACCTACCACCTCTGCGGTAATATTTGACAACATTCCCGACGAGTTGGCTTCTCCGTCTCCGTGGGAACTTTATATACATCAATAACGTAATATAACCTAACCTAATCCAATCTAACATCTCGGCGGTAATATTTGACCACATTCCTGGCTTGTTGGCCTCTACGTCTCCGTGAGACCTTTATATACATCTATAACGTAATATAACCTAACCTAACCCAACCTAACATCTCGGCGGTAATATTTGAAAACATTCCTGGCGAGTTGGCATCTACGTCTCCGTGGGACATTTATATACATCAATAACGTAATATAACCTAACCTAACCCAACCTATTTTCTCGGCGGTAATATTTCACAACATTCCTGGCGAGTTGGCCTCTACGTCTCCGTGGGATCTTTATATATATCAATAACGTAATATAACATAACCTAACCCAATCTAACATCTCGGCGGTAATATTTGACATCATTCCTGGCGAGTTGGCCTCTACGTCGCCGTGGGACCTTTATATACATCAATAACGTAATATAACCTAACCTAACCCAACCTAACTTCTCGGCGGTAATATTTGAAAGCATACCTGGCGAGGTGGCCTCTACGTCTCCGTGCGATGTTTATATACATCAATAAGGTAATATAAGCTAGCCTAACCCAATCTAACATCTCGGCGGTAATATTTGACAACATTCCCGGCGAGTTGGCTTCTCCGTCTCCGTGGGACCTTTATATACATCAATAACGTAATATAACCTAACCTAACCCAACCTATCTTCTCGGCGGTAATATTTGACAACATTCCCGGCGAGTTGGCTTCTCCGTCTCCGTGGGACCTTTATATACATCAATAACGTAATATAACCTAACCTAATCCAATCTAACATCTCGGCGGTAATATTTGACCACATTCCTGGCTTGTTGGCCTCTACGTCTCCGTGAGACCTTTATATACATCTATAACGTAATATAACCTAACCTAATCCAACCTAACATCTCGGCGGTAATATTTGACAACATTCCCGGCGAGTTGGCTTCTCCGTCTCCGTGGGACCTTTATATACATCAATAACGTAATATAACCTAACCTAACCCAACCTATCTTCTCGGCGGTAATATTTCACAACATTCCTGGCGAGTTGGCCTCTACGTCTCCGTGGGATCTTTATATATATCAATAACGTAATATAACATAACCTAACCCAATCTAACATCTCGGCGGTAATATTTGACATCATTCCTGGCGAGTTGGCCTCTACGTCGCCGTGGGACCTTTATATACATCAATAACGTAATATAACCTAACCTAACCCAACCTAACATCTCGGCGGTAATATTTGACAACATTACTGGCGAGTTGGCTTCTCCGTCCCCGTGGGACATTTATATACATCAATAACGTAATCTAACCTAACATAACCCAACCTAACATCTCGGCGGTAATATTTGACAACATTCCTGGCGAGTTGGCTTCTCCGTCCCCGTGGAACCTTTATATACATCAATAACGTAATATAACCTAACCTAACCCAACCTAACATCTCCGCGGTAATATTTGACAACATACCTGGCGACTTGGCCTCTACGTCTCGGTGGGCCCTTCATATACATCAATAACAAAAATATAACCTAACCTAAATCAACCTATCATCTTGGCGATAATATTTGACAAGATTCCTGGCGAGTTGGCCTCTAGGTCTCCGTGGGATCTTTATATACATCAATAACGTAATATCACATAACCTAACCCAATCTAGCATCTCGGCGGTGATATTTGACCACATTCCTGGCTTGTTGGCCTATACGTCTCCGTGAGACCTTTATATACATCTATAACGTAATATAACCTAACCTAAGCCAACCTTCAATCTCGGCGGTAATATTTGAAAACATTCCTGGCGAGTTGGCATCTACGTCTCCGTGGGACCTTCATATACATCAATAACGTAATATAACCTAACCTAACCCAACCTAACATCTCGGCGGTAATATTTCACAACATTCCTGGCGAGTTGGCCTCTACGTCTCCGTGGCATCTTTATATATATCAATAACGTAATATAACATAACCTAACCCAATCTAACATCTCGTCGGTAATATTTGACATCATTCCTGGCGATTTGGTTTCTACGTCTCCGTGGGACCTTTATATACATCAATAACGTAATATAACCTAACCTAACCCAACCTAACATCTCGGCGGTAATATTTGACAACATTCCTGGCGAGTTGGCTTCTCCGTCCCCGTGGGACCTTTATATACATCAATAACGTAATATAACCTAACCTAACCCAACCTAACTTCTCGGCGGTTATATTTGAAAACATACCTGGCGAGGTGGCATCTACGTCTCCGTGGGATATTTATATACATCAATAACATAATATAAGCTAGCCTAACCCAATCTAACATCTCGGCGGTAATATTTGACCACATTCCTGGCGAGTTGGCCTCTACGTCTTCGTGGGACCTTTATATACATCAATAACGTAATATAACTTAACCTAACCCAACCTAACATCTCCGCGGTAATATTTGACAACATACCTGGCGAGTTGGCCTCTTCGTCTCCGTGGGCCCTTCATATACATCAATAACAAAAATATAACCTAACCTAAATCAACCTAATATCTCGGCGGCAATATTTGACGACAATCCTGGCGAGTTGGCCTCTACGTTTCCGTGGGATATTTATATACATCAATAACATAATATAAGCTAGCCTAACACAACTAACATCTCCGCGGTAATATTTGACAACATACCTGGCGACTTGGCCTCTACGTCTCGGTGGGCCCTTCATACACAACAATAACAAAAATATAACCTAACCTAAATCAACCTATCATCTCGGCGATAATATTTGACAAGATTCCTGGCGAGTTGGCCTCTAGGTCTCCGTGGGATCTTTATATACATCAATAACGTAATATAACATAACCTAACCCAATCTAGCATCTCGGCGGTGATATTTGACCACATTCCTGGCTTGTTGGCCTCTACGTCTCCGTGAGACCTTTATATACATCTATAACGTAATATAACCTAACCTAACCCAACCTAACATCTCGGCGGTAATATTTGAAAACATTCCTGGCGAGTTGGCATCTACGTCTCCGTGGGACATTTATATACATCAATAACGTAATATAACCTAACCTAACCCAACCTATTTTCTCGGCGGTAATATTTCACAACATTCCTGGCGAGTTGGCCTCTACGTCTCCGTGGGATCTTTATATATATCAATAACGTAATATAACATAACCTAACCCAATCTAACATCTCGGCGGTAATATTTGACATCATTCCTGGCGAGTTGGCCTCTACGTCGCCGTGGGACCTTTATATACATCAATAACGTAATATAACCTAACCTAACCCAACCTAACTTCTCGGCGGTAATATTTGAAAGCATACCTGGCGAGGTGGCCTCTACGTCTCCGTGCGATGTTTATATACATCAATAAGGTAATATAAGCTAGCCTAACCCAATCTAACATCTCGGCGGTAATATTTGACAACATTCCCGGCGAGTTGGCTTCTCCGTCTCCGTGGGACCTTTATATACATCAATAACGTAATATAACCTAACCTAACCCAACCTATCTTCTCGGCGGTAATATTTGACAACATTCCCGGCGAGTTGGCTTCTCCGTCTCCGTGGGACCTTTATATACATCAATAACGTAATATAACCTAACCTAATCCAATCTAACATCTCGGCGGTAATATTTGACCACATTCCTGGCTTGTTGGCCTCTACGTCTCCGTGAGACCTTTATATACATCTATAACGTAATATAACCTAACCTAATCCAACCTAACATCTCGGCGGTAATATTTGACAACATTCCCGGCGAGTTGGCTTCTCCGTCTCCGTGGGACCTTTATATACATCAATAACGTAATATAACCTAACCTAACCCAACCTATCTTCTCGGCGGTAATATTTCACAACATTCCTGGCGAGTTGGCCTCTACGTCTCCGTGGGATCTTTATATATATCAATAACGTAATATAACATAACCTAACCCAATCTAACATCTCGGCGGTAATATTTGACATCATTCCTGGCGAGTTGGCCTCTACGTCGCCGTGGGACCTTTATATACATCAATAACGTAATATAACCTAACCTAACCCAACCTAACATCTCGGCGGTAATATTTGACAACATTACTGGCGAGTTGGCTTCTCCGTCCCCGTGGGACATTTATATACATCAATAACGTAATCTAACCTAACATAACCCAACCTAACATCTCGGCGGTAATATTTGACAACATTCCTGGCGAGTTGGCTTCTCCGTCCCCGTGGAACCTTTATATACATCAATAACGTAATATAACCTAACCTAACCCAACCTAACATCTCCGCGGTAATATTTGACAACATACCTGGCGACTTGGCCTCTACGTCTCGGTGGGCCCTTCATATACATCAATAACAAAAATATAACCTAACCTAAATCAACCTATCATCTTGGCGATAATATTTGACAAGATTCCTGGCGAGTTGGCCTCTAGGTCTCCGTGGGATCTTTATATACATCAATAACGTAATATCACATAACCTAACCCAATCTAGCATCTCGGCGGTGATATTTGACCACATTCCTGGCTTGTTGGCCTATACGTCTCCGTGAGACCTTTATATACATCTATAACGTAATATAACCTAACCTAAGCCAACCTTCAATCTCGGCGGTAATATTTGAAAACATTCCTGGCGAGTTGGCATCTACGTCTCCGTGGGACCTTCATATACATCAATAACGTAATATAACCTAACCTAACCCAACCTAACATCTCGGCGGTAATATTTCACAACATTCCTGGCGAGTTGGCCTCTACGTCTCCGTGGCATCTTTATATATATCAATAACGTAATATAACATAACCTAACCCAATCTAACATCTCGTCGGTAATATTTGACATCATTCCTGGCGATTTGGTTTCTACGTCTCCGTGGGACCTTTATATACATCAATAACGTAATATAACCTAACCTAACCCAACCTAACATCTCGGCGGTAATATTTGACAACATTCCTGGCGAGTTGGCTTCTCCGTCCCCGTGGGACCTTTATATACATCAATAACGTAATATAACCTAACCTAACCCAACCTAACTTCTCGGCGGTTATATTTGAAAACATACCTGGCGAGGTGGCATCTACGTCTCCGTGGGATATTTATATACATCAATAACATAATATAAGCTAGCCTAACCCAATCTAACATCTCGGCGGTAATATTTGACCACATTCCTGGCGAGTTGGCCTCTACGTCTTCGTGGGACCTTTATATACATCAATAACGTAATATAACTTAACCTAACCCAACCTAACATCTCCGCGGTAATATTTGACAACATACCTGGCGAGTTGGCCTCTTCGTCTCCGTGGGCCCTTCATATACATCAATAACAAAAATATAACCTAACCTAAATCAACCTAATATCTCGGCGGCAATATTTGACGACAATCCTGGCGAGTTGGCCTCTACGTTTCCGTGGGATATTTATATACATCAATAACATAATATAAGCTAGCCTAACACAACTAACATCTCCGCGGTAATATTTGACAACATACCTGGCGACTTGGCCTCTACGTCTCGGTGGGCCCTTCATACACAACAATAACAAAAATATAACCTAACCTAAATCAACCTATCATCTCGGCGATAATATTTGACAAGATTCCTGGCGAGTTGGCCTCTAGGTCTCCGTGGGATCTTTATATACATCAATAACGTAATATAACATAACCTAACCCAATCTAGCATCTCGGCGGTGATATTTGACCACATTCCTGGCTTGTTGGCCTCTACGTCTCCGTGAGACCTTTATATACATCTATAACGTAATATAACCTAACCTAAGCCAACCTTCAATCTCGGCGGTAATATTTGAAAACATTCCTGGCGAGTTGGCATCTACGTCTCCGTGGGACCTTCATATACATCAATAACGTAATATAACCTAACCTAACCCAACCTAACATCTCGGCGGTAATATTTCACAACATTCCTGGCGAGTTGGCCTCTACGTCTCCGTGGCATCTTTATATATATCAATAACGTAATATAACATAACCTAACCCAATCTAACATCTCGTCGGTAATATTTGACATCATTCCTGGCGATTTGGTTTCTACGTCTCCGTGGGACCTTTATATACATCAATAACGTAATATAACCTAACCTAACCCAACCTAACATCTCGGCGGTAATATTTGAAAACATTCCTGGCGAGTTGGCATCTACGTCTCCGTGGGACCTTTATATACATCAATAACGTAATATAACCTAACCTAACCCAACCTAACATCTCGGCGGTAATATTTGACAACATTCCTGGCGAGTTGGCTTCTCCGTCCCCGTGGGACCTTTATATACATCAATAACGTAATATAACCTAACCTAATCCAACCTGACATCTCGGCGGTAATATTTGACAACATTCCCGGCGAGTTGGCTTCTCCGTCTCCGTGGGACCTTTATATACATCAATAACGTAATATAACCTAACCTAACCCAACCTATCTTCTCGGCGGTAATATTTCACAACATTCCTGGCGAGTTGGCCTCTACGTCTCCGTGGGATCTTTATATATATCAATAACGTAATATAACATAACCTAACCCAATCTAACATCTCGGCGGTAATATTTGACATCATTCCTGGCGAGTTGGCCTCTACGTCTTCGTGGGACCTTTATATACATCAATAACGTAATATAACCTAACCTAACCCAACCTAACATCTCGGCGGTAATATTTGACAACATTACTGGCGAGTTGGCTTCTCCGTCCCCGTGGGACCTTTATATACATCAATAACGTAATCTAACCTAACATAACCCAACCTAACATCTCGGCGGTAATATTTGACAACATTCCTGGCGAGTTGGCTTCTCCGTCCCCGTGGAACCTTTATATACATCAATAACGTAATATAACCTAACCTAACCCAACCTATCTTCTCGGCGGTAATATTTCACAACATTCCTGGCGAGTTGGCCTCTACGTCTCCGTGGGATCTTTATATATATCAATAACAAAAATATAACCTAACCTAAATCAACCTAACATCTCGGCGGTAATATTTGACGACAATCCTGGCGAGTTGGCCTCTACGTTTCCGTGGGATATTTATATACATCAATAACATAATATAAGCTAGCCTAACCCAACTAACATCTCCGCGGTAATATTTGACAACATACCTGGCGAGTTGGTCTCTACGTCTCCGTGGGACCTTTATATACATCAATAACGTAATATAACCTAACCTAACCCAACCTAACATCTCGGCGGTAATATTTGACAACATTCCTGTCGAGTTGGCTTCTCCGTCCCCGTGGGACCTTTATATACATCAATAACGTAATATAACCTAACCTAATCCAACCTAACATCTCGGCGGTAATATTTGACAACATTCCCGGCGAGTTGGCTTCTCCGTCTCCGTGGGACCTTTATATACATCAATAACGTAATATAACCTAACCTAACCCAACCTATCTTCTCGGCGGTAATATTTCACAACATTCCTGGCGAGTTGGCCTCTACGTCTCCGTGGGACCTTTATATACATCAATAACGTAATATAACCTAACCTAACCCAACCTATCTTCTCGGCGGTAATATTTCACAACATTCCTGGCGAGTTGGCCTCTACGTCTCCGTGGGATCTTTATATATATCAATAACGTAATATAACATAACCTAACCCAACCTAACATCTCGGCGGTAATATTTGAAAACATTCCTGGCGAGTTGGCATCTACGTCTCCGTGGGACCTTTATATACATCAATAACGTAATATAACCTAACCTAACCCGACCTAACATCTCGGCGGTAATATTTGACAACATTCCTGTCGAGTTGGCTTCTCCGTCCCCGTGGGACCTTTATATACATCAATAACGTAATATAACCTAACCTAATCCAACCTAACATCTCGGCGGTAATATTTGACAACATTCCCGGCGAGTTGGCTTCTCCGTCTCCGTGGGACCTTTATATACATCAATAACGTAATATAACCTAACCTAACCCAACCTATCTTCTCGGCGGTAATATTTCACAACATTCCTGGCGAGTTGGCCTCTACGTCTCCGTGGGACCTTTATATACATCAATAACGTAATATAACCTAACCTAACCCAACCTATCTTCTCGGCGGTAATATTTCACAACATTCCTGGCGAGTTGGCCTCTACGTCTCCGTGGGATCTTTATATATATCAATAACGTAATATAACATAACCTAACCCAACCTAACATCTCGGCGGTAATATTTGAAAACATTCCTGGCGAGTTGGCATCTACGTCTCCGTGGGACCTTTATATACATCAATAACGTAATATAACCTAACCTAACCCGACCTAACATCTCGGCGGTAATATTTGACAACATTCCTGTCGAGTTGGCTTCTCCGTCCCCGTGGGACCTTTATATACATCAATAACGTAATATAACCTAACCTAATCCAACCTAACATCTCGGCGGTAATATTTGACAACATTCCCGGCGAGTTGGCTTCTCCGTCTCCGTGGGACCTTTATATACATCAATAACGTAATATAACCTAACCTAACCCAACCTATCTTCTCGGCGGTAATATTTCACAACATTCCTGGCGAGTTGGCATCTACGTCTCCGTGGGATCTTTATATATATCAATAACGTAATATAACATAACCTAACCCAATCTAACATCTCGGCGGTAATATTTGACATCATTCCTGGCGAGTTGGCCTCTACGTCGCGGTGGGACCTTTATATACATCAATAACGTAATATAACCTAACATAACCCAACCTAACATCTCGGCGGTAATATTTGACAACATTCCTGGCGAGTTGGCTTCTCCGTCCCCGTGGGACCTTTATATACATCAATAACGTAATATAACCTAACCTAATCCAACCTAACATCTCGGCGGTAATATCTGACAACATTCCCGGCGAGTTGGCTTCTCCGTCTCCGTGGGACCTTTATATACATCAATAACGTAATATAACCTAACCTAACCCAACCTATCTTCTCGGCGGTAATATTTCACAACATTCCTGGCGAGTTGGCCTCTACCTCTCCGTGGGATCTTTATATATATCAATAACGTAATATAACATAACCTAACCCAATCTAACATCTCGGCGGTAATATTTGACATCATTCCTGGCGAGTTGGCCTCTACGTCGCCGTGGGACCTTTATATACATCAATAACGTAATATAACCTAACCTAACCCAACCTAACATCTCGGCGGTAATATTTGACAACATTACTGGCGAGTTGGCTTCTCCGTCCCCGTGGGACCTTTATATACATCAATAACGTAATCTAACCTAACATAACCCAACCTAACATCTCGGCGGTAATATTTGACAACATTCCTGGCGAGTTGGCTTCTCCGTCCCCGTGGAACCTTTATATACATCAATAACGTAATATAACCTAACCTAACCCAAGCTTACATCTCGGCGGTAATATTTGACGACATTCCTGGCGAGTTGGCCTCTACGTTTCCGTGGGACCTTTATATACTTCAATAACGTAATATAACAAAACCTAACCAAATCTAGCATCTCGGCGGTAATATCTGACCACATTCCTGGCTTGTTGGCCTCTACGTCTCCGTGGGACCTTTATATACATCAATAACGTAATATAACCTAACCTAACCCAACCTACCACCTCTGCGGTAATATTTGACAACATTCCCGACGAGTTGGCTTCTCCGTCTCCGTGGGAACTTTATATACATCAATAACGTAATATAACCTAACCTAATCCAATCTAACATCTCGGCGGTAATATTTGACCACATTCCTGGCTTGTTGGCCTCTACGTCTCCGTGAGACCTTTATATACATCTATAACGTAATATAACCTAACCTAACCCAACCTAACATCTCGGCGGTAATATTTGAAAACATTCCTGGCGAGTTGGCATCTACGTCTCCGTGGGACATTTATATACATCAATAACGTAATATAACCTAACCTAACCCAACCTATTTTCTCGGCGGTAATATTTCACAACATTCCTGGCGAGTTGGCCTCTACGTCTCCGTGGGATCTTTATATATATCAATAACGTAATATAACATAACCTAACCCAATCTAACATCTCGGCGGTAATATTTGACATCATTCCTGGCGAGTTGGCCTCTACGTCGCCGTGGGACCTTTATATACATCAATAACGTAATATAACCTAACCTAACCCAACCTAACTTCTCGGCGGTAATATTTGAAAACATACCTGGCGAGGTGGCCTCTACGTCTCCGTGCGATGTTTATATACATCAATAAGGTAATATAAGCTAGCCTAACCCAATCTAACATCTCGGCGGTAATATTTGACAACATTCCCGGCGAGTTGGCTTCTCCGTCTCCGTGGGACCTTTATATACATCAATAACGTAATATAACCTAACCTAACCCAACCTATCTTCTCGGCGGTAATATTTGACAACATTCCCGGCGAGTTGGCTTCTCCGTCTCCGTGGGACCTTTATATACATCAATAACGTAATATAACCTAACCTAATCCAATCTAACATCTCGGCGGTAATATTTGACCACATTCCTGGCTTGTTGGCCTCTACGTCTCCGTGAGACCTTTATATACATCTATAACGTAATATAACCTAACCTAATCCAACCTAACATCTCGGCGGTAATATTTGACAACATTCCCGGCGAGTTGGCTTCTCCGTCTCCGTGGGACCTTTATATACATCAATAACGTAATATAACCTAACCTAACCCAACCTATCTTCTCGGCGGTAATATTTCACAACATTCCTGGCGAGTTGGCCTCTACGTCTCCGTGGGATCTTTATATATATCAATAACGTAATATAACATAACCTAACCCAATCTAACATCTCGGCGGTAATATTTGACATCATTCCTGGCGAGTTGGCCTCTACGTCGCCGTGGGACCTTTATATACATCAATAACGTAATATAACCTAACCTAACCCAACCTAACATCTCGGCGGTAATATTTGACAACATTACTGGCGAGTTGGCTTCTCCGTCCCCGTGGGACCTTTATATACATCAATAACGTAATCTAACCTAACATAACCCAACCTAACATCTCGGCGGTAATATTTGACAACATTCCTGGCGAGTTGGCTTCTCCGTCCCCGTGGAACCTTTATATACATCAATAACGTAATATAACCTAACCTAACCCAACCTAACATCTCCGCGGTAATATTTGACAACATACCTGGCGACTTGGCCTCTACGTCTCGGTGGGCCCTTCATATACATCAATAACAAAAATATAACCTAACCTAAATCAACCTATCATCTTGGCGATAATATTTGACAAGATTCCTGGCGAGTTGGCCTCTAGGTCTCCGTGGGATCTTTATATACATCAATAACGTAATATCACATAACCTAACCCAATCTAGCATCTCGGCGGTGATATTTGACCACATTCCTGGCTTGTTGGCCTATACGTCTCCGTGAGACCTTTATATACATCTATAACGTAATATAACCTAACCTAAGCCAACCTTCAATCTCGGCGGTAATATTTGAAAACATTCCTGGCGAGTTGGCATCTACGTCTCCGTGGGACCTTCATATACATCAATAACGTAATATAACCTAACCTAACCCAACCTAACATCTCGGCGGTAATATTTCACAACATTCCTGGCGAGTTGGCCTCTACGTCTCCGTGGCATCTTTATATATATCAATAACGTAATATAACATAACCTAACCCAATCTAACATCTCGTCGGTAATATTTGACATCATTCCTGGCGATTTGGTTTCTACGTCTCCGTGGGACCTTTATATACATCAATAACGTAATATAACCTAACCTAACCCAACCTAACATCTCGGCGGTAATATTTGACAACATTCCTGGCGAGTTGGCTTCTCCGTCCCCGTGGGACCTTTATATACATCAATAACGTAATATAACCTAACCTAACCCAACCTAACTTCTCGGCGGTTATATTTGAAAACATACCTGGCGAGGTGGCATCTACGTCTCCGTGGGATATTTATATACATCAATAACATAATATAAGCTAGCCTAACCCAATCTAACATCTCGGCGGTAATATTTCACAACATTCCTGGCGAGTTGGCCTCTACGTCTCCGTGGCATCTTTATATATATCAATAACGTAATATAACATAACCTAACCCAATCTAACATCTCGTCGGTAATATTTGACATCATTCCTGGCGATTTGGTTTCTACGTCTCCGTGGGACCTTTATATACATCAATAACGTAATATAACCTAACCTAACCCAACCTAACATCTCGGCGGTAATATTTGAAAACATTCCTGGCGAGTTGGCATCTACGTCTCCGTGGGACCTTTATATACATCAATAACGTAATATAACCTAACCTAACCCAACCTAACATCTCGGCGGTAATATTTGACAACATTCCTGGCGAGTTGGCTTCTCCGTCCCCGTGGGACCTTTATATACATCAATAACGTAATATAACCTAACCTAATCCAACCTGACATCTCGGCGGTAATATTTGACAACATTCGCGGCGAGTTGGCTTCTCCGTCTCCGTGGGACCTTTATATACATCAATAACGTAATATAACCTAACCTAACCCAACCTATCTTCTCGGCGGTAATATTTCACAACATTCCTGGCGAGTTGGCCTCTACGTCTCCGTGGGATCTTTATATATATCAATAACGTAATATAACATAACCTAACCCAATCTAACATCTCGGCGGTAATATTTGACATCATTCCTGGCGAGTTGGCCTCTACGTCTTCGTGGGACCTTTATATACATCAATAACGTAATATAACCTAACCTAACCCAACCTAACATCTCGGCGGTAATATTTGACAACATTACTGGCGAGTTGGCTTCTCCGTCCCCGTGGGACCTTTATATACATCAATAACGTAATCTAACCTAACCTAACCCAACCTAACATCTCCGCGGTAATATTTGACAACATACCTGGCGAGTTGGCCTCTTCGTCTCCGTGGGCCCTTCATATACATCAATAACAAAAATATAACCTAACCTAAATCAACCTAATATCTCGGCGGTAATATTTGACGACAATCCTGGCGAGTTGGCCTCTACGTTTCCGTGGGATATTTATATACATCAATAACATAATATAAGCTAGCCTAACACAACTAACATCTCCGCGGTAATATTTGACAACATACCTGGCGACTTGGCCTCTACGTCTCGGTGGGCCCTTCATACACATCAATAACAAAAATATAACCTAACCTAAATCAACCTATCATCTCGGCGATAATATTTGACAAGATTCCTGGCGAGTTGGCCTCTAGGTCTCCGTGGGATCTTTATATACATCAATAACGTAATATAACATAACCTAACCCAATCTAGCATCTCGGCGGTGATATTTGACCACATTCCTGGCTTGTTGGCCTCTACGTCTCCGTGAGACCTTTATATACATCTATAACGTAATATAACCTATCCTAAGCCAACCTTCAATCTCGGCGGTAATATTTGAAAACATTCCTGGCGAGTTGGCATCTACGTCTCCGTGGGACCTTCATATACATCAATAACGTAATATAACCTAACCTAACCCAACCTAACATCTCGGCGGTAATATTTCACAACATTCCTGGCGAGTTGGCCTCTACGTCGCCGTGGCATCTTTATATATATCAATAACGTAATATAACATAACCTAACCCAATCTAACATCTCGTCGGTAATATTTGACATCATTCCTGGCGATTTGGTTTCTACGTCTCCGTGGGACCTTTATATACATCAATAACGTAATATAACCTAACCTAACCCAACCTAACATCTCGGCGGTAATATTTGAAAACATTCCTGGCGAGTTGGCATCTACGTCTCCGTGGGACCTTTATATACATCAATAACGTAATATAACCTAACCTAACCCAACCTAACATCTCGGCGGTAATATTTGACAACATTCCTGGCGAGTTGGCTTCTCCGTCCCCGTGGGACCTTTATATACATCAATAACGTAATATAACCTAACCTAATCCAACCTGACATCTCGGCGGTAATATTTGACAACATTCCCGGCGAGTTGGCTTCTCCGTCTCCGTGGGACCTTTATATACATCAATAACGTAATATAACCTAACCTAACCCAACCTATCTTCTCGGCGGTAATATTTCACAACATTCCTGGCGAGTTGGCCTCTACGTCTCCGTGGGATCTTTATATATATCAATAACGTAATATAACATAACCTAACCCAATCTAACATCTCGGCGGTAATATTTGACATCATTCCTGGCGAGTTGGCCTCTACGTCTTCGTGGGACCTTTATATACATCAATAACGTAATATAACCTAACCTAACCCAACCTAACATCTCGGCGGTAATATTTGACAACATTACTGGCGAGTTGGCTTCTCCGTCCCCGTGGGACCTTTATATACATCAATAACGTAATCTAACCTAACATAACCCAACCTAACATCTCGGCGGTAATATTTGACGACAATCCTGGCGAGTTGGCCTCTACGTTTCCGTGGGATATTTATATACATCAATAACATAATATAAGCTAGCCTAACCCAACTAACATCTCCGCGGTAATATTTGACAACATACCTGGCGAGTTGGTCTCTACGTCTCCGTGGGCCCTTCATACACATCAATAACAAAAATATAACCTAACCTAAATCAACCTATCATCTCGGCGATAATATTTGACAAGATTCCTGGCGAGTTGACCTCTACGTCTCCGTGGGATCTTTATATACATCAATAACGTAATATAACCTAACCTAACCCAACCTATCTTCTCGGCGGTAATATTTCACAACATTCCTGGCGAGTTGGCCTCTACGTCTCCGTGGGATCTTTATATATATCAATAACGTAATATAACATAACCTAACCCAATCTAACATCTCGGCGGTAATATTTGACATCATTCCTGGCGAGTTGGCCTCTACGTCGCGGTGGGACCTTTATATACATCAATAACGTAATATAACCTAACATAACCCAACCTAACATCTCGGCGGTAATATTTGACAACATTCCTGGCGAGTTGGCTTCTCCGTCCCCGTGGGACCTTTATATACATCAATAACGTAATATAACCTAACCTAATCCAACCTAACATCTCGGCGGTAATATTTGACAACATTCCCGGCGAGTTGGCTTCTCCGTCTCCGTGGGACCTTTATATACATCAATAACGTAATATAACCTAACCTAACCCAACCTATCTTCTCGGCGGTAATATTTCACAACATTCCTGGCGAGTTGGCCTCTACGTCTCCGTGGGATCTTTATATATATCAATAACGTAATATAACATAACCTAACCCAATCTAACATCTCGGCGGTAATATTTGACATCATTCCTGGCGAGTTGGCCTCTACGTCGCCGTGGGACCTTTATATACATCAATAACGTAATATAACCTAACATAACCCAACCTAACATCTCAGCGGTAATATTTGACAACATTCCTGGCGAGTTGGCTTCTCCGTCCCCGTGGGACCTTTATATACATCAATAACGTAATATAACCTAACCTAATCCAACCTAACATCTCGGCGGTAATATTTGACAACATTCCCGGCGAGTTGGCTTCTCCGTCTCCGTGGGACCTTTATATACATCAATAACGTAATATAACCTAACCTAACCCAACCTATCTTCTCGGCGGTAATATTTCACAACATTCCTGGCGAGTTGGCCTCTACGTCTCCGTGGGATCTTTATATATATCAATAACGTAATATAACATAACCTAACCCAATCTAACATCTCGGCGGTAATATTTGACATCATTCCTGGCGAGTTGGCCTCTACGTCGCCGTGGGACCTTTATATACATCAATAACGTAATATAACCTAACCTAATCCAACCTAACATCTCGGCGGTAATATTTGACAACATTACTGGCGAGTTGGCTTCTCCGTCCCCGTGGGACCTTTATATACATCAATAACGTAATCTAACCTCACATAACCCAACCTAACATCTCGGCGGTAATATTTGACAACATTCCTGGCGAGTTGGCTTCTCCGTCCCCGTGGAACCTTTATATACATCAATAACGTAATATAACCTAACCTAACCCAAGCTTACATCTCGGCGGTAATATTTGACGACATTCCTGGCGAGTTGGCCTCTACGTTTCCGTGGGACCTTTATATACTTCAATAACGTAATATAACAAAACCTAACCCAATCTAGCATCTCGGCGGTAATATCTGACCACATTCCTGGCTTGTTGGCCTCTACGTCTCCGTGGGACCTTTATATACATCAATAACGTAATATAACCTAACCTAACCCAACCTACCACCTCTGCGGTAATATTTGACAACATTCCCGACGAGTTGGCTTCTCCGTCTCCGTGGGAACTTTATATACATCAATAACGTAATATAACCTAACCTAATCCAATCTAACATCTCGGCGGTAATATTTGACCACATTCCTGGCTTGTTGGCCTCTACGTCTCCGTGAGACCTTTATATACATCTATAACGTAATATAACCTAACCTAACCCAACCTAACATCTCGGCGGTAATATTTGAAAACATTCCTGGCGAGTTGGCATCTACGTCTCCGTGGGACATTTATATACATCAATAACGTTATATAACCTAACCTAACCCAACCTATTTTCTCGGCGGTAATATTTCACAACATTCCTGGCGAGTTGGCCTCTACCTCTCCGTGGGATCTTTATATATATCAATAACGTAATATAACATAACCTAACCCAATCTAACATCTCGGCGGTAATATTTGACATCATTCCTGGCGAGTTGGCCTCTACGTCGCCGTGGGACCTTTATATACATCAATAACGTAATATAACCTAACCTAACCCAACCTAACATCTCGGCGGTAATATTTGACAACATTACTGGCGAGTTGGCTTCTCCGTCCCCGTGGGACCTTTATATACATCAATAACGTAATCTAACCTAACATAACCCAACCTAACATCTCGGCGGTAATATTTGACAACATTCCTGGCGAGTTGGCTTCTCCGTCCCCGTGGAACCTTTATATACATCAATAACGTAATATAACCTAACCTAACCCAAGCTTACATCTCGGCGGTAATATTTGACGACATTCCTGGCGAGTTGGCCTCTACGTTTCCGTGGGACCTTTATATACTTCAATAACGTAATATAACAAAACCTAACCCAATCTAGCATCTCGGCGGTAATATCTGACCACATTCCTGGCTTGTTGGCCTCTACGTCTCCGTGGGACCTTTATATACATCAATAACGTAATATAACCTAACCTAACCCAACCTACCACCTCTGCGGTAATATTTGACAACATTCCCGACGAGTTGGCTTCTCCGTCTCCGTGGGAACTTTATATACATCAATAACGTAATATAACCTAACCTAATCCAATCTAACATCTCGGCGGTAATATTTGACCACATTCCTGGCTTGTTGGCCTCTACGTCTCCGTGAGACCTTTATATACATCTATAACGTAATATAACCTAACCTAACCCAACCTAACATCTCGGCGGTAATATTTGAAAACATTCCTGGCGAGTTGGCATCTACGTCTCCGTGGGACATTTATATACATCAATAACGTTATATAACCTAACCTAACCCAACCTATTTTCTCGGCGGTAATATTTCACAACATTCCTGGCGAGTTGGCCTCTACCTCTCCGTGGGATCTTTATATATATCAATAACGTAATATAACATAACCTAACCCAATCTAACATCTCGGCGGTAATATTTGACATCATTCCTGGCGAGTTGGCCTCTACGTCGCCGTGGGACCTTTATATACATCAATAACGTAATATAACCTAACCTAACCCAACCTAACATCTCGGCGGTAATATTTGACAACATTACTGGCGAGTTGGCTTCTCCGTCCCCGTGGGACCTTTATATACATCAATAACGTAATCTAACCTAACATAACCCAACCTAACATCTCGGCGGTAATATTTGACAACATTCCTGGCGAGTTGGCTTCTCCGTCCCCGTGGAACCTTTATATACATCAATAACGTAATATAACCTAACCTAACCCAAGCTTACATCTCGGCGGTAATATTTGACGACATTCCTGGCGAGTTGGCCTCTACGTTTCCGTGGGACCTTTATATACTTCAATAACGTAATATAACAAAACCTAACCCAATCTAGCATCTCGGCGGTAATATCTGACCACATTCCTGGCTTGTTGGCCTCTACGTCTCCGTGGGACCTTTATATACATCAATAACGTAATATAACCTAACCTAACCCAACCTACCACCTCTGCGGTAATATTTGACAACATTCCCGACGAGTTGGCTTCTCCGTCTCCGTGGGAACTTTATATACATCAATAACGTAATATAACCTAACCTAATCCAATCTAACATCTCGGCGGTAATATTTGACCACATTCCTGGCTTGTTGGCCTCTACGTCTCCGTGAGACCTTTATATACATCTATAACGTAATATAACCTAACCTAACCCAACCTAACATCTCGGCGGTAATATTTGAAAACATTCCTGGCGAGTTGGCATCTACGTCTCCGTGGGACATTTATATACATCAATAACGTAATATAACCTAACCTAACCCAACCTATTTTCTCGGCGGTAATATTTCACAACATTCCTGGCGAGTTGGCCTCTACGTCTCCGTGGGATCTTTATATATATCAATAACGTAATATAACATAACCTAACCCAATCTAACATCTCGGCGGTAATATTTGACATCATTCCTGGCGAGTTGGCCTCTACGTCGCCGTGGGACCTTTATATACATCAATAACGTAATATAACCTAACCTAACCCAACCTAACTTCTCGGCGGTAATATTTGAAAACATACCTGGCGAGGTGGCCTCTACGTCTCCGTGCGATGTTTATATACATCAATAAGGTAATATAAGCTAGCCTAACCCAATCTAACATCTCGGCGGTAATATTTGACAACATTCCCGGCGAGTTGGCTTCTCCGTCTCCGTGGGACCTTTATATACATCAATAACGTAATATAACCTAACCTAACCCAACCTATCTTCTCGGCGGTAATATTTGACAACATTCCCGGCGAGTTGGCTTCTCCGTCTCCGTGGGACCTTTATATACATCAATAACGTAATATAACCTAACCTAATCCAATCTAACATCTCGGCGGTAATATTTGACCACATTCCTGGCTTGTTGGCCTCTACGTCTCCGTGAGACCTTTATATACATCTATAACGTAATATAACCTAACCTAATCCAACCTAACATCTCGGCGGTAATATTTGACAACATTCCCGGCGAGTTGGCTTCTCCGTCTCCGTGGGACCTTTATATACATCAATAACGTAATATAACCTAACCTAACCCAACCTATCTTCTCGGCGGTAATATTTCACAACATTCCTGGCGAGTTGGCCTCTACGTCTCCGTGGGATCTTTATATATATCAATAACGTAATATAACATAACCTAACCCAATCTAACATCTCGGCGGTAATATT
Source organism: Xylocopa violacea (assembly GCA_963969225.1). Lineage (NCBI taxonomy): Eukaryota > Metazoa > Arthropoda > Insecta > Hymenoptera > Apidae > Xylocopa > Xylocopa violacea. Next base: position 5,863,810 of record CAXAJV010000001.1, read on the forward strand.
TGACATCATTCCTGGCGAGTTGGCCTCTACGTCGCCGTGGGACCTTTATATACATCAATAACGTAATATAACCTAACCTAACCCAACCTAACATCTCGGCGGTAATATTTGACAACATTACTGGCGAGTTGGCTTCTCCGTCCCCGTGGGACCTTTATATACATCAATAACGTAATCTAACCTAACATAACCCAACCTAACATCTCGGCGGTAATATTTGACAACATTCCTGGCGAGTTGGCTTCTCCGTCCCCGTGGAACCTTTATATACATCAATAACGTAATATAACCTAACCTAACCCAACCTAACATCTCCGCGGTAATATTTGACAACATACCTGGCGACTTGGCCTCTACGTCTCGGTGGGCCCTTCATATACATCAATAACAAAAATATAACCTAACCTAAATCAACCTATCATCTTGGCGATAATATTTGACAAGATTCCTGGCGAGTTGGCCTCTAGGTCTCCGTGGGATCTTTATATACATCAATAACGTAATATCACATAACCTAACCCAATCTAGCATCTCGGCGGTGATATTTGACCACATTCCTGGCTTGTTGGCCTATACGTCTCCGTGAGACCTTTATATACATCTATAACGTAATATAACCTAACCTAAGCCAACCTTCAATCTCAGCGGTAATATTTGAAAACATTCCTGGCGAGTTGGCATCTACGTCTCCGTGGGACCTTCATATACATCAATAACGTAATATAACCTAACCTAACCCAACCTAACATCTCGGCGGTAATATTTCACAACATTCCTGGCGAGTTGGCCTCTACGTCTCCGTGGCATCTTTATATATATCAATAACGTAATATAACATAACCTAACCCAATCTAACATCTCGTCGGTAATATTTGACATCATTCCTGGCGATTTGGTTTCTACGTCTCCGTGGGACCTTTATATACATCAATAACGTAATATAACCTAACCTAACCCAACCTAACATCTCGGCGGTAATATTTGACAACATTCCTGGCGAGTTGGCTTCTCCGTCCCCGTGGGACCTTTATATACATCAATAACGTAATATAACCTAACCTAACCCAACCTAACTTCTCGGCGGTAATATTTGAAAACATACCTGGCGAGGTGGCATCTACGTCTCCGTGGGATATTTATATACATCAATAACATAATATAAGCTAGCCTAACCCAATCTAACATCTCGGCGGTAATATTTGACCACATTCCTGGCGAGTTGGCCTCTACGTCTTCGTGGGACCTTTATATACATCAATAACGTAATATAACTTAACCTAACCCAACCTAACATCTCCGCGGTAATATTTGACAACATACCTGGCGAGTTGGCCTCTACGTCTCCGTGGGCCCTTCATATACATCAATAACAAAAATATAACCTAACCTAAATCAACCTAATATCTCGGCGGTAATATTTGACGACAATCCTGGCGAGTTGGCCTCTACGTTTCCGTGGGATATTTATATACATCAATAACATAATATAAGCTAGCCTAACACAACTAACATCTCCGCGGTAATATTTGACAACATACCTGGCGACTTGGCCTCTACGTCTCGGTGGGCCCTTCATACACATCAATAACAAAAATATAACCTAACCTAAATCAACCTATCATCTCGGCGATAATATTTGACAAGATTCCTGGCGAGTTGGCCTCTAGGTCTCCGTGGGATCTTTATATACATCAATAACGTAATATAACATAACCTAACCCAATCTAGCATCTCGGCGGTGATATTTGACCACATTCCTGGCTTGTTGGCCTCTACGTCTGCGTGAGACCTTTATATACATCTATAACGTAATATAACCTAACCTAAGCCAACCTTCAATCTCGGCGGTAATATTTGAAAACATTCCTGGCGAGTTGGCATCTACGTCTCCGTGGGACCTTCATATACATCAATAACGTAATATAACCTAACCTAACCCAACCTAACATCTCGGCGGTAATATTTCACAACATTCCTGGCGAGTTGGCCTCTACGTCTCCGTGGCATCTTTATATATATCAATAACGTAATATAACATAACCTAACCCAATCTAACATCTCGTCGGTAATATTTGACATCATTCCTGGCGATTTGGTTTCTACGTCTCCGTGGGACCTTTATATACATCAATAACGTAATATACCCTAACCTAACCCAACCTAACATCTCGGCGGTAATATTTGAAAACATTCCTGGCGAGTTGGCATCTACGTCTCCGTGGGACCTTTATATACATCAATAACGTAATATAACCTAACCTAACCCAACCTAACATCTCGGCGGTAATATTTGACAACATTCCTGGCGAGTTGGCTTCTCCGTCCCCGTGGGACCTTTATATACATCCATAACGTAATATAACCTAACCTAATCCAACCTGACATCTCGGCGGTAATATTTGACAACATTACTGGCGAGTTGGCTTCTCCGTCCCCGTGGGACCTTTATATACATCAATAACGTAATCTAACCTAACATAACCCAACCTAACATCTCGGCGGTAATATTTGACAACATTCCTGGCGAGTTGGCTTCTCCGTCCCCGTGGAACCTTTATATACATCAATAACGTAATATAACCTAACCTAACCCAACCTAACATCTCCGCGGTAATATTTGACAACATACCTGGCGACTTGGCCTCTACGTCTCGGTGGGCCCTTCATATACATCAATAACAAAAATATAACCTAACCTAAATCAACCTATCATCTTGGCGATAATATTTGACAAGATTCCTGGCGAGTTGGCCTCTAGGTCTCCGTGGGATCTTTATATATATCAATAACGTAATATCACATAACCTAACCCAATCTAGCATCTCGGCGGTGATATTTGACCACATTCCTGGCTTGTTGGCCTATACGTCTCCGTGAGACCTTTATATACATCTATAACGTAATATAACCTAACCTAAGCCAACCTTCAATCTCGGCGGTAATATTTGAAAACATTCCTGGCGAGTTGGCATCTACGTCTCCGTGGGACCTTCATATACATCAATAACGTAATATAACCTAACCTAACCCAACCTAACATCTCGGCGGTAATATTTCACAACATTCCTGGCGAGTTGGCCTCTACGTCTCCGTGGCATCTTTATATATATCAATAACGTAATATAACATAACCTAACCCAATCTAACATCTCGTCGGTAATATTTGACATCATTCCTGGCGATTTGGTTTCTACGTCTCCGTGGGACCTTTATATACATCAATAACGTAATATAACCTAACCTAACCCAACCTAACATCTCGGCGGTAATATTTGACAACATTCCTGGCGAGTTGGCTTCTCCGTCCCCGTGGGACCTTTATATACATCAATAACGTAATATAACCTAACCTAACCCAACCTAACTGCTCGGCGGTAATATTTGAAAACATACCTGGCGAGGTGGCATCTACGTCTCCGTGGGATATTTATATACATCAATAACATAATATAAGCTAGCCTAACCCAATCTAACATCTCGGCGGTAATATTTGACCACATTCCTGGCGAGTTGGCCTCTACGTCTTCGTGGGACCTTTATATACATCAATAACGTAATATAACTTAACCTAACCCAACCTAACATCTCCGCGGTAATATTTGACAACATACCTGGCGAGTTGGCCTCTACGTCTCCGTGGGCCCTTCATATACATCAATAACAAAAATATAACCTAACCTAAATCAACCTAATATCTCGGCGGTAATATTTGACGACAATCCTGGCGAGTTGGCCTCTACGTTTCCGTGGGATATTTATATACATCAATAACATAATATAAGCTAGCCTAACACAACTAACATCTCCGCGGTAATATTTGACAACATACCTGGCGACTTGGCCTCTACGTCTCGGTGGGCCCTTCATATACATCAATAACAAAAATATAACCTAACCTAAATCAACCTATCATCTCGGCGATAATATTTGACAAGATTCCTGGCGAGTTGGCCTCTAGGTCTCCGTGGGATCTTTATATACATCAATAACGTAATATAACATAACCTAACCCAATCTAGCATCTCGGCGGTGATATTTGACCACATTCCTGGCTTGTTGGCCTCTACGTCTCCGTGAGACCTTTATATACATCTATAACGTAATATAACCTAACCTAAGCCAACCTTCAATCTCGGCGGTAATATTTGAAAACATTCCTGGCGAGTTGGCATCTACGTCTCCGTGGGACCTTCATATACATCAATAACGTAATATAACCTAACCTAACCCAACCTAACATCTCGGCGGTAATATTTCACAACATTCCTGGCGAGTTGGCCTCTACGTCTCCGTGGCATCTTTATATATATCAATAACGTAATATAACATAACCTAACCCAATCTAACATCTCGTCGGTAATATTTGACATCATTCCTGGCGATTTGGTTTCTACGTCTCCGTGGGACCTTTATATACATCAATAACGTAATATAACCTAACCTAACCCAACCTAACATCTCGGCGGTAATATTTGAAAACATTCCTGGCGAGTTGGCATCTACGTCTCCGTGGGACCTTTATATACATCAATAAGGTAATATAACCTAACCTAACCCAACCTAACATCTCGGCGGTAATATTTGACAACATTCCTGTCGAGTTGGCTTCTCCGTCCCCGTGGGACCTTCATATACATCAATAACGTAATATAACCTAACCTAACCCAACCTAACATCTCGGCGGTAATATTTCACAACATTCCTGGCGAGTTGGCCTCTACGTCTCCGTGGCATCTTTATATATATCAATAACGTAATATAACATAACCTAACCCAATCTAACATCTCGTCGGTAATATTTGACATCATTCCTGGCGATTTGGTTTCTACGTCTCCGTGGGACCTTTATATACATCAATAACGTAATATAACCTAACCTAACCCAACCTAACATCTCGGCGGTAATATTTGAAAACATTCCTGGCGAGTTGGCATCTACGTCTCCGTGGGACCTTTATATACATCAATAAGGTAATATAACCTAACCTAACCCAACCTAACATCTCGGCGGTAATATTTGACAACATTCCTGTCGAGTTGGCTTCTCCGTCCCCGTGGGACCTTTATATACATCAATAACGTAATATAACCTAACCTAATCCAACCTAACATCTCGGCGGTAATATTTGACAACATTCCCGGCGAGTTGGCTTCTCCGTCTCCGTGGGACCTTTATATACATCAATAACGTAATATAACCTAACCTAACCCAACCTATCTTCTGGGCGGTAATATTTCACAACATTCCTGGCGAGTTGGCCTCTACGTCTCCGTGGGATCTTTATATATATCAATAACGTAATATAACATAACCTAACCCAATCTAACATCTCGGCGGTAATATTTGACATCATTCCTGGCGAGTTGGCCTCTACGTCGCCGTGGGACCTTTATATACATCAATAACGTAATATAACCTAACATAACCCAACCTAACATCTCGGCGGTAATATTTGACAACATTCCTGGCGAGTTGGCTTCTCCGTCCCCGTGGGACCTTTATATACATCAATAACGTAATATAACCTAACCTAATCCAACCTGACATCTCGGCGGTAATATTTGACAACATTCCCGGCGAGTTGGCTTCTCCGTCTCCGTGGGACCTTTATATACATCAACAACGTAATATAACCTAACCTAACCCAACCTATCTTCTCGGCGGTAATATTTCACAACATTCCTGGCGAGTTGGCCTCTACGTCTCCGTGGGATCTTTATATATATCAATAACGTAATATAACATAACCTAACCCAATCTAACATCTCGGCGGTAATATTTGACATCATTCCTGGCGAGTTGGCCTCTACGTCGCCGTGGGACCTTTATATACATCAATAACGTAATATAACCTAACCTAACCCAACCTAACATCTCGGCGGTAATATTTGACAACATTACTGGCGAGTTGGCTTCTCCGTCCCCGTGGGACCTTTATATACATCAATAACGTAATCTAACCTAACATAACCCAACCTAACATCTCGGCGGTAATATTTGACAACATTCCTGGCGAGTTGGCTTCTCCGTCCCCGTGGGACATTTATATACATCAATAACGTAATATAACCTAACCTAACCCAACCTATTTTCTCGGCGGTAATATTTCACAACATTCCTGGCGAGTTGGCCTCTACGTCTCCGTGAGACCTTTATATACATCTATAACGTAATATAACCTAACCTAAGCCAACCTTCAATCTCGGCGGTAATATTTGAAAACATTCCTGGCGAGTTGGCATCTACGTCTCCGTGGGACCTTCATATACATCAATAACGTAATATAACCTAACCTAACCCAACCTAACATCTCGGCGGTAATATTTCACAACATTCCTGGCGAGTTGGCCTCTACGTCTCCGTGGCATCTTTATATATATCAATAACGTAATATAACATAACCTAACCCAATCTAACATCTCGTCGGTAATATTTGACATCATTCCTGGCGATTTGGTTTCTACGTCTCCGTGGGACCTTTATATACATCAATAACGTAATATAACCTAACCTAACCCAACCTAACATCTCGGCGGTAATATTTGAAAACATTCCTGGCGAGTTGGCATCTACGTCTCCGTGGGACATTTATATACATCAATAAGGTAATATAACCTAACCTAACCCAACCTAACATCTCGGCGGTAATATTTGACAACATTCCTGTCGAGTTGGCTTCTCCGTCCCCGTGGGACCTTTATATACATCAATAACGTAATATAACCTAACCTAATCCAACCTAACATCTCGGCGGTAATATTTGACAACATTCCCGGCGAGTTGGCTTCTCCGTCTCCGTGGGACCTTTATATACATCAATAACGTAATATAACCTAACCTAACCCAACCTATCTTCTGGGCGGTAATATTTCACAACATTCCTGGCGAGTTGGCCTCTACGTCTCCGTGGGATCTTTATATATATCAATAACGTAATATAACATAACCTAACCCAATCTAACATCTCGGCGGTAATATTTGACATCATTCCTGGCGAGTTGGCCTCTACGTCGCCGTGGGACCTTTATATACATCAATAACGTAATATAACCTAACATAACCCAACCTAACATCTCGGCGGTAATATTTGACAACATTCCTGGCGAGTTGGCTTCTCCGTCCCCGTGGGACCTTTATATACATCAATAACGTAATATAACCTAACCTAATCCAACCTGACATCTCGGCGGTAATATTTGACAACATTCCCGGCGAGTTGGCTTCTCCGTCTCCGTGGGACCTTTATATACATCAACAACGTAATATAACCTAACCTAACCCAACCTATCTTCTCGGCGGTAATATTTCACAACATTCCTGGCGAGTTGGCCTCTACGTCTCCGTGGGATCTTTATATATATCAATAACGTAATATAACATAACCTAACCCAATCTAACATCTCGGCGGTAATATTTGACATCATTCCTGGCGAGTTGGCCTCTACGTCGCCGTGGGACCTTTATATACATCAATAACGTAATATAACCTAACCTAACCCAACCTAACATCTCGGCGGTAATATTTGACAACATTACTGGCGAGTTGGCTTCTCCGTCCCCGTGGGACCTTTATATACATCAATAACGTAATCTAACCTAACATAACCCAACCTAACATCTCGGCGGTAATATTTGACAACATTCCTGGCGAGTTGGCTTCTCCGTCCCCGTGGAACCTTTATATACATAAATAACGTAATATAACCTAACCTAACCCAACCTTACATCTCGGCGGTAATATTTGACGACATTCCTGGCGAGTTGGCCTCTACGTTTCCGTGGGACCTTTATATACTTCAATAACGTAATATAACAAAACCTAACCCAATCTAGCATCTCGGCGGTAATATCTGACCACATTCCTGGCTTGTTGGCCTCTACGTCTCCGTGGGACCTTTATATACATCAATAACGTAATATAACCTAACCTAACCCAACCTACCACCTCTGCGGTAATATTTGACAACATTCCCGACGAGTTGGCTTCTCCGTCTCCGTGGGAACTTTATATACATCAATAACGTAATATAACCTAACCTAATCCAATCTAACATCTCGGCGGTAATATTTGACCACATTCCTGGCTTGTTGGCCTCTACGTCTCCGTGAGACCTTTATATACATCTATAACGTAATATAACCTAACCTAACCCAACCTAACATCTCGGCGGTAATATTTGAAAACATTCCTGGCGAGTTGGCATCTACGTCTCCGTGGGACATTTATATACATCAATAACGTAATATAACCTAACCTAACCCAACCTATTTTCTCGGCGGTAATATTTCACAACATTCCTGGCGAGTTGGCCTCTACGTCTCCGTGGGATCTTTATATATATCAATAACGTAATATAACATAACCTAACCCAATCTAACATCTCGGCGGTAATATTTGACATCATTCCTGGCGAGTTGGCCTCTACGTCGCCGTGGGACCTTTATATACATCAATAACGTAATATAACCTAACCTAACCCAACCTAACATCTCGGCGGTAATATTTGACAACATTACTGGCGAGTTGGCTTCTCCGTCCCCGTGGGACCTTTATATACATCAATAACGTAATCTAACCTAACATAACCCAACCTAACATCTCGGCGGTAATATTTGACAACATTCCTGTCGAGTTGGCTTCTCCGTCCCCGTGGGACCTTTATATACATCAATAACGTAATATAACCTAACCTAATCCAACCTAACATCTCGGCGGTAATATTTGACAACATTCCCGGCGAGTTGGCTTCTCCGTCTCCGTGGGACCTTTATATACATCAATAACGTAATATAACCTAACCTAACCCAACCTATCTTCTCGGCGGTAATATTTGACAACATTCCCGGCGAGTTGGCTTCTCCGTCTCCGTGGGACCTTTATATACATCAATAACGTAATATAACCTAACCTAATCCAATCTAACATCTCGGCGGTAATATTTGACCACATTCCTGGCTTGTTGGCCTCTACGTCTCCGTGAGACCTTTATATACATCTATAACGTAATATAACCTAACCTAACCCAACCTAACATCTCGGCGGTAATATTTGAAAACATACCTGGCGAGGTGGCATCTACGTCTCCGTGGGATATTTATATACATCAATAACGTAATCTAACCTAACATAACCCAACCTAACATCTCGGCGGTAATATTTGACAACATTCCTGGCGAGTTGGCTTCTCCGTCCCCGTGGGACCTTTATATACATCAATAACGTAATATAACCTAACCTAACCCAACCTAACATCTCGGCGGTAATATTTGACGACATTCCTGGCGAGTTGGCTTCTCCATCCCCGTGGGACCTTTATATACATCAATAACGTAATATAACCTAACCTAACCCAACCTAACTTCTCGGCGGTAATATTTGAAAACATACCTGGCGAGGTGGCATCTACGTCTCCGTGGGACCTTTATATACATCAATAACGTAATATAACCTAACCTAACCCAACCTAACATCTCGGCGGTAATATTTGACAACATTCCTGGCGAGTTGGCTTCTCCGTCCCCGTGGGACCTTTATATACATCAATAACGTAATATAACCTAACCTAACCCAACCTAACTTCTCGGCGGTAATATTTGAAAACATACCTGGCGAGGTGGCTTCTACGTCTCCGTGGGATATTTATATACATCAATAACATAATATAAGCTAGCCTAACCCAATCTAACATCTCGGCGGTAATATTTGACCACATTCCTGGCGAGTTGGCCTCTACGTCTTCGTGGGACCTTTATATACATCAATAACGTAATATAACTTAACCTAACCCAACCTAACATCTCCGCGGTAATATTTGACAACATACCTGGCGAGTTGGCCTCTACGTCTCCGTGGGCCCTTCATATACATCAATAACAAAAATATAACCTAACCTAAATCAACCTATCATCTCGTCGATAATATTTGACAAGATTCCTGGCGAGTTGGCCTCTACGTCTCCGTGGGATCTTTATATACATCAATAACGTAACATAACATAACCTAACCCAATCTAGCATCTCGGCGGTAATATTTGACCACATTCCTGGCTTGTTGGCCTCTACGTCTCCGTGAGACCTTTATATACATCTATAACGTAATATAACCTAACCTAACCCAACCTAACATCTCGGCGGTAATATTTGAAAACATTCCTTGCGAGTTGGCATGTACGTCTCCGTGGGACCTTTATATACATCAATAACGTAATATAACCTAACCTAACCCAACCTAACATCTCGGCGGTAATATTTGACAACATTCCTGTCGAGTTGGCTTCTCCGTCCCCGTGGGACCTTTATATACATCAATAACGTAATATAACCTAACCTAATCCAACCTAACATCTCGGCGGTAATATTTGACAACATACCCGGCGAGTTGGCTTCTCCGTCTCCATGGGACCTTTATATACATCAATAACGTAATATAACCTAACCTAACCCAACCTATCTTCTCGGCGGTAATATTTGACAACATTCCTGGCGAGTTGGCTTCTCCGTCCCCGTGGGACCTTTATATACATCAATAACGTAATATAACCTAACCTAACCCAACCTTACACCTCGGCGGTAATATTTGACGACATTCCTGGCGAGTTGGCCTCTACGTTTCCGTGGGACCTTTATGTACTTCAATAACGTAATATAACAAAACCTAACCCAACCTTACATCTCAGCGGTAATATTTGACGACATTCCTGGCTTGTTGGCCTCTACGTCTCCGTGAGACCTTTATATACATATATAACGTAATATAACCTAACCTAACCCAACCTAACATTTCGGCGGTAATATTTGAAAACATTCCTGGCGAGTTGGCATCTACGTCTCCGTGGGACATTTATATACATCAATAACGCAATATAACCTAACCTAACCCAACCTAACATCTCGGCGGTAATATTTGACAACATTCCTGTCGAGTTGGCTTCTCCGTCCCCGTGGGACCTTTATATACATCAATAACGTAATATAACCTAACCTAATCCAACCTAACATCTCGGCGGTAATATTTGACAACATTCCCGGCGATTTGGCTTCTCCGTCTCCGTGGGACCTTTATATACATCAATAACGTAATATAACCTAACCGAACCCAACCTATCTTCTCGGCGGTAATATTTGACAACATTCCTGGCGAGTTGGCCTCTACGTCTCCGTGGGATCTTTATATATATCAATAACGTAATATAACAAAACCTAACCCAATCGAACATCTCGGCGGTAATATTTGACAACATTCCTGGCGAGTTGGCTTCTCCGCCCCCGTGGGACCTTTATATACATCAATAACGTAATATAACCTAACCTAACCCAACCTAACTTCTCGGCGGTAATATTTGAAAACATACCTGGCGAGGTGGCCTCTACGTCTCCGTGGGATATTTATATACATCAATAACGTAATATAAGCTAGCCTAACCCAATCTAACATCACGGCGGTAATATTTGACCACATTCCTGGCGAGTTGGCCCCTACGTCTTCGTGGGACCTTTATATACATCAATAACGTAATATAACTTAACCTAACCCAACCTAACATCTCAGCGGTAATATTTGACAACATACCTGGCGAGTTGGCCTCTACGTCTCGGTGGGCCCTTCATATACATCAATAACAAAAATATAACCTAACCTAAATCAACATATCATTTCGGCGATAATATTTGACATTATTCCTGGCGAGTTGGTCTCTACGTCTCCGTGGGATCTTTATATACATCAATAACGTAATATAACAGAACCTAACCCAATCTAACATCTCGGCGGTAATGTTTGACGACATTCCTGGTGAGTTGGCCTCTACGTTTCCGTGGGACCTTTATATACTTCAATAACGTAATATAACCTAACCTAACCCAACCTAACATCTCGGCGGTAATATTTGACAACATTCCTGTCGAGTTGGCTTCTCCGTCCCCGTGGGACCTTTATATACATCAATAACGTAATATAACCTAACCTAATCCAACCTAACATCTCGGCGGTAATATTTGACAACATTCCCGGCGATTTGGCTTCTCCGTCTCCGTGGGACCTTTATATACATCAATAACGTAATATAACCTAACCGAACCCAACCTATCTTCTCGGCGGCAATATTTCACAACATTCCTGGCGAGTTGGCCTCTACGTCTCCGTGGCATCTTTATATATATCAATAACGTAATATAACCTAACCTAACCCAACCTAACATCTCGGCGGTAATATTTGACAACATTCCTGTCGAGTTGGCTTCTCCGTCCCCGTGGGACCTTTATATACATCAATAACGTAATATAACCTAACCTAATCCAACCTAACATCTCGGCGGTAATATTTGACAACATTCCCGGCGAGTTGGCTTCTCCGCTTCCGTGGGACCTTTATATACTTCAATAACGTAATATAACCTAACCTAACCCAACCTATCTTCTCGGCGGTAATATTTGAAAACATACCTGGCGAGGTGGCATCTACGTCTCCGTGGGATATTTATATACATCAATAACGTAATCTAACCTAACATAACCCAACCTAACATCTCGGCGGTAATATTTGACAACATTCCTGGCGAGTTGGCTTCTCCGTCCCCGTGGGACCTTTATATACATCAATAACGTAATATAACCTAACCTAACCCAACCTAACATCTCGGCGGTAATATTTGACGACATTCCTGGCGAGTTGGCTTCTCCGTTCCCGTGGGACCTTTATATACATCAATAACGTAATATAACCTAACCTAACCCAACCTAACTTCTCGGCGGTAATATTTGAAAACATACCTGGCGAGGTGGCATCTACGTCTCCGTGGGACCTTTATATACATCAATAACGTAATATAACCTAACCTAACCCAACCTAACATCTCGGCGGTAATATTTGACAACATTCCTGGCGAGTTGGCTTCTCCGTCCCCGTGGGACCTTTATATACATCAATAACGTAATATAACCTAACCTAACCCAACCTAACTTCTCGGCGGTAATATTTGAAAACATACCTGGCGAGGTGGCATCTACGACTCCGTGGGATATTTATATACATCAATAACATAATATAAGCTAGCCTAACCCAATCTAACATCTCGGCGGTAATATTTGACCACATTCCTGGCGAGTTGGCCTCTACGTCTTCGTGGGATCTTTATATATATCAATAACGTAATATAACAAAACCTAACCCAATCGAACATCTCGGCGGTAATATTTGACAACATTCCTGGCGAGTTGGCTTCTCCGCCCCCGTGGGACCTTTATATACATCAATAACGTAATATAACCTAACCTAATCCAACCTAACATCTCGGCGGTAATATTTGACAACATTCCCGGCGAGTTGGCTTCTCCGTCCCCGTGGGACCTTTATATACATCAATAACGTAATATAACCTAACCTAACCCAACCTAACTTCTCGGCGGTAATATTTGAAAACATACCTGGCGAGGTGGCATCTACGTCTCCGTGGGATATTTATATACATCAATAACATAATATAAGCTAGCCTAACCCAATCTAACATCTCGGCGGTAATATTTGACCACATTCCTGGCGAGTTGGCCTCTACGTCTTCGTGGGACCTTTATATACATCAATAACGTAATATAACTTAACCTAACCCAACCTAACATCTCCGCGGTAATATTTGACAACATACCTGGCGAGTTGGCCTCTACGTCTCCGTGGGCCCTTCATATACATCAATAACAAAAATATAACCTAACCTAAATCAACCTATCATCTCGGCGATAATATTTGACAAGATTTCTGGCGAGTTGGCCTCTACGTCTCCGTGGGATCTTTATATACATCAATAACGTAACATAACATAACCTAACCCAATCTAGCATCTCGGCGGTAATATTTGACCACATTCCTGGCTTGTTGGCCTCTACGTCTCCGTGAGACCTTTATATACATCTATAACGTAATATAACCTAACCTAACCCAACCTAACATCTCGGCGGTAATATTTGAAAACATTCCTGGCGAGTTGGCATCTACGTCTCCGTGGGACCTTTATATACATCAATAACGTAATATAACCTAACCTAACCCAACCTAACATCTCGGCGGTAATATTTGACAACATTCCTGTCGAGTTGGCTTCTCCGTCCCCGTGGGACCTTTATATACATCAATAACGTAATATAACCTAACCTAATCCAACCTAACATCTCGGCGGTAATATTTGACAACATTCCCGGCGAGTTGGCTTCTCCGTCTCCGTGGGACCTTTATATACATCAATAACGTAATATAACCTAACCTAACCCAACCTATCTTCTCGGCGGTAATATTTGACAACATTCCTGGCGAGTTGGCTTCTCCGTCCCCGTGGGACCTTTATATACATCAATAACGTAATATAACCTAACCTAACCCAACCTTACATCTCGGCGGCAATATTTGACGACATTCCTGGCGAGTTGGCCTCTACGTTTCCGTGGGACCTTTATATACTTCAATAACGTAATATAACAAAACCTAACCCAATCTAGCATCTCGGCGGTAATATTTGACATCATTCCTGGCGAGTTGGCCTCTACGTCTCCGTGGGACCTTTATATACATCAATAACGTAATATAACCTAACCTAACCCAACCTACCACCTCTGCGGTAATATTTGACAACATTCCCGGCGAGTTGGCTTCTCCGTCTCCGTGGGACCTTTATATACATCAATAACGTAATATAACCTAACCTAATCCAATCTAACATCTCGGCGGTAATATTTGACCACATTCCTGGCTTGTTGGCCTCTACGTCTCCGTGAGACCTTTATATACATCTATAACGTAATATAACCTAACCTAACCCAACCTAACATCTCGGCGGTAATATTTGAAAACATTCCTGGCGAGTTGGCATCTACGTCTCCGTGGGACATTTATATACATCAATAACGTAATATAACCTAACCTAACCCAACCTATTTTCTCGGCGGTAATATTTCACAACATTCCTGGCGAGTTGGCCTCTACGTCTCCGTGGGATCTTTATATATATCAATAACGTAATATAACATAACCTAACCCAATCTAACATCTCGGCGGTAATATTTGATATCATTCCTGGCGAGTTGGCCTCTACGTCGCCGTGGGACCTTTATATACATCAATAACGTAATATAACCTAACCTAACCCAACCTAACATCTCGGCGGTAATATTTGACAACATTACTGGCGAGTTGGCTTCTCCGTCCCCGTGGGACCTTTATATACATCAATAACGTAATCTAACCTAACATAACCCAACCTAACATCTCGGCGGTAATATTTGACAACATTCCTGGCGAGTTGGCTTCTCCGTCCCCGTGGGACCTTTATATACATCAATAACGTAATATAACCTAACCTAACCCAACCTTACATCTCAGCGGTAATATTTGACGACATTCCTGGCGAGTTGGCCTCTACGTTTCCGTGGGACCTTTATATACTTCAATAACGTAATATAACAAAACCTAACCCAATCTAGCATCTCGGCGGTAATATTTGACATCATTCCTGGCGAGTTGGCCTCTACGTCTCCGTGGGACCTTTATATACTTCAATAACGTAATATAACCTAACCTAACCCAACCTATCTTCTCGGCGGTAATATTTGAAAACATACCTGGCGAGGTGGCATCTACGTCTCCGTGGGATATTTATATACATCAATAACGTAATCTAACCTAACATAACCCAACCTAACATCTCGGCGGTAATATTTGACAACATTCCTGGCGAGTTGGCTTCTCCGTCCCCGTGGGACCTTTATATACATCAATAACGTAATATAACCTAACCTAACCCAACCTAACATCTCGGCGGTAATATTTGACGACATTCCTGGCGAGTTGGCTTCTCCGTCCCCGTGGGACCTTTATATACATCAATAACGTAATATAACTTAACCTAACCCAACCTAACATCTCCGCGGTAATATTTGACAACATACCTGGCGAGTTGGCCTCTACGTCTCCGTGGGCCCTTCATATACATCAATAACAAAAATATAACCTAACCTAAATCAACCTAACATCTCGGCGGTAATATTTGACGACAATCCTGGCGAGCTGGCCTCTACGTTTCCGTGGGATATTTATATACATCAATAACATAATATAAGCTAGCCTAACCCAACTAACATCTCCGCGGTAATATTTGACAACATACCTGGCGAGTTGGTCTCTACGTCTCCGTGGGCCCTTCATATACATCAATAACAAAAATATAACCTAACCTAAATCAACCTATCATCTCGGCGATAATATTTGACAAGATTCCTGGCGAGTTGGCCTCTACGTCTCCGTGGGATCTTTATATACATCAATAACGTAACATAACATAACCTAACCCAATCTAGCATCTCGGCGGTAATATTTGACCACATTCCTGGCTTGTTGGCCTCTACGTCTCCGTGAGACCTTTATATACATCTATAACGTAATATAACCTAACCTAACCCAACCTAACATCTCGGCGGTAATATTTGAAAACATTCCTGGCGAGTTGGCATCTACGTCTCCGTGGGACCTTTATATACATCAATAACGTAATATAACCTAACCTAACCCAACCTAACATCTCGGCGGTAATATTTGACAACATTCCTGTCGAGTTGGCTTCTCCGTCCCCGTGGGACCTTTATATACATCAATAACGTAATATAACCTAACCTAATCCAACCTAACATCTCGGCGGTAATATTTGACAACATTCCCGGCGAGTTGGCTTCTCCGTCTCCGTGGGACCTTTATATACATCAATAACGTAATATAACCTAACCTAACCCAACCTATCTTCTCGGCGGTAATATTTGACAACATTCCTGGCGAGTTGGCTTCTCCGTCCCCGTGGGACCTTTATATACATCAATAACGTAATATAACCTAACCTAACCCAACCTTACATCTCGGCGGCAATATTTGACGACATTCCTGGCGAGTTGGCCTCTACGTTTCCGTGGGACCTTTATATACTTCAATAACGTAATATAACAAAACCTAACCCAATCTAGCATCTCGGCGGTAATATTTGACATCATTCCTGGCGAGTTGGCCTCTACGTCTCCGTGGGACCTTTATATACATCAATAACGTAATATAACCTAACCTAACCCAACCTACCACCTCTGCGGTAATATTTGACAACATTCCCGGCGAGTTGGCTTCTCCGTCTCCGTGGGACCTTTATATACATCAATAACGTAATATAACCTAATCTAATCCAATCTAACATCTCGGCGGTAATATTTGACCACATTCCTGGCTTGTTGGCCTCTACGTCTCCGTGAGACCTTTATATACATCTATAACGTAATATAACCTAACCTAACCCAACCTAACATCTCGGCGGTAATATTTGAAAACATTCCTGGCGAGTTGGCATCTACGTCTCCGTGGGACATTTATATACATCAATAACGTAATATAACCTAACCTAACCCAACCTATTTTCTCGGCGGTAATATTTCACAACATTCCTGGCGAGTTGGCCTCTACGTCTCCGTGGGATCTTTATATATATCAATAACGTAATATAACATAACCTAACCCAATCTAACATCTCGGCGGTAATATTTGATATCATTCCTGGCGAGTTGGCCTCTACGTCGCCGTGGGTCCTTTATATACATCAATAACGTAATATAACCTAACCTAACCCAACCTAACATCTCGGCGGTAATATTTGACAACATTACTGGCGAGTTGGCTTCTCCGTCCCCGTGGGACCTTTATATACATCAATAACGTAATCTAACCTAACATAACCCAACCTAACATCTCGGCGGTAATATTTGACAACATTCCTGGCGAGTTGGCTTCTCCGTCCCCGTGGGACCTTTATATACATCAATAACGTAATATAACCTAACCTAACCCAACCTTACATCTCAGCGGTAATATTTGACGACATTCCTGGCGAGTTGGCCTCTACGTTTCCGTGGGACCTTTATATACTTCAATAACGTAATATAACAAAACCTAACCCAATCTAGCATCTCGGCGGTAATATT
The DNA here is from genome assembly GCA_963969225.1 of Xylocopa violacea. Classification (NCBI taxonomy): domain Eukaryota; kingdom Metazoa; phylum Arthropoda; class Insecta; order Hymenoptera; family Apidae; genus Xylocopa; species Xylocopa violacea. The sequence continues at coordinate 5,881,803 of CAXAJV010000001.1, forward strand.
TGACATCATTCCTGGCGAGTTGGCCTCTACGTCTCCGTGGGACCTTTATATACTTCAATAACGTAATATAACCTAACCTAACCCAACCTATCTTCTCGGCGGTAATATTTGAAAACATACCTGGCGAGGTGGCATCTACGTCTCCGTGGGATATTTATATACATCAATAACGTAATCTAACCTAACATAACCCAACCTAACATCTCGGCGGTAATATTTGACAACATTCCTGGCGAGTTGGCTTCTCCGTCCCCGTGGGACCTTTATATACATCAATAACGTAATATAACCTAACCTAACCCAACCTAACATCTCGGCGGTAATATTTGACGACATTCCTGGCGAGTTGGCTTCTCCGTCCCCGTGGGACCTTTATATACATCAATAACGTAATATAACCTAACCTAACCCAACCTAACTTCTCGGCGGTAATATTTGAAAACATACCTGGCGAGGTGGCATCTACGTCTCCGTGGGACCTTTATATACATCAATAACGTAATATAACCTAACCTAACCCAACCTAACATCTCGGCGGTAATATTTGACAACATTCCTGGCGAGTTGGCTTCTCCGTCCCCGTGGGACCTTTATATACATCAATAACGTAATATAACCTAACCTAACCCAACCTAACTTCTCGGCGGTAATATTTGAAAACATACCTGGCGAGGTGGCATCTACGACTCCGTGGGATATTTATATACATCAATAACATAATATAAGCTAGCCTAACCCAATCTAAGATCTCGGCGGTAATATTTGACCACATTTCTGGCGAGTTGGCCTCTACGTCTTCGTGGGATCTTTATATATATCAATAACGTAATATAACAAAACCTAACCCAATCGAACATCTCGGCGGTAATATTTGACAACATTCCTGGCGAGTTGGCTTCTCCGCCCCCGTGGGACCTTTATATACATCAATAACGTAATATAACCTAACCTAATCCAACCTAACATCTCGGCGGTAATATTTGACAACATTCCCGGCGAGTTGGCTTCTCCGTCCCCGTGGGACCTTTATATACATCAATAACGTAATATAACCTAACCTAACCCAACCTAACTTCTCGGCGGTAATATTTGAAAACATACCTGGCGAGGTGGCATCTACGACTCCGTGGGATATTTATATACATCAATAACATAATATAAGCTAGCCTAACCCAATCTAACATCTCGGCGGTAATATTTGACCACATTCCTGGCGAGTTGGCCTCTACGTCTTCGTGGGACCTTTATATACATCAATAACGTAATATAACTTAACCTAACCCAACCTAACATCTCCGCGGTAATATTTGACAACATACCTGGCGAGTTGGCCTCTACGTCTCCGTGGGCCCTTCATATACATCAATAACAAAAATATAACCTAACCTAAATCAACCTAACATCTCGGCGGTAATATTTGACGACAATCCTGGCGAGCTGGCCTCTACGTTTCCGTGGGATATTTATATACATCAATAACATAATATAAGCTAGCCTAACCCAACTAACATCTCCGCGGTAATATTTGACAACATACCTGGCGAGTTGGTCTCTACGTCTCCGTGGGCCCTTCATATACATCAATAACAAAAATATAACCTAACCTAAATCAACCTATCATCTCGGCGATAATATTTGACAAGATTCCTGGCGAGTTGGCCTCTACGTCTCCGTGGGATCTTTATATACATCAATAACGTAACATAACATAACCTAACCCAATCTAGCATCTCGGCGGTAATATTTGACCACATTCCTGGCTTGTTGGCCTCTACGTCTCCGTGAGACCTTTATATACATCTATAACGTAATATAACCTAACCTAACCCAACCTAACATCTCGGCGGTAATATTTGAAAACATTCCTGGCGAGTTGGCATCTACGTCTCCGTGGGACCTTTATATACATCAATAACGTAATATAACCTAACCTAACCCAACCTAACATCTCGGCGGTAATATTTGACAACATTCCTGTCGAGTTGGCTTCTCCGTCCCCGTGGGACCTTTATATACATCAATAACGTAATATAACCTAACCTAATCCAACCTAACATCTCGGCGGTAATATTTGACAACATTCCCGGCGAGTTGGCTTCTCCGTCTCCGTGGGACCTTTATATACATCAATAACGTAATATAACCTAACCTAACCCAACCTATCTTCTCGGCGGTAATATTTGACAACATTCCTGGCGAGTTGGCTTCTCCGTCCCCGTGGGACCTTTATATACATCAATAACGTAATATAACCTAACCTAACCCAACCTTACATCTCGGCGGCAATATTTGACGACATTCCTGGCGAGTTGGCCTCTACGTTTCCGTGGGACCTTTATATACTTCAATAACGTAATATAACAAAACCTAACCCAATCTAGCATCTCGGCGGTAATATTTGACATCATTCCTGGCGAGTTGGCCTCTACGTCTCCGTGGGACCTTTATATACATCAATAACGTAATATAACCTAACCTAACCCAACCTACCACCTCTGCGGTAATATTTGACAACATTCCCGGCGAGTTGGCTTCTCCGTCTCCGTGGGACCTTTATATACATCAATAACGTAATATAACCTAACCTAATCCAATCTAACATCTCGGCGGTAATATTTGACCACATTCCTGGCTTGTTGGCCTCTACGTCTCCGTGAGACCTTTATATACATCTATAACGTAATATAACCTAACCTAACCCAACCTAACATCTCGGCGGTAATATTTGAAAACATTCCTGGCGAGTTGGCATCTACGTCTCCGTGGGACATTTATATACATCAATAACGTAATATAACCTAACCTAACCCAACCTATTTTCTCGGCGGTAATATTTCACAACATTCCTGGCGAGTTGGCCTCTACGTCTCCGTGGGATCTTTATATATATCAATAACGTAATATAACATAACCTAACCCAATCTAACATCTCGGCGGTAATATTTGATATCATTCCTGGCGAGTTGGCCTCTACGTCGCCGTGGGACCTTTATATACATCAATAACGTAATATAACCTAACCTAACCCAACCTAACATCTCGGCGGTAATATTTGACAACATTACTGGCGAGTTGGCTTCTCCGTCCCCGTGGGACCTTTATATACATCAATAACGTAATCTAACCTAACATAACCCAACCTAACATCTCGGCGGTAATATTTGACAACATTCCTGGCGAGTTGGCTTCTCCGTCCCCGTGGGACCTTTATATACATCAATAACGTAATATAACCTAACCTAACCCAACCTTACATCTCAGCGGTAATATTTGACGACATTCCTGGCGAGTTGGCCTCTACGTTTCCGTGGGACCTTTATATACTTCAATAACGTAATATAACAAAACCTAACCCAATCTAGCATCTCGGCGGTAATATTTGACATCATTCCTGGCGAGTTGGCCTCTACGTCTCCGTGGGACCTTTATATACATCAATAACGTAATATAACCTAACCTAACCCAACCTACCACCACTGCGGTAATATTTGACAACATTCCCGGCGAGTTGGCTTCTCCGTCTCCGTGGGACCTTTATATACATCAATAACGTAATATAACCTAACCTAATCCAATCTAACATCTCGGCGGTAATATTTGACCACATTCCTGGCTTGTTGGCCTCTACGTCTCCGTGAGACCTTTATATACATCTATAACGTAATATAACCTAACCTAACCCAACCTAACATCTCGGCGGTAATATTTGAAAACATTCCTGGCGAGTTGGCATCTACGTCTCCGTGGGACATTTATATACATCAATAACGTAATATAACCTAACCTAACCCAACCTATTTTCTCGGCGGTAATATTTCACAACATTCCTGGCGAGTTGGCCTCTACGTCTCCGTGGGATCTTTATATATATCAATAACGTAATATAACATAACCTAACCCAATCTAACATCTCGGCGGTAATATTTGATATCATTCCTGGCGAGTTGGCCTCTACGTCGCCGTGGGACCTTTATATACATCAATAACGTAATATAACCTAACCTAACCCAACCTAACATCTCGGCGGTAATATTTGACAACATTACTGGCGAGTTGGCTTCTCCGTCCCCGTGGGACCTTTATATACATCAATAACGTAATCTAACCTAACATAACCCAACCTAACATCTCGGCGGTAATATTTGACAACATTCCTGGCGAGTTGGCTTCTCCGTCCCCGTGGGACCTTTATATACATCAATAACGTAATATAACCTAACCTAACCCAACCTTACATCTCAGCGGTAATATTTGACGACATTCCTGGCGAGTTGGCCTCTTCGTTTCCGTGGGACCTTTATATACTTCAATAACGTAATATAACAAAACCTAACCCAATCTAGCATCTCGGCGGTAATATTTGACATCATTCCTGGCGAGTTGGCCTCTACGTCTCCGTGGGACCTTTATATACTTCAATAACGTAATATAACCTAACCTAACCCAACCTATCTTCTCGGCGGTAATATTTGAAAACATACCTGGCGAGGTGGCATCTACGTCTCCGTGGGATATTTATATACATCAATAACGTAATCTAACCTAACATAACCCAACCTAACATCTCGGCGGTAATATTTGACAACATTCCTGGCGAGTTGGCTTCTCCGTCCCCGTGGGACCTTTATATACATCAATAACGTAATATAACCTAACCTAACCCAACCTAACATCTCGGCGGTAATATTTGACGACATTCCTGGCGAGTTGGCTTCTCCGTCCCCGTGGGACCTTTATATACATCAATAACGTAATATAACTTAACCTAACCCAACCTAACATCTCCGCGGTAATATTTGACAACATACCTGGCGAGTTGGCCTCTACGTCTCCGTGGGCCCTTCATATACATCAATAACAAAAATATAACCTAACCTAAATCAACCTAACATCTCGGCGGTAATATTTGACGACAATCCTGGCGAGCTGGCCTCTACGTTTCCGTGGGATATTTATATACATCAATAACATAATATAAGCTAGCCTAACCCAACTAACATCTCCGCGGTAATATTTGACAACATACCTGGCGAGTTGGTCTCTACGTCTCCGTGGGCCCTTCATATACATCAATAACAAAAATATAACCTAACCTAAATCAACCTATCATCTCGGCGATAATATTTGACAAGATTCCTGGCGAGTTGGCCTCTACGTCTCCGTGGGATCTTTATATACATCAATAACGTAACATAACATAACCTAACCCAATCTAGCATCTCGGCGGTAATATTTGACCACATTCCTGGCTTGTTGGCCTCTACGTCTCCGTGAGACCTTTATATACATCTATAACGTAATATAACCTAACCTAACCCAACCTAACATCTCGGCGGTAATATTTGAAAACATTCCTGGCGAGTTGGCATCTACGTCTCCGTGGGACCTTTATATACATCAATAACGTAATATAACCTAACCTAACCCAACCTAACATCTCGGCGGTAATATTTGACAACATTCCTGTCGAGTTGGCTTCTCCGTCCCCGTGGGACCTTTATATACATCAATAACGTAATATAACCTAACCTAATCCAACCTAACATCTCGGCGGTAATATTTGACAACATTCCCGGCGAGTTGGCTTCTCCGTCTCCGTGGGACCTTTATATACATCAATAACGTAATATAACCTAACCTAACCCAACCTATCTTCTCGGCGGTAATATTTGACAACATTCCTGGCGAGTTGGCTTCTCCGTCCCCGTGGGACCTTTATATACATCAATAACGTAATATAACCTAACCTAACCCAACCTTACATCTCGGCGGCAATATTTGACGACATTCCTGGCGAGTTGGCCTCTACGTTTCCGTGGGACCTTTATATACTTCAATAACGTAATATAACAAAACCTAACCCAATCTAGCATCTCGGCGGTAATATTTGACATCATTCCTGGCGAGTTGGCCTCTACGTCTCCGTGGGACCTTTATATACATCAATAACGTAATATAACCTAACCTAACCCAACCTACCACCTCTGCGGTAATATTTGACAACATTCCCGGCGAGTTGGCTTCTCCGTCTCCGTGGGACCTTTATATACATCAATAACGTAATATAACCTAACCTAATCCAATCTAACATCTCGGCGGTAATATTTGACCACATTCCTGGCTTGTTGGCCTCTACGTCTCCGTGAGACCTTTATATACATCTATAACGTAATATAACCTAACCTAACCCAACCTAACATCTCGGCGGTAATATTTGAAAACATTCCTGGCGAGTTGGCATCTACGTCTCCGTGGGACATTTATATACATCAATAACGTAATATAACCTAACCTAACCCAACCTATTTTCTCGGCGGTAATATTTCACAACATTCCTGGCGAGTTGGCCTCTACGTCTCCGTGGGATCTTTATATATATCAATAACGTAATATAACATAACCTAACCCAATCTAACATCTCGGCGGTAATATTTGATATCATTCCTGGCGAGTTGGCCTCTACGTCGCCGTGGGACCTTTATATACATCAATAACGTAATATAACCTAACCTAACCCAACCTAACATCTCGGCGGTAATATTTGACAACATTACTGGCGAGTTGGCTTCTCCGTCCCCGTGGGACCTTTATATACATCAATAACGTAATCTAACCTAACATAACACAACCTAACATCTCGGCGGTAATATTTGACAACATTCCTGGCGAGTTGGCTTCTCCGTCCCCGTGGGACCTTTATATACATCAATAACGTAATATAACCTAACCTAACCCAACCTTACATCTCAGCGGTAATATTTGACGACATTCCTGGCGAGTTGGCCTCTACGTTTCCGTGGGACCTTTATATACTTCAATAACGTAATATAACAAAACCTAACCCAATCTAGCATCTCGGCGGTAATATTTGACATCATTCCTGGCGAGTTGGCCTCTACGTCTCCGTGGGACCTTTATATACTTCAATAACGTAATATAACCTAACCTAACCCAACCTATCTTCTCGGCGGTAATATTTGAAAACATACCTGGCGAGGTGGCATCTACGTCTCCGTGGGATATTTATATACATCAATAACGTAATCTAACCTAACATAACCCAACCTAACATCTCGGCGGTAATATTTGACAACATTCCTGGCGAGTTGGCTTCTCCGTCCCCGTGGGACCTTTATATACATCAATAACGTAATATAACCTAACCTAACCCAACCTAACATCTCGGCGGTAATATTTGACGACATTCCTGGCGAGTTGGCTTCTCCGTCCCCGTGGGACCTTTATATACATCAATAACGTAATATAACCTAACCTAACCCAACCTAACTTCTCGGCGGTAATATTTGAAAACATACCTGGCGAGGTGGCATCTACGTCTCCGTGGGACCTTTATATACATCAATAACGTAATATAACCTAACCTAACCCAACCTAACATCTCGGCGGTAATATTTGACAACATTCCTGGCGAGTTGGCTTCTCCGTCCCCGTGGGACCTTTATATACATCAATAACGTAATATAACCTAACCTAACCCAACCTAACTTCTCGGCGGTAATATTTGAAAACATACCTGGCGAGGTGGCATCTACGACTCCGTGGGATATTTATATACATCAATAACATAATATAAGCTAGCCTAACCCAATCTAAGATCTCGGCGGTAATATTTGACCACATTCCTGGCGAGTTGGCCTCTACGTCTTCGTGGGATCTTTATATATATCAATAACGTAATATAACAAAACCTAACCCAATCGAACATCTCGGCGGTAATATTTGACAACATTCCTGGCGAGTTGGCTTCTCCGCCCCCGTGGGACCTTTATATACATCAATAACGTAATATAACTTAACCTAATCCAACCTAACATCTCGGCGGTAATATTTGACAACATTCCCGGCGAGTTGGCTTCTCCGTCCCCGTGGGACCTTTATATACATCAATAACGTAATATAACCTAACCTAACCCAACCTAACTTCTCGGCGGTAATATTTGAAAACATACCTGGCGAGGTGGCATCTACGTCTCCGTGGGATATTTATATACATCAATAACATAATATAAGCTAGCCTAACCCAATCTAACATCTCGGCGGTAATATTTGACCACATTCCTGGCGAGTTGGCCTCTACGTCTTCGTGGGACCTTTATATACATCAATAACGTAATATAACTTAACCTAACCCAACCTAACATCTCCGCGGTAATATTTGACAACATACCTGGCGAGTTGGCCTCTACGTCTCCGTGGGCCCTTCATATACATCAATAACAAAAATATAACCTAACCTAAATCAACCTAACATCTCGGCGGTAATATTTGACGACAATCCTGGCGAGCTGGCCTCTACGTTTCCGTGGGATATTTATATACATCAATAACATAATATAAGCTAGCCTAACCCAACTAACATCTCCGCGGTAATATTTGACAACATACCTGGCGAGTTGGTCTCTACGTCTCCGTGGGCCCTTCATATACATCAATAACAAAAATATAACCTAACCTAAATCAACCTATCATCTCGGCGATAATATTTGACAAGATTCCTGGCGAGTTGGCCTCTACGTCTCCGTGGGATCTTTATATACATCAATAACGTAACATAACATAACCTAACCCAATCTAGCATCTCGGCGGTAATATTTGACCACATTCCTGGCTTGTTGGCCTCTACGTCTCCGTGAGACCTTTATATACATCTATAACGTAATATAACCTAACCTAACCCAACCTAACATCTCGGCGGTAATATTTGAAAACATTCCTGGCGAGTTGGCATCTACGTCTCCGTGGGACCTTTATATACATCAATAACGTAATATAACCTAACCTAACCCAACCTAACATCTCGGCGGTAATATTTGACAACATTCCTGTCGAGTTGGCTTCTCCGTCCCCGTGGGACCTTTATATACATCAATAACGTAATATAACCTAACCTAATCCAACCTAACATCTCGGCGGTAATATTTGACAACATTCCCGGCGAGTTGGCTTCTCCGTCTCCGTGGGACCTTTATATACATCAATAACGTAATATAACCTAACCTAACCCAACCTATCTTCTCGGCGGTAATATTTGACAACATTCCTGGCGAGTTGGCTTCTCCGTCCCCGTGGGACCTTTATATACATCAATAACGTAATATAACCTAACCTAACCCAACCTTACATCTCGGCGGCAATATTTGACGACATTCCTGGCGAGTTGGCCTCTACGTTTCCGTGGGACCTTTATATACTTCAATAACGTAATATAACAAAACCTAACCCAATCTAGCATCTCGGCGGTAATATTTGACATCATTCCTGGCGAGTTGGCCTCTACGTCTCCGTGGGACCTTTATATACATCAATAACGTAATATAACCTAACCTAACCCAACCTACCACCTCTGCGGTAATATTTGACAACATTCCCGGCGAGTTGGCTTCTCCGTCTCCGTGGGACCTTTATATACATCAATAACGTAATATAACCTAACCTAATCCAATCTAACATCTCGGCGGTAATATTTGACCACATTCCTGGCTTGTTGGCCTCTACGTCTCCGTGAGACCTTTATATACATCTATAACGTAATATAACCTAACCTAACCCAACCTAACATCTCGGCGGTAATATTTGAAAACATTCCTGGCGAGTTGGCTTCTACGTCTCCGTGGGACATTTATATACATCAATAACGTAATATAACCTAACCTAACCCAACCTATTTTCTCGGCGGTAATATTTCACAACATTCCTGGCGAGTTGGCCTCTACGTCTCCGTGGGATCTTTATATATATCAATAACGTAATATAACATAACCTAACCCAATCTAACATCTCGGCGGTAATATTTGATATCATTCCTGGCGAGTTGGCCTCTACGTCGCCGTGGGACCTTTATATACATCAATAACGTAATATAACCTAACCTAACCCAACCTAACATCTCGGCGGTAATATTTGACAACATTACTGGCGAGTTGGCTTCTCCGTCCCCGTGGGACCTTTATATACATCAATAACGTAATCTAACCTAACATAACCCAACCTAACATCTCGGCGGTAATATTTGACAACATTCCTGGCGAGTTGGCTTCTCCGTCCCCGTGGGACCTTTATATACATCAATAACGTAATATAACCTAACCTAACCCAACCTTACATCTCAGCGGTAATATTTGACGACATTCCTGGCGAGTTGGCCTCTACGTTTCCGTGGGACCTTTATATACTTCAATAACGTAATATAACAAAACCTAACCCAATCTAGCATCTCGGCGGTAATATTTGACATCATTCCTGGCGAGTTGGCCTCTACGTCTCCGTGGGACCTTTATATACATCAATAACGTAATATAACCTAACCTAACCCAACATACCACCACTGCGGTAATATTTGACAACATTCCCGGCGAGTTGGCTTCTCCGTCTCCGTGGGACCTTTATATACATCAATAACGTAATATAACCTAACCTAATCCAATCTAACATCTCGGCGGTAATATTTGACCACATTCCTGGCTTGTTGGCCTCTACGTCTCCGTGAGACCTTTATATACATCTATAACGTAATATAACCTAACCTAACCCAACCTAACATCTCGGCGGTAATATTTGAAAACATTCCTGGCGAGTTGGCATCTACGTCTCCGTGGGACATTTATATACATCAATAACGCAATATAACCTAACCTAATCCAACCTAACATCTCGGCGGTAATATTTGACAACATTCCTGTCGAGTTGGCTTCTCCGTCCCCGTGGGACCTTTATATACATCAATAACGTAATATAACCTAACCTAATCCAACCTAACATCTCGGCGGTAATATTTGACAACATTCCCGGCGATTTGGCTTCTCCGTCTCCGTGGGACCTTTATATACATCAATAACGTAATATAACCTAACCGAACCCAACCTATCTTCTCGGCGGTAATATTTGACAACATTCCTGGCGAGTTGGCCTCTACGTCTCCGTGGGATCTTTATATATATCAATAACGTAATATAACAAAACCTAACCCAATCGAACATCTCGGCGGTAATATTTGACAACATTCCTGGCGAGTTGGCTTCTCCGCCCCCGTGGGACCTTTATATACATCAATAACGTAATATAACCTAACCTAACCCAACCTAACATCTCGGCGGTAATATTTGAAAACATACCTGGCGAGGTGGCCTCTACGTCTCCGTGGGATATTTATATACATCAATAACGTAACATAACATAACCTAACCCAATCTAGCATCTCGGCGGTAATATTTGACCACATTCCTGGCTTGTTGGCCTCTACGTCTCCGTGAGACCTTTATATACATCTATAACGTAATATAACCTAACCTAACCCAACCTAACATCTCGGCGGTAATATTTGAAAACATTCCTGGCGAGTTGGCATCTACGTCTCCGTGGGACCTTTATATACATCAATAACGTAATATAACCTAACCTAACCCAACCTAACATGTCGGCGGTAATATTTGACAACATTCCTGTCGAGTTGGCTTCTCCGTCCCCGTGGGACCTTTATATACATCAATAACGTAATATAACCTAACCTAATCCAACCTAACATCTCGGCGGTAATATTTGACAACATTCCCGGCGAGTTGGCTTCTCCGTCTCCGTGGGACCTTTATATACATCAATAACGTAATATAACCTAACCTAACCCAACCTATCTTCTCGGCGGTAATATTTGACAACATTCCTGGCGAGTTGGCTTCTCCGTCCCCGTGGGACCTTTATATACATCAATAACGTAATATAACCTAACCTAACCCAACCTTACATCTCGGCGGTAATATTTGACGACATTCCTGGCGAGTTGGCCTCTACGTTTCCGTGGGACCTTTATATACTTCAATAACGTAATATAACAAAACCTAACCCAATCTAGCATCTCGGCGGTAATATTTGACATCATTCCTGGCGAGTTGGCTTCTACGTCTGCGTGGGACCTTTATATACATCAATAACGTAATCTAACCTAACATAACCCAACCTAACATCTCGGCGGTAATATTTGAAAACATTCCTGGCGAGTTGGCATCTACGTCTCCGTGGGACATTTATATACATCAATAACGTAATATAACCTAACCTAACCCAACCTATTTTCTCGGCGGTAATATTTCACAACATTCCTGGCGAGTTGGCCTCTACGTCTCCGTGGGATCTTTATATATATCAATAACGTAATATAACATAACCTAACCCAATCTAACATCTCGGCGGTAATATTTGATATCATTCCTGGCGAGTTGGCCTCTACGTCGCCGTGGGACCTTTATATACATCAATAACGTAATATAACCTAACCTAACCCAACCTAACATCTCGGCGGTAATATTTGACAACATTACTGGCGAGTTGGCCTCTACGTCTCCGTGGGACCTTTATATACATCAATAACGTAATATAACCTAACCTAACCCAACCTACCACCACTGCGGTAATATTTGACAACATTCCCGGCGAGTTGGCTTCTCCGTCTCCGTGGGACCTTTATATACATCAATAACGTAATATAACCTAACCTAATCCAATCTAACATCTCGGCGGTAATATTTGACCACATTCCTGGCTTGTTGGCCTCTACGTCTCCGTGAGACCTTTATATACATCTATAACGTAATATAACCTAACCTAACCCAACCTAACATCTCAGCGGTAATATTTGACAACATACCTGGCGAGTTGGCCTCTACGTCTCGGTGGGCCCTTCATATACATCAATAACAAAAATATAACCTAACCTAAATCAACCTATCATCTCGGCGATAATATTTGACATTATTCCTGGCGAGTTGGTCTCTACGTCTCCGTGGGATCTTTATATACATCAATAACGTAATATAACAGAACCTAACCCAATCTAACATCTCGGCGATAATGTTTGACGACATTCCTGGTGAGTTGGCCTCTACGTTTCCGTGGGACCTTTATATACTTCAATAACGTAATATAACCTAACCTAACCCAACCTAACATCTCGGCGGTAATATTTGACAACATTCCTGTCGAGTTGGCTTCTCCGTCCCCGTGGGACCTTTATATACATCAATAACGTAATATAACCTAACCTAATCCAACCTAACATCTCGGCGGTAATATTTGACAACATTCCCGGCGATTTGGCTTCTCCGTCTCCGTGGGACCTTTATATACATCAATAACGTAATATAACCTAACCGAACCCAACCTATCTTCTCGGCGGCAATATTTCACAACATTCCTGGCGAGTTGGCCTCTACGTCTCCGTGGCATCTTTATATATATCAATAACGTAATATAACCTAACCTAACCCAACCTAACATCTCGGCGGTAATATTTGACAACATTCCTGTCGAGTTGGCTTCTCCGTCCCCGTGGGACCTTTATATACATCAATAACGTAATATAACCTAACCTAATCCAACCTAACATCTCGGCGGTAATATTTGACAACATTCCCGGCGAGTTGGCTTCTCCGCTTCCGTGGGACCTTTATATACTTCAATAACGTAATATAACCTACCCTAACCCAACCTATCTTCTCGGCGGTAATATTTGAAAACATACCTGGCGAGGTGGCATCTACGTCTCCGTGGGATATTTATATACATCAATAACGTAATCTAACCTAACATAACCCAACCTAACATCTCGGCGGTAATATTTGACAACATTCCTGGCGAGTTGGCTTCTCCGTCCCCGTGGGACCTTTATATACATCAATAACGTAATATAACCTAACCTAACCCAACCTAACATCTCGGCGGTAATATTTGACGACATTCCTGGCGAGTTGGCTTCTCCGTCCCCGTGGGACCTTTATATACATCAATAACGTAATATAACCTAACCTAACCCAACCTAACTTCTCGGCGGTAATATTTGAAAACATACCTGGCGAGGTGGCATCTACGTCTCCGTGGGACCTTTATATACATCAATAACGTAATATAACCTAACCTAACCCAACCTAACATCTCGGCGGTAATATTTGACAACATTCCTGGCGAGTTGGCTTCTCCGTCCCCGTGGGACCTTTATATACATCAATAACGTAATATAACCTAACCTAACCCAACCTAACTTCTCGGCGGTAATATTTGAAAACATACCTGGCGAGGTGGCATCTACGACTCCGTGGGATATTTATATACATCAATAACATAATATAAGCTAGCCTAACCCAATCTAACATCTCGGCGGTAATATTTGACCACATTCCTGGCGAGTTGGCCTCTACGTCTTCGTGGGATCTTTATATATATCAATAACGTAATATAACAAAACCTAACCCAATCGAACATCTCGGCGGTAATATTTGACAACATTCCTGGCGAGTTGGCTTCTCCGCCCCCGTGGGACCTTTATATACATCAATAACGTAATATAACCTAACCTAATCCAACCTAACATCTCGGCGGTAATATTTGACAACATTCCCGGCGAGTTGGCTTCTCCGTCCCCGTGGGACCTTTATATACATCAATAACGTAATATAACCTAACCTAACCCAACCTAACTTCTCGGCGGTAATATTTGAAAACATACCTGGCGAGGTGGCATCTACGTCTCCGTGGGATATTTATATACATCAATAACATAATATAAGCTAGCCTAACCCAATCTAACATCTCCGCGGTAATATTTGACAACATACCTGGCGAGTTGGCCTCTACGTCTCCGTGGGCCCTTCATATACATCAATAACAAAAATATAACCTAACCTAAATCAACCTAACATCTCGGCGGTAATATTTGACGACAATCCTGGCGAGCTGGCCTCTACGTTTCCGTGGGATATTTATATACATCAATAACATAATATAAGCTAGCCTAACCCAACTAACATCTCCGCGGTAATATTTGACAACATACCTGGCGAGTTGGTCTCTACGTCTCCGTGGGCCCTTCATATACATCAATAACAAAAATATAACCTAACCTAAATCAACCTATCATCTCGGCGATAATATTTGACAAGATTCCTGGCGAGTTGGCCTCTACGTCTCCGTGGGATCTTTATATACATCAATAACGTAACATAACATAACCTAACCCAATCTAGCATCTCGGCGGTAATATTTGACCACATTCCTGGCTTGTTGGCCTCTACGTCTCCGTGAGACCTTTATATACATCTATAACGTAATATAACCTAACCTAACCCAACCTAACATCTCGGCGGTAATATTTGAAAACATTCCTGGCGAGTTGGCATCTACGTCTCCGTGGGACCTTTATATACATCAATAACGTAATATAACCTAACCTAACCCAACCTAACATCTCGGCGGTAATATTTGACAACATTCCTGTCGAGTTGGCTTCTCCGTCCCCGTGGGACCTTTATATACATCAATAACGTAATATAACCTAACCTAATCCAACCTAACATCTCGGCGGTAATATTTGACAACATTCCCGGCGATTTGGCTTCTCCGTCTCCGTGGGACCTTTATATACATCAATAACGTAATATAACCTAACCGAACCCAACCTATCTTCTCGGCGGTAATATTTGACAACATTCCTGGCGAGTTGGCCTCTACGTCTCCGTGGGATCTTTATATATATCAATAACGTAATATAACAAAACCTAACCCAATCGAACATCTCGGCGGTAATATTTGACAACATTCCTGGCGAGTTGGCTTCTCCGCCCCCGTGGGACCTTTATATACATCAATAACGTAATATAACCTAACCTAACCCAACCTAACTTCTCGTCGGTAATATTTGAAAACATACCTGGCGAGGTGGCATCTACGTCTCCGTGGGATATTTATATAGATCAATAACATAATATAAGCTAGCCTAACCCAATCTAACATCTCGGCGGTAATATTTGACCACATTCCTGGCGAGTTGGCCTCTACGTCTTCGTGGGACCTTTATATACATCAATAGCGTAATATAACTTAACCTAACCCAACCTAACATCTCCGCGGTAATATTTGACAACATACCTGGCGAGTTGGCCTCTACGTCTCCGTGGGCCCTTCATATACATCAATAACAAAAATATAACCTAACCTAAATCAACCTAACATCTCGGCGGTAATATTTGACGACAATCCTGGCGAGCTGGCCTCTACGTTTCCGTGGGATATTTATATACATCAATAACATAATATAAGCTAGCCTAACCCAACTAACATCTCCGCGGTAATATTTGACAACATACCTGGCGAGTTGGTCTCTACGTCTCCGTGGGCCCTTCATATACATCAATAACAAAAATATAACCTAACCTAAATCAACCTATCATCTCGGCGATAATATTTGACAAGATTCCTGGCGAGTTGGCCTCTACGTCTCCGTGGGATCTTTATATACATCAATAACGTAACATAACATAACCTAACCCAATCTAGCATCTCGGCGGTAATATTTGACCACATTCCTGGCTTGTTGGCCTCTACGTCTCCGTGAGACCTTTATATACATCTATAACGTAATATAACCTAACCTAACCCAACCTAACATCTCGGCGGTAATATTTGAAAACATTCCTGGCGAGTTGGCATCTACGTCTCCGTGGGACCTTTATATACATCAATAACGTAATATAACCTAACCTAACCCAACCTAACATGTCGGCGGTAATATTTGACAACATTCCTGTCGAGTTGGCTTCTCCGTCCCCGTGGGACCTTTATATACATCAATAACGTAATATAACCTAACCTAATCCAACCTAACATCTCGGCGGTAATATTTGACAACATTCCCGGCGAGTTGGCTTCTCCGTCTCCGTGGGACCTTTATATACATCAATAACGTAATATAACCTAACCTAACCCAACCTATCTTCTCGGCGGTAATATTTGACAACATTCCTGGCGAGTTGGCTTCTCCGTCCCCGTGGGACCTTTATATACATCAATAACGTAATATAACCTAACCTAACCCAACCTTACATCTCGGCGGTAATATTTGACGACATTCCTGGCGAGTTGGCCTCTACGTTTCCGTGGGACCTTTATATACTTCAATAACGTAATATAACAAAACCTAACCCAATCTAGCATCTCGGCGGTAATATTTGACATCATTCCTGGCGAGTTGGCTTCTACGTCTGCGTGGGACCTTTATATACATCAATAACGTAATCTAACCTAACATAACCCAACCTAACATCTCGGCGGTAATATTTGAAAACATTCCTGGCGAGTTGGCATCTACGTCTCCGTGGGACATTTATATACATCAATAACGTAATATAACCTAACCTAACCCAACCTATTTTCTCGGCGGTAATATTTCACAACATTCCTGGCGAGTTGGCCTCTACGTCTCCGTGGGATCTTTATATATATCAATAACGTAATATAACATAACCTAACCCAATCTAACATCTCGGCGGTAATATTTGATATCATTCCTGGCGAGTTGGCCTCTACGTCGCCGTGGGACCTTTATATACATCAATAACGTAATATAACCTAACCTAACCCAACCTAACATCTCGGCGGTAATATTTGACAACATTACTGGCGAGTTGGCCTCTACGTCTCCGTGGGACCTTTATATACATCAATAACGTAATATAACCTAACCTAACCCAACCTACCACCACTGCGGTAATATTTGACAACATTCCCGGCGAGTTGGCTTCTCCGTCTCCGTGGGACCTTTATATACATCAATAACGTAATATAACCTAACCTAATCCAATCTAACATCTCGGCGGTAATATTTGACCACATTCCTGGCTTGTTGGCCTCTACGTCTCCGTGAGACCTTTATATACATCTATAACGTAATATAACCTAACCTAACCCAACCTAACATCTCAGCGGTAATATTTGACAACATACCTGGCGAGTTGGCCTCTACGTCTCGGTGGGCCCTTCATATACATCAATAACAAAAATATAACCTAACCTAAATCAACCTATCATCTCGGCGATAATATTTGACATTATTCCTGGCGAGTTGGTCTCTACGTCTCCGTGGGATCTTTATATACATCAATAACGTAATATAACAGAACCTAACCCAATCTAACATCTCGGCGATAATGTTTGACGACATTCCTGGTGAGTTGGCCTCTACGTTTCCGTGGGACCTTTATATACTTCAATAACGTAATATAACCTAACCTAACCCAACCTAACATCTCGGCGGTAATATTTGACAACATTCCTGTCGAGTTGGCTTCTCCGTCCCCGTGGGACCTTTATATACATCAATAACGTAATATAACCTAACCTAATCCAACCTAACATCTCGGCGGTAATATTTGACAACATTCCCGGCGATTTGGCTTCTCCGTCTCCGTGGGACCTTTATATACATCAATAACGTAATATAACCTAACCGAACCCAACCTATCTTCTCGGCGGCAATATTTCACAACATTCCTGGCGAGTTGGCCTCTACGTCTCCGTGGCATCTTTATATATATCAATAACGTAATATAACCTAACCTAACCCAACCTAACATCTCGGCGGTAATATTTGACAACATTCCTGTCGAGTTGGCTTCTCCGTCCCCGTGGGACCTTTATATACATCAATAACGTAATATAACCTAACCTAATCCAACCTAACATCTCGGCGGTAATATTTGACAACATTCCCGGCGAGTTGGCTTCTCCGCTTCCGTGGGACCTTTATATACTTCAATAACGTAATATAACCTACCCTAACCCAACCTATCTTCTCGGCGGTAATATTTGAAAACATACCTGGCGAGGTGGCATCTACGTCTCCGTGGGATATTTATATACATCAATAACGTAATCTAACCTAACATAACCCAACCTAACATCTCGGCGGTAATATTTGACAACATTCCTGGCGAGTTGGCTTCTCCGTCCCCGTGGGACCTTTATATACATCAATAACGTAATATAACCTAACCTAACCCAACCTAACATCTCGGCGGTAATATTTGACGACATTCCTGGCGAGTTGGCTTCTCCGTCCCCGTGGGACCTTTATATACATCAATAACGTAATATAACCTAACCTAACCCAACCTAACTTCTCGGCGGTAATATTTGAAAACATACCTGGCGAGGTGGCATCTACGTCTCCGTGGGACCTTTATATACATCAATAACGTAATATAACCTAACCTAATCCAATCTAACATCTCGGCGGTAATATTTGACCACATTCCTGGCTTGTTGGCCTCTACGTCTCCGTGAGACCTTTATATACATCTATAACGTAATATAACCTAACCTAACCCAACCTAACATCTCAGCGGTAATATTTGACAACATACCTGGCGAGTTGGCCTCTACGTCTCGGTGGGCCCTTCATATACATCAATAACAAAAATATAACCTAACCTAAATCAACCTATCATCTCGGCGATAATATTTGACATTATTCCTGGCGAGTTGGTCTCTACGTCTCCGTGGGATCTTTATATACATCAATAACGTAATATAACAGAACCTAACCCAATCTAACATCTCGGCGATAATGTTTGACGACATTCCTGGTGAGTTGGCCTCTACGTTTCCGTGGGACCTTTATATACTTCAATAACGTAATATAACCTAACCTAACCCAACCTAACATCTCGGCGGTAATATTTGACAACATTCCTGTCGAGTTGGCTTCTCCGTCCCCGTGGGACCTTTATATACATCAATAACGTAATATAACCTAACCTAATCCAACCTAACATCTCGGCGGTAATATTTGACAACATTCCCGGCGATTTGGCTTCTCCGTCTCCGTGGGACCTTTATATACATCAATAACGTAATATAACCTAACCGAACCCAACCTATCTTCTCGGCGGCAATATTTCACAACATTCCTGGCGAGTTGGCCTCTACGTCTCCGTGGCATCTTTATATATATCAATAACGTAATATAACCTAACCTAACCCAACCTAACATCTCGGCGGTAATATTTGACAACATTCCTGTCGAGTTGGCTTCTCCGTCCCCGTGGGACCTTTATATACATCAATAACGTAATATAACCTAACCTAATCCAACCTAACATCTCGGCGGTAATATTTGACAACATTCTCGGCGAGTTGGCTTCTCCGCTTCCGTGGGACCTTTATATACTTCAATAACGTAATATAACCTACCCTAACCCAACCTATCTTCTCGGCGGTAATATTTGAAAACATACCTGGCGAGGTGGCATCTACGTCTCCGTGGGATATTTATATACATCAATAACGTAATCTAACCTAACATAACCCAACCTAACATCTCGGCGGTAATATTTGACAACATTCCTGGCGAGTTGGCTTCTCCGTCCCCGTGGGACCTTTATATACATCAATAACGTAATATAACCTAACCTAACCCAACCTAACATCTCGGCGGTAATATTTGACGACATTCCTGGCGAGTTGGCTTCTCCGTCCCCGTGGGACCTTTATATACATCAATAACGTAATATAACCTAACCTAACCCAACCTAACTTCTCGGCGGTAATATTTGAAAACATACCTGGCGAGGTGGCATCTACGTCTCCGTGGGACCTTTATATACATCAATAACGTAATATAACCTAACCTAACCCAACCTAACATCTCGGCGGTAATATTTGACAACATTCCTGGCGAGTTGGCTTCTCCGTCCCCGTGGGACCTTTATATACATCAATAACGTAATATAACCTAACCTAACCCAACCTAACTTCTCGGCGGTAATATTTGAAAACATACCTGGCGAGGTGGCATCTACGACTCCGTGGGATATTTATATACATCAATAACATAATATAAGCTAGCCTAACCCAATCTAACATCTCGGCGGTAATATTTGACCACATTCCTGGCGAGTTGGCCTCTACGTCTTCGTGGGATCTTTATATATATCAATAACGTAATATAACAAAACCTAACCCAATCGAACATCTCGGCGGTAATATTTGACAACATTCCTGGCGAGTTGGCTTCTCCGCCCCCGTGGGACCTTTATATACATCAATAACGTAATATAACCTAACCTAATCCAACCTAACATCTCGGCGGTAATATTTGACAACATTCCCGGCGAGTTGGCTTCTCCGTCCCCGTGGGACCTTTATATACATCAATAACGTAATATAACCTAACCTAACCCAACCTAACTTCTCGGCGGTAATATTTGAAAACATACCTGGCGAGGTGGCATCTACGTCTCCGTGGGATATTTATATACATCAATAACATAATATAAGCTAGCCTAACCCAATCTAACATCTCCGCGGTAATATTTGACAACATACCTGGCGAGTTGGCCTCTACGTCTCCGTGGGCCCTTCATATACATCAATAACAAAAATATAACCTAACCTAAATCAACCTAACATCTCGGCGGTAATATTTGACGACAATCCTGGCGAGCTGGCCTCTACGTTTCCGTGGGATATTTATATACATCAATAACATAATATAAGCTAGCCTAACCCAACTAACATCTCCGCGGTAATATTTGACAACATACCTGGCGAGTTGGTCTCTACGTCTCCGTGGGCCCTTCATATACATCAATAACAAAAATATAACCTAACCTAAATCAACCTATCATCTCGGCGATAATATTTGACAAGATTCCTGGCGAGTTGGCCTCTACGTCTCCGTGGGATCTTTATATACATCAATAACGTAACATAACATAACCTAACCCAATCTAGCATCTCGGCGGTAATATTTGACCACATTCCTGGCTTGTTGGCCTCTACGTCTCCGTGAGACCTTTATATACATCTATAACGTAATATAACCTAACCTAACCCAACCTAACATCTCGGCGGTAATATTTGAAAACATTCCTGGCGAGTTGGCATCTACGTCTCCGTGGGACCTTTATATACATCAATAACGTAATATAACCTAACCTAACCCAACCTAACATCTCGGCGGTAATATTTGACAACATTCCTGTCGAGTTGGCTTCTCCGTCCCCGTGGGACCTTTATATACATCAATAACGTAATATAACCTAACCTAATCCAACCTAACATCTCGGCGGTAATATTTGACAACATTCCCGGCGATTTGGCTTCTCCGTCTCCGTGGGACCTTTATATACATCAATAACGTAATATAACCTAACCGAACCCAACCTATCTTCTCGGCGGTAATATTTGACAACATTCCTGGCGAGTTGGCCTCTACGTCTCCGTGGGATCTTTATATATATCAATAACGTAATATAACAAAACCTAACCCAATCGAACATCTCGGCGGTAATATTTGACAACATTCCTGGCGAGTTGGCTTCTCCGCCCCCGTGGGACCTTTATATACATCAATAACGTAATATAACCTAACCTAACCCAACCTAACTTCTCGTCGGTAATATTTGAAAACATACCTGGCGAGGTGGCATCTACGTCTCCGTGGGATATTTATATAGATCAATAACATAATATAAGCTAGCCTAACCCAATCTAACATCTCGGCGGTAATATTTGACCACATTCCTGGCGAGTTGGCCTCTACGTCTTCGTGGGACCTTTATATACATCAATAGCGTAATATAACTTAACCTAACCCAACCTAACATCTCCGCGGTAATATTTGACAACATACCTGGCGAGTTGGCCTCTACGTCTCCGTGGGCCCTTCATATACATCAATAACAAAAATATAACCTAACCTAAATCAACCTAACATCTCGGCGGTAATATTTGACGACAATCCTGGCGAGCTGGCCTCTACGTTTCCGTGGGATATTTATATACATCAATAACATAATATAAGCTAGCCTAACCCAACTAACATCTCCGCGGTAATATTTGACAACATACCTGGCGAGTTGGTCTCTACGTCTCCGTGGGCCCTTCATATACATCAATAACAAAAATATAACCTAACCTAAATCAACCTATCATCTCGGCGATAATATTTGACAAGATTCCTGGCGAGTTGGCCTCTACGTCTCCGTGGGATCTTTATATACATCAATAACGTAACATAACATAACCTAACCCAATCTAGCATCTCGGCGGTAATATTTGACCACATTCCTGGCTTGTTGGCCTCTACGTCTCCGTGAGACCTTTATATACATCTATAACGTAATATAACCTAACCTAACCCAACCTAACATCTCGGCGGTAATATTTGAAAACATTCCTGGCGAGTTGGCATCTACGTCTCCGTGGGACCTTTATATACATCAATAACGTAATATAACCTAACCTAACCCAACCTAACATGTCGGCGGTAATATTTGACAACATTCCTGTCGAGTTGGCTTCTCCGTCCCCGTGGGACCTTTATATACATCAATAACGTAATATAACCTAACCTAATCCAACCTAACATCTCGGCGGTAATATTTGACAACATTCCCGGCGAGTTGGCTTCTCCGTCTCCGTGGGACCTTTATATACATCAATAACGTAATATAACCTAACCTAACCCAACCTATCTTCTCGGCGGTAATATTTGACAACATTCCTGGCGAGTTGGCTTCTCCGTCCCCGTGGGACCTTTATATACATCAATAACGTAATATAACCTAACCTAACCCAACCTTACATCTCGGCGGTAATATTTGACGACATTCCTGGCGAGTTGGCCTCTACGTTTCCGTGGGACCTTTATATACTTCAATAACGTAATATAACAAAACCTAACCCAATCTAGCATCTCGGCGGTAATATTTGACATCATTCCTGGCGAGTTGGCTTCTACGTCTGCGTGGGACCTTTATATACATCAATAACGTAATCTAACCTAACATAACCCAACCTAACATCTCGGCGGTAATATTTGAAAACATTCCTGGCGAGTTGGCATCTACGTCTCCGTGGGACATTTATATACATCAATAACGTAATATAACCTAACCTAACCCAACCTATTTTCTCGGCGGTAATATTTCACAACATTCCTGGCGAGTTGGCCTCTACGTCTCCGTGGCATCTTTATATATATCAATAACGTAATATAACCTAACCTAACCCAACCTAACATCTCGGCGGTAATATTTGACAACATTCCTGTCGAGTTGGCTTCTCCGTCCCCGTGGGACCTTTATATACATCAATAACGTAATATAACCTAACCTAATCCAACCTAACATCTCGGCGGTAATATTTGACAACATTCCCGGCGAGTTGGCTTCTCCGCTTCCGTGGGACCTTTATATACTTCAATAACGTAATATAACCTACCCTAACCCAACCTATCTTCTCGGCGGTAATATTTGAAAACATACCTGGCGAGGTGGCATCTACGTCTCCGTGGGATATTTATATACATCAATAACGTAATCTAACCTAACATAACCCAACCTAACATCTCGGCGGTAATATTTGACAACATTCCTGGCGAGTTGGCTTCTCCGTCCCCGTGGGACCTTTATATACATCAATAACGTAATATAACCTAACCTAACCCAACCTAACATCTCGGCGGTAATATTTGACGACATTCCTGGCGAGTTGGCTTCTCCGTCCCCGTGGGACCTTTATATACATCAATAACGTAATATAACCTAACCTAACCCAACCTAACTTCTCGGCGGTAATATTTGAAAACATACCTGGCGAGGTGGCATCTACGTCTCCGTGGGACCTTTATATACATCAATAACGTAATATAACCTAACCTAACCCAACCTAACATCTCGGCGGTAATATTTGACAACATTCCTGGCGAGTTGGCTTCTCCGTCCCCGTGGGACCTTTATATACATCAATAACGTAATATAACCTAACCTAACCCAACCTAACTTCTCGGCGGTAATATTTGAAAACATACCTGGCGAGGTGGCATCTACGACTCCGTGGGATATTTATATACATCAATAACATAATATAAGCTAGCCTAACCCAATCTAACATCTCGGCGGTAATATTTGACCACATTCCTGGCGAGTTGGCCTCTACGTCTTCGTGGGATCTTTATATATATCAATAACGTAATATAACAAAACCTAACCCAATCGAACATCTCGGCGGTAATATTTGACAACATTCCTGGCGAGTTGGCTTCTCCGCCCCCGTGGGACCTTTATATACATCAATAACGTAATATAACCTAACCTAATCCAACCTAACATCTCGGCGGTAATATTTGACAACATTCCCGGCGAGTTGGCTTCTCCGTCCCCGTGGGACCTTTATATACATCAATAACGTAATATAACCTAACCTAACCCAACCTAACTTCTCGGCGGTAATATTTGAAAACATACCTGGCGAGGTGGCATCTACGTCTCCGTGGGATATTTATATACATCAATAACATAATATAAGCTAGCCTAACCCAATCTAACATCTCCGCGGTAATATTTGACAACATACCTGGCGAGTTGGCCTCTACGTCTCCGTGGGCCCTTCATATACATCAATAACAAAAATATAACCTAACCTAAATCAACCTAACATCTCGGCGGTAATATTTGACGACAATCCTGGCGAGCTGGCCTCTACGTTTCCGTGGGATATTTATATACATCAATAACATAATATAAGCTAGCCTAACCCAACTAACATCTCCGCGGTAATATTTGACAACATACCTGGCGAGTTGGTCTCTACGTCTCCGTGGGCCCTTCATATACATCAATAACAAAAATATAACCTAACCTAAATCAACCTATCATCTCGGCGATAATATTTGACAAGATTCCTGGCGAGTTGGCCTCTACGTCTCCGTGGGATCTTTATATACATCAATAACGTAACATAACATAACCTAACCCAATCTAGCATCTCGGCGGTAATATTTGACCACATTCCTGGCTTGTTGGCCTCTACGTCTCCGTGAGACCTTTATATACATCTATAACGTAATATAACCTAACCTAACCCAACCTAACATCTCGGCGGTAATATTTGAAAACATTCCTGGCGAGTTGGCATCTACGTCTCCGTGGGACCTTTATATACATCAATAACGTAATATAACCTAACCTAACCCAACCTAACATCTCGGCGGTAATATTTGACAACATTCCTGTCGAGTTGGCTTCTCCGTCCCCGTGGGACCTTTATATACATCAATAACGTAATATAACCTAACCTAATCCAACCTAACATCTCGGCGGTAATATTTGACAACATTCCCGGCGAGTTGGCTTCTCCGTCTCCGTGGGACCTTTATATACATCAATAACGTAATATAACCTAACCTAACCCAACCTATCTTCTCGGCGGTAATATTTGACAACATTCCTGGCGAGTTGGCTTCTCCGTCCCCGTGGGACCTTTATATACATCAATAACGTAATATAACCTAACCTAACCCAACCTTACATCTCGGCGGCAATATTTGACGACATTCCTGGCGAGTTGGCCTCTACGTTTCCGTGGGACCTTTATATACTTCAATAACGTAATATAACAAAACCTAACCCAATCTAGCATCTCGGCGGTAATATTTGACATCATTCCTGGCGAGTTGGCCTCTACGTCTCCGTGGGACCTTTATATACATCAATAACGTAATATAACCTAACCTAACCCAACCTACCACCTCTGCGGTAATATTTGACAACATTCCCGGCGAGTTGGCTTCTCCGTCTCCGTGGGACCTTTATATACATCAATAACGTAATATAACCTAACCTAATCCAATCTAACATCTCGGCGGTAATATTTGACCACATTCCTGGCTTGTTGGCCTCTACGTCTCCGTGAGACCTTTATATACATCTATAACGTAATATAACCTAACCTAACCCAACCTAACATCTCGGCGGTAATATTTGAAAACATTCCTGGCGAGTTGGCATCTACGTCTCCGTGGGACATTTATATACATCAATAACGTAATATAACCTAACCTAACCCAACCTATTTTCTCGGCGGTAATATTTCACAACATTCCTGGCGAGTTGGCCTCTACGTCTCCGTGGGATCTTTATATATATCAATAACGTAATATAACATAACCTAACCCAATCTAACATCTCGGCGGTAATATTTGATATCATTCCTGGCGAGTTGGCCTCTACGTCGCCGTGGGACCTTTATATACATCAATAACGTAATATAACCTAACCTAACCCAACCTAACATCTCGGCGGTAATATTTGACAACATTACTGGCGAGTTGGCTTCTCCGTCCCCGTGGGACCTTTATATACATCAATAACGTAATCTAACCTAACATAACCCAACCTAACATCTCGGCGGTAATATTTGACAACATTCCTGGCGAGTTGGCTTCTCCGTCCCCGTGGGACCTTTATATACATCAATAACGTAATATAACCTAACCTAACCCAACCTTACATCTCAGCGGTAATATTTGACGACATTCCTGGCGAGTTGGCCTCTACGTTTCCGTGGGACCTTTATATACTTCAATAACGTAATATAACAAAACCTAACCCAATCTAGCATCTCGGCGGTAATATTTGACATCATTCCTGGCGAGTTGGCCTCTACGTCTCCGTGGGACCTTTATATACATCAATAACGTAATATAACCTAACCTAACCCAACCTACCACCACTGCGGTAATATTTGACAACATTCCCGGCGAGTTGGCTTCTCCGTCTCCGTGGGACCTTTATATACATCAATAACGTAATATAACCTAACCTAATCCAATCTAACATCTCGGCGGTAATATTTGACAACATTCCTGGCGAGTTGGCCTCTACGTCTCCGTGGGATCTTTATATATATCAATAACGTAATATAACAAAACCTAACCCAATCGAACATCTCGGCGGTAATATTTGACAACATTCCTGGCGAGTTGGCTTCTCCGCCCCCGTGGGACCTTTATATACATCAATAACGTAATATAACCTAACCTAACACAACCTAACTTCTCGGCGGTAATATTTGAAAACATACCTGGGAGGTGGCCTCTACGTCTCCGTGGGATATTTATATACATCAATAACGTAATATAAGCTAGCCTAACCCAATCTAACATCTCGGCGGTAATATTTGACCACATTCCTGGCGAGTTGGCCCCTACGTCTTCGTGGGACCTTTATATACATCAATAACAAAAATATAACCTAACCTAAATCAACCTATCATCTCGGCGATAATATTTGACATTATTCCTGGCGAGTTGGCCTCTACGTCTCCGTGGGACCTTTATATACATCAATAACGTAATATAACAGAACCTAACCCAATCTAACACCTCGGCGGTAATGTTTGACGACATTCCTGGCGAGTTGGCCTCTACGTTTCCGTGGGACCTTTATATACTTCAATAACGTAATATAACCTAACCTAACCCAACCTAACATCTCGGCGGTAATATTTGACAACATTCCTGTCGAGTTGGCTTCTCCGTCCCCGTGGGACCTTTATATACATCAATAACGTAATATAACCTAACCTAATCCAACCTAACATCTCGGCGGTAATATTTGACAACATTCCCGGCGATTTGGCTTCTCCGCTTCCGTGGTACCTTTATATACTTCAATAACGTAATATAACCTAACCTAACCCAACCTATCTTCTCGGCGGTAATATTTGAAAACATACCTGGCGAGGTGGCATCTACGTCTCCGTGGGATATTTATATACATCAATAACGTAATCTAACCTAACATAACCCAACCTAACATCTCGGCGGTAATATTTGACAACATTCCTGGCGAGTTGGCTTCTCCGTCCCCGTGGGACCTTTATATACATCAATAACGTAATATAACCTAACCTAACCCAACCTAACATCTCGGCGGTAATATTTGAAAACATACCTGGCGAGGTGGCATCTACGTCTCCGTGGGACCTTTATATACATCAATAACGTAATATAACCTAACCTAACCCAACCTAACATCTCGGCGGTAATATTTGACAACATTCCTGGCGAGTTGGCTTCTCCGTCCCCGTGGGACCTTTATATACATCAATAACGTAATATAACCTTACCTAACCCAACCTAACTTCTCGGCGGTAATATTTGAAAACATTCCTGGCGAGTTGTCTTCTCCGCCCCCGTGGGACCTTTATACACATCAATAACGTAATATAACCTAACCTAACCCAACCTAACTTCTCGGCGGTAATATTTGAAAACATACCTGGCGAGGTGGCCTCTACGTCTCCGTGGGATATTTATATACATCAATAACGTAATATAAGCTAGCCTAACCCAATCTAACATCTCGGCGGTAATATTTGACCACATTCCTGGCGAGTTGGCCCCTACGTCTTCGTGGGACCTTTATATACATCAATAACGTAATATAACTTAACCTAACCCAACCAAACATCTCCGCGGTAATATTTGACAACATACCTGGCGAGTTGGCTTCTACGTCTCGGTGGGCCCTTCATATACATCAATAAGAAAAATATAACCTAACCTAAATCAACCTATCATCTCGGCGATAATATTTGACAAGATTCCTGGCGAGTTGGCATCTACGTCTCCGTGGGATCTTTATATACATCAATAACGTAATATAACAGAACCTAACCCAATCTAACATCTCGGCGGTAATGTTTGACGACATTCCTGGCGAGTTGGCCTCTACGTTTCCGTGGGACCTTTATATACTTCAATAACGTAATATAACCTAACCTAACCCAACCTAACATCTCGGCGGTAATATTTGACAACATTCCTGTCGAGTTGGCTTCTCCGTCCCCGTGGGACCTTTATATACATCAATAACGTAATATAACCTAACCTAATCCAACCTAACATCTCGGCGGTAATATTTGACAACATTCCCGGCGATTTGGCTTCTCCGTCTCCGTGGGACCTTTATATACATCAATAACGTAATATAACCTAACCGAACCCAACCTATCTTCTCGGCGGCAATATTTCACAACATTCCTGGCGAGTTGGCCTCTACGTCTCCGTGGCATCTTTATATATATCAATAACGTAATATAACCTAACCTAACCCAACCTAACATCTCGGCGGTACTATTTGACAACATTCCTGTCGAGTTGGCTTCTCCGTCCCCGTGGGACCTTTATATACATCAATAACGTAATATAACCTAACCTAATCCAACCTAACATCTCGGCGGTAATATTTGACAACATTCCCGGCGAGTTGGCTTCTCTGCTTCCGTGGGACCTTTATATACTTCAATAACGTAATATAACCTAACCTAACCCAACCTATCTTCTCGGCGGTAATATTTGACAACATTCCTGGCGAGTTGGCCTCTACGTATCCGTGGGATCTTTATATACATCAATAACGTAATATAACAAAACCTAACCCAATCTAGCATCTCGGCGGTAATATTTGACATCATTCCTGGCGAGTTGGCCTCTACGTCTCCGTGGGACCTTTATATACATCAATAACGTAATATAACCTAACCTAACCCAACCTACCACCTCTGCGGTAATATTTGACAACATTCCCGGCGAGTTGGCTTCTCCGTCTCCGTGGGACCTTTATATACATCAATAACGTAATATAACCTAACCTAATCCAATCTAACACCTCGGCGGTAATATTTGACCACATTCCTGGCTTGTTGGCCTCTACGTCTCCGTGAGACCTTTATATACATCTATAACGTAATATAACCTAACCTAACCCAACCTAACATCTCGGCGGTAATATTTGAAAACATTCCTGGCGAGTTGGCATCTACGTCTCCGTGGGACATTTATATACATCAATAACGTAATATAACCTAACCTAACCCAACCTATTTTCTCGGCGGTAATATTTCACAACATTCCTGGCGAGTTGGCCTCTACGTCTCCGTGGGATCTTTATATATATCAATAACGTAATATAACATAACCTAACCCAATCTAACATCTCGGCGGTAATATTTGATATCATTCCTGGCGAGTTGGCCTCTACGTCGCCGTGGGACCTTTATATACATCAATAACGTAATATAACCTAACCTAACCCAACCTAACATCTCGGCGGTAATATTTGACAACATTACTGGCGAGTTGGCTTCTCCGTCCCGGTGGGACCTTTATATACATCAATAACGTAATATAACCTAACCTAACCCAACCTACCACCACTGCGGTAATATTTGACAACATTCCCGGCGAGTTGGCTTCTCCGTCTCCGTGGGACCTTTATATACATCAATAACGTAATATAACCTAACCTAATCCAATCTAACATCTCGGCGGTAATATTTGACCACATTCCTGGCTTGTTGGCCTCTACGTCTCCGTGAGACCTTTATATACATCTATAACGTAATATAACCTAACCTAACCCAACCTAACATCTCGGCGGTAATATTTGAAAACATTCCTGGCGAGTTGGCATCTACGTCTCCGTGGGACATTTATATACATCAATAACGCAATATAACCTAACCTAACCCAACCTAACATCTCGGCGGTAATATTTGACAACATTCCTGTCGAGTTGGCTTCTCCGTCCCCGTGGGACCTTTATATACATCAATAACGTAATATAACCTAACCTAATCCAACCTAACATCTCGGCGGTAATATTTGACAACATTCCCGGCGATTTGGCTTCTCCGTCTCCGTGGGACCTTTATATACATCAATAACGTAATATAACCTAACCGAACCCAACCTATCTTCTCGGCGGTAATATTTGACAACATTCCTGGCGAGTTGGCCTCTACGTCTCCGTGGGATCTTTATATATATCAATAACGTAATATAACAAAACCTAACCCAATCGAACATCTCGGCGGTAATATTTGACAACATTCCCGGCGAGTTGGCTTCTCCGTCTCCGTGGGACCTTTATATACATCAATAACGTAATATAACCTAACCTAACCCAACCTATTTTCTCGGCGGTAATATTTGACAACATTCCTGGCGAGTTGGCTTCTCCGTCCCCGTGGGACCTTTATATACATCAATAACGTAATATAACCTAACCTAACCCAACCTTACATCTCGGCGGTAATATTTGACGACATTCCTGGCGAGTTGGCCTCTACGTTTCCGTGGGACCTTTATATACTTCAATAACGTAATATAACAAAACCTAACCCAATCTAGCATCTCGGCGGTAATATTTGACATCATTCCTGGCGAGTTGGCTTCTACGTCTCCGTGGGACCTTTATATACATCAATAACGTAATATAACCTAACCTAACCCAACCTACCACCTCTGCGGTAATATTTGACAACATTCCCGGCGAGTTGGCTTCTCCGTCTCCGTGGGACCTTTATATACATCAATAACGTAATATAACCTAACCTAATCCAATCTAACATCTCGGCGGTAATATTTGACCACATTCCTGGCTTGTTGGCCTCTACGTCTCCGTGAGACCTTTATATACATCTATAACGTAATATAACCTAACCTAACCCAACCTAACATCTCGGCGGTAATATTTGAAAACATTCCTGGCGAGTTGGCATCTACGTCTCCGTGGGACATTTATATACATCAATAACGTAATATAACCTAACCTAACCCAACCTATTTTCTCGGCGGTAATATTTCACAACATTCCTGGCGAGTTGGCCTCTACGTCTCCGTGGGATCTTTATATATATCAATAACGTAATATAACATAACCTAACCCAATCTAACATCTCGGCGGTAATATTTGATATCATTCCTGGCGAGTTGGCCTCTACGTCGCCGTGGGACATTTATATACATCAATAACGCAATATAACCTAACCTAACCCAACCTAACATCTCGGCGGTAATATTTGACAACATTCCTGTCGAGTTGGCTTCTCCGTCCCCGTGGGACCTTTATATACATCAATAACGTAATATAACCTAACCTAATCCAACCTAACATCTCGGCGGTAATATTTGAAAACATACCTGGCGAGGTGGCATCTACGTCTCCGTGGGATATTTATATACATCAATAACATAATATAAGCTAGCCTAACCCAATCTAACATCTCGGCGGTAATATTTGACCACATTCCTGGCGAGTTGGCCTCTACGTCTTCGTGGGACCTTTATATACATCAATAACGTAATATAACTTAACCTAAACCAACCTAACATCTCCGCGGTAATATTTGACAACATACCTTGCGAGTTGGCCTCTACGTCTCCGTGGGCCCTTCATATACATCAATAACAAAAATATAACCTAACCTAAATCAACCTAACATCTCGGCGGTAATATTTGACGACAATCCTGGCGAGCTGGCCTCTACGTTTCCGTGGGATATTTATATACATCAATAACATAATATAAGCTAGCCTAACCCAACTAACATCTCCGCGGTAATATTTGACAACATACCTGGCGAGTTGGTCTCTACGTCTCCGTGGGCCCTTCATATACATCAATAACAAAAATATAACCTAACCTAAATCAACCTATCATCTCGGCGATAATATTTGACAAGATTCCTGGCGAGTTGGCCTCTACGTCTCCGTGGGATCTTTATATACATCAATAACGTAACATAACATAACCTAACCCAATCTAGCATCTCGGCGGTAATATTTGACCACATTCCTGGCTTGTTGGCCTCTACGTCTCCGTGAGACCTTTATATACATCTATAACGTAATATAACCTAACCTAACCCAACCTAACATCTCGGCGGTAATATTTGAAAACATTC
The DNA here is from genome assembly GCA_963969225.1 of Xylocopa violacea. Classification (NCBI taxonomy): domain Eukaryota; kingdom Metazoa; phylum Arthropoda; class Insecta; order Hymenoptera; family Apidae; genus Xylocopa; species Xylocopa violacea. The sequence continues at coordinate 5,915,181 of CAXAJV010000001.1, forward strand.
CTGGCGAGTTGGCATCTACGTCTCCGTGGGACCTTTATATACATCAATAACGTAATATAACCTAACCTAACCCAACCTAACATCTCGGCGGTAATATTTGACAACATTCCTGTCGAGTTGGCTTCTCCGTCCCCGTGGGACCTTTATATACATCAATAACGTAATATAACCTAACCTAATCCAACCTAACATCTCGGCGGTAATATTTGACAACATTCCCGGCGATTTGGCTTCTCCGTCTCCGTGGGACCTTTATATACATCAATAACGTAATATAACCTAACCGAACCCAACCTATCTTCTCGGCGGTAATATTTGACAACATTCCTGGCGAGTTGGCCTCTACGTCTCCGTGGGATCTTTATATATATCAATAACGTAATATAACAAAACCTAACCCAATCGAACATCTCGGCGGTAATATTTGACAACATTCCTGGCGAGTTGGCATCTACGTCTCCGTGGGACATTTATATACATCAATAACGTAATATAACCTAACCTAACCCAACCTATTTTCTCGGCGGTAATATTTCACAACATTCCTGGCGAGTTGGCCTCTACGTCTCCGTGGGATCTTTATATATATCAATAACGTAATATAACATAACCTAACCCAATCTAACATCTCGGCGGTAATATTTGATATCATTCCTGGCGAGTTGGCCTCTACGTCGCCGTGGGACCTTTATATACATCAATAACGTAATATAACCTAACCTAACCCAACCTAACATCTCGGCGGTAATATTTGACAACATTACTGGCGAGTTGGCTTCTCCGTCCCCGTGGGACCTTTATATACATCAATAACGTAATCTAACCTAACATAACCCAACCTAACATCTCGGCGGTAATATTTGACAACATTCCTGGCGAGTTGGCTTCTCCGTCCCCGTGGGACCTTTATATACATCAATAACGTAATATAACCTAACCTAACCCAACCTTACATCTCAGCGGTAATATTTGACGACATTCCTGGCGAGTTGGCCTCTACGTTTCCGTGGGACCTTTATATACTTCAATAACGTAATATAATAAAACCTAACCCAATCTAGCATCTCGGCGGTAATATTTGACATCATTCCTGGCGAGTTGGCCTCTACGTCTCCGTGGGACCTTTATATACATCAATAACGTAATATAACCTAACCTAACCCAACCTACCACCACTGCGGTAATATTTGACAACATTCCCGGCGAGTTGGCTTCTCCGTCTCCGTGGGACCTTTATATACATCAATAACGTAATATAACCTAACCTAATCCAATCTAACATCTCGGCGGTAATATTTGACCACATTCCTGGCTTGTTGGCCTCTACGTCTCCGTGAGACCTTTATATACATCTATAACGTAATATAACCTAACCTAACCCAACCTAACATCTCGGCGGTAATATTTGAAAACATTCCTGGCGAGTTGGCATCTACGTCTCCGTGGGACATTTATATACATCAATAACGCAATATAACCTAACCTAACCCAACCTAACATCTCGGCGGTAATATTTGACAACATTCCTGTCGAGTTGGCTTCTCCGTCCCCGTGGGACCTTTATATACATCAATAACATAATATAACCTAACCTAATCCAACCTAACATCTCGGCGGTAATATTTGACAACATTCCCGGCGATTTGGCTTCTCCGTCTCCGTGGGACCTTTATATACATCAATAACGTAATATAACCTAACCGAACCCAACCTATCTTCTCGGCGGTAATATTTGACAACATTCCTGGCGAGTTGGCCTCTACGTCTCCGTGGGATCTTTATATATATCAATAACGTAATATAACAAAACCTAACCCAATCGAACATCTCGGCGGTAATATTTGACAACATTCCTGGCGAGTTGGCTTCTCCGCCCCCGTGGGACCTTTATATACATCAATAACGTAATATAACCTAACCTAACCCAACCTAACTTCTCGGCGGTAATATTTGAAAACATACCTGGCGAGGTGGCCTCTACGTCTCCGTGGGATATTTATATACATCAATAACGTAATATAAGCTAGCCTAACCCAATCTAACATCTCGGCTGTAATATTTGACCACATTCCTGGCGAGTTGGCCCCTACGTCTTCGTGGGACCTTTATATACATCAATAACAAAAATATAACCTAACCTAAATCAACCTATCATCTCGGCGATAATATTTGACATTATTCCTGGCGAGTTGGCCTCTACGTCTCCGTGGGATCTTTATATACATCAATAACGTAATATAACAGAACCTAACCCAATCTAACATCTCGGCGGTAATGTTTGACGACATTCCTGGCGAGTTGGCCTCTACGTTTCCGTGGGACCTTTATATACTTCAATAACGTAATATAACCTAACCTAACCCAACCTAACATCTCGGCGGTAATATTTGACAACATTCCTGTCGAGTTGGCTTCTCCGTCCCCATGGGACCTTTATATACATCAATAACGTAATATAACCTAACCTAATCCAACCTAACATCTCGGCGGTAATATTTGACAACATTCCCGGCGAGTTGGCTTCTCCGCTTCCGTGGGACCTTTATATACTTCAATAACGTAATATAACCTAACCTATCTTCTCGGCGGTAATATTTGAAAACATACCTGGCGAGGTGGCATCTACGTCTCCGTGGGATATTTATATACATCAATAACGTAATCTAACCTAACATAACCCAACCTAACATCTCGGCGGTAATATTTGACAACATTCCTGGCGAGTTGGCTTCTCCGCCCCCGTGGGACCTTTATATACATCAATAACGTAATATAACCTAACCTAACCCAACCTAACTTCTCGGCGGTAATATTTGAAAACATACCTGGCGAGGTGGCCTCTACGTCTCCGTGGGATATTTATATACATCAATAACGTAATATAAGCTAGCCTAACCCAATCTAACATCTCGGCGGTAATATTTGACCACATTCCTGGCGAGTTGGCCCCTACGTCTTCGTGGGACCTTTATATACATCAATAACGTAATATAACTTAACCTAACCCAACCTAACATCTCAGCGGTAATATTTGACAACATACCTGGCGAGTTGGCCTCTACGTCTCGGTGGGCCCTTCATATACATCAATAACAAAAATATAACCTAACCTAAATCAACCTATCATCTCGGCGATAATATTTGACATTATTCCTGGCGAGTTGGCCTCTACGTCTCCGTGGGATCTTTATATACATCAATAACGTAATATAACAGAACCTAACCCAATCTAACATCTCGGCGGTAATGTTTGACGACATTCCTGGCGAGTTGGCCTCTACGTTTCCGTGGGACCTTTATATACTTCAATAACGTAATATAACCTAACCTAACCCAACCTAACATCTCGGCGGTAATATTTGAAAACATACCTGGCGAGGTGGCATCTACGTCTCCGTGGGATATTTATATACATCAATAACGTAATCTAACCTAACATAACCCAACCTAACATCTCGGCGGTAATATTTGACAACATTCCTGGCGAGTTGGCTTCTCCGTCCCCGTGGGACCTTTATATACATCAATAACGTAATATAACCTAACCTAACCCAATCGAACATCTCGGCGGTAATATTTGACAACATTCCTGGCGAGTTGGCTTCTCCGCCCCCGTGGGACCTTTATATACATCAATAACGTAATATAACCTAACCTAACCCAACCTAACTTCTCGGCGGTAATATTTGAAAACATACCTGGCGAGGTGGCATCTACGTCTCCGTGGGATATTTATATACATCAATAACGTAATATAAGCTAGCCTAACCCAATCTAACATCTCGGCGGTAATATTTGACCACATTCCTGGCGAGTTGGCCCCTACGTCTTCGTGGGACCTTTATATACATCAATAACAAAAATATAACCTAACCTAAATCAACCTATCATCTCGGCGATAATATTTGACATTATTCCTGGCGAGTTGGCCTCTACGTCTCCGTGGGATCTTTATATACATCAATAACGTAATATAACAGAACCTAACCCAATCTAACATCTCGGCGGTAATGTTTGACGACATTCCTGGCGAGTTGGCCTCTACGTTTCCGTGGGACCTTTATATACTTCAATAACGTAATATAACCTAACCTAACCCAACCTAACATCTCGGCGGTAATATTTGAAAACATACCTGGCGAGGTGGCATCTACGTCTCCGTGGGATCTTTATATACATCAATAACGTAATATAACAGAACCTAACCCAATCTAACATCTCGGCGGTAATGTTTGACGACATTCCTGGCGAGTTGGCCTCTACGTTTCCGTGGGACCTTTATATACTTCAATAACGTAATATAACCTAACCTAACCCAACCTAACATCTCGGCGGTAATATTTGAAAACATACCTGGCGAGGTGGCATCTACGTCTCCGTGGGATATTTATATACATCAATAACGTTATCTAACCTAACATAACCCAACCTAACATCTCGGCGGTAATATTTGACAACATTCCTGGCGAGTTGGCTTCTCCGTCCCCGTGGGACCTTTATATACATCAATAACGTAATATAACCTAACCTAACCCAACCTAACATCTCGGCGGTAATATTTGACAACATTCCTGGCGAGTTGGCTTCTCCGTCCCCGTGGGACCTTTATATACATCAATAACGTAATATAACCTAACCTAACCCAACCTAACTTCTCGGCGGTAATATTTGAAAACATACCTGGCGAGGTGGCATCTACGTCTCCGTGGGATATTTATATACATCAATAACATAATATAAGCTAGCCTAACCCAATCTAACATCTCGGCGGTACTATTTGACCACATTCCTGGCGAGTTGGCCTCTACGTCTTCGTGGGACCTTTATATACATCAATAACGTAATATAACTTAACCTAACCCAACCTAACATCTCCGCGGTAATATTTGACAACATACCTGGCGAGTTGGCCTCTACGTCTCCGTGGGCCCTTCATATACATCAATAACAAAAATATAACCTAACCCAAATCAACCTAACATCTCGGCGGTAATATTTGACGACAATCCTGGCGACCTGGCCTCTACGTTTCCGTGGGATATTTATATACATCAATAACATAATATAAGCTAGCCTAACCCAACTAACATCTCCGCGGTAATATTTGACAACATACCTGGCGAGTTGGTCTCTACGTCTCCGTGGGCCCTTCATATACATCAATAACATAATATAAGCTAGCCTAACCCAATCTAACATCTCGGCGGTAATATTTGACCACATTCCTGGCGAGTTGGCCTCTACGTCTTCGTGGGACCTTTATATACATCAATAACGTAACATAACATAACCTAACCCAATCTAGCATCTCGGCAGTAATATTTGACCACATTCCTGGCTTGTTGGCCTCTACGTCTCCGTGAGACCTTTATATACATCTATAACGTAATATAACCTAACCTAACCCAACCTAACATCTCGGCGGTAATATTTGAAAACATTCCTGGCGAGTTGGCATCTACGTCTCCGTGGGACCTTTATATACATCAATAACGTAATATAACCTAACCTAACCCAACCTAACATCTCGGCGGTAATATTTGACAACATTCCTGTCGAGTTGGCTTCTCCGTCCCCGTGGGACCTTTATATACATCAATAACGTAATATAACCTAACCTAATCCAACCTAACATCTCGGCGGTAATATTTGACAACATTCCCGGCGAGTTGGCTTCTCCGTCTCCGTGGGACCTTTATATACATCAATAACGTAATATAACCTAACCTAACCCAACCTATCTTCTCGGCGGTAATATTTGACAACATTCCTGGCGAGTTGGCTTCTCCGTCCCCGTGGGACCTTTATATACATCAATAACGTAATATAACCTAACCTAACCCAACCTTACATCTCGGCGGTAATATTTGACGACATTCCTGGCGAGTTGGCCTCTACGTTTCCGTGGGACCTTTATATACTTCAATAACGTAATATAACAAAACCTAACCCAATCTAGCATCTCGGCGGTAATATTTGACATCATTCCTGGCGAGTTGGCCTCTACGTCTCCGTGGGACCTTTATATACATCAATAACGTAATATAACCTAACCTAACCCAACCTACCACCTCTGCGGTAATATTTGACAACATTCCCGGCGAGTTGGCTTCTCCGTCTCCGTGGGACCTTTATATACATTAATAACGTAATATAACCTAACCTAATCCAATCTAACATCTCGGCGGTAATATTTGACCACATTCCTGGCTTGTTGGCCTCTACGTCTCCGTGAGACCTTTATATACATCTATAACGTAATATAACCTAACCTAACCCAATCTAACATCTCGGCGGTAATATTTGATATCATTCCTGGCGAGTTGGCCTCTACGTCGCCGTGGGACCTTTATATACATCAATAACGTAATATAACCTAACCTAACCCAACCTAACATCTCGGCGGTAATATTTGAAAACATACCTGGCGAGGTGGCATCTACGTCTCCGTGGGATATTTATATACATCAATAACGTTATCTAACCTAATATAACCCAACCTAACATCTCGGCGGTAATATTTGACAACATTCCTGGCGAGTTGGCTTCTCCGTCCCCGTGGGACCTTTATATACATCAATAACGTAATATAACCTAACCTAACCCAACCTAACATCTCGGCGGTAATATTTGACAACATTCCTGGCGAGTTGGCTTCTCCGTCCCCGTGGGACCTTTATATACATCAATAACGTAATATAACCTAACCTAACCCAACCTAACTTCTCGGCGGTAATATTTGAAAACATACCTGGCGAGGTGGCATCTACGTCTCCGTGGGATATTTATATACATCAATAACATAATATAAGCTAGCCTAACCCAATCTAACATCTCGGCGGTAATATTTGACCACATTCCTGGCGAGTTGGCCTCTACGTCTTCGTGGGACCTTTATATACATCAATAACGTAATATAACTTAACCTAACCCAACCTAACATCTCCGCGGTAATATTTGACAACATACCTGGCGAGTTGGCTTCTACGTCTCCGTGGGCCCTTCATATACATCAATAACAAAAATATAACCTAACCCAAATCAACCTAACATCTCGGCGGTAATATTTGACGACAATCCTGGCGACCTGGCCTCTACGTTTCCGTGGGATATTTATATACATCAATAACATAATATAAGCTAGCCTAACCCAACTAACATCTCCGCGGTAATATTTGACAACATACCTGGCGAGTTGGTCTCTACGTCTCCGTGGGCCCTTCATATACATCAATAACATAATATAAGCTAGCCTAACCCAATCTAACATCTCGGCGGTAATATTTGACCACATTCCTGGCGAGTTGGCCTCTACGTCTTCGTGGGACCTTTATATACATCAATAACGTAACATAACATAACCTAACCCAATCTAGCATCTCGGCAGTAATATTTGACCACATTCCTGGCTTGTTGGCCTCTACGTCTCCGTGAGACCTTTATATACATCTATAACGTAATATAACCTAACCTAACCCAACCTAACATCTCGGCGGTAATATTTGAAAACATTCCTGGCGAGTTGGCATCTACGTCTCCGTGGGACCTTTATATACATCAATAACGTAATATAACCTAACCTAACCCAACCTAACATCTCGGCGGTAATATTTGACAACATTCCTGTCGAGTTGGCTTCTCCGTCCCCGTGGGACCTTTATATACATCAATAACGTAATATAACCTAACCTAATCCAACCTAACATCTCGGCGGTAATATTTGACAACATTCCCGGCGAGTTGGCTTCTCCGTCTCCGTGGGACCTTTATATACATCAATAACGTAATATAACCTAACCTAACCCAACCTATCTTCTCGGCGGTAATATTTGACAACATTCCTGGCGAGTTGGCTTCTCCGTCCCCGTGGGACCTTTATATACATCAATAACGTAATATAACCTAACCTAACCCAACCTTACATCTCGGCGGTAATATTTGACGACATTCCTGGCGAGTTGGCCTCTACGTTTCCGTGGGACCTTTATATACTTCAATAACGTAATATAACAAAACCTAACCCAATCTAGCATCTCGGCGGTAATATTTGACATCATTCCTGGCGAGTTGGCCTCTACGTCTCCGTGGGACCTTTATATACATCAATAACGTAATATAACCTAACCTAACCCAACCTACCACCTCTGCGGTAATATTTGACAACATTCCCGGCGAGTTGGCTTCTCCGTCTCCGTGGGACCTTTATATACATTAATAACGTAATATAACCTAACCTAATCCAATCTAACATCTCGGCGGTAATATTTGACCACATTCCTGGCTTGTTGGCCTCTACGTCTCCGTGAGACCTTTATATACATCTATAACGTAATATAACCTAACCTAACCCAACCTAACATCTCGGCGGTAATATTTGAAAACATTCCTGGCGAGTTGGCATCTACGTCTCCGTGGGACATTTATATACATCAATAACGTAATATAACCTAACCTAACCCAACCTATTTTCTCGGCGGTAATATTTCACAACATTCCTGGCGAGTTGGCCTCTACGTCTCCGTGGGATCTTTATATATATCAATAACGTAATATAACATAACCTAACCCAATCTAACATCTCGGCGGTAATATTTGACCACATTCCTGGCTTGTTGGCCTCTACGTCTCCGTGAGACCTTTATATACATCTATAACGTAATATAACCTAACCTAACCCAACCTAACATCTCGGCGGTAATATTTGAAAACATTCCTGGCGAGTTGGCATCTACGTCTCCGTGGGACATTTATATACATCAATAACGCAATATAACCTAACCTAACCCAACCTAACATCTCGGCGGTAATATTTGACAACATTCCTGTCGAGTTGGCTTCTCCGTCCCCGTGGGACCTTTATATACACCAATAACGTAATATAACCTAACCTAATCCAACCTAACATCTCGGCGGTAATATTTGACAACATTCCCGGCGATTTGGCTTCTCCGTCTCCGTGGGACCTTTATATACATCAATAACGTAATATAACCTAACCGAACCCAACCTATCTTCTCGGCGGTAATATTTGACAACATTCCTGGCGAGTTGGCCTCTACGTCTCCGTGGGATCTTTATATACATCAATAACGTAATATAACCTAACCTAACCCAACCTAACTTCTCGGCGGTAATATTTGAAAACATACCTGGCGAGGTGGACTCTACGTCTCCGTGGGATATTTATATACATCAATAACGTAATATAAGCTAGCCTAACCCAATCTAACATCTCGGCGGTAATATTTGACCACATTCCTGGCGAGTTGGCCCCTACGTCTTCGTGGGACCTTTATATACATCAATAACGTAATATAACTTAACCTAACCCAACCTAACATCTCAGCGGTAATATTTGACAACATACCTGGCGAGTTGGCCTCTACGTCTCGGTGGGCCCTTCATATACATCAATAACAAAAATATAACCTAACCTAAATCAACCTATCATCTCGGCGATAATATTTGACATTATTCCTGGCGAGTTGGCCTCTACGTCTCCGTGGGATCTTTATATACATCAATAACGTAATATAACAGAACCTAACCCAATCTAACATCTCGGCGGTAATGTTTGACGACATTCCTGGCGAGTTGGCCTCTACGTTTCCGTGGGACCTTTATATACTTCAATAACGTAATATAACCTAACGTAACCCAACCTAACATCTCGGCGGTAATATTTGACAACATTCCTGTCGAGTTGGCTTCTCCGTCCCCGTGGGACCTTTATATACATCAATAACGTAATATAACCTAACCTAATCCAACCTAACATCTCGGCGGTAATATTTGACAACATTCCCGGCGATTTGGCTTCTCCGTCTCCGTGGGACCTTTATATACATCAATAACGTAATATAACCTAACCGAACCCAACCTATCTTCTCGGCGGCAATATTTCACAACATTCCTGGCGAGTTGGCCTCTACGTCTCCGTGGCATCTTTATATATATCAATAACGTAATATAACCTAACCTAACCCAACCTAACATCTCGGCGGTAATATTTGACAACATTCCTGTCGAGTTGGCTTCTCCGTCCCCATGGGACCTTTATATACATCAATAACGTAATATAACCTAACCTAATTCAACCTAACATCTCGGCGGTAATATTTGACAACATTCCCGGCGAGTTGGCTTCTCCGCTTCCGTGGGACCTTTATATACTTCAATAACGTAATATAACCTAACCTAACCCAACCTATCTTCTCGGCGGTAATATTTGAAAACATACCTGGCGAGGTGGCATCTACGTCTCCGTGGGATATTTATATACATCAATAACGTAATCTAACCTAACATAACCCAACCTAACATCTCGGCGGTAATATTTGACAACATTCCTGGCGAGTTGGCTTCTCCGTCCCCGTGGGACCTTTATATACATCAATAACGTAATATAACCTAACCTAACCCAACCTAACATCTCGGCGGTAATATTTGAAAACATACCTGGCGAGGTGGCATCTACGTCTCCGTGGGACCTTTATATACATCAATAACGTAATATAACCTAACCTAACCCAACCTAACATCTCGGCGGTAATATTTGACAACATTCCTGGCGAGTTGGCTTCTCCGTCCCCATGGGACCTTTATATACATCAATAACGTAATATAACCTAACCTAACCCAACCTAACTTCTCGGCGGTAATATTTGAAAACATACCTGGCGAGGTGGCATCTACGACTCCGTGGGATATTTATATACATCAATAACATAATATAAGCTAGCCTAACCCAATCTAACATCTCGGCGGTAATATTTGACCACATTCCTGGCGAGTTGGCCTCTACGTCTTCGTGGGATCTTTATATATATCAATAACGTAATATAACAAAACCTAACCCAATCGAACATCTCGGCGGTAATATTTGACAACATTCCTGGCGAGTTGGCTTCTCCGCCCCCGTGGGACCTTTATAAACATCAATAACGTAATATAACCTAACCTAACCCAACCTAACTTCTCGGCGGTAATATTTGAAAACATACCTGGCGAGGTGGCCTCTACGTCTCCGTGGGATATTTATATACATCACTAACGTAATATAAGCTAGCCTAACCCAATCTAACATCTCGGCGGTAATATTTGACCACATTCCTGGCGAGTTGGCCCCTACGTCTTCGTGGGACCTTTATATACATCAATAACGTAATATAACTTAACCTAACCCAACCAAACATCTCCGCGGTAATATTTGACAACATACCTGGCGAGTTGGCTTCTACGTCTCGGTGGGCCCTTCATATACATCAATAAGAAAAATATAACCTAACCTAAATCAACCTATCATCTCGGCGATAATATTTGACAAGATTCCTGGCGAGTTGGCCTCTACGTCTCCGTGGGAGCTTTATATACATCAATAACGTAATATAACCTAACATAACCCAACCTAACATCTCGGCGGTAATATTTGACAGCATTCCTGGCGAGTTGGCTTCTCCGTCCCCGTGGGACCTTTATATACATCAATAACGTAATATAACCTAACCTAACCCAACCTACCTTCTCGGCGGTAATATCTGAAAACATACCTGGCGAGGTGGCCTCTACGTCTCCGTGGGATATTTATATACATCAATAACGTAATATAAGCTAGCCTAACCCAATCTAACATCTCGGCGGTAATATTTGACCACATTCCTGGCGAGTTGGCCTCTACGTCTTCGTGGGTTCTTTATATATATCAATAACGTAATATAACATAACCTAACCCAATCTAACAACTCGGCGGTAATATTTGACATCATTCCTGGCGAGTTGGCCTCTACGACTCCGTGGGACCTTTATATACATCAATAACGTAATATAACCTAACCTAACCCAACCTAACATCTCGGCGGTAATATTTGACAACATTCCTGGCGAGTTGGCTTCTCCGTCCCCGTGGGACCTTTATATACATCAATAACGTAATATAACCTAACCTAACCCAACCTACCTTCTCGGCGGTAATATTTGAAAACATACCTGGCGAGGTGGCCTCTACGTCTCCGTGGGATATTTATATACATCAATTACGTAATATAAGCTAGCCTAACCCAATCTAACATCTCGGCGGTAATATTTGACCACATTCCTGGCGAGTTGGCCTCTACGTCTTCGTGGGACCTTTATATACATCAATAACGTAATATAACTTAACCTAACCCAACCTAACATCTCCGCGGTAATATTTGACAACATACCTGGCGAGTTGGCCTCTACGTTTCCGTAGGACCATTATATACATCAATAACGTAATATAACCTAACCTAACCCAACCTACCATCTCTGCGGTAATATTTGACAACATTCCCGGCGAGTTGGCTTCTCCGTCTCCGTGGGACCTTTATATACATCAATAACGTAATATAACCTAACCTAACCCAATCTAGCATCTCGGCGGTAATATTTGACCACATTCCTGGCGAGTTGGCCTCTACGTTTCCGTGGGACCTTTATATACTTCAATAACGTAATATAAGCTAACCTAACCCAACCTAACATCTCGGCGATAATATTTGACAAGATTCCTGGCGAGTTGGCCTCTAGGTCTCCGTGGGATCTTTATATACATCAATAACGTAATATAACATAACCTAACTCAATCTAGCATCTCGGCGGTAATATTTGACCACATTCCTGGCTTGTTGGCCTCTACGTCTCCGTGAGACCTTTATATACATCTATAACGTAATATAACCTAACCTAACCCAACCTACAATCTCGGCGGTAATATTTGAAAACATTCCTGGCGAGTTGGCATCTACGTCTCCCTGGGACCTTTATATACTTCAATAACGTAATATAACCTAACCTAACCCAACTTAACATCTCGGCGGTAATATTTCACAGCATTCCTGGCGAGTTGGCCTCTACGTCTCCGTGGCATCTTTATATATATCAATACCGTAATATAACATAACCTAACCCAATCTAACATCTCGGCGGTAATATTTGACATCATTCCTGGCGAGTTGGCCTCTACGTTTCCGTAGGACCTTTATATACATCAATAACGTAATATAACCTAACCTAACCCAACCTACCATCTCTGCGGTAATATTTGACAACATTCCCGGCGAGTTGGCTTCTCCGTCTCCGTGGGACCTTTATATACATCAATAACGTAATATAACCTAACCTAACCCAATCTAGCATCTCGGCGGTAATATTTGACCACATTCCTAGCTTGTTGGCCTCTACGCCTCCGTGGGATCTTTATATACTTCAATAACGTAATATAACCTAACCTAACCCAACCTAACATCTTGGCGGTAATATCTGACGACATTCCTGGCGAGTTGGCCTCTACGTTTCCGTGGGACCTTTATATACTTCAATAACGTAATATAACCTAACCTAACCCAATCTATCATCTCGGCGGTAATATTTGACAACATTCCTGGCGAGTTGGCCTCTACGTCTCCGTTTGACCTTCATATACATCAATAACGTAATCTAACCTAACATAACCCAACCTAACATCTCGGCTGTAATATTTGACAACATTCCTGGCGAGTTGGCCTCTACGTCTCCGTGGGTTCTTTATATATATCAATAACGTAATATAACATAACCTAACCCAACCTAACATCTCGGCGATAATATTTGACAAGATTCCTGGCGAGTTGGCCTCTAGGTCTCCGTGGGATCTTTATATACATCAATAACGTAATATAACATAACCTAACTCAATCTAGCATCTCGGCGGTAATATTTGACCACATTCCTGGCTTGTTGGCCTCTACGTCTCCGTGAGACCTTTATATACATCTATAACGTAATATAACCTAACCTAACCCAACCTACAATCTCGGCGGTAATATTTGAAAACATTCCTGGCGAGTTGGCATCTACGTCTCCGTGGGACCTTTATATACTTCAATAACGTAATATAACCTAACCTAACCCAACTTAACATCTCGGCGGTAATATTTCACAGCATTCCTGGCGAGTTGGCCTCTACGTCTCCGTGGCATCTTTATATATATCAATACCGTAATATAACATAACCTAACCCAATCTAACATCTCGGCGGTAATATTTGACATCATTCCTGGCGAGTTGGCCCCTACGTTTCCGTAGCACCTTTATATACATCAATAACGTAATATAACCTAACCTAACCCAACCTACCATCTCTGCGGTAATATTTGACAACATTCCCGGCGAGTTGGCTTCTCCGTCTCCGTGGGACCTTTATATACATCAATAACGTAATATAACCTAACCTAACCCAATCTAGCATCTCGGCGGTAATATTTGACCACATTCCTAGCTTGTTGGCCTCTACGCCTCCGTGGGATCTTTATATACTTCAATAACGTAATATAACCTAACCTAACCCAACCTAACATCTTGGCGGTAATATCTGACGACATTCCTGGCGAGTTGGCCTCTACGTTTCCGTGGGACCTTTATATACTTCAATAACGTAATATAACCTAACCTAACCCAATCTATCATCTCGGCGGTAATATTTGACAACATTCCTGGCGAGTTGGCCTCTACGTCTCCGTTTGACCTTCATATACATCAATAACGTAATCTAACCTAACATAACCCAACCTAACATCTCGGCTGTAATATTTGACAACATTCCTGGCGAGTTGGCCTCTACGTCTCCGTGGGTTCTTTATATATATCAATAACGTAATATGACATAACCTAACCCAATCTAACATCTCGGCGGTAATATTTGACATCATTCCTGGCGAGTTGGCCTCTACGTCTCCGTGGGACCTTTATATACATCAATAACGTAATATAACCTAACCTAACCCAACCTAACATCTCGGCGGTAATATTTGACCACATTCCTGGCTTGTTGGCCTCTACGTCTCCGTGAGACCTTTATATACATCTATAACGTAATATAACCTAACCTAACCCAACCTACAATCTCGGCGGTAATATTTGAAAACATTCCTGGCGAGTTGGCATCTACGTCTCCGTGGGACCTTTATATACTTCAATAACGTAATATAACCTAACCTAACCCAACTTAACATCTCGGCGGTAATATTTCACAGCATTCCTGGCGAGTTGGCCTCTACGTCTCCGTGGCATCTTTATATATATCAATACCGTAATATAACATAACCTAACCCAATCTAACATCTCGGCGGTAATATTTGACATCATTCCTGGCGAGTTGGCCTCTACGTCTCCGTTTGACCTTCATATACATCAATAACGTAATCTAACCTAACATAACCCAACCTAACATCTCGGCTGTAATATTTGACAACATTCCTGGCAAGTTGGCCTCTACGTCTCCGTGGGTTCTTTATATATATCAATAACGTAATATAACATAACCTAACCCAATCTAACAACTCGGCGGTAATATTTGACATCATTCCTGGCGAGTTGGCCTCTACGACTCCGTGGGACCTTTATATACATCAATAACGTAATATAACCTAACCTAACCCAACCTAACATCTCGGCGGTAATATTTGACAACATTCCTGGCGAGTTGGCTTCTCCGTCCCCGTGGGACCTTTATATACATCAATAACGTAATATAACCTAACCTAACCCAACCTACCTTCTCGGCGGTAATATTTGAAAACATACCTGGCGAGGTGGCCTCTACGTCTCCGTGGGATATTTATATACATCAATTACGTAATATAAGCTAGCCTAACCCAATCTAACATCTCGGCGGTAATATTTGACCACATTCCTGGCGAGTTGGCCTCTACGTCTTCGTGGGACCTTTATATACATCAATAACGTAATATAACTTAACCTAACCCAACCTAACATCTCCGCGGTAATATTTGACAACATACCTGGCGAGTTGGCCTCTACGTTTCCGTAGGACCATTATATACAACAATAACGTAATATAACCTAACCTAACCCAACCTACCATCTCTGCGGTAATATTTGAAAACATTCCTGGCGAGTTGGCATCTACGTCTCCGTGGGACCTTTATATACTTCAATAACGTAATATAACCTAACCTAACCCAACTTAACATCTCGGCGGTAATATTTCACAGCATTCCTGGCGAGTTGGCCTCTACGTCTCCGTGGCATCTTTATATATATCAATACCGTAATATAACATAACCTAACCCAATCTAACATCTCGGCGGTAATATTTGACATCATTCCTGGCGAGTTGGCCTCTACGTTTCCGTAGGACCTTTATATACATCAATAACGTAATATAACCTAACCTAACCCAACTTACCATCTCTGCGGTAATATTTGACAACATTCCCGGCGAGTTGGCTTCTCCGTCTCCGTGGGACCTTTATATACATCAATAACGTAATATAACCTAACCTAACCCAATCTAGCATCTCGGCGGTAATATTTGACCACATTCCTAGCTTGTTGGCCTCTACGCCTCCGTGGGATCTTTATATACTTCAATAACGTAATATAACCTAACCTAACCCAACCTAACATCTTGGCGGTAATATCTGACGACATTCCTGGCGAGTTGGCCTCTACGTTTCCGTGGGACCTTTATATACTTCAATAACGTAATATAACCTAACCTAACCCAATCTATCATCTCGGCGGTAATATTTGACAACATTCCTGGCGAGTTGGCCTCTACGTCTCCGTTTGACCTTCATATACATCAATAACGTAATCTAACCTAACATAACCCAACCTAACATCTCGGCTGTAATATTTGACAACATTCCTGGCGAGTTGGCCTCTACGTCTCCGTGGGTTCTTTATATATATCAATAACGTAATATAACCTAACCTAACCCAACTTAACATCTCGGCGGTAATATTTCACAGCATTCCTGGCGAGTTGGCCTCTACGTCTCCGTGGCATCTTTATATATATCAATACCGTAATATAACATAACCTAACCCAATCTAACATCTCGGCGGTAATATTTGACATCATTCCTGGCGAGTTGGCCTCTACGTTTCCGTAGGACCTTTATACATCAATAACGTAATATAACCTAACCTAACCCAACCTACCATCTCTGCGGTAATATTTGACAACATTCCCGGCGAGTTGGCTTCTCCGTCTCCGTGGGACCTTTATATACATCAATAACGTAATATAACCTAACCTAACCCAATCTAGCATCTCGGCGGTAATATTTGACCACATTCCTAGCTTGTTGGCCTCTACGCCTCCGTGGGATCTTTATATACTTCAATAACGTAATATAACCTAACCTAACCCAACCTAACATCTTGGCGGTAATATCTGACGACATTCCTGGCGAGTTGGCCTCTACGTTTCCGTGGGACCTTTATATACTTCAATAACGTAATATAACCTAACCTAACCCAATCTATCATCTCGGCGGTAATATTTGACAACATTCCTGGCGAGTTGGCCTCTACGTCTCCGTTTGACCTTCATATACATCAATAACGTAATCTAACCTAACATAACCCAACCTAACATCTCGGCTGTAATATTTGACAACATTCCTGGCGAGTTGGCCTCTACGTCTCCGTGGGTTCTTTATATATATCAATAACGTAATATAACATAACCTAACCCAATCTAACATCTCGGCGGTAATATTTGACATCATTCCTGGCGAGTTGGCCTCTACGTCTCCGTGGGACCTTTATATACATCAATAACGTAATATAACCTAACCTAAGCCAACCTAACATCTCGGCGGTAATATTTTACCACATTCCTGGCTTGTTGGCCTCTACGTCTCCGTGAGACCTTTATATACATCTATAACGTAATATAACCTAACCTAACCCAACCTACAATCTCGGCGGTAATATTTGAAAACATTCCTGGCGAGTTGGCCTCTACGTCTCCGTGGGACCTTTATATACATCAATAACGTAATATAACCTAACCTAACCCAATCTAACATCTCGGCGGTAATATTTGACATCATTCCTGGCGAGTTGGTCTCTACGTTTCCGTAGCACCTTTATATACATCAATAACGTAATATAACCTAACCTAACCCAATCTAACATCTCGGCGGTAATATTTGACAACATTCCTGGCGAGTTGGCCTCTACGTCTCCGTTTGACCTTCATATACATCAATAACGTAATCTAACCTAACATAACCCAACCTAACATCTCGGCTGTAATATTTGACAACATTCCTGGCGAGTTGGCCTCTACGTCTCCGTGGGTTCTTTATATATATCAATAACGTAATATGACATAACCTAACCCAATCTAACATCTCGGCGGTAATATTTCACAGCATTCCTGGCGAGTTGGCCTCTACGTCTCCGTGGCATCTTTATATATATCAATACCGTAATATAACATAACCTAACCCAATCTAACATCTCGGCGGTAATATTTGACAACATTCCTGGCGAGTTGGCCTCTACGTCTCCGTGGGATCTTTATATATATCAATAACGTAATATAACAAAACCTAACCCAATCGAACATCTCGGCGGTAATATTTGACAACATTCCTGGCGAGTTGGCTTCTCCGCCCCCGTGGGACCTTTATATACATCAATAACGTAATATAACCTAACCTAACACAACCTAACTTCTCGGCGGTAATATTTGAAAACATACCTGGCGAGGTGGCCTCTACGTCTCCGTGGGATATTTATATACATCAATAACGTAATATAAGCTAGCCTAACCCAATCTAACATCTCGGCGGTAATATTTGACCACATTCCTGGCGAGTTGGCCCCTACGTCTTCGTGGGACCTTTATATACATCAATAACAAAAATATAACCTAACCTAAATCAACCTATCATCTCGGCGATAATATTTGACATTATTCCTGGCGAGTTGGCCTCTACGTCTCCGTGGGACCTTTGTATACATCAATAACGTAATATAACAGAACCTAACCCAATCTAACATCTCGGCGGTAATGTTTGACGACATTCCTGGCGAGTTGGCCTCTACGTTTCCGTGGGACCTTTATATACTTCAATAACGTAATATAACCTAACCTAACCCAACCTAACATCTCGGCGGTAATATTTGACAACATTCCTGTCGAGTTGGCTTCTCCGTCCCCGTGGGACCTTTATATACATCAATAACGTAATATAACCTAACCTAATCCAACCTAACATCTCGGCGGTAATATTTGACAACATTCCCGGCGATTTGGCTTCTCCGCTTCCGTGGTACCTTTATATACTTCAATAACGTAATATAACCTAACCTAACCCAACCTATCTTCTCGGCGGTAATATTTGAAAACATACCTGGCGAGGTGGCATCTACGTCTCCGTGGGATATTTATATACATCAATAACGTAATCTAACCTAACATAACCCAACCTAACATCTCGGCGGTAATATTTGACAACATTCCTGGCGAGTTGGCTTCTCCGTCCCCGTGGGACCTTTATATACATCAATAACGTAATATAACCTAACCTAACCCAACCTAACATCTCGGCGGTAATATTTGAAAACATACCTGGCGAGGTGGCATCTACGTCTCCGTGGGACCTTTATATACATCAATAACGTAATATAACCTAACCTAACCCAACCTAACATCTCGGCGGTAATATTTGACAACATTCCTGGCGAGTTGGCTTCTCCGTCCCCGTGGGACCTTTATATACATCAATAACGTAATATAACCTAACCTAACCCAACCTAACTTCTCGGCGGTAATATTTGAAAACATTCCTGGCGAGTTGTCTTCTCCGCCCCCGTGGGACCTTTATACACATCAATAACGTAATATAACCTAACCTAACCCAACCTAACTTCTCGGCGGTAATATTTGAAAACATACCTGGCGAGGTGGCCTCTACGTCTCCGTGGGATATTTATATACATCAATAACGTAATATAAGCTAGCCTAACCCAATCTAACATCTCGGCGGTAATATTTGACCACATTCCTGGCGAGTTGGCCCCTACGTCTTCGTGGGACCTTTATATACATCAATAACGTAATATAACTTAACCTAACCCAACCAAACATCTCCGCGGTAATATTTGACAACATACCTGGCGAGTTGGCTTCTACGTCTCGGTGGGCCCTTCATATACATCAATAAGAAAAATATAACCTAACCTAAATCAACCTATCATCTCGGCGATAATATTTGACAAGATTCCTGGCGAGTTGGCATCTACGTCTCCGTGGGATCTTTATATACATCAATAACGTAATATAACAGAACCTAACCCAATCTAACATCTCGGCGGTAATGTTTGACGACATTCCTGGCGAGTTGGCCTCTACGTTTCCGTGGGACCTTTATATACTTCAATAACGTAATATAACCTAACCTAACCCAACCTAACATCTCGGCGGTAATATTTGACAACATTCCTGTCGAGTTGGCTTCTCCGTCCCCGTGGGACCTTTATATACATCAATAACGTAATATAACCTAACCTAATCCAACCTAACATCTCGGCGGTAATATTTGACAACATTCCCGGCGATTTGGCTTCTCCGTCTCCGTGGGACCTTTATATACATCAATAACGTAATATAACCTAACCGAACCCAACCTATCTTCTCGGCGGCAATATTTCACAACATTCCTGGCGAGTTGGCCTCTACGTCTCCGTGGCATCTTTATATATATCAATAACGTAATATAACCTAACCTAACCCAACCTAACATCTCGGCGGTACTATTTGACAACATTCCTGTCGAGTTGGCTTCTCCGTCCCCGTGGGACCTTTATATACATCAATAACGTAATATAACCTAACCTAATCCAACCTAACATCTCGGCGGTAATATT
The DNA here is from genome assembly GCA_963969225.1 of Xylocopa violacea. Lineage (NCBI taxonomy): Eukaryota > Metazoa > Arthropoda > Insecta > Hymenoptera > Apidae > Xylocopa > Xylocopa violacea. The sequence goes on from CAXAJV010000001.1 coordinate 5,935,875, forward strand.
TGACAACATTCCCGGCGAGTTGGCTTCTCTGCTTCCGTGGGACCTTTATATACTTCAATAACGTAATATAACCTAACCTAACCCAACCTATCTTCTCGGCGGTAATATTTGACAACATTCCTGGCGAGTTGGCCTCTACGTATCCGTGGGATCTTTATATACATCAATAACGTAATATAACAAAACCTAACCCAATCTAGCATCTCGGCGGTAATATTTGACATCATTCCTGGCGAGTTGGCCTCTACGTCTCCGTGGGACCTTTATATACATCAATAACGTAATATAACCTAACCTAACCCAACCTACCACCTCTGCGGTAATATTTGACAACATTCCCGGCGAGTTGGCTTCTCCGTCTCCGTGGGACCTTTATATACATCAATAACGTAATATAACCTAACCTAATCCAATCTAACACCTCGGCGGTAATATTTGACCACATTCCTGGCTTGTTGGCCTCTACGTCTCCGTGAGACCTTTATATACATCTATAACGTAATATAACCTAACCTAACCCAACCTAACATCTCGACGGTAATATTTGAAAACATTCCTGGCGAGTTGGCATCTACGTCTCCGTGGGACATTTATATACATCAATAACGTAATATAACCTAACCTAACCCAACCTATTTTCTCGGCGGTAATATTTCACAACATTCCTGGCGAGTTGGCCTCTACGTCTCCGTGGGATCTTTATATATATCAATAACGTAATATAACATAACCTAACCCAATCTAACATCTCGGCGGTAATATTTGATATCATTCCTGGCGAGTTGGCCTCTACGTCGCCGTGGGACCTTTATATACATCAATAACGTAATATAACCTAACCTAACCCAACCTAACATCTCGGCGGTAATATTTGACAACATTACTGGCGAGTTGGCTTCTCCGTCCCGGTGGGACCTTTATATACATCAATAACGTAATCTAACCTAACATAACCCAACCTAACATCTCGGCGGTAATATTTGACAACATTCCTGGCGAGTTGGCTTCTCCGTCCCCGTGGGACCTTTATATACATCAATAACGTAATATAACCTAACCTAACCCAACCTTACATCTCAGCGGTAATATTTGACGACATTCCTGGCGAGTTGGTCTCTACGTTTCCGTGGGACCTTTATATACTTCAATAACGTAATATAACATAACCTAACCCAATCTAACAACTCGGCGGTAATATTTGACATCATTCCTGGCGAGTTGGCCTCTACGTCTCCGTGGGACCTTTATATACATCAATAACGTAATATAACCTAACCTAACCCAACCTACCACCACTGCGGTAATATTTGACAACATTCCCGGCGAGTTGGCTTCTCCGTCTCCGTGGGACCTTTATATACATCAATAACGTAATATAACCTAACCTAATCCAATCTAACATCTCGGCGGTAATATTTGACCACATTCCTGGCTTGTTGGCCTCTACGTCTCCGTGAGACCTTTATATACATCTATAACGTAATATAACCTAACCTAACCCAACCTAACATCTCGGCGGTAATATTTGAAAACATTCCTGGCGAGTTGGCATCTACGTCTCCGTGGGACATTTATATACATCAATAACGCAATATAACCTAACCTAACCCAACCTAACATCTCGGCGGTAATATTTGACAACATTCCTGTCGAGTTGGCTTCTCCGTCCCCGTGGGACCTTTATATACATCAATAACGTAATATAACCTAACCTAATCCAACCTAACATCTCGGCGGTAATATTTGACAACATTCCCGGCGATTTGGCTTCTCCGTCTCCGTGGGACCTTTATATACATCAATAACGTAATATAACCTAACCGAACCCAACCTATCTTCTCGGCGGTAATATTTGACAACATTCCTGGCGAGTTGGCCTCTACGTCTCCGTGGGATCTTTATATATATCAATAACGTAATATAACAAAACCTAACCCAATCGAACATCTCGGCGGTAATATTTGACAACATTCCTGGCGAGTTGGCTTCTCCGCCCCCGTGGGACCTTTATATACATCAATAACGTAATATAACCTAACCTAACCCAACCTAACTTCTCGTCGGTAATATTTGAAAACATACCTGGCGAGGTGGCATCTACGTCTCCGTGGGATATTTATATAGATCAATAACATAATATAAGCTAGCCTAACCCAATCTAACATCTCGGCGGTAATATTTGACCACATTCCTGGCGAGTTGGCCTCTACGTCTTCGTGGGACCTTTATATACATCAATAACGTAATATAACTTAACCTAACCCAACCTAACATCTCCGCGGTAATATTTGACAACATACCTGGCGAGTTGGCCTCTACGTCTCCGTGGGCCCTTCATATACATCAATAACAAAAATATAACCTAACCTAAATCAACCTAACATCTCGGCGGTAATATTTGACGACAATCCTGGCGAGCTGGCCTCTACGTTTCCGTGGGATATTTATATACATCAATAACATAATATAAGCTAGCCTAACCCAACTAACATCTCCGCGGTAATATTTGACAACATACCTGGCGAGTTGGTCTCTACGTCTCCGTGGGCCCTTCATATACATCAATAACAAAAATATAACCTAACCTAAATCAACCTATCATCTCGGCGATAATATTTGACAAGATTCCTGGCGAGTTGGCCTCTACGTCTCCGTGGGATCTTTATATACATCAATAACGTAACATAACATAACCTAACCCAATCTAGCATCTCGGCGGTAATATTTGACCACATTCCTGGCTTGTTGGCCTCTACGTCTCCGTGAGACCTTTATATACATCTATAACGTAATATAACCTAACCTAACCCAACCTAACATCTCGGCGGTAATATTTGAAAACATTCCTGGCGAGTTGGCATCTACGTCTCCGTGGGACCTTTATATACATCAATAACGTAATATAACCTAACCTAACCCAACCTAACATGTCGGCGGTAATATTTGACAACATTCCTGTCGAGTTGGCTTCTCCGTCCCCGTGGGACCTTTATATACATCAATAACGTAATATAACCTAACCTAATCCAACCTAACATCTCGGCGGTAATATTTGACAACATTCCCGGCGAGTTGGCTTCTCCGTCTCCGTGGGACCTTTATATACATCAATAACGTAATATAACCTAACCTAACCCAACCTATCTTCTCGGCGGTAATATTTGACAACATTCCTGGCGAGTTGGCTTCTCCGTCCCCGTGGGACCTTTATATACATCAATAACGTAATATAACCTAACCTAACCCAACCTTACATCTCGGCGGTAATATTTGACGACATTCCTGGCGAGTTGGCCTCTACGTTTCCGTGGGACCTTTATATACTTCAATAACGTAATATAACAAAACCTAACCCAATCTAGCATCTCGGCGGTAATATTTGACATCATTCCTGGCGAGTTGGCTTCTACGTCTCCGTGGGACCTTTATATACATCAATAACGTAATATAACCTAACCTAACCCAACCTACCACCTCTGCGGTAATATTTGACAACATTCCCGGCGAGTTGGCTTCTCCGTCTCCGTGGGACCTTTATATACATCAATAACGTAATATAACCTAACCTAATCCAATCTAACATCTCGGCGGTAATATTTGACCACATTCCTGGCTTGTTGGCCTCTACGTCTCCGTGAGACCTTTATATACATCTATAACGTAATATAACCTAACCTAACCCAACCTAACATCTCGGCGGTAATATTTGAAAACATTCCTGGCGAGTTGGCATCTACGTCTCCGTGGGACATTTATATACATCAATAACGTAATATAACCTAACCTAACCCAACCTATTTTCTCGGCGGTAATATTTCACAACATTCCTGGCGAGTTGGCCTCTACGTCTCCGTGGGATCTTTATATATATCAATAACGTAATATAACATAACCTAACCCAATCTAACATCTCGGCGGTAATATTTGATATCATTCCTGGCGAGTTGGCCTCTACGTCGCCGTGGGACATTTATATACATCAATAACGCAATATAACCTAACCTAACCCAACCTAACATCTCGGCGGTAATATTTGACAACATTCCTGTCGAGTTGGCTTCTCCGTCCCCGTGGGACCTTTATATACATCAATAACGTAATATAACCTAACCTAATCCAACCTAACATCTCGGCGGTAATATTTGACAACATTCCCGGCGATTTGGCTTCTCCGTCTCCGTGGGACCTTTATATACATCAATAACGTAATATAACCTAACCGAACCCAACCTATCTTCTCGGCGGTAATATTTGACAACATTCCTGGCGAGTTGGCCTCTACGTCTCCGTGGGATCTTTATATATATCAATAACGTAATATAACAAAACCTAACCCAATCGAACATCTCGGCGGTAATATTTGACAACATTCCTGGCGAGTTGGCTTCTCCGCCCCCGTGGGACCTTTATATACATCAATAACGTAATATAACCTAACCTAACCCAACCTAACTTCTCGTCGGTAATATTTGAAAACATACCTGGCGAGGTGGCATCTACGTCTCCGTGGGATATTTATATACATCAATAACATAATATAAGCTAGCCTAACCCAATCTAACATCTCGGCGGTAATATTTGACCACATTCCTGGCGAGTTGGCCTCTACGTCTTCGTGGGACCTTTATATACATCAATAACGTAATATAACTTAACCTAAACCAACCTAACATCTCCGCGGTAATATTTGACAACATACCTTGCGAGTTGGCCTCTACGTCTCCGTGGGCCCTTCATATACATCAATAACAAAAATATAACCTAACCTAAATCAACCTAACATCTCGGCGGTAATATTTGACGACAATCCTGGCGAGCTGGCCTCTACGTTTCCGTGGGATATTTATATACATCAATAACATAATATAAGCTAGCCTAACCCAACTAACATCTCCGCGGTAATATTTGACAACATACCTGGCGAGTTGGTCTCTACGTCTCCGTGGGCCCTTCATATACATCAATAACAAAAATATAACCTAACCTAAATCAACCTATCATCTCGGCGATAATATTTGACAAGATTCCTGGCGAGTTGGCCTCTACGTCTCCGTGGGATCTTTATATACATCAATAACGTAACATAACATAACCTAACCCAATCTAGCATCTCGGCGGTAATATTTGACCACATTCCTGGCTTGTTGGCCTCTACGTCTCCGTGAGACCTTTATATACATCTATAACGTAATATAACCTAACCTAACCCAACCTAACATCTCGGCGGTAATATTTGAAAACATTCCTGGCGAGTTGGCATCTACGTCTCCGTGGGACCTTTATATACATCAATAACGTAATATAACCTAACCTAACCCAACCTAACATCTCGGCGGTAATATTTGACAACATTCCTGTCGAGTTGGCTTCTCCGTCCCCGTGGGACCTTTATATACATCAATAACGTAATATAACCTAACCTAATCCAACCTAACATCTCGGCGGTAATATTTGACAACATTCCCGGCGAGTTGGCTTCTCCGTCTCCGTGGGACCTTTATATACATCAATAACGTAATATAACCTAACCTAACCCAATCTAGCATCTCGGCGGTAATATTTGACCACATTCCTGGCTTGTTGGCCTCTACGTCTCCGTGAGACCTTTATATACATCTATAACGTAATATAACCTAACCTAACCCAACCTAACATCTCGGCGGTAATATTTGAAAACATTCCTGGCGAGTTGGCATCTACGTCTCCGTGGGACATTTATATACATCAATAACGCAATATAACCTAACCTAACCCAACCTAACATCTCGGCGGTAATATTTGACAACATTCCTGTCGAGTTGGCTTCTCCGTCCCCGTGGGACCTTTATATACATCAATAACGTAATATAACCTAACCTAATCCAACCTAACATCTCGGCGGTAATATTTGACCACATTCCTGGCTTGTTGGCCTCTACGTCTCCGTGAGACCTTTATATACATCTATAACGTAATATAACCTAACCTAACCCAACCTAACATCTCGGCGGTAATATTTGACAACATTCCTGTCGAGTTGGCTTCTCCGTCCCCGTGGGACCTTTATATACATCAATAACGTAATATAACCTAACCTAATCCAACCTAACATCTCGGCGGTAATATTTGACAACATTCCCGGCGATTTGGCTTCTCCGTCTCCGTGGGACCTTTATATACATCAATAACGTAATATAACCTAACCGAACCCAACCTATCTTCTCGGCGGTAATATTTGACAACATTCCTGGCGAGTTGGCCTCTACGTCTCCGTGGGATCTTTATATATATCAATAACGTAATATAACAAAACCTAACCCAATCGAACATCTCGGCGGTAATATTTGACAACATTCCTGGCGAGTTGGCCTCTACGTTTCCGTGGGACCTTTATATACTTCAATAACGTAATATAACCTAACCTAACCCAACCTAACATCTCGGCGGTAATATTTGAAAACATACCTGGCGAGGTGGCATCTACGTCTCCGTGGGATATTAATATACATCAATAACGTAATCTAACCTAACATAACCCAACCTAACATCTCGGCGGTAATATTTGACAACATTCCTGGCGAGTTGGCTTCTCCGTCCCCGTGGGACCTTTATATACATCAATAACGTAATATAACCTAACCTAACCCAACCTAACATCTCGGCGGTAATATTTGACGACATTCCTGGCGAGTTGGCTTCTCCGTCCCCGTGGGACCTTTATATACATCAATAACGTAATATAACCTAACCTAACCCAACCTAACTTCTCGGCGGTAATATTTGAAAACATACCTGGCGAGGTGGCATCTACGTCTCCGTGGGATATTTATATACATCAATAACATAATATAAGCTAGCCTAACCCAATCTAACATCTCGGCGGTAATATTTGACCACATTCCTGGCGAGTTGGCCTCTACGTCTTCGTGGGACCTTTATATACATCAATAACGTAATATAACTTAACCTAAACCAACCTAACATCTCCGCGGTAATATTTGACAACATACCTTGCGAGTTGGCCTCTACGTCTCCGTGGGCCCTTCATATACATCAATAACAAAAATATAACCTAACCTAAATCAACCTAACATCTCGGCGGTAATATTTGACGACAATCCTGGCGAGCTGGCCTCTACGTTTCCGTGGGATATTTATATACATCAATAACATAATATAAGCTAGCCTAACCCAACTAACATCTCCGCGGTAATATTTGACAACATACCTGGCGAGTTGGTCTCTACGTCTCCGTGGGCCCTTCATATACATCAATAACAAAAATATAACCTAACCTAAATCAACCTATCATCTCGGCGATAATATTTGACAAGATTCCTGGCGAGTTGGCCTCTACGTCTCCGTGGGATCTTTATATACATCAATAACGTAACATAACATAACCTAACCCAATCTAGCATCTCGGCGGTAATATTTGACCACATTCCTGGCTTGTTGGCCTCTACGTCTCCGTGAGACCTTTATATACATCTATAACGTAATATAACCTAACCTAACCCAACCTAACATCTCGGCGGTAATATTTGAAAACATTCCTGGCGAGTTGGCATCTACGTCTCCGTGGGACCTTTATATACATCAATAACGTAATATAACCTAACCTAACCCAACCTAACATCTCGGCGGTAATATTTGACAACATTCCTGTCGAGTTGGCTTCTCCGTCCCCGTGGGACCTTTATATACATCAATAACGTAATATAACCTAACCTAATCCAACCTAACATCTCGGCGGTAATATTTGACAACATTCCCGGCGAGTTGGCTTCTCCGTCTCCGTGGGACCTTTATATACATCAATAACGTAATATAACCTAACCTAACCCAATCTAGCATCTCGGCGGTAATATTTGACCACATTCCTGGCTTGTTGGCCTCTACGTCTCCGTGAGACCTTTATATACATCTATAACGTAATATAACCTAACCTAACCCAACCTAACATCTCGGCGGTAATATTTGAAAACATTCCTGGCGAGTTGGCATCTACGTCTCCGTGGGACATTTATATACATCAATAACGCAATATAACCTAACCTAACCCAACCTAACATCTCGGCGGTAATATTTGACAACATTCCTGTCGAGTTGGCTTCTCCGTCCCCGTGGGACCTTTATATACATCAATAACGTAATATAACCTAACCTAATCCAACCTAACATCTCGGCGGTAATATTTGACAACATTCCCGGCGATTTGGCTTCTCCGTCTCCGTGGGACCTTTATATACATCAATAACGTAATATAACCTAACCGAACCCAACCTATCTTCTCGGCGGTAATATTTGACAACATTCCTGGCGAGTTGGCCTCTACGTCTCCGTGGGATCTTTATATATATCAATAACGTAATATAACAAAACCTAACCCAATCGAACATCTCGGCGGTAATATTTGACAACATTCCTGGCGAGTTGGCTTCTCCGCCCCCGTGGGACCTTTATATACATCAATAACGTAATATAACCTAACCTAATCCAACCTAACATCTCGGCGGTAATATTTGAAAACATACCTGGCGAGGTGGCATCTACGTCTCCGTGGGATATTAATATACATCAATAACGTAATCTAACCTAACATAACCCAACCTAACATCTCGGCGGTAATATTTGACAACATTCCTGGCGAGTTGGCTTCTCCGTCCCCGTGGGACCTTTATATACATCAATAACGTAATATAACCTAACCTAACCCAACCTAACATCTCGGCGGTAATATTTGACGACATTCCTGGCGAGTTGGCTTCTCCGTCCCCGTGGGACCTTTATATACATCAATAACGTAATATAACCTAACCTAACCCAACCTAACTTCTCGGCGGTAATATTTGAAAACATACCTGGCGAGGTGGCATCTACGTCTCCGTGGGACCTTTATATACATCAATAACGTAATATAACCTAACCTAACCCAACCTAACATCTCGGCGGTAATATTTGACAACATTCCTGGCGAGTTGGCTTCTCCGTCCCCGTGGGACCTTTATATACATCAATAACGTAATATAACCTAACCTAACCCAACCTAACTTCTCGGCGGTAATATTTGAAAACATACCTGGCGAGGTGGCATCTACGTCTGCGTGGGATATTTATATACATCAATAACATAATATAAGCTAGCCTAACCCAATCTAACATCTCGGCGGTAATATTTGACCACATTCCTGGCCAGTTGGCCTCTACGTCTTCGTGGGACCTTTATATACATCAATAACGTAATATAACTTAACCTAACCCAACCTAACATCTCCGCGGTAATATTTGACAACATACCTGGCGAGTTGGCCTCTACGTCTCCGTGGGCCCTTCATATACATCAATAACAAAAATATAACCTAACCTAAATCAACCTAACATCTCGGCGGTAATATTTGACGACAATCCTGGCGAGCTGGCCTCTACGTTTCCGTGGGATATTTATATACATCAATAACATAATATAAGCTAGCCTAACCCAACTAACATATCCGCGGTAATATTTGACAACATACCTGGCGAGTTGGTCTCTACGTCTCCGTGGGCCCTTCATATACATCAATAACAAAAATATAACCTAACCTAAATCAACCTATCATCTCGGCGATAATATTTGACAAGATTCCTGGCGAGTTGGCCTCTACGTCTCCGTGGGATCTTTATATACATCAATAACGTAACATAACATAACCTAACCCAATCTAGCATCTCGGCGGTAATATTTGACCACATTCCTGGCTTGTTGGCCTCTACGTCTCCGTGAGACCTTTATATACATCTATAACGTAATATAACCTAACCTAACCCAACCTAACATCTCGGCGGTAATATTTGAAAACATTCCTGGCGAGTTGGCATCTACGTCTCCGTGGGACCTTTATATACATCAATAACGTAATATAACCTAACCTAACCCAACCTAACATCTCGGCGGTAATATTTGACAACATTCCTGTCGAGTTGGCTTCTCCGTCCCCGTGGGACCTTTATATACATCAATAACGTAATATAACCTAACCTAATCCAACCTAACATCTCGGCGGTAATATTTGACAACATTCCCGGCGAGTTGGCTTCTCCGTCTCCGTGGGACCTTTATATACATCAATAACGTAATATAACCTAACCTAACCCAACCTATCTTCTCGGCGGTAATATTTGACAACATTCCTGGCGAGTTGGCTTCTCCGTCCCCGTGGGACCTTTATATACATCAATAACGTAATATAACCTAACCTAACCCAACCTTACATCTCGGCGGTAATATTTGACGACATTCCTGGCGAGTTGGCCTCTACGTTTCCGTGGGACCTTTATATACTTCAATAACGTAATATAACAAAACCTAACCCAATCTAGCATCTCGGCGGTAATATTTGACATCATTCCTGGCGAGTTGGCCTCTACGTCTCCGTGGGACCTTTATATACATCAATAACGTAATATAACCTAACCTAACCCAACCTACCACCTCTGCGGTAATATTTGACAACATTCCCGGCGAGTTGGCTTTTCCGTCTCCGTGGGACCTTTATATACATCAATAACGTAATATAACCTAACCTAATCCAATCTAACATCTCGGCGGTAATATTTGACCACATTCCTGGCTTGTTGGCCTCTACGTCTCCGTGAGACCTTTATATACATCTATAACGTAATATAACCTAACCTAACCCAACCTAACATCTCGGCGGTAATATTTGAAAACATTCCTGGCGAGTTGGCATCTACGTCTCCGTGGGACATTTATATACATCAATAACGTAATATAACCTAACCTAACCCAACCTATTTTCTCGGCGGTAATATTTCACAACATTCCTGGCGAGTTGGCCTCTACGTCTCCGTGGGATCTTTATATATATCAATAACGTAATATAACATAACCTAACCCAATCTAACATCTCGGCGGTAATATTTGATATCATTCCTGGCGAGTTGGCCTCTACGTCGCCGTGGGACCTTTATATACATCAATAACGTAATATAACCTAACCTAACCCAACCTAACATCTCGGCGGTAATATTTGACAACATTACTGGCGAGTTGGCTTCTCCGTCCCCGTGGGACCTTTATATACATCAATAACGTAATCTAACCTAACATAACCCAACCTAACATCTCGGCGGTAATATTTGACAACATTCCTGGCGAGTTGGCTTCTCCGTCCCCGTGGGACCTTTATATACATCAATAACGTAATATAACCTAACCTAACCCAACCTTACATCTCAGCGGTAATATTTGACGACATTCCTGGCGAGTTGGCCTCTACGTTTCCGTGGGACCTTTATATACTTCAATAACGTAATATAATAAAACCTAACCCAATCTAGCATCTCGGCGGTAATATTTGACATCATTCCTGGCGAGTTGGCCTCTACGTCTCCGTGGGACCTTTATATACATCAATAACGTAATATAACCTAACCTAACCCAACCTACCACCACTGCGGTAATATTTGACAACATTCCCGGCGAGTTGGCTTCTCCGTCTCCGTGGGACCTTTATATACATCAATAACGTAATATAACCTAACCTAATCCAATCTAACATCTCGGCGGTAATATTTGACCACATTCCTGGCTTGTTGGCCTCTACGTCTCCGTGAGACCTTTATATACATCTATAACGTAATATAACCTAACCTAACCCAACCTAACATCTCGGCGGTAATATTTGAAAACATTCCTGGCGAGTTGGCATCTACGTCTCCGTGGGACATTTATATACATCAATAACGCAATATAACCTAACCTAACCCAACCTAACATCTCGGCGGTAATATTTGACAACATTCCTGTCGAGTTGGCTTCTCCGTCCCCGTGGGACCTTTATATACATCAATAACATAATATAACCTAACCTAATCCAACCTAACATCTCGGCGGTAATATTTGACAACATTCCCGGCGATTTGGCTTCTCCGTCTCCGTGGGACCTTTATATACATCAATAACGTAATATAACCTAACCTAATCCAACCTAACATCTCGGCGGTAATATTTGACAACATTCCCGGCGAGTTGGCTTCTCCGCTTCCGTGGGACCTTTATATACTTCAATAACGTAATATAACCTAACCTAACCCAACCTATCTTCTCGGCGGTAATATTTGAAAACATACCTGGCGAGGTGGCATCTACGTCTCCGTGGGATATTTATATACATCAATAACGTAATCTAACCTAACATAACCCAACCTAACATCTCGGCGGTAATATTTGACAACATTCCTGGCGAGTTGGCTTCTCCGCCCCCGTGGGACCTTTATATACATCAATAACGTAATATAACCTAACCTAACCCAACCTAACTTCTCGGCGGTAATATTTGAAAACATACCTGGCGAGGTGGCCTCTACGTCTCCGTGGGATATTTATATACATCAATAACGTAATATAAGCTAGCCTAACCCAATCTAACATCTCGGCGGTAATATTTGACCACATTCCTGGCGAGTTGGCCCCTACGTCTTCGTGGGACCTTTATATACATCAATAACGTAATATAACTTAACCTAACCCAACCTAACATCTCAGCGGTAATATTTGACAACATACCTGGCGAGTTGGCCTCTACGTCTCGGTGGGCCCTTCATATACATCAATAACAAAAATATAACCTAACCTAAATCAACCTATCATCTCGGCGATAATATTTGACATTATTCCTGGCGAGTTGGCCTCTACGTCTCCGTGGGATCTTTATATACATCAATAACGTAATATAACAGAACCTAACCCAATCTAACATCTCGGCGGTAATGTTTGACGACATTCCTGGCGAGTTGGCCTCTACGTTTCCGTGGGACCTTTATATACTTCAATAACGTAATATAACCTAACCTAACCCAACCTAACATCTCGGCGGTAATATTTGAAAACATACCTGGCGAGGTGGCATCTACGTCTCCGTGGGATATTTATATACATCAATAACGTAATCTAACCTAACATAACCCAACCTAACATCTCGGCGGTAATATTTGACAACATTCCTGGCGAGTTGGCTTCTCCGTCCCCGTGGGACCTTTATATACATCAATAACGTAATATAACCTAACCTAACCCAATCGAACATCTCGGCGGTAATATTTGACAACATTCCTGGCGAGTTGGCTTCTCCGCCCCCGTGGGACCTTTATATACATCAATAACGTAATATAACCTAACCTAACCCAACCTAACTTCTCGGCGGTAATATTTGAAAACATACCTGGCGAGGTGGCATCTACGTCTCCGTGGGATATTTATATACATCAATAACGTAATATAAGCTAGCCTAACCCAATCTAACATCTCGGCGGTAATATTTGACCACATTCCTGGCGAGTTGGCCCCTACGTCTTCGTGGGACCTTTATATACATCAATAACAAAAATATAACCTAACCTAAATCAACCTATCATCTCGGCGATAATATTTGACATTATTCCTGGCGAGTTGGCCTCTACGTCTCCGTGGGATCTTTATATACATCAATAACGTAATATAACAGAACCTAACCCAATCTAACATCTCGGCGGTAATGTTTGACGACATTCCTGGCGAGTTGGCCTCTACGTTTCCGTGGGACCTTTATATACTTCAATAACGTAATATAACCTAACCTAACCCAACCTAACATCTCGGCGGTAATATTTGAAAACATACCTGGCGAGGTGGCATCTACGTCTCCGTGGGATCTTTATATACATCAATAACGTAATATAACAGAACCTAACCCAATCTAACATCTCGGCGGTAATGTTTGACGACATTCCTGGCGAGTTGGCCTCTACGTTTCCGTGGGACCTTTATATACTTCAATAACGTAATATAACCTAACCTAACCCAACCTAACATCTCGGCGGTAATATTTGAAAACATACCTGGCGAGGTGGCATCTACGTCTCCGTGGGATATTTATATACATCAATAACGTTATCTAACCTAACATAACCCAACCTAACATCTCGGCGGTAATATTTGACAACATTCCTGGCGAGTTGGCTTCTCCGTCCCCGTGGGACCTTTATATACATCAATAACGTAATATAACCTAACCTAACCCAACCTAACATCTCGGCGGTAATATTTGACAACATTCCTGGCGAGTTGGCTTCTCCGTCCCCGTGGGACCTTTATATACATCAATAACGTAATATAACCTAACCTAACCCAACCTAACTTCTCGGCGGTAATATTTGAAAACATACCTGGCGAGGTGGCATCTACGTCTCCGTGGGATATTTATATACATCAATAACATAATATAAGCTAGCCTAACCCAATCTAACATCTCGGCGGTAATATTTGACCACATTCCTGGCGAGTTGGCCTCTACGTCTTCGTGGGACCTTTATATACATCAATAACGTAATATAACTTAACCTAACCCAACCTAACATCTCCGCGGTAATATTTGACAACATACCTGGCGAGTTGGCCTCTACGTCTCCGTGGGCCCTTCATATACATCAATAACAAAAATATAACCTAACCCAAATCAACCTAACATCTCGGCGGTAATATTTGACGACAATCCTGGCGACCTGGCCTCTACGTTTCCGTGGGATATTTATATACATCAATAACATAATATAAGCTAGCCTAACCCAACTAACATCTCCGCGGTAATATTTGACAACATACCTGGCGAGTTGGTCTCTACGTCTCCGTGGGCCCTTCATATACATCAATAACAAAAATATAACCTAACCTAAATCAACCTATCATCTCGGCGATAATATTTGACAAGATTCCTGGCGAGTTGGCCTCTACGTCTCCGTGGGATCTTTATATACATCAATAACGTAACATAACATAACCTAACCCAATCTAGCATCTCGGCAGTAATATTTGACCACATTCCTGGCTTGTTGGCCTCTACGTCTCCGTGAGACCTTTATATACATCTATAACGTAATATAACCTAACCTAACCCAACCTAACATCTCGGCGGTAATATTTGAAAACATTCCAGGCGAGTTGGCATCTACGTCTCCGTGGGACCTTTATATACATCAATAACGTAATATAACCTAACCTAACCCAACCTAACATCTCGGCGGTAATATTTGACAACATTCCTGTCGAGTTGGCTTCTCCGTCCCCGTGGGACCTTTATATACATCAATAACGTAATATAACCTAACCTAATCCAACCTAACATCTCGGCGGTAATATTTGACAACATTCCCGGCGAGTTGGCTTCTCCGTCTCCGTGGGACCTTTATATACATCAATAACGTAATATAACCTAACCTAACCCAACCTATCTTCTCGGCGGTAATATTTGACAACATTCCTGGCGAGTTGGCTTCTCCGTCCCCGTGGGACCTTTATATACATCAATAACGTAATATAACCTAACCTAACCCAACCTTACATCTCGGCGGTAATATTTGACGACATTCCTGGCGAGTTGGCCTCTACGTTTCCGTGGGACCTTTATATACTTCAATAACGTAATATAACAAAACCTAACCCAATCTAGCATCTCGGCGGTAATATTTGACATCATTCCTGGCGAGTTGGCCTCTACGTCTCCGTGGGACCTTTATATACATCAATAACGTAATATAACCTAACCTAACCCAACCTACCACCTCTGCGGTAATATTTGACAACATTCCCGGCGAGTTGGCTTCTCCGTCTCCGTGGGACCTTTATATACATTAATAACGTAATATAACCTAACCTAATCCAATCTAACATCTCGGCGGTAATATTTGACCACATTCCTGGCTTGTTGGCCTCTACGTCTCCGTGAGACCTTTATATACATCTATAACGTAATATAACCTAACCTAACCCAACCTAACATCTCGGCGGTAATATTTGAAAACATTCCTGGCGAGTTGGCATCTACGTCTCCGTGGGACATTTATATACATCAATAACGTAATATAACCTAACCTAACCCAACCTATTTTCTCGGCGGTAATATTTCACAACATTCCTGGCGAGTTGGCCTCTACGTCTCCGTGGGATCTTTATATATATCAATAACGTAATATAACATAACCTAACCCAATCTAACATCTCGGCGGTAATATTTGATATCATTCCTGGCGAGTTGGCCTCTACGTCGCCGTGGGACCTTTATATACATCAATAACGTAATATAACCTAACCTAACCCAACCTAACATCTCGGCGGTAATATTTGACAACATTACTGGCGAGTTGGCTTCTCCGTCCCCGTGGGACCTTTATATACATCAATAACGTAATCTAACCTAACATAACCCAACCTAACATCTCGGCGGTAATATTTGACAACATTCCTGGCGAGTTGGCTTCTCCGTCCCCGTGGGACCTTTATATACATCAATAACGTAATATAACCTAACCTAACCCAACCTAACATCTCGGCGGTAATATTTGACAACATTCCTGTCCAGTTGGCTTCTCCGTCCCCGTGGGACCTTTATATACATCAATAAAGTAATATAACCTAACCTAATCCAACCTAACATCTCGGCGGTAATATTTGACAACATTCCCGGCGAGTTGGCTTCTCCGTCTCCGTGGGACCTTTATATACATCAATAACGTAATATAACCTAACCTAACCCAACCTATCTTCTCGGCGGTAACATTTGACAACATTCCTGGCGAGTTGGCTTCTCCGTCCCCGTGGGACCTTTATATACATCAATAACGTAATATAACCTAACCTAACCCAACCTTACATCTCGGCGGTAATATTTGACGACATTCCTGGCGAGTTGGCCTCTACGTTTCCGTGGGACCTTTATATACTTCAATAACGTAATATAACAAAACCTAACCCAATCTAGCATCTCGGCGGTAATATTTGACATCATTCCTGGCGAGTTGGCCTCTACGTCTCCGTGGGACCTTTATATACATCAATAACGTAATATAACCTAACCTAACCCAACCTACCACCTCTGCGGTAATATTTGACAACATTCCCGGCGAGTTGGCTTCTCCGTTTCCGTGGGACCTTTATATACATCAATAACGTAATATAACCTAACCTAATCCAATCTAACATCTCGGCGGTAATATTTGACCACATTCCTGGCTTGTTGGCCTCTACGTCTCCGTGAGACCTTTATATACATCTATAACGTAATATAACCTAACCTAACCCAACCTAACATCTCGGCGGTAATATTTGAAAACATTCCTGGCGAGTTGGCATCTACGTCTCCGTGGGACATTTATATACATCAATAACGTAATATAACCTAACCTAACCCAACCTATTTTCTCGGCGGTAATATTTCACAACATTCCTGGCGAGTTGGCCTCTACGTCTCCGTGGGATCTTTATATATATCAATAACGTAATATAACATAACCTAACCCAATCTAACATCTCGGCGGTAATATTTGATATCATTCCTGGCGAGTTGGCCTCTACGTCGCCGTGGGACCTTTATATACATCAATAACGTAATATAACCTAACCTAACCCAACCTAACATCTCGGCGGTAATATTTGACAACATTACTGGCGAGTTGGCTTCTCCGTCCCCGTGGGACCTTTATATACATCAATAACGTAATCTAACCTAACATAACCCAACCTAACATCTCGGCGGTAATATATGACAACATTCCTGGCGAGTTGGCTTCTCCGTCCCCGTGGGACCTTTATATACATCAATAACGTAATATAACCTAACCTAACCCAACCTTACATCTCAGCGGTAATATTTGACGACATTCCTGGCGAGTTGGCCTCTACGTTTCCGTGGGACCTTTATATACTTCAATAACGTAATATAACAAAACCTAACCCAATCTAGCATCTCGGCGGTAATATTTGACATCATTCCTGGCGAGTTGGCCTCTACGTCTCCGTGGGACCTTTATATACATCAATAACGTAATATAACCTAACCTAACCCAACCTACCACCACTGCGGTAATATTTGACAACATTCCCGGCGAGTTGGCTTCTCCGTCTCCGTGGGACCTTTATATACATCAATAACGTAATATAACCTAACCTAATCCAATCTAACATCTCGGCGGTAATATTTGACCACATTCCTGGCTTGTTGGCCTCTACGTCTCCGTGAGACCTTTATATACATCTATAACGTAATATAACCTAACCTAACCCAACCTAACATCTCGGCGGTAATATTTGAAAACATTCCTGGCGAGTTGGCATCTACGTCTCCGTGGGACATTTATATACATCAATAACGCAATATAACCTAACCTAACCCAACCTAACATCTCGGCGGTAATATTTGACAACATTCCTGTCGAGTTGGCTTCTCCGTCCCCGTGGGACCTTTATATACATCAATAACGTAATATAACCTAACCTAATCCAACCTAACATCTCGGCGGTAATATTTGACAACATTCCCGGCGATTTGGCTTCTCCGTCTCCGTGGGACCTTTATATACATCAATAACGTAATATAACCTAACCGAACCCAACCTAACATCTCGGCGGTAATATTTGACAACATTCCTGGCGAGTTGGCTTCTCCGTCCCCGTGGGACCTTTATATACATCAATAACGTAATATAACCTAACCTAACCCAACCTAACTTCTCGGCGGTAATATTTGAAAACATACCTGGCGAGGTGGCATCTACGTCTCCGTGGGATATTTATATACATCAATAACATAATATAAGCTAGCCTAACCCAATCTAACATCTCGGCGGTAATATTTGACCACATTCCTGGCGAGTTGGCCTCTACGTCTTCGTGGGACCTTTATATACATCAATAACGTAATATAACTTAACCTAACCCAACCTAACATCTCCGCGGTAATATTTGACAACATACCTGGCGAGTTGGCCTCTACGTCTCCGTGGGCCCTTCATATACATCAATAACAAAAATATAACCTAACCCAAATCAACCTAACATCTCGGCGGTAATATTTGACGACAATCCTGGCGACCTGGCCTCTACGTTTCCGTGGGATATTTATATACATCAATAACAAAATATAAGCTAGCCTAACCCAACTAACATCTCCGCGGTAATATTTGACAACATACCTGGCGAGTTGGTCTCTACGTCTCCGTGGGCCCTTCATATACATCAATAACAAAAATATAACCTAACCTAAATCAACCTATCATCTCGGCGATAATATTTGACAAGATTCCTGGCGAGTTGGCCTCTACGTCTCCGTGGGATCTTTATATACATCAATAACGTAACATAACATAACCTAACCCAATCTAGCATCTCGGCAGTAATATTTGACCACATTCCTGGCTTGTTGGCCTCTACGTCTCCGTGAGACCTTTATATACATCTATAACGTAATATAACCTAACCTAACCCAACCTAACATCTCGGCGGTAATATTTGAAAACATTCCTGGCGAGTTGGCATCTACGTCTCCGTGGGACCTTTATATACATCAATAACGTAATATAACCTAACCTAACCCAACCTAACATCTCGGCGGTAATATTTGACAACATTCCTGTCGAGTTGGCTTCTCCGTCCCCGTGGGACCTTTATATACATCAATAACGTAATATAACCTAACCTAATCCAACCTAACATCTCGGCGGTAATATTTGATATCATTCCTGGCGAGTTGGCCTCTACGTCGCCGTGGGACCTTTATATACATCAATAACGTAATATAACCTAACCTAACCCAACCTAACATCTCGGCGGTAATATTTGACAACATTACTGGCGAGTTGGCTTCTCCGTCCCCGTGGGACCTTTATATACATCAATAACGTAATCTAACCTAACATAACCCAACCTAACATCTCGGCGGTAATATTTGACAACATTCCTGGCGAGTTGGCTTCTCCGTCCCCGTGGGACCTTTATATACATCAATAACGTAATATAACCTAACCTAACCCAACCTAACATCTCGGCGGTAATATTTGACAACATTCCTGTCGAGTTGGCTTCTCCGTCCCCGTGGGACCTTTATATACATCAATAACGTAATATAACCTAACCTAATCCAACCTAACATCTCGGCGGTAATATTTGACAACATTCCCGGCGAGTTGGCTTCTCCGTCTCCGTGGGACCTTTATATACATCAATAACGTAATATAACCTAACCTAACCCAACCTATCTTCTCGGCGGTAACATTTGACAACATTCCTGGCGAGTTGGCTTCTCCGTCCCCGTGGGACCTTTATATACATCAATAACGTAATATAACCTAACCTAACCCAACCTTACATCTCGGCGGTAATATTTGACGACATTCCTGGCGAGTTGGCCTCTACGTTTCCGTGGGACCTTTATATACTTCAATAACGTAATATAACAAAACCTAACCCAATCTAGCATCTCGGCGGTAATATTTGACATCATTCCTGGCGAGTTGGCCTCTACGTCTCCGTGGGACCTTTATATACATCAATAACGTAATATAACCTAACCTAACCCAACCTACCACCTCTGCGGTAATATTTGACAACATTCCCGGCGAGTTGGCTTCTCCGTCTCCGTGGGACCTTTATATACATCAATAACGTAATATAACCTAACCTAATCCAATCTAACATCTCGGCGGTAATATTTGACCACATTCCTGGCTTGTTGGCCTCTACGTCTCCGTGAGACCTTTATATACATCTATAACGTAATATAACCTAACCTAACCCAACCTAACATCTCGGCGGTAATATTTGAAAACATTCCTGGCGAGTTGGCATCTACGTCTCCGTGGGACATTTATATACATCAATAACGTAATATAACCTAACCTAACCCAACCTATTTTCTCGGCGGTAATATTTCACAACATTCCTGGCGAGTTGGCCTCTACGTCTCCGTGGGATCTTTATATATATCAATAACGTAATATAACATAACCTAACCCAATCTAACATCTCGGCGGTAATATTTGATATCATTCCTGGCGAGTTGGCCTCTACGTCGCCGTGGGACCTTTATATACATCAATAACGTAATATAACCTAACCTAACCCAACCTACCACCACTGCGGTAATATTTGACAACATTCCCGGCGAGTTGGCTTCTCCGTCTCCGTGGGACCTTTATATACATCAATAACGTAATATAACCTAACCTAATCCAATCTAACATCTCGGCGGTAATATTTGACCACATTCCTGGCTTGTTGGCCTCTACGTCTCCGTGAGACCTTTATATACATCTATAACGTAATATAACCTAACCTAACCCAACCTAACATCTCGGCGGTAATATTTGAAAACATTCCTGGCGAGTTGGCATCTACGTCTCCGTGGGACATTTATATACATCAATAACGCAATATAACCTAACCTAACCCAACCTAACATCTCGGCGGTAATATTTGACAACATTCCTGTCGAGTTGGCTTCTCCGTCCCCGTGGGACCTTTATATACATCAATAACGTAATATAACCTAACCTAATCCAACCTAACATCTCGGCGGTAATATTTGACAACATTCCCGGCGATTTGGCTTCTCCGTCTCCGTGGGACCTTTATATACATCAATAACGTAATATAACCTAACCGAACCCAACCTATCTTCTCGGCGGTAATATTTGACAACATTCCTGGCGAGTTGGCCTCTACGTCTCCGTGGGATCTTTATATATATCAATAACGTAATATAACAAAACCTAACCCAATCGAACATCTCGGCGGTAATATTTGACAACATTCCTGGCGAGTTGGCTTCTCCGCCCCCGTGAGACCTTTATATACATCAATAACGTAATATAACCTAACCTAACCCAACCTAACTTCTCGGCGGTAATATTTGAAAACATACCTGGCGAGGTGGCCTCTACGTCTCCGTGGGATATTTATATACATCAATAACGTAATATAAGCTAGCCTAACCCAATCTAACATCTCGGCGGTAATATTTGACCACATTCCTGGCGAGTTGGCCCCTACGTCTTCGTGGGACCTTTATATACATCAATAACAAAAATATAACCTAACCTAAATCAACCTATCATCTCGGCGATAATATTTGACATTATTCCTGGCGAGTTGGCCTCTACGTCTCCGTGGGATCTTTATATACATCAATAACGTAATATAACAGAACCTAACCCAATCTAACATCTCGGCGGTAATGTTTGACGACATTCCTGGCGAGTTGGCCTCTACGTTTCCGTGGGACCTTTATATACTTCAATAACGTAATATAACCTAACCTAACCCAACCTAACATCTCGGCGGTAATATTTGACAACATTCCTGTCGAGTTGGGTTCTCCGTCCCCGTGGGACCTTTATATACATCAATAACGTAATATAACCTAACCTAATCCAACCTAACATCTCGGCGGTAATATTTGACAACATTCCCGGCGATTTGGCTTCTCCGTCTCCGTGGGACCTTTATATACATCAATAACGTAATATAACCTAACCGAACCCAACCTATCTTCTCGGCGGTAATATTTGACAACATTCCTGGCGAGTAGGCCTCTACGTCTCCGTGGGATCTTTATATATATCAATAACGTAATATAACAAAACCTAACCCAATCGAACATCTCGGCGGTAATATTTGACAACATTCCTGGCGAGTTGGCTTCTCCGCCCCCGTGGGACCTTTATATACATCAATAACGTAATATAACCTAACCTAACTCAACCTAACTTCTCGGCGGTAATATTTGAAAACATACCTGGCGAGGTGGCCTCTACGTCTCCGTGGGATATTTATATACATCAATAACGTAATATAAGCTAGCCTAACCCAATCTAACATCTCGGCGGTAATATTTGACCACATTCCTGGCGAGTTGGCCCCTACGTCTTCGTGGGACCTTTATATACATCAATAACAAAAATATAACCTAACCTAAATCAACCTATCATCTCGGCGATAATATTTGACATTATTCCTGGCGAGTTGGCCTCTACGTCTCCGTGGGATCTTTATATACATCAATAACGTAATATAACAGAACCTAACCCAACCTAACATCTCGGCGGTAATATTTGACAACATTCCTGGCGAGTTGGCTTCTCCGTCCCCGTGGGACCTTTATATACATCAATAACGTAATATAACCTAACCTAACCCAACCTAACTTCTCGGCGGTAATATTTGAAAACATACCTGGCGAGGTGGCATCTACGACTCCGTGGGATATTTATATACATCAATAACATAATATAAGCTAGCCTAACCCAATCTAACATCTCGGCGGTAATATTTGACCACATTCCTGGCGAGTTGGCCTCTACGTCTTCGTGGGATCTTTATATATATCAATAACGTAATATAACAAAACCTAACCCAATCGAACATCTCGGCGGTAATATTTGACAACATTCCTGGCGAGTTGGCTTCTCCGCCCCCGTGGGACCTTTATATACATCAATAACGTAATATAAGCTAGCCTAACCCAATCTAACATCTCGGCGGTAATATTTGACCACATTCCTGGCGAGTTGGCCCCTACGTCTTCGTGGGACCTTTATATACATCAATAACGTAATATAACTTAACCTAACCCAACCAAACATCTCCGCGGTAATATTTGACAACATACCTGGCGAGTTGGCTTCTACGTCTCGGTGGGCCCTTCATATACATCAATAAGAAAAATATAACCTAACCTAAATCAACCTATCATCTCGGCGATAATATTTGACAAGATTCCTGGCGAGTTGGCCTCTACGTCTCCGTGGGATCTTTATATACATCAATAACGTAATATAACAGAACCTAACCCAATCTAACATCTCGGCGGTAATGTTTGACGACATTCCTGGCGAGTTGGCCTCTACGTTTCCGTGGGACCTTTATATACTTCAATAACGTAATATAACCTAACCTAACCCAACCTAACATCTCGGCGGTAATATTTGACAACATTCCTGTCGAGTTGGCTTCTCCGTCCCCGTGGGACCTTTATATACATCAATAACGTAATATAACCTAACCTAATCCAACCTAACATCTCGGCGGTAATATTTGACAACATTCCCGGCGATTTGGCTTCTCCGTCTCCGTGGGACCTTTATATACATCAATAACGTAATATAACCTAACCGAACCCAACCTATCTTCTCGGCGGCAATATTTCACAACATTCCTGGCGAGTTGGCCTCTACGTCTCCGTGGCATCTTTATATATATCAATAACGTAATATAACCTAACCTAAACCAACCTAACATCTCGGCGGTAATATTTGACAACATTCCTGTCGAGTTGGCTTCTCCGTCCCCGTGGGACCTTTATATACATCAATAACGTAATATAACCTAACCTAATCCAACCTAACATCTCGGCGGTAATATTTGACAACATTCCCGGCGAGTTGGCTTCTCCGCTTCCGTGGGACCTTTATATACTTCAATAACGTAATATAACCTAACCTAACCCAACCTATCTTCTCGGCGGTAATATTTGACAACATTCCTGGCGAGTTGGCCTCTACGTATCCGTGGGATCTTTATATACATCAATAACGTAATATAACAAAACCTAACCCAATCTAGCATCTCGGCGCTAATATTTGACATCATTCCTGGCGAGTTGGCCTCTACGTCTCCGTGGGACCTTTATATACATCAATAACGTAATATAACCTAACCTAACCCAACCTACCACCTCTGCGGTAATATTTGACAACATTCCCGGCGAGTTGGCTTCTCCGTCTCCGTGGGACCTTTATATACATCAATAACGTAATATAACCTAACCTAATCCAATCTAACATCTCGGCGGTAATATTTGGCCACATTCCTGGCTTGTTGGCCTCTACGTCTCCGTGAGACCTTTATATACATCTATAACGTAATATAACCTAACCTAACCAAACCTAACATCTCGGCGGTAATATTTGAAAACATTCCTGGCGAGTTGGCATCTACGTCTCCGTGGGACATTTATATACATCAATAACGTAATATAACCTAACCTAACCCAACCTATTTTCTCGGCGGTAATATTTCACAACATTCCTGGCGAGTTGGCCTCTACGTCTCCGTGGGACCTTTATATAAATCAATAACGTAATATAACCTAACCTAACCCAACCTACCACCACTGCGGTAATATTTGACAACATTCCCGGCGAGTTGGCTTCTCCGTCTCCGTGGGACCTTTATATACTTCAATAACGTAATATAACCTAACCTAACCCAACCTAACATCTCGGCGGTAATATTTGAAAACATTCCTGGCGAGTTGGCATCTACGTCTCCGTGGGACATTTATATACATCAATAACGCAATATAACCTAACCTAACCCAACCTAACATCTCGGCGGTAATATTTGACAACATTCCTGTCGAGTTGGCTTCTCCGTCCCCGTGGGACCTTTATATACACCAATAACGTAATATAACCTAACCTAATCCAACCTAACATCTCGGCGGTAATATTTGACAACATTCCCGGCGATTTGGCTTCTCCGTCTCCGTGGGACCTTTATATACATCAATAACGTAATATAACCTAACCGAACCCAACCTATCTTCTCGGCGGTAATATTTGACAACATTCCTGGCGAGTTGGCCTCTACGTCTCCGTGGGATCTTTATATATATCAATAACGTAATATAACAAAACCTAACCCAATCGAACATCTCGGCGGTAATATTTGACAACATTCCTGGCGAGTTGGCTTCTCCGCCCCCGTGGGACCTTTATATACATCAATAACGTAATATAACCTAACCTAACCCAACCTAACTTCTCGGCGGTAATATTTGAAAACATACCTGGCGAGGTGGACTCTACGTCTCCGTGGGATATTTATATACATCAATAACGTAATATAAGCTAGCCTAACCCAATCTAACATCTCGGCGGTAATATTTGACCACATTCCTGGCGAGTTGGCCCCTACGTCTTCGTGGGACCTTTATATACATCAATAACAAAAATATAACCTAACCTAAATCAACCTATCATCTCGGCGATAATATTTGACATTATTCCTGGCGAGTTGGCCTCTACGTCTCCGTGGGATCTTTATATACATCAATAACGTAATATAACAGAACCTAACCCAATCTAACATCTCGGCGGTAATGTTTGACGACATTCCTGGCGAGTTGGCCTCTACGTTTCCGTGGGACCTTTATATACTTCAATAACGTAATATAACCTAACCTAACCCAACCTAACATCTCGGCGGTAATATTTGACAACATTCCTGTCGAGTTGGGTTCTCCGTCCCCGTGGGACCTTTATATACATCAATAACGTAATATAACCTAACCTAATCCAACCTAACATCTCGGCGGTAATATTTGACAACATTCCCGGCGATTTGGCTTCTCCGTCTCCGTGGGACCTTTATATACATCAATAACGTAATATAACCTAACCGAACCCAACCTATCTTCTCGGCGGCAATATTTCACAACATTCCTGGCGAGTTGGCCTCTACGTCTCCGTGGCATCTTTATATATATCAATAACGTAATATAACCTAACCTAACCCAACCTAACATCTCGGCGGTAATATTTGACAACATTCCTGTCGAGTTGGCTTCTCCGTCCCCATGGGACCTTTATATACATCAATAACGTAATATAACCTAACCTAATCCAACCTAACATCTCGGCGGTAATATTTGACAACATTCCCGGCGAGTTGGCTTCTCCGCTTCCGTGGGACCTTTATATACTTCAATAACGTAATATACCCTAACCTAACCCAACCTAACATCTCGGCGGTAATATTTGACAACATTCCTGGCGAGTTGGCTTCTCCGTCCCCGTGGGACCTTTATATACATCAATAACGTAATATAACCTAACCTAACCCAACCTAACATCTCGGCGGTAATATTTGAAAACATACCTGGCGAGGTGGCATCTACGTCTCCGTGGGACCTTTATATACATCAATAACGTAATATAACCTAACCTAACCCAACCTAACATCTCGGCGGTAATATTTGACAACATTCCTGGCGAGTTGGCTTCTCCGTCCCCGTGGGACCTTTATATACATCAATAACGTAATATAACCTAACCTAACCCAACCTAACTTCTCGGCGGTAATATTTGAAAACATACCTGGCGAGGTGGCATCTACGACTCCGTGGGATATTTATATACATCAATAACATAATATAAGCTAGCCTAACCCAATCTAACATCTCGGCGGTAATATTTGACCACATTCCTGGCGAGTTGGCCTCTACGTCTTCGTGGGATCTTTATATATATCAATAACGTAATATAACAAAACCTAACCCAATCGAACATCTCGGCGGTAATATTTGACAACATTCCTGGCGAGTTGGCTTCTCCGCCCCCGTGGGACCTTTATATACATCAATAACGTAATATAACCTAACCTAACCCAACCTAACTTCTCGGCGGTAATATTTGAAAACATACCTGGCGAGGTGGCCTCTACGTCTCCGTGGGATATTTATATACATCAATAACGTAATATAAGCTAGCCTAACCCAATCTAACATCTCGGCGGTAATATTTGACCACATTCCTGGCGAGTTGGCCCCTACGTCTTCGTGGGACCTTTATATACATCAATAACGTAATATAACTTAACCTAACCCAACCAAACATCTCCGCGGTAATATTTGACAACATACCTGGCGAGTTGGCTTCTACGTCTCGGTGGGCCCTTCATATACATCAATAAGAAAAATATAACCTAACCTAAATCAACCTATCATCTCGGCGATAATATTTGACAAGATTCCTGGCGAGTTGGCCTCTACGTCTCCGTGGGATCTTTATATACATCAATAACGTAATATAACAGAACCTAACCCAATCTAACATCTCGGCGGTAATGTTTGACGACATTCCTGGCGAGTTGGCCTCTACGTTTCCGTGGGACCTTTATATACTTCAATAACGTAATATAACCTAACCTAACCCAACCTAACATCTCGGCGGTAATATTTGACAACATTCCCGGCGATTTGGCTTCTCCGTCTCCGTGGGACCTTTATATACATCAATAACGTAATATAACCTAACCGAACCCAACCTATCTTCTCGGCGGCAATATTTCACAACATTCCTGGCGAGTTGGCCTCTACGTCTCCGTGGCATCTTTATATATATCAATAACGTAATATAACCTAACCTAAACCAACCTAACATCTCGGCGGTAATATTTGACAACATTCCTGTCGAGTTGGCTTCTCCGTCCCCGTGGGACCTTTATATACATCAATAACGTAATATAACCTAACCTAATCCAACCTAACATCTCGGCGGTAATATTTGACAACATTCCCGGCGAGTTGGCTTCTCCGCTTCCGTGGGACCTTTATATACTTCAATAACGTAATATAACCTAACCTAACCCAACCTATCTTCTCGGCGGTAATATTTGACAACATTCCTGTCGAGTTGGCCTCTACGTATCCGTGGGATCTTTATATACATCAATAACGTAATATAACAAAACCTAACCCAATCTAGCATCTCGGCGCTAATATTTGACAACATTCCTGGCGAGTTGGCTTCTCCGTCCCCGTGGGACCTTTATATACATCAATAACGTAATATAACCTAACCTAACCCAACCTAACTTCTCGGCGGTAATATTTGAAAACATACCTGGCGAGGTGGCATCTACGACTCCGTGGGATATTTATATACATCAATAACATAATATAAGCTAGCCTAACCCAATCTAACATCTCGGCGGTAATATTTGACCACATTCCTGGCGAGTTGGCCTCTACGTCTTCGTGGGATCTTTATATATATCAATAACGTAATATAACAAAACCTAACCCAATCGAACATCTCGGCGGTAATATTTGACAACATTCCTGGCGAGTTGGCTTCTCCGCCCCCGTGGGACCTTTATATACATCAATAACGTAATATAACCTAACCTAACCCAACCTAACTTCTCGGCGGTAATATTTGAAAACATACCTGGCGAGGTGGCCTCTACGTCTCCGTGGGATATTTATATACATCAATAACGTAATATAAGCTAGCCTAACCCAATCTAACATCTCGGCGGTAATATTTGACCACATTCCTGGCGAGTTGGCCCCTACGTCTTCGTGGGACCTTTATATACATCAATAACGTAATATAACTTAACCTAACCCAACCAAACATCTCCGCGGTAATATTTGACAACATACCTGGCGAGTTGGCTTCTACGTCTCGGTGGGCCCTTCATATACATCAATAAGAAAAATATAACCTAACCTAAATCAACCTATCATCTCGGCGATAATATTTGACAAGATTCCTGGCGAGTTGGCCTCTACGTCTCCGTGGGATCTTTATATACATCAATAACGTAATATAACAGAACCTAACCCAATCTAACATCTCGGCGGTAATGTTTGACGACATTCCTGGCGAGTTGGCCTCTACGTTTCCGTGGGACCTTTATATACTTCAATAACGTAATATAACCTAACCTAACCCAACCTAACATCTCGGCGGTAATATTTGACAACATTCCCGGCGATTTGGCTTCTCCGTCTCCGTGGGACCTTTATATACATCAATAACGTAATATAACCTAACCGAACCCAACCTATCTTCTCGGCGGCAATATTTCACAACATTCCTGGCGAGTTGGCCTCTACGTCTCCGTGGCATCTTTATATATATCAATAACGTAATATAACCTAACCTAAACCAACCTAACATCTCGGCGGTAATATTTGACAACATTCCTGTCGAGTTGGCTTCTCCGTCCCCGTGGGACCTTTATATACATCAATAACGTAATATAACCTAACCTAATCCAACCTAACATCTCGGCGGTAATATTTGACAACATTCCCGGCGAGTTGGCTTCTCCGCTTCCGTGGGACCTTTATATACTTCAATAACGTAATATAACCTAACCTAACCCAACCTATCTTCTCGGCGGTAATATTTGACAACATTCCTGGCGAGTTGGCCTCTACGTATCCGTGGGATCTTTATATACATCAATAACGTAATATAACAAAACCTAACCCAATCTAGCATCTCGGCGCTAATATTTGACAACATTCCTGGCGAGTTGGCTTCTCCGTCCCCGTGGGACCTTTATATACATCAATAACGTAATATAACCTAACCTAACCCAACCTAACTTCTCGGCGGTAATATTTGAAAACATACCTGGCGAGGTGGCATCTACGACTCCGTGGGATATTTATATACATCCATAACATAATATAAGCTAGCCTAACCCAATCTAACATCTCGGCGGTAATATTTGACCACATTCCTGGCGAGTTGGCCTCTACGTCTTCGTGGGATCTTTATATATATCAATAACGTAATATAACAAAACCTAACCCAATCGAACATCTCGGCGGTAATATTTGACAACATTCCTGGCGAGTTGGCTTCTCCGCCCCCGTGGGACCTTTATATACATCAATAACGTAATATAACCTAACCTAACCCAACCTAACTTCTCGGCGGTAATATTTGAAAACATACCTGGCGAGGTGGCCTCTACGTCTCCGTGGGATATTTATATACATCAATAACGTAATATAAGCTAGCCTAACCCAATCTAACATCTCGGCGGTAATATTTGACCACATTCCTGGCGAGTTGGCCCCTACGTCTTCGTGGGACCTTTATATACATCAAAACGTAATATAACTTAACCTAACCCAACCAAACATCTCCGCGGTAATATTTGACAACATACCTGGCGAGTTGGCTTCTACGTCTCGGTGGGCCCTTCATATACATCAATAAGAAAAATATAACCTAACCTAAATCAACCTATCATCTCGGCGATAATATTTGACAAGATTCCTGGCGAGTTGGCCTCTACGTCTCCGTGGGATCTTTATATACATCAATAACGTAATATAACAGAACCTAACCCAATCTAACATCTCGGCGGTAATGTTTGACGACATTCCTGGCGAGTTGGCCTCTACGTTTCCGTGGGACCTTTATATACTTCAATAACGTAATATAACCTAACCTAACCCAACCTAACATCTCGGCGGTAATATTTGACAACATTCCTGTCGAGTTGGCTTCTCCGTCCCCGTGGGACCTTTATATACATCAATAACGTAATATAACCTAACCTAATCCAACCTAACATCTCGGCGGTAATATTTGACAACATTCCCGGCGATTTGGCTTCTCCGTCTCCGTGTGACCTTTATATACATCAATAACGTAATATAACCTAACCGAACCCAACCTATCTTCTCGGCGGCAATATTTCACAACATTCCTGGCGAGTTGGCCTCTACGTCTCCGTGGCATCTTTATATATATCAATAACGTAATATAACCTAACCTAAACCAACCTAACATCTCGGCGGTAATATTTGACAACATTCCTGTCGAGTTGGCTTCTCCGTCCCCGTGGGACCTTTATATACATCAATAACGTAATATAACCTAACCTAATCCAACCTAACATCTCGGCGGTAATATTTGACAACATTCCCGGCGAGTTGGCTTCTCCGCTTCCGTGGGACCTTTATATACTTCAATAACGTAATATAACCTAACCTAACCCAACCTATCTTCTCGGCGGTAATATTTGACAACATTCCTGGCGAGTTGGCCTCTACGTATCCGTGGGATCTTTATATACATCAATAACGTAATATAACAAAACCTAACCCAATCTAGCATCTCGGCGCTAATATTTGACATCATTCCTGGCGAGTTGGCCTCTACGTCTCCGTGGGACCTTTATATACATCAATAACGTAATATAACCTAACCTAACCCAACCTACCACCTCTGCGGTAATATTTGACAACATTCCCGGCGAGTTGGCTTCTCCGTCTCCGTGGGACCTTTATATACATCAATAACGTAATATAACCTAACCTAATCCAATCTAACATCTCGGCGGTAATATTTGACCACATTCCTGGCTTGTTGGCCTCTACGTCTCCGTGAGACCTTTATATACATCTATAACGTAATATAACCTAACCTAACCCAACCTAACATCTCGGCGGTAATATTTGAAAACATTCCTGGCGAGTTGGCATCTACGTCTCCGTGGGACATTTATATACATCAATAACGTAATATAACCTAACCTAACCCAACCTATTTTCTCGGCGGTAATATTTCACAACATTCCTGGCGAGTTGGCCTCTACGTCTCCGTGGGACCTTTATATAAATCAATAACGTAATATAACCTAACCTAACCCAACCTACCACCACTGCGGTAATATTTGACAACATTCCCGGCGAGTTGGCTTCTCCGTCTCCGTGGGACCTTTATATACATCAATAACGTAATATAACCTAACCTAATCCAATCTAACATCTCGGCGGTAATATTTGACCACATTCCTGGCTTGTTGGCCTCTACGTCTCCGTGAGACCTTTATATACATCTATAACGTAATATAACCTAACCTAACCCAACCTAACATCTCGGCGGTAATATTTGAAAACATTCCTGGCGAGTTGGCATCTACGTCTCCGTGGGACATTTATATACATCAATAACGCAATATAACCTAACCTAACCCAACCTAACATCTCGGCGGTAATATTTGACAACATTCCTGTCGAGTTGGCTTCTCCGTCCCCGTGGGACCTTTATATACACCAATAACGTAATATAACCTAACCTAATCCAACCTAACATCTCGGCGGTAATATTTGACAACATTCCCGGCGATTTGGCTTCTCCGTCTCCGTGGGACCTTTATATACATCAATAACGTAATATAACCTAACCGAACCCAACCTATCTTCTCGGCGGTAATATTTGACAACATTCCTGGCGAGTTGGCCTCTACGTCTCCGTGGGATCTTTATATATATCAATAACGTAATATAACAAAACCTAACCCAATCGAACATCTCGGCGGTAATATTTGACAACATTCCTGGCGAGTTGGCTTCTCCGCCCCCGTGGGACCTTTATATACATCAATAACGTAATATAACCTAACCTAACCCAACCTAACTTCTCGGCGGTAATATTTGAAAACATACCTGGCGAGGTGGACTCTACGTCTCCGTGGGATATTTATATACATCAATAACGTAATATAAGCTAGCCTAACCCAATCTAACATCTCGGCGGTAATATTTGACCACATTCCTGGCGAGTTGGCCCCTACGTCTTCGTGGGACCTTTATATACATCAATAACGTAATATAACTTAACCTAACCCAACCTAACATCTCAGCGGTAATATTTGACAACATACCTGGCGAGTTGGCCTCTACGTCTCGGTGGGCCCTTCATATACATCAATAACAAAAATATAACCTAACCTAAATCAACCTATCATCTCGGCGATAATATTTGACATTATTCCTGGCGAGTTGGCCTCTACGTCTCCGTGGGATCTTTATATACATCAATAACGTAATATAACAGAACCTAACCCAATCTAACATCTCGGCGGTAATGTTTGACGACATTCCTGGCGAGTTGGCCTCTACGTTTCCGTGGGACCTTTATATACTTCAATAACGTAATATAACCTAACGTAACCCAACCTAACATCTCGGCGGTAATATTTGACAACATTCCTGTCGAGTTGGCTTCTCCGTCCCGGTGGGACCTTTATATACATCAATAACGTAATATAACCTAACCTAATCCAACCTAACATCTCGGCGGTAATATTTGACAACATTCCCGGCGATTTGGCTTCTCCGTCTCCGTGGGACCTTTATATACATCAATAACGTAATATAACCTAACCGAACCCAACCTATCTTCTCGGCGGCAATATTTCACAACATTCCTGGCGAGTTGGCCTCTACGTCTCCGTGGCATCTTTATATATATCAATAACGTAATATAACCTAACCTAACCCAACCTAACATCTCGGCGGTAATATTTGACAACATTCCTGTCGAGTTGGCTTCTCCGTCCCCATGGGACCTTTATATACATCAATAACGTAATATAACCTAACCTAATCCAACCTAACATCTCGGCGGTAATATTTGACAACATTCCCGGCGAGTTGGCTTCTCCGCTTCCGTGGGACCTTTATATACTTCAATAACGTAATATAACCTAACCTAACCCAACCTATCTTCTCGGCGGTAATATTTGACAACATTCCTGGCGAGTTGGCCTCTACGTATCCGTGGGATCTTTATATACATCAATAACGTAATATAACAAAACCTAACCCAATCTAGCATCTCGGCGCTAATATTTGACAACATTCCTGGCGAGTTGGCTTCTCCGTCCCCGTGGGACCTTTATATACATCAATAACGTAATATAACCTAACCTAACCCAACCTAACTTCTCGGCGGTAATATTTGAAAACATACCTGGCGAGGTGGCATCTACGACTCCGTGGGATATTTATATACATCAATAACATAATATAAGCTAGCCTAACCCAATCTAACATCTCGGCGGTAATATTTGACCACATTCCTGGCGAGTTGGCCTCTACGTCTTCGTGGGATCTTTATATATATCAATAACGTAATATAACAAAACCTAACCCAATCGAACATCTCGGCGGTAATATTTGACAACATTCCTGGCGAGTTGGCTTCTCCGCCCCCGTGGGACCTTTATATACATCAATAACGTAATATAACCTAACCTAACCCAACCTAACTTCTCGGCGGTAATATTTGAAAACATACCTGGCGAGGTGGCCTCTACGTCTCCGTGGGATATTTATATACATCAATAACGTAATATAAGCTAGCCTAACCCAATCTAACATCTCGGCGGTAATATTTGACCACATTCCTGGCGAGTTGGCCCCTACGTCTTCGTGGGACCTTTATATACATCAATAACGTAATATAACTTAACCTAACCCAACCAAACATCTCCGCGGTAATATTTGACAACATACCTGGCGAGTTGGCTTCTACGTCTCGGTGGGCCCTTCATATACATCAATAAGAAAAATATAACCTAACCTAAATCAACCTATCATCTCGGCGATAATATTTGACAAGATTCCTGGCGAGTTGGCCTCTACGTCTCCGTGGGATCTTTATATACATCAATAACGTAATATAACAGAACCTAACCCAATCTAACATCTCGGCGGTAATGTTTGACGACATTCCTGGCGAGTTGGCCTCTACGTTTCCGTGGGACCTTTATATACTTCAATAACGTAATATAACCTAACCTAACCCAACCTAACATCTCGGCGGTAATATTTGACAACATTCCCGGCGATTTGGCTTCTCCGTCTCCGTGGGACCTTTATATACATCAATAACGTAATATAACCTAACCGAACCCAACCTATCTTCTCGGCGGCAATATTTCACAACATTCCTGGCGAGTTGGCCTCTACGTCTCCGTGGCATCTTTATATATATCAATAACGTAATATAACCTAACCTAAACCAACCTAACATCTCGGCGGTAATATTTGACAACATTCCTGTCGAGTTGGCTTCTCCGTCCCCGTGGGACCTTTATATACATCAATAACGTAATATAACCTAACCTAATCCAACCTAACATCTCGGCGGTAATATTTGACAACATTCCCGGCGAGTTGGCTTCTCCGCTTCCGTGGGACCTTTATATACTTCAATAACGTAATATAACCTAACCTAACCCAACCTATCTTCTCGGCGGTAATATTTGACAACATTCCTGGCGAGTTGGCCTCTACGTATCCGTGGGATCTTTATATACATCAATAACGTAATATAACAAAACCTAACCCAATCTAGCATCTCGGCGCTAATATTTGACAACATTCCTGGCGAGTTGGCTTCTCCGTCCCCGTGGGACCTTTATATACATCAATAACGTAATATAACCTAACCTAACCCAACCTAACTTCTCGGCGGTAATATTTGAAAACATACCTGGCGAGGTGGCATCTACGACTCCGTGGGATATTTATATACATCAATAACATAATATAAGCTAGCCTAACCCAATCTAACATCTCGGCGGTAATATTTGACCACATTCCTGGCGAGTTGGCCTCTACGTCTTCGTGGGATCTTTATATATATCAATAACGTAATATAACAAAACCTAACCCAATCGAACATCTCGGCGGTAATATTTGACAACATTCCTGGCGAGTTGGCTTCTCCGCCCCCGTGGGACCTTTATATACATCAATAACGTAATATAACCTAACCTAACCCAACCTAACTTCTCGGCGGTAATATTTGAAAACATACCTGGCGAGGTGGCCTCTACGTCTCCGTGGGATATTTATATACATCAATAACGTAATATAAGCTAGCCTAACCCAATCTAACATCTCGGCGGTAATATTTGACCACATTCCTGGCGAGTTGGCCCCTACGTCTTCGTGGGACCTTTATATACATCAATAACGTAATATAACTTAACCTAACCCAACCAAACATCTCCGCGGTAATATTTGACAACATACCTGGCGAGTTGGCTTCTACGTCTCGGTGGGCCCTTCATATACATCAATAAGAAAAATATAACCTAACCTAAATCAACCTATCATCTCGGCGATAATATTTGACAAGATTCCTGGCGAGTTGGCCTCTACGTCTCCGTGGGATCTTTATATACATCAATAACGTAATATAACAGAACCTAACCCAATCTAACATCTCGGCGGTAATGTTTGACGACATTCCTGGCGAGTTGGCCTCTACGTTTCCGTGGGACCTTTATATACTTCAATAACGTAATATAACCTAACCTAACCCAACCTAACATCTCGGCGGTAATATTTGACAACATTCCTGTCGAGTTGGCTTCTCCGTCCCCGTGGGACCTTTATATACATCAATAACGTAATATAACCTAACCTAATCCAACCTAACATCTCGGCGGTAATATTTGACAACATTCCCGGCGATTTGGCTTCTCCGTCTCCGTGTGACCTTTATATACATCAATAACGTAATATAACCTAACCGAACCCAACCTATCTTCTCGGCGGCAATATTTCACAACATTCCTGGCGAGTTGGCCTCTACGTCTCCGTGGCATCTTTATATATATCAATAACGTAATATAACCTAACCTAAACCAACCTAACATCTCGGCGGTAATATTTGACAACATTCCTGTCGAGTTGGCTTCTCCGTCCCCGTGGGACCTTTATATACATCAATAACGTAATATAACCTAACCTAATCCAACCTAACATCTCGGCGGTAATATTTGACAACATTCCCGGCGAGTTGGCTTCTCCGCTTCCGTGGGACCTTTATATACTTCAATAACGTAATATAACCTAACCTAACCCAACCTATCTTCTCGGCGGTAATATTTGACAACATTCCTGGCGAGTTGGCCTCTACGTATCCGTGGGATCTTTATATACATCAATAACGTAATATAACAAAACCTAACCCAATCTAGCATCTCGGCGCTAATATTTGACATCATTCCTGGCGAGTTGGCCTCTACGTCTCCGTGGGACCTTTATATACATCAATAACGTAATATAACCTAACCTAACCCAACCTACCACCTCTGCGGTAATATTTGACAACATTCCCGGCGAGTTGGCTTCTCCGTCTCCGTGGGACCTTTATATACATCAATAACGTAATATAACCTAACCTAATCCAATCTAACATCTCGGCGGTAATATTTGACCACATTCCTGGCTTGTTGGCCTCTACGTCTCCGTGAGACCTTTATATACATCTATAACGTAATATAACCTAACCTAACCCAACCTAACATCTCGGCGGTAATATTTGAAAACATTCCTGGCGAGTTGGCATCTACGTCTCCGTGGGACATTTATATACATCAATAACGTAATATAACCTAACCTAACCCAACCTATTTTCTCGGCGGTAATATTTCACAACATTCCTGGCGAGTTGGCCTCTACGTCTCCGTGGGACCTTTATATAAATCAATAACGTAATATAACCTAACCTAACCCAACCTACCACCACTGCGGTAATATTTGACAACATTCCCGGCGAGTTGGCTTCTCCGTCTCCGTGGGACCTTTATATACATCAATAACGTAATATAACCTAACCTAATCCAATCTAACATCTCGGCGGTAATATTTGACCACATTCCTGGCTTGTTGGCCTCTACGTCTCCGTGAGACCTTTATATACATCTATAACGTAATATAACCTAACCTAACCCAACCTAACATCTCGGCGGTAATATTTGAAAACATTCCTGGCGAGTTGGCATCTACGTCTCCGTGGGACATTTATATACATCAATAACGCAATATAACCTAACCTAACCCAACCTAACATCTCGGCGGTAATATTTGACAACATTCCTGTCGAGTTGGCTTCTCCGTCCCCGTGGGACCTTTATATACACCAATAACGTAATATAACCTAACCTAATCCAACCTAACATCTCGGCGGTAATATTTGACAACATTCCCGGCGATTTGGCTTCTCCGTCTCCGTGGGACCTTTATATACATCAATAACGTAATATAACCTAACCGAACCCAACCTATCTTCTCGGCGGTAATATTTGACAACATTCCTGGCGAGTTGGCCTCTACGTCTCCGTGGGATCTTTATATATATCAATAACGTAATATAACAAAACCTAACCCAATCGAACATCTCGGCGGTAATATTTGACAACATTCCTGGCGAGTTGGCTTCTCCGCCCCCGTGGGACCTTTATATACATCAATAACGTAATATAACCTAACCTAACCCAACCTAACTTCTCGGCGGTAATATTTGAAAACATACCTGGCGAGGTGGACTCTACGTCTCCGTGGGATATTTATATACATCAATAACGTAATATAAGCTAGCCTAACCCAATCTAACATCTCGGCGGTAATATTTGACCACATTCCTGGCGAGTTGGCCCCTACGTCTTCGTGGGACCTTTATATACATCAATAACGTAATATAACTTAACCTAACCCAACCTAACATCTCAGCGGTAATATTTGACAACATACCTGGCGAGTTGGCCTCTACGTCTCGGTGGGCCCTTCATATACATCAATAACAAAAATATAACCTAACCTAAATCAACCTATCATCTCGGCGATAATATTTGACATTATTCCTGGCGAGTTGGCCTCTACGTCTCCGTGGGATCTTTATATACATCAATAACGTAATATAACAGAACCTAACCCAATCTAACATCTCGGCGGTAATGTTTGACGACATTCCTGGCGAGTTGGCCTCTACGTTTCCGTGGGACCTTTATATACTTCAATAACGTAATATAACCTAACGTAACCCAACCTAACATCTCGGCGGTAATATTTGACAACATTCCTGTCGAGTTGGCTTCTCCGTCCCCGTGGGACCTTTATATACATCAATAACGTAATATAACCTAACCTAATCCAACCTAACATCTCGGCGGTAATATTTGACAACATTCCCGGCGATTTGGCTTCTCCGTCTCCGTGGGACCTTTATATACATCAATAACGTAATATAACCTAACCGAACCCAACCTATCTTCTCGGCGGCAATATTTCACAACATTCCTGGCGAGTTGGCCTCTACGTCTCCGTGGCATCTTTATATATATCAATAACGTAATATAACCTAACCTAACCCAACCTAACATCTCGGCGGTAATATTTGACAACATTCCTGTCGAGTTGGCTTCTCCGTCCCCATGGGACCTTTATATACATCAATAACGTAATATAACCTAACCTAATTCAACCTAACATCTCGGCGGTAATATTTGACAACATTCCCGGCGAGTTGGCTTCTCCGCTTCCGTGGGACCTTTATATACTTCAATAACGTAATATAACCTAACCTAACCCAACCTATCTCCTCGGCGGTAATATTTGAAAACATACCTGGCGAGGTGGCATCTACGTCTCCGTGGGATATTTATATACATCAATAACGTAATCTAACCTAACATAACCCAACCTAACATCTCGGCGGTAATATTTGACAACATTCCTGGCGAGTTGGCTTCTCCGTCCCCGTGGGACCTTTATATACATCAATAACGTAATATAACCTAACCTAACCCAACCTAACATCTCGGCGGTAATATTTGAAAACATACCTGGCGAGGTGGCATCTACGTCTCCGTGGGACCTTTATATACATCAATAACGTAATATAACCTAACCTAACCCAACCTAACATCTCGGCGGTAATATTTGACAACATTCCTGGCGAGTTGGCTTCTCCGTCCCCATGGGACCTTTATATACATCAATAACGTAATATAACCTAACCTAACCCAACCTAACTTCTCGGCGGTAATATTTGAAAACATACCTGGCGAGGTGGCATCTACGACTCCGTGGGATATTTATATACATCAATAACATAATATAAGCTAGCCTAACCCAATCTAACATCTCGGCGGTAATATTTGACCACATTCCTGGCGAGTTGGCCTCTACGTCTTCGTGGGATCTTTATATATATCAATAACGTAATATAACAAAACCTAACCCAATCGAACATCTCGGCGGTAATATTTGACAACATTCCTGGCGAGTTGGCTTCTCCGCCCCCGTGGGACCTTTATATACATCAATAACGTAATATAACCTAACCTAACCCAACCTAACTTCTCGGCGGTAATATTTGAAAACATACCTGGCGAGGTGGCCTCTACGTCTCCGTGGGATATTTATATACATCAATAACGTAATATAAGCTAGCCTAACCCAATCTAACATCTCGGCGGTAATATTTGACCACATTCCTGGCGAGTTGGCCCCTACGTCTTCGTGGGACCTTTATATACATCAATAACGTAATATAACTTAACCTAACCCAACCAAACATCTCCGCGGTAATATTTGACAACATACCTGGCGAGTTGGCTTCTACGTCTCGGTGGGCCCTTCATATACATCAATAAGAAAAATATAACCTAACCTAAATCAACCTATCATCTCGGCGATAATATTTGACAAGATTCCTGGCGAGTTGGCCTCTACGTCTCCGTGGGAGCTTTATATACATCAATAACGTAATATAACCTAACATAACCCAACCTAACATCTCGGCGGTAATATTTGACAGCATTCCTGGCGAGTTGGCTTCTCCGTCCCCGTGGGACCTTTATATACATCAATAACGTAATATAACCTAACCTAACCCAACCTACCTTCTCGGCGGTAATATCTGAAAACATACCTGGCGAGGTGGCCTCTACGTCTCCGTGGGATATTTATATACATCAATAACGTAATATAAGCTAGCCTAACCCAATCTAACATCTCGGCGGTAATATTTGACCACATTCCTGGCGAGTTGGCCTCTACGTCTTCGTGGGTTCTTTATATATATCAATAACGTAATATAACATAACCTAACCCAATCTAACAACTCGGCGGTAATATTTGACATCATTCCTGGCGAGTTGGCCTCTACGACTCCGTGGGACCTTTATATACATCAATAACGTAATATAACCTAACCTAACCCAACCTAACATCTCGGCGGTAATATTTGACAACATTCCTGGCGAGTTGGCTTCTCCGTCCCCGTGGGACCTTTATATACATCAATAACGTAATATAACCTAACCTAACCCAACCTACCTTCTCGGCGGTAATATTTGAAAACATACCTGGCGAGGTGGCCTCTACGTCTCCGTGGGATATTTATATACATCAATTACGTAATATAAGCTAGCCTAACCCAATCTAACATCTCGGCGGTAATATTTGACCACATTCCTGGCGAGTTGGCCTCTACGTCTTCGTGGGACCTTTATATACATCAATAACGTAATATAACTTAACCTAACCCAACCTAACATCTCCGCGGTAATATTTGACAACATACCTGGCGAGTTGGCCTCTACGTTTCCGTAGGACCATTATATACATCAATAACGTAATATAACCTAACCTAACCCAACCTACCATCTCTGCGGTAATATTTGACAACATTCCCGGCGAGTTGGCTTCTCCGTCTCCGTGGGACCTTTATATACATCAATAACGTAATATAACCTAACCTAACCCAATCTAGCATCTCGGTGGTAATATTTGACC
The DNA here is from genome assembly GCA_963969225.1 of Xylocopa violacea. Taxonomy (NCBI): domain Eukaryota; kingdom Metazoa; phylum Arthropoda; class Insecta; order Hymenoptera; family Apidae; genus Xylocopa; species Xylocopa violacea. The sequence goes on from CAXAJV010000001.1 coordinate 5,977,646, forward strand.
ACATTCCTGGCGAGTTGGCCTCTACGTTTCCGTGGGACCTTTATATACTTCAATAACGTAATATAAGCTAACCTAACCCAACCTAACATCTCGGCGATAATATTTGACAAGATTCCTGGCGAGTTGGCCTCTAGGTCTCCGTGGGATCTTTATATACATCAATAACGTAATATAACATAACCTAACTCAATCTAGCATCTCGGCGGTAATATTTGACCACATTCCTGGCTTGTTGGCCTCTACGTCTCCGTGAGACCTTTATATACATCTATAACGTAATATAACCTAACCTAACCCAACCTACAATCTCGGCGGTAATATTTGAAAACATTCCTGGCGAGTTGGCATCTACGTCTCCGTGGGACCTTTATATACTTCAATAACGTAATATAACCTAACCTAACCCAACTTAACATCTCGGCGGTAATATTTCACAGCATTCCTGGCGAGTTGGCCTCTACGTCTCCGTGGCATCTTTATATATATCAATACCGTAATATAACATAACCTAACCCAATCTAACATCTCGGCGGTAATATTTGACATCATTCCTGGCGAGTTGGCCTCTACGTTTCCGTAGGACCTTTATATACATCAATAACGTAATATAACCTAACCTAACCCAACCTACCATCTCTGCGGTAATATTTGACAACATTCCCGGCGAGTTGGCTTCTCCGTCTCCGTGGGACCTTTATATACATCAATAACGTAATATAACCTAACCTAACCCAATCTAGCATCTCGGCGGTAATATTTGACCACATTCCTAGCTTGTTGGCCTCTACGCCTCCGTGGGATCTTTATATACTTCAATAACGTAATATAACCTAACCTAACCCAACCTAACATCTTGGCGGTAATATCTGACGACATTCCTGGCGAGTTGGCCTCTACGTTTCCGTGGGACCTTTATATACTTCAATAACGTAATATAACCTAACCTAACCCAATCTATCATCTCGGCGGTAATATTTGACAACATTCCTGGCGAGTTGGCTTCTCCGTCCCCGTGGGACCTTTATATACATCAATAACGTAATATAACCTAACCTAACCCAACCTACCTTCTCGGCGGTAATATTTGAAAACATACCTGGCGAGGTGGCCTCTACGTCTCCGTGGGACCTTTATATACTTCAATAACGTAATATAACCTAACCTAACCCAACTTAACATCTCGGCGGTAATATTTCACAGCATTCCTGGCGAGTTGGCCTCTACGTCTCCGTGGCATCTTTATATATATCAATACCGTAATATAACATAACCTAACCCAATCTAACATCTCGGCGGTAATATTTGACATCATTCCTGGCGAGTTGGCCTCTACGTTTCCGTAGGACCTTTATATACATCAATAACGTAATATAACCTAACCTAACCCAACCTACCATCTCTGCGGTAATATTTGACAAAATTCCCGGCGAGTTGGCTTCTCCGTCTCCGTGGGACCTTTATATACATCAATAACGTAATATAACCTAACCTAACCCAATCTAGCATCTCGGCGGTAATATTTGACCACATTCCTAGCTTGTTGGCCTCTACGCCTCCGTGGGATCTTTATATACTTCAATAACGTAATATAACCTAACCTAACCCAACCTAACATCTTGGCGGTAATATCTGACGACATTCCTGGCGAGTTGGCCTCTACGTTTCCGTGGGACCTTTATATACTTCAATAACGTAATATAACATAACCTAACCCAATCTAACATCTCGGCGGTAATATTTGACATCATTCCTGGCGAGTTGGCCTCTACGTCTCCGTGGGACCTTTATATACATCAATAACGTAATATAACCTAACCCAACCCAACCTAACATCTCGGCGGTAATATTTTACCACATTCCTGGCTTGTTGGCCTCTACGTCTCCGTGAGACCTTTATATACATCTATAACGTAATATAACCTAACCTAACCCAACCTACAATCTCGGCGGTAATATTTGAAAACATTCCTGGCGAGTTGGCATCTACGTCTCCGTGGGACCTTTATATACTTCAATAACGTAATATAACCTAACCTAACCCAACTTAACATCTCGGCGGTAATATTTCACAGCATTCCTGGCGAGTTGGCTTCTACGTCTCCGTGGCATCTTTATATATATCAATACCGTAATATAACATAACCTAACCCAATCTAACATCTCGGCGGTAATATTTGACATCATTCCTGGCGAGTTGGCCTCTACGTTTCCGTAGCACCTTTATATACATCAATAACGTAATATAACCTAACCTAACCCAACCTACCATCTCTGCGGTAATATTTGACAACATTCCCGGCGAGTTGGCTTCTCCGTCTCCGTGGGACCTTTATATACATCAATAACGTAATATAACATAACCTAACCCAATCTAGCATCTCGGCGGTAATATTTGACCACATTCCTAGCTTGTTGGCCTCTACGCCTCCGTGGGATCTTTATATACTTCAATAACGTAATATAACCTAACCTAACCCAACCTAACATCTTGGCGGTAATATCTGACGACATTCCTGGCGAGTTGGCCTCTACATTTCCGTGGGACCTTTATATACTTCAATAACGTAATATAACCTAACCTAACACAATCTAACATCTCGGCGGTAATATTTGACATCATTCCTGGCGAGTTGGCCTCTACGTCTCCGTGGGTTCTTTATATATATCAATAACGTAATATAACATAACCTAACCCAATCTAACAACTCGGCGGTAATATTTGACATCATTCCTGGCGAGTTGGCCTCTACGACTCCGTGGGACCTTTATATACATCAATAACGTAATATAACCTAACCTAACCCAACCTAACATCTCGGCGGTAATATTTGACAACATTCCTGGCGAGTTGGCTTCTCCGTCCCCGTGGGACCTTTATATACATCAATAACGTAATATAACCTAACCTAACCCAACCTACCTTCTCGGCGGTAATATTTGAAAACATACCTGGCGAGGTGGCCTCTACGTCTCCGTGGGATATTTATATACATCAATTACGTAATATAAGCTAGCCTAACCCAATCTAACATCTCGGCGGTAATATTTGACCACATTCCTGGCGAGTTGGCCTCTACGTCTTCGTGGGACCTTTATATACATCAATAACGTAATATAATTTAACCTAACCCAACCTAACATCTCCGCGGTAATATTTGACAACATACCTGGCGAGTTGGCCTCTACGTTTCCGTAGGACCATTATATACATCAATAACGTAATATAACCTAACCTAACCCAACCTACCATCTCTGCGGTAATATTTGACAACATTCCCGGCGAGTTGGCTTCTCCGTCTCCGTGGGACCTTTATATACATCAATAACGTAATATAACCTAACCTAACCCAATCTAGCATCTCGGCGGTAATATTTGACCACATTCCTGGCGAGTTGGCCTCTACGTTTCCGTGGGACCTTTATATACTTCAATAACGTAATATAACCTAACCTAACCCAACCTAACATCTCGGCGATAATATTTGACAAGATTCCTGGCGAGTTGGCCTCTAGGTCTCCGTGGGATCTTTATATACATCAATAACGTAATATAACATAACCTAACTCAATCTAGCATCTCGGCGGTAATATTTGACCACATTCCTGGCTTGTTGGCCTCTACGTCTCCGTGAGACCTTTATATACATCTATAACGTAATATAACCTAACCTAACCCAACCTACAATCTCGGCGGTAATATTTGAAAACATTCCTGGCGAGTTGGCATCTACGTCTCCGTGGGACCTTTATATACTTCAATAACGTAATATAACCTAACCTAACCCAACTTAACATCTCGGCGGTAATATTTCACAGCATTCCTGGCGAGTTGGCCTCTACGTCTCCGTGGCATCTTTATATATATCAATACCGTAATATAACATAACCTAACCCAATCTAACATCTCGGCGGTAATATTTGACATCATTCCTGGCGCGTTGGCCTCTACGTTTCCGTAGGACCTTTATATACATCAATAACGTAATATAACCTAACCTAACCCAACCTACCATCTCTGCGGTAATATTTGACAACATTCCCGGCGAGTTGGCTTCTCCGTCTCCGTGGGACCTTTATATACATCAATAACGTAATATAACCTAACCTAACCCAATCTAGCATCTCGGCGGTAATATTTGACCACATTCCTAGCTTGTTGGCCTCTACGCCTCCGTGGGATCTTTATATACTTCAATAACGTAATATAACCTAACCTAACCCAACCTAACATCTTGGCGGTAATATCTGACGACATTCCTGGCGAGTTGGCCTCTACGTTTCCGTTGGACCTTTATATACTTCAATAACGTAATATAACCTAACCTAACCCAATCTATCATCTCGGCGGTAATATTTGACAACATTCCTGGCGAGTTGGCCTCTACGTCTCCGTTTGACCTTCATATACATCAATAACGTAATCTAACCTAACATAACCCAACCTAACATCTCGGCTGTAATATTTGACAACATTCCTGGCGAGTTGGCCTCTACGTCTCCGTGGGTTCTTTATATATATCAATAACGTAATATAACATAACCTAACCCAACCTAACATCTCGGCGATAATATTTGACAAGATTCCTGGCGAGTTGGCCTCTAGGTCTCCGTGGGATCTTTATATACATCAATAACGTAATATAACATAACCTAACTCAATCTAGCATCTCGGCGGTAATATTTGACCACATTCCTGGCTTGTTGGCCTCTACGTCTCCGTGAGACCTTTATATACATCTATAACGTAATATAACCTAACCTAACCCAACCTACAATCTCGGCGGTAATATTTGAAAACATTCCTGGCGAGTTGGCATCTACGTCTCCGTGGGACCTTTATATACTTCAATAACGTAATATAACCTAACCTAACCCAACTTAACATCTCGGCGGTAATATTTCACAGCATTCCTGGCGAGTTGGCCTCTACGTCTCCGTGGCATCTTTATATATATCAATACCGTAATATAACATAACCTAACCCAATCTAACATCTCGGCGGTAATATTTGACATCATTCCTGGCGAGTTGGCCTCTACGTCTCCGTTTGACCTTCATATACATCAATAACGTAATCTAACCTAACATAACCCAACCTAACATCTCGGCTGTAATATTTGACAACATTCCTGGCAAGTTGGCCTCTACGTCTCCGTGGGTTCTTTATATATATCAATAACGTAATATAACATAACCTAACCCAATCTAACAACTCGGCGGTAATATTTGACATCATTCCTGGCGAGTTGGCCTCTACGACTCCGTGGGACCTTTATATACATCAATAACGTAATATAACCTAACCTAACCCAACCTAACATCTCGGCGGTAATATTTGACAACATTCCTGGCGAGTTGGCTTCTCCGTCCCCGTGGGACCTTTATATACATCAATAACGTAATATAACCTAACCTAACCCAACCTACCTTCTCGGCGGTAATATTTGAAAACATACCTGGCGAGGTGGCCTCTACGTCTCCGTGGGATATTTATATACATCAATTACGTAATATAAGCTAGCCTAACCCAATCTAACATCTCGGCGGTAATATTTGACCACATTCCTGGCGAGTTGGCCTCTACGTCTTCGTGGGACCTTTATATACATCAATAACGTAATATAACTTAACCTAACCCAACCTAACATCTCCGCGGTAATATTTGACAACATACCTGGCGAGTTGGCCTCTACGTTTCCGTAGGACCATTATATACAACAATAACGTAATATAACCTAACCTAACCCAACCTACCATCTCTGCGGTAATATTTGAAAACATTCCTGGCGAGTTGGCATCTACGTCTCCGTGGGACCTTTATATACTTCAATAACGTAATATAACCTAACCTAACCCAACTTAACATCTCGGCGGTAATATTTCACAGCATTCCTGGCGAGTTGGCCTCTACGTCTCCGTGGCATCTTTATATATATCAATACCGTAATATAACATAACCTAACCCAATCTAACATCTCGGCGGTAATATTTGACATCATTCCTGGCGAGTTGGCCTCTACGTTTACGTAGGACCTTTATATACATCAATAACGTAATATAACCTAACCTAACCCAACCTACCATCTCTGCGGTAATATTTGACAACATTCCCGGCGAGTTGGCTTCTCCGTCTCCGTGGGACCTTTATATACATCAATAACGTAATATAACCTAACCTAACCCAATCTAGCATCTCGGCGGTAATATTTGACCACATTCCTAGCTTGTTGGCCTCTACGCCTCCGTGGGATCTTTATATACTTCAATAACGTAATATAACCTAACCTAACCCAACCTAACATCTTGGCGGTAATATCTGACGACATTCCTGGCGAGTTGGCCTCTACGTTTCCGTGGGACCTTTATATACTTCAATAACGTAATATAACCTAACCTAACCCAATCTATCATCTCGGCGGTAATATTTGACAACATTCCTGGCGAGTTGGCCTCTACGTCTCCGTTTGACCTTCATATACATCAATAACGTAATCTAACCTAACATAACCCAACCTAACATCTCGGCTGTAATATTTGACAACATTCCTGGCGAGTTGGCCTCTACGTCTCCGTGGGTTCTTTATATATATCAATAACGTAATATAACCTAACCTAACCCAACTTAACATCTCGGCGGTAATATTTCACAGCATTCCTGGCGAGTTGGCCTCTACGTCTCCGTGGCATCTTTATATATATCAATACCGTAATATAACATAACCTAACCCAATCTAACATCTCGGCGGTAATATTTGACATCATTCCTGGCGAGTTGGCCTCTACGTTTCCGTAGGACCTTTATATACATCAATAACGTAATATAACCTAACCTAACCCAACCTACCATCTCTGCGGTAATATTTGACAACATTCCCGGCGAGTTGGCTTCTCCGTCTCCGTGGGACCTTTATATACATCAATAACGTAATATAACCTAACCTAACCCAATCTAGCATCTCGGCGGTAATATTTGACCACATTCCTAGCTTGTTGGCCTCTACGCCTCCGTGGGATCTTTATATACTTCAATAACGTAATATAACCTAACCTAACCCAACCTAACATCTTGGCGGTAATATCTGACGACATTCCTGGCGAGTTGGCCTCTACGTTTCCGTGGGACCTTTATATACTTCAATAACGTAATATAACCTAACCTAACCCAATCTATCATCTCGGCGGTAATATTTGACAACATTCCTGGCGAGTTGGCCTCTACGTCTCCGTTTGACCTTCATATACATCAATAACGTAATCTAACCTAACATAACCCAACCTAACATCTCGGCTGTAATATTTGACAACATTCCTGGCGAGTTGGCCTCTACGTCTCCGTGGGTTCTTTATATATATCAATAACGTAATATAACATAACCTAACCCAATCTAACATCTCGGCGGTAATATTTGACATCATTCCTGGCGAGTTGGCCTCTACGTCTCCGTGGGACCTTTATATACATCAATAACGTAATATAACCTAACCTAAGCCAACCTAACATCTCGGCGGTAATATTTTACCACATTCCTGGCTTGTTGGCCTCTACGTCTCCGTGAGACCTTTATATACATCTATAACGTAATATAACCTAACCTAACCCAACCTACAATCTCGGCGGTAATATTTGAAAACATTCCTGGCGAGTTGGCCTCTACGTCTCCGTGGGACCTTTATATACATCAATAACGTAATATAACCTAACCTAACCCAATCTAACATCTCGGCGGTAATATTTGACATCATTCCTGGCGAGTTGGTCTCTACGTTTCCGTAGCACCTTTATATACATCAATAACGTAATATAACCTAACCTAACCCAATCTAACATCTCGGCGGTAATATTTGACAACATTCCTGGCGAGTTGGCCTCTACGTCTCCGTTTGACCTTCATATACATCAATAACGTAATCTAACCTAACATAACCCAACCTAACATCTCGGCTGTAATATTTGACAACATTCCTGGCGAGTTGGCCTCTACGTCTCCGTGGGTTCTTTATATATATCAATAACGTAATATAACATAACCTAACCCAATCCAACATCTCGGCGGTAATATTTGACATCATTCCTGGCGAGTTGGCCTCTACGTCTCCGTGGGACATTTATATACATCAATAACGTAATATAACCTAAGCTAACCCAACCTAACATCTCGGCGGTAATATTTGACAACATTCCTGGCGAGTTGGCTTCTCCGTCCCCGTGGGACCTTTATATACATCAATAACGTAATATAACCTAACCTAACCCAACCTACCTTCTCGGCGGTAATATTTGAAAACATACCTGGCGAGTTGGCCTCTACGTCTCCGTTTGACCTTCATATACATCAATAACGTAATCTAACCTAACATAACCCAACCTAACATCTCGGCTGTAATATTTGACAACATTCCTGGCGAGTTGGCCTCTACGTCTCCGTGGGTTCTTTATATATATCAATAACGTAATATAACATAACCTAACCCAATCTAACATCTCGGCGGTAATATTTGACATCATTCCTGGCGAGTTGGCCTCTACGTTTCCGTAGCACCTTTATATACATCAATAACGTAATATAACCTAACCTAACCCAACCTACCATCTCTGCGGTAATATTTGACAACATTCCCGGCGAGTTGGCTTCTCCGTCTCCGTGGGACCTTTATATACATCAATAACGTAATATAACCTAACCTAACCCAATCTAGCATCTCGGCGGTAATATTTGACCACATTCCTTGCTTGTTGGCCTCTACGCCTCCGTGGGATCTTTATATACTTCAATAACGTAATATAACCTAACCTAACCCAACCTAACATCTTGGCGGTAATATCTGACGACATTCCTGGCGAGTTGGACTCTACGTTTCCGTGGGACCTTTATATACTTCAATAACGTAATATAACCTAACCTAACCCAATCTAACATCTCGGCGGTAATATTTGACAACATTCCTGGCGAGTTGGCCTCTACGTCTCCGTTTGACCTTCATATACATCAATAACGTAATCTAACCTAACATAACCCAACCTAACATCTCGGCTGTAATATTTGACAACATTCCTGGCGAGTTGGCCTCTACGTCTCCGTGGGTTCTTTATATATATCAATAACGTAATATAACATAACCTAACCCAATCTAACATCTCGGCGGTAATATTTGACATCATTCCTGGTGAGTTGGCCTCTACGTCTCCGTGGGACCTTTATATACATCAATAACGTAATATAACCTAACCTAACCCAACCTAACATCTCGGCGGTAATATTTGACCACATTCCTGGCTTGTTGGCCTCTACGTCTCCGTGAGACCTTTATATACATCTATAACGTAATATAACCTAACCTAACCCAACCTACAATCTCGGCGGTAATATTTGAAAACATTCCTGGCGAGTTGGCATCTACGTCTCCGTGGGACCTTTATATACTTCAGTAACGTAATATAACCTAACCTAACCCAACTTAACATCTCGGCGGTAATATTTCACAGCATTCCTGGCCAGTTGGCCTCTACGTCTCCGTGGCATCTTTATATATATCAATACCGTAATATAACATAACCTAACCCAATCTAACATCTCGGCGGTAATATTTGACATCATTCCTGGCGAGTTGGCCTCTACGTTTCCGTAGCACCTTTATATACATCAATAACGTAATATAACCTAACCTAACCCAACCTACCATCTCTGCGGTAATATTTGACAACATTCCCGGCGAGTTGGCTTCTCCGTCTCCGTGGGACCTTTATATTCATCAATAACGTAATATAACCTAACCTAACCCAATCTAGCATCTCGGCGGTAATATTTGACCACATTCCTAGCTTGTTGGCCTCTACGCATCCGTGGGATCTTTATATACTTCAATAACGTAATATAACCTAACCTAACACAACCTAACATCTTGGCGGTAATATCTGACGACATTCCTGGCGAGTTGGCCTCTACGTTTCCGTGGGACCTTTATATACTTCAATAACGTAACATAACCGAACCTAACCCAATCTAACCTCTCGGCGGTAATATTTGACAACATTCCTGGCGAGTTGGCCTCTACGTCTCCGTTTGACCTTCATATACATCAATAACGTAATCTAACCTAACATAACCCAACCTAACATCTCGGCTGTAATATTTGACAACATTCCTGGCGAGTTGGCCTCTACGTCTCCGTGGGTTCTTTATATATATCAATAACGTAATATAACATAACCTAACCCAATCTAACATCTCGGCGGTAATATTTGACATCATTCCTGGCGAGTTGGCCTCTACGTCTCCGTGGGACCTTTATATACATCAATAACGTAATATAACCTAACCTAACCCAACCTAACATCTCGGCGGTAATATTTTACCACATTCCTGGCTTGTTGGCCTCTACGTCTCCGTGAGACCTTTATATACATCTATAACGTAATATAACCTAACCTAACCCAACCTACAATCTCGGCGGTAATATTTGAAGACATTCCTGGCGAGTTGGCCTCTACGTCTCCGTGGGACCTTTATATACATCAATAACGTAATATAACCTAACCTAACCCAATCTAACATCTCGGCGGTAATATTTGACATCATTCCTGGCGAGTTGGCCTCTACGTTTCCGTGGGACCTTTATATACATCAATAACGTAATATAACATAACCTAACCCAATCTAGCATCTCGGCGGTAATATTTGACCACATTCCTAGCTTGTTGGCCTCTACGCCTCCGTGGGATCTTTATATACTTCAATAACGTAATATAACCTAACCTAACCCAACCTAACATCTTGGCGGTAATATCTGACGACATTCCTGGCGAGTTGGCCTCTACGTTTCCGTGGGACCTTTATATACTTCAATAACGTAATATAACCTAACCTAACCCAATCTATCATCTCGGCGGTAATATTTGACAACATTCCTGGCGAGTTGGCCTCTACGTCTCCGTTTGACCTTCATATACATCAATAACGTAATCTAACCTAACATAACCCAACCTAACATCTCGGCTGTAATATTTGACAACATTCCTGGCGAGTTGGCCTCTACGTCTCCGTGGGTTCTTTATATATATCAATAACGTAATATAACATAACCTAACCCAATCTAACATCTCGGCGGTAATATTTGACATCATTCCTGGCAAGTTGGCCTCTACCCTTCCGTGGGACCTTTATATACATCAATAACGTAATATAACCTAACCTAAGCCAACCTAACATCTCGGCGGTAATATTTTACCACATTCCTGGCTTGTTGGCCTCTACGTCTCCGTGAGACCTTTATATACATCTATAACGTAATATAACCTAACCTAACCCAACCTACAATCTCGGCGGTAATATTTGAAAACATTCCTGGCGAGTTGGCCTCTACGTCTCCGTGGGACCTTTATATACATCAATAACGTAATATAACCTAACCTAACCCAATCTAACATCTCGGCGGTAATATTTGACATCATTCCTGGCGAGTTGGTCTCTACGTTTCCGTAGCACCTTTATATACATCAATAACGTAATATAACCTAACCTAACCCAACCTACCATCTCTGCGGTAATATTTGACAACATTCCCGGCGAGTTGGCTTCTCCGTCTCCGTGGGACCTTTATATATATCAATAACGTAATATAACATAACCTAACCCAATCTAGCATCTCGGCGGTAATATTTGACCACATTCCTAGCTTGTTGGCCTCTACGCCTCCGTGGGACCTTTATATACTTCAACAACGTAATATAACCTAACCTAACCCAACCTAACATCTTGGCGGTAATATCTGACGACATTCCTGGCGAGTTGGCCTCTACGTTTCCGTGGGACCTTTATATACTTCAATAACGTAATATAACCTAACCTAACCCAATCTAACATCTCGGCGGTAATATTTGACAACATTCCTGGCGAGTTGGCCTCTACGTCTCCGTTTGACCTTTATATACATCAATAACGTAATATAACCTAACCTAACCCAACCTAACGTCTCGGCGGTAATATTTGACAACATTCCTGGCGAGTTGGCTTCTCCGTCCCCGTGGGACCTTTATATACATCAATAACGTAATATAACCTAACCTAACCCAACCTACCTTCTCGGCGGTAATATTTGAAAGCATACCTGGCGAGGTGGCCTCTACGTCTCCGTGGGACCTTTATATACTTCAATAACGTAATATAACCTAACCTAACCCAACTTAACATCTCGGCGGTAATATTTCACAGCATTCCTGGCGAGTTGGCCTCTACGTCTCCGTGGCATCTTTATATATATCAATACCGTAATATAACATAACCTAACCCAATCTAACATCTCGGCGGTAATATTTGACATCATTCCTGGCGAGTTGGCCTCTACGTTTCCGTAGGACCTTTATATACATCAATAACGTAATATAACCTAACCTAACCCAACCTACCATCTCTGCGGTAATATTTGACAACATTCCCGGCGAGTTGGCTTCTGCGTCCCCGTGGGACCTTTATATACATCAATAACGTAATATAACCTAACCTAACCCAACCTACCTTCTCGGCGGTAATATTTGATAGCATACCTGGCGAGGTGGCCTCTACGTCTCCGTGGGAGCTTTATATACTTCAATAACGTAATATAACCTAACCTAACCCAACTTAACATCTCGGCGGTAATATTTCACAGCATTCCTGGCGAGTTGGCCTCTACGTCTCCGTGGCATCTTTATATATATCAATACCGTAATATAACATAACCTAACCCAATCTAACATCTCGGCGGTAATATTTGACATCATTCCTGGCGAGTTGGCCTCTACGTTTCCGTAGGACCTTTATATACATCAATAACGTAATATAACCTAACCTAACCCAACCTACCATCTCTGCGGTAATATTTGACAACATTCCCGGCGAGTTGGCTTCTCCGTCTCCGTGGGACCTTTATATACATCAATAACGTAATATAACCTAACCTAACCCAATCTAGCATCTCGGCGGTAATATTTGACCACATTCCTAGCTTGTTGGCCTCTACGCCTCCGTGGGATCTTTATATACTTCAATAACGTAATATAACCTAACCTAACCCAACCTAACATCTCGGCGGTAATATTTGACAACATTCCTGGCGAGTTGGCTTTTCCGTCCCCGTGGGACCTTTATATACATCAATAACGTAATATAACCTAACCTAACCCAACCTACCTTCTCGGCGGTAATATTTGAAAACATACCTGGCGAGGTGGCCTCTACGTCTCCGTGGGATATTTATATACATCAATTACGTAATATAAGCTAGCCTAACCCAATCTAACATCTCGGCGGTAATATTTGACCACATTCCTGGCGAGTTGGCCTCTACGTCTTCGTGGGACCTTTATATACATCAATAACATAATATAACTTAACCTAACCCAACCTAACATCTCCGCGGTAATATTTGACAACATACCTGGCGAGTTGGCCTCTACGTTTCCGTAGGACCATTATATACATCAATAACGTAATATAACCTAACCTAACCCAACCTACCATCTCTGCGGTAATATTTGACAACATTCACGGCGAGTTGGCTTCTCCGTCTCCGTGGGACCTTTATATACATCAATAACGTAATATAACCTAACCTAACCCAATCTAGCATCTCGGCGGTAATATTTGACCACATTCCTGGCTTGTTGGCCTCTACGTCTCCGTGAGACCTTTATATACATCTATAACGTAATATAACCTAACCTAACCTAACCCAACCTACAATCTCGGCGGTAATATTTGAAAACATTCCTGGCGAGTTGGCATCTACGTCTCCGTGGGACCTTTATATACTTCAATAACGTAATATAACCTAACCTAACCCAACTTAACATCTCGGCGGTAATATTTCACAGCATTCCTGGCGAGTTGGCCTCTACGTCTCCGTAGCATCTTTATATATATCAATACCGTAATATAACATAACCCAACCCAATCTAACATCTCGGCGGTAATATTTGACATCATTCCTGGCGAGTTGGCCTCTACGTTTCCGTAGCACCTTTATATACATCAATAACGTAATATAACCTAACCTAACCCAATCTAGCATCTCGGCGGTAATATTTGACCACATTCCTAGCTTGTTGGCCTCTACGCCTCCGTGGGATCTTTATATACTTCAATAACGTAATATAACCTAACCTAACCCAACCTAACATCTTGGCGGTAATATCTGACGACATTCCTGGCGAGTTGGCCTCTACGTTTCCGTGGGACCTTTATATACTTCAATAACGTAATATAACCTAACCTAACCCAATCTAACATCTCGGCGGTAATATTTGACAACATTCCCGGCGAGTTGGCCTCTACGTCTCCGTTTGACCTTCATATACATCAATAACGTAATCTAACCTAACATAACCCAACCTAACATCTCGGCTGTAATATTTGACAACATTCCTGGCGAGTTGGCCTCTACGTCTCCGTGGGTTCTTTATATATATCAATAACGTAATATAACATAACCTAACCCAATCCAACATCTCGGCGGTAATATTTGACATCATTCCTGGCGAGTTGGCCTCTACGTCTCCGTGGGACCTTTATATACATCAATAACGTAATATAACCTAACCTAACCCAACCTAACATCTCGGCGGTAATATTTGACAACATTCCTGGCGAGTTGGCTTCTCCGTCCCCGTGGGACCTTTATATACATCAATAACGTAATATAACCTAACCTAACCCAACCTACCTTCTCGGCGGTAATATTTGAAAACATACCTGGCGTGTTGGCCTCTACGTCTCCGTTTGACCTTCATATACATCAATAACGTAATCTAACCTAACATAACCCAACCTAACATCTCGGCTGTAGTATTTGACAACATTCCTGGCGAGTTGGCCTCTACGTCTCCGTGGGTTCTTTATATATATCAATAACGTAATATAACATAACCTAACCCAATCTAACATCTCGGCGGTAATATTTGACATCATTCCTGGCGAGTTGGCCTCTACGTTTCCGTAGCACCTTTATATACATCAATAACGTAATATAACCTAACCTAACCCAACCTACCATCTCTGCGGTAATATTTGACAACATTCCCGGCGAGTTGGCTTCTCCGTCTACGTGGGACCTTTATATACATCAATAACGTAATATAACCTAACCTAACCCAATCTAGCATCTCGGCGGTAATATTTGACCACATTCCTAGCTTGTTGGCCTCTACGCCTCCGTGGGTTCTTTATATATATCAATAACGTAATATAACATAACCTAACCCAATCTAACATCTCGGCGGTAATATTTGACATCATTCCTGGCGAGTTGGCCTCTACGTCTCCGTTTGACCTTCATATACATCAATAACGTAATCTAACCTAACATAACCCAACCTAACATCTCGGCTGTAATATTTGACAACATTCCTGGCGAGTTGGCCTCTACGTCTCCGTGGGTTCTTTATATATATCAATAACGTAATATAACATAACCTAACCCAATCTAACATCTCGGCGGTAATATTTGACAACATTCCTGGTGAGTTGGCCTCTACGTCTCCGTGGGACCTTTATATACATCAATAACGTAATATAACCTAACCTAACCCAACCAAACATCTCGGCGGTAATATTTGACCACATTCCTGGCTTGTTGGCCTCTACGTCTCCGTGAGACCTTTATATACATCTATAACGTAATATAACCTAACCTAACCCAACCTACAATCTCGGCGGTAATATTTGAAAACATTCCTGGCGAGTTGGCCTCTACGTCTCCGTGGGACCTTTATATACATCAATAACGTAATATAACCTAACCTAACCCAATCTAACATCTCGGCGGTAATATTTGACATCATTCCTGGCGAGTTGGCCTCTACGTTTCCGTAGCACCTTTATATACATCAAAAACGTAATATAACCTAACCTAACCCAACCTACCATCTCTGCGGTAATATTTGACAACATTCCCGGCGACTTGGCTTCTCCGTCTCCGTGGGACCTTTATATACATCAATAACGTAATATAACATAACCTAACCCAATCTAGCATCTCAGCGGTAATATTTGACCACATTCCTAGCTTGTTGGCCTCTACGCCTCCGTGGGACATTTATATACTTCAATAACGTAATATAACCTAACCTAACCCAACTTAACATCTCGGCGGTAATATTTCACAGCATTCCTGGCGAGTTGGCCTCTACGTCTCCGTGGCATCTTTATATATATCAATACCGTAATATAACATAACCTAACCCAATCTAACATCTCGGCGGTAATATTTGACATCATTCCTGGCGAGTTGGCCTCTACGTTTCCGTAGGACCTTTATATACATCAATAACGTAATATAACCTAACCTAACCCAACCTACCATCTCTGCGGTAATATTTGACAACATTCCCGGCGAGTTGGCTTCTCCGTCTCCGTGGGACCTTTATATACATCAATAACGTAATATAACCTAACCTAACCCAATCTAGCATCTCGGCGGTAATATTTGACCACATTCCTAGCTTGTTGGACTCTACGCCTCCGTGGGATCTTTATATACTTCAATAACGTAATATAACCTAACCTAACCCAACCTAACATCTTGGCGGTAATATCTGACGACATTCCTGGCGAGTTGGCCTCTACGTTTCCGTGGGACCTTTATATACTTCAATAACGTAATATAACCTAACCTAACCCAATCTATCATCTCGGCGGTAATATTTGACAACATTCCTGGCGAGTTGGCCTCTACGTCTCCGTTTGACCTTCATATACATCAATAACGTAATCTAACCTAACATAACCCAACCTAACATCTCGGCTGTAATATTTGACAACATTCCTGGCGAGTTGGCCTCTACGTCTCCGTGGGTTCTTTATATATATCAATAACGTAATATGACATAACCTAACCCAATCTAACATCTCGGCGGTAATATTTGACATCATTCCTGGCGAGTTGGCCTCTACGTCTCCGTGGGACCTTTATATACATCAATAACGTAATATAACCTAACCTAACCCAACCTAACATCTCGGCGGTAATATTTGACAACATTCCTGGCGAGTTGGCTTCTCCGTCCCCGTGGGACCTTTATATACATCAATAACGTAATATAACCTAACCTAACCCAACCTACCTTCTCGGCGGTAATATTTGAAAACATACCTGGCGAGGTGGCCTCTACGTCTCCGTGGGATATTTATATACATCAATTACGTAATATAAGCTAGCCTAACCCAATCTAACATCTCGGTGGTAATATTTGACCACATTCCTGGCGAGTTGGCCTCTACGTCTTCGTGGGACCTTTATATACATCAATAACGTAATATAACTTAACCTAACCCAACCTAACATCTCCGCGGTAATATTTGACAACATACCTGGCGAGTTGGCCTCTACGTTTCCGTAGGACCATTATATACATCAATAACGTAATATAACCTAACCTAACCCAACCTACCATCTCTGCGGTAATATTTGACCACATTCCTGGCGAGTTGGCCTCTACGTCTCCGTTTGACCTTCATATACATCAATAACGTAATCTAACCTAATATAACCCAACCTAACATCTCGGCGGTAATATTTGACAACGTTCCTGGCGAGTTGGCTTCTACGTCCCCGTGGGACCTTTATATACATCAATAACGTAATATAACCTAACCTAACCCAACCTACCTTCTCGGCGGTAATATTTGAAAACATACCTGGCGAGTTGGCCTCTACGTCTCCGTTTGACCTTCATATACATCAATAACGTAATCTAACCTAACATAACCCAACCTAACATCTCGGCTGTAATATTTGACAACATTCCTGGCGAGTTGGCCTCTACGTCTCCGTGGGTTCTTTATATATATCAATAACGTAATATTACATAACCTAACCCAATCTAACATCTCGGCGGTAATATTTGACATCATTCCTGGCGAGTTGGCCTCTACGTTTCCGTAGCACATTTATATACATCAATAACGTAATATAACCTAACCTAACCCAACCTAACATCTCGGCGGTAATATTTGACCACATTCCTGGCTTGTTGGCCTCTACGTCTCCGTGAGACCTTTATATACATCTATAACGTAATATAACCTAACCTAACCCAACCTACAATCTCGGCGGTAATATTTGAAAACATTCCTGGCGAGTTGGCCTCTACGTCTCCGTGAGACCTTTATATACATCTATAACGTAATATAACCTAACCTAACCCAACCTACAATCTCGGCGGTAATATTTGAAAACATTCCTGGCGAGTTGGCCTCTACGTCTCCGTGGGACCTTTATATACATCAATAACGTAATATAACCTAACCTAACCCAATCTAACATCTCGGCGGTAATATTTGACATCATTCCTGGCGAGTTGGCCTCTACGTTTCCGTAGCACCTTTATATACATCAAAAACGTAATATAACCTAACCTAACCCAACCTACCATCTCTGCGGTAATATTTGACAACATTCCCGGCGAGTTGGCTTCTCCGTCTCCGTGGGACCTTTATATACATCAATAACGTAATATAACATAACCTAACCCAATCTAGCATCTCGGCGGTAATATTTGACCACATTCCTAGCTTGTTGGCCTCTACGCCTCCGTGGGACCTTTATATACTTCAATAACGTAATATAACCTAACCTAACCCAACCTAACATCTTGGCGGTAATATCTGACGACATTCCTGGCGAGTTGGCCTCTACGTTTCCGTGGGACCTTTATATACTTCAATAACGTAATATAACCTAACCTAACCCAATCTAACATCTCGGCGGTAATATTTGACAACATTCCTGGCGAGTTGGCCTCTACGTCTCCGTTTGACCTTTATATACATCAATAACGTAATATAACCTAACCTAACCCAACCTAACATCTCGGCGGTAATATTTCACAACATTTCTGGCGAGTTGGCTTCTCCGTCCCCGTGGGACCTTTATATACATCAATAACGTAATATAACCTAACCTAACCCAACCTACCTTCTCGGCGGTAATATTTGAAAGCATACCTGGCGAGGTGGCCTCTACGTCTCCGTGGGACATTTATATACTTCAATAACGTAATATAACCTAACCTAACCCAACTTAACATCTCGGCGGTAATATTTCACAGCATTCCTGGCGAGTTGGCCTCTACGTCTCCGTGGCATCTTTATATATATGAATACCGTAATATAACATAACCTAACCCAATCTAACATCTCGGCGGTAATATTTGACATCATTCCTGGCGAGTTGGCCTCTACGTTTCCGTAGGACCTTTATATACATCAATAACGTAATATAACCTAACCTAACCCAACCTACCATCTCTGCGGTAATATTTGACAACATTCCCGGCGAGTTGGCTTCTCCGTCTCCGTGGGACCTTTATATACATCAATAACGTAATATAACCTAACCTAACCCAATCTAGCATCTCGGCGGTAATATTTGACCACATTCCTAGCTTGTTGGACTCTACGCCTCCGTGGGATCTTTATATACTTCAATAACGTAATATAACCTAACCTAACCCAACCTACCTTCTCGGCGGTAATATTTGAAAACATACCTGGCGAGGTGGCCTCTACGTCTCCGTGGGATATTTATATACATCAATTACGTAATATAAGCTAGCCTAACCCAATCTAACATCTCGGTGGTAATATTTGACCACATTCCTGGCGAGTTGGCCTCTACGTCTTCGTGGGACCTTTATATACATCAATAACGTAATATAACTTAACCTAACCCAACCTAACATCTCCGCGGTAATATTTGACAACATACCTGGCGAGTTGGCCTCTACGTTTCCGTAGGACCATTATATACATCAATAACGTAATATAACCTAACCTAACCCAACCTACCATCTCTGCGGTAATATTTGACAACATTCCCGGCGAGTTGACTTCTCCGTCTCCGTGGGACCTTTATATACATCAATAACGTAATATAACCTAACCTAACCCAATCTAGCATCTCGGCGGTAATATTTGACCACATTCCTGGCGAGTTGGCCTCTACGTCTCCGTTTGACCTTCATATACATCAATAACGTAATCTAACCTAATATAACCCAACCTAACATCTCGGCGGTAATATTTGACAACGTTCCTGGCGAGTTGGCTTCTACGTCCCCGTGGGACCTTTATATACATCAATAACGTAATATAACCTAACCTAACCCAACCTACCTTCTCGGCGGTAATATTTGAAAACATACCTGGCGAGTTGGCCTCTACGTCTCCGTTTGACCTTCATATACATCAATAACGTAATCTAACCTAACATAACCCAACCTAACATCTCGGCTGTAATATTTGACAACATTCCTGGCGAGTTGGCCTCTACGTCTCCGTGGGTTCTTTATATATATCAATAACGTAATATTACATAACCTAACCCAATCTAACATCTCGGCGGTAATATTTGACATCATTCCTGGCGAGTTGGCCTCTACGTTTCCGTAGCACATTTATATACATCAATAACGTAATATAACCTAACCTAACCCAACCTAACATCTCGGCGGTAATATTTGACCACATTCCTGGCTTGTTGGCCTCTACGTCTCCGTGAGACCTTTATATACATCTATAACGTAATATAACCTAACCTAACCCAACCTACAATCTCGGCGGTAATATTTGAAAACATTCCTGGCGAGTTGGCCTCTACGTCTCCGTGAGACCTTTATATACATCTATAACGTAATATAACCTAACCTAACCCAACCTACAATCTCGGCGGTAATATTTGAAAACATTCCTGGCGAGTTGGCCTCTACGTCTCCGTGGGACCTTTATATACATCAATAACGTAATATAACCTAACCTAACCCAATCTAACATCTCGGCGGTAATATTTGACATCATTCCTGGCGAGTTGGCCTCTACGTTTCCGTAGCACCTTTATATACATCAAAAACGTAATATAACCTAACCTAACCCAACCTACCATCTCTGCGGTAATATTTGACAACATTCCCGGCGAGTTGGCTTCTCCGTCTCCGTGGGACCTTTATATACATCAATAACGTAATATAACATAACCTAACCCAATCTAGCATCTCGGCGGTAATATTTGACCACATTCCTAGCTTGTTGGCCTCTACGCCTCCGTGGGACCTTTATATACTTCAATAACGTAATATAACCTAACCTAACCCAACCTAACATCTTGGCGGTAATATCTGACGACATTCCTGGCGAGTTGGCCTCTACGTTTCCGTGGGACCTTTATATACTTCAATAACGTAATATAACCTAACCTAACCCAATCTAACATCTCGGCGGTAATATTTGACAACATTCCTGGCGAGTTGGCCTCTACGTCTCCGTTTGACCTTTATATACATCAATAACGTAATATAACCTAACCTAACCCAACCTAACATCTCGGCGGTAATATTTCACAACATTTCTGGCGAGTTGGCTTCTCCGTCCCCGTGGGACCTTTATATACATCAATAACGTAATATAACCTAACCTAACCCAACCTACCTTCTCGGCGGTAATATTTGAAAGCATACCTGGCGAGGTGGCCTCTACGTCTCCGTGGGACATTTATATACTTCAATAACGTAATATAACCTAACCTAACCCAACTTAACATCTCGGCGGTAATATTTCACAGCATTCCTGGCGAGTTGGCCTCTACGTCTCCGTGGCATCTTTATATATATGAATACCGTAATATAACATAACCTAACCCAATCTAACATCTCGGCGGTAATATTTGACATCATTCCTGGCGAGTTGGCCTCTACGTTTCCGTAGGACCTTTATATACATCAATAACGTAATATAACCTAACCTAACCCAACCTACCATCTCTGCGGTAATATTTGACAACATTCCCGGCGAGTTGGCTTCTCCGTCTCCGTGGGACCTTTATATACATCAATAACGTAATATAACCTAACCTAACCCAATCTAGCATCTCGGCGGTAATATTTGACCACATTCCTAGCTTGTTGGACTCTACGCCTCCGTGGGATCTTTATATACTTCAATAACGTAATATAACCTAACCTAACCCAACCTAACATCTTGGCGGTAATATCTGACGACATTCCTGGCGAGTTGGCCTCTACGTTTCCGTGGGACCTTTATATACTTCAATAACGTAATATAACCTTTTTTTTTTTTTTTTTTTTTTTTTTTTTTTTTTTTTTTTTCGCAGGGAAATCCTCATGGATACCGTGGATTTTTTGGGAAATCCGCGGTTATGTCGGACTCTTACCGACTAAAACCCTGCGGTGGTCTTCCTACACTTGTAGCGGGTAGCCGGGAACTCTTTCGAACGCGTCCAGCATCCCGCCTCGTGTCTGAGTTCTTTGAACTCTCTGTTCATAGCTGGCGTGCGAGTTCATACTTTAGATTGGCAACGACTGCAACCACCACAGTCGTTTGCCTCTCCTCGGTCGAGCGCGTGCCGGATAGACTTGACCCAAATCCTGTCTAGTCGGCGCTCGGCTGCTCTTTCTGTTTTTTCTTATTTACTTTTTCTTTGCGCAATCTTTTCTATTACGCTTGTGTGCGAATGCATGCATTCCTCACGCGTACCTCTTTGTCGAATTTCTTGCGCCTGTCTTCAATCTTCGAAGTCGTCTTCCTCTTCTCCCGCTTGCGGCGTTTGAGATGGACGGCGACGGCGAAGCTCCGCTCCCCGGTGGGTACTTTGGAGCGACTCTCGCGCCCTGACGGACGAGAGTCCCCTACCTTGGAGTGGAACGTGGCAAACGTCTACAACGCCGACCACGTAAGGCTCGTCGAGCAGAAAGCGTGCGCTCTCTTTCGCGCTCGGCGGCTTCCTTCGCAGCCATCACTTTGTCGCAAAACAAGGTAACGGCTCGCCAGTATCTCTCCCCTTCCAGCATCTTCGGCAGGATGCTGGTCGGCGAGAGATCCCGTCCGATCTCTGCCACGAGAGCGTGGCGCAGCGTTTGCCACGCTGGACAGCGTTCCAACGTGTGCTGCGCAGAGTCGTCTCCGTCTCCGCAATGGTGACATTCAGCCGTGGCCTCTTTTCCGATCTTGCAGAGGTACTGACCGAAGCATCCATGTCCAGTCAGCACCTGCGTCACTCTGAAGGTGAGCTGCCCTCTCCTGTTTTCTACCCAGTTTTCCAAGATGGGTAGAATCGCTCCCACGATCCTGTGATTGGTCGCAGGTGCGAGTTTCTCCTTCCATTTAGAGAAAGTGAAGCGTCTCGCTTCTCTTCTAATCTCGTCCCTTGTCGGAGCAGGTGCACCTTCTTCTTCTACCTGGCGCGTTGTGCGAAGGGTTTCGTACACTATGAGGTCTTCCTGCGCCAGGTATTCCAGGGGTGCGAGACCCGCCAGCATTGTTGCCGCGTCGTAGGAAATCGTGCGATATCCTCTTATGACCCGAATGGCTATTCTTCGCCACGCGCTTCGCAGCAGCTGCAGCTTTCTGCCTCCTTTGTTAAGCGCGTCGCTCCATACCGGGGCTCCGTAAAGCGCAATGCTTTTTATCACCCCAGCATAGACTTTCCTTACTTTCTCGTCCGGTCCGTGCAGATTCGGCATGATGCGGCTTAGATAATTTGCCGCAGCATCCAGTCGAACGGCCTGACGAGCGAAGTGGAGACCAAAGTTCCATTTATCGTCGAGGAGCAGTCCGAGATACTTCATCTCGCTCCCCACTGTAACTTTGGATGGTCCAATGTTGACCACTTCGTTTCCTCCTCGCGGGTCTCTTCTTCGTCCCTTGAAGCACAGGATTTCAGATTTCTCCGGTGCCATCTGGAGCCCCATCTTCTTGATCGTATTAGCCACGACCGCAACTGCCACTTCGGCCCGGCAGATTGCGCGTTGCCGACACGTGTCGACTGCCAACACCATCGTGTCATCCGCGTAGCACGTGAGATGCACGCCGGACGGCATTGGCAGCTTCAGGACCGCGTCGTACCCGAGATTCCAGAGAAGCGGTCCGAGGACCGATCCCTGGGGAACGCCGCGATCAATCTTCTTTTTCTCGATTCCATGCCGGCTATCGTAGAGAACCGCGCGGTCGCTCAGGTAATTTTCCACGACCCTTCGCAGGTATCGCGGAAACCCGTGCTTTTCAAGCGCTCTACGAATCGTACTCCATTCGAGGGAGTTGAACGCATTCTTAATATCTAAAGATATCGCGATTACGACTCCCCCGGCGGCGATCGCGTTTTCGGCGAAACTTTTCACTTGTCGAATCGCGTCAATCGTCGATCGTCCTTCTCGGAAGCCGAATTGGTTCTCGGCTAAGTTCGGCCCGGTTCGCGACAGGTGCTCGATGAGGCGGTTGTGGATTATCCTTTCAAATAATTTTCCGACCTCGTCGAGCAAGACTATCGGCCTGTACGCTGCCGGTAAATCCTCCGATTTTCCCGGCTTTCGGAGCAATACTAATCTGCCGGTTTTCCATCTTGCTGGAAACGTACCCGTCTTCAAGCATGCTGTAAATAACTTCCGCAATCTTGAATTCAGGACACTGAGTGCCATCGACCAGGCACGGCCGGGAATTCCGTCCGGTCCGGGCGCGGTGTTCTTCTTTGTCATGCGCTTTATGGCGCGAGCCATTTCCTCCTCGGTGACGTCGTTGTCCAGCGACCAGATGATCGGGTCGATGTGTGCTGAAATTTGCGAGTTGCTCGCCGACGTAACCTCTTCCGGTGGGAAGAGCGTGTCGACAACTCGCTTCAAGAACGGCGTCTCCATCGTCTCCGTTAACGGGGGCGCCCACGGTCGTAATTTATTCATTACTATCTTGTACGGCCGCCCCCACGGATCCTCGCGCAGTGTTTCCAGCAGCCCGTCCCATGCTCGTGCCTTTGATGTCTTTATGGCCGCCTGCAGCTCTATTTTCTTCTCCTTGTAAACTTCATAGAGCTGCGCTTTCCTCACCGAATCGGGATTCCTCCGTTTCCGGTATCTCGTATATTGTCTCCGTGCGTTTGTGCTCTCCGCACGGAGAAGAGCGATCTCGTTCCTCCACCAATATACGGGTTTACGAGTGGGGTTCGACCTTATTTTCGGCATGCTTGCGTTGCACACCGATGTCAACGTCCTCGTAAACCATTCTGCTTCTCGCTCGACTACGGCCGCTTCGGTCGGTTCGCTCGGCCAGGTAGCGGCGAGGGTTGCCGCCATAAACATATCTTCGTCGATTTTTCGCAACGACCATCTATTTTGCTTCTGGTCCGCTGCCCTTCTTCCTTGTACCGTGGATATGTCGATCCTTATATATAAGTGATCAGATAAAGTTTCGATCGGATCCACTTTCCAGCTCGTGACTCTTCGAGATGCTGCGTCGTTCGCGAACGAGAGGTCGACCTTGCTCTCGCCCTGTGGACGCACGCACGTACTGGCAGATCCTTGATTCAACAGTCTGAGATTCGCGGATGCTGCCCAGTCCATCGTCGAGTGTCCACGCTGAGTCGTTCTGGAAGAGCGCCACATAGTCGCGTGCGCGTTGAAATCTCCCAGTACGAATGTCGG
The DNA here is from genome assembly GCA_963969225.1 of Xylocopa violacea. Taxonomy (NCBI): domain Eukaryota; kingdom Metazoa; phylum Arthropoda; class Insecta; order Hymenoptera; family Apidae; genus Xylocopa; species Xylocopa violacea. Next base: position 6,003,099 of record CAXAJV010000001.1, read on the forward strand.
TTGCGAGGCGTGATTTCGCACTACACCCTCCACTTCGTCCAGGAGCTGATCGAAATCTTGCAACGACCAACTCGGCGGCGCGTATATTCCAATGACGACGCAATCCGACCACGATACTGCGACGTAACCACGCCCTTGCGCGATGGCTGTGATCGGTCGGATGCGTGTCGGCGTCGCCTGAATTATTGCAACCGTCTTCTCCCTGTTTGCTATCCATGACGGCTTGTCGTGGATTAAATACGGCTCCGCGGCAACCACTAATTCAACCACGCCGCTTTGCAGGCTTTCGAGCATAAGATCTTGTGCTCTCGCGGCGTGATTTAAATTAGTTTGCAGGATCTGGCATTTCATATTGAAAGTTACGCCAGATCCATCGCCTCCTCGCGGCTGGTGCTCGCCTTCAGAGTTTCGCGCTCCTTCTCCTCTTCGTGGTTGTGTTTGGCTGCTGCTGCAGCTTTTTCCTTCTTTTCCTCAGGTTTCTTATCCTTACCTGAGGATTTAGCGCTCGATTGAGTAGCGTTCTTCTGTCCTTTTTTTGCCGGCGGCGGGACAGTGCAGGCTTTGCTACCTGCTCTGTGTCCATGCGGGCGGTTTGCCGACTTGCATACCGGGCACGTCGGTGCCTTCTCATTGCATTCCGCAGCGCGGTGTCCCTTCTCACCGCACCGGTAACACGCCTCCGTTCGGTCCACGGTCGCGGAGCATTTCGCGATTACGTGCCCGATTTCCCAACATTTGAAGCAGGTAAGTTGTCGTGCTTCGATGGGTTCAACGCGGACGGACGTCCATCCGACCTTTACTTTACCGTTTTCGGTAACCTTCTTTGCGGCGGCGACCGGGCATTGCATAAGCATCGTGCCCATGCCGTTATACGCCGTCCTCCTGGGACCGGTTTTTATCTCGTCGGCGGTGCAGCCGCCTTGTGCGGCGACTGCTTCGACGACCTCACCGACCGTGATCGAGTCTTCCATCCTGAAGACCCTCAGGGCCGCTCTCTTGCAGGGGCGCGTGATTTTTACACCCCTCGTGATCGCGAATAGCCCGGTTAACTTGTTGGCGAGCGCGTTCGCCTTCTCTTCTTTACCTTCGCCGCTTATTTCGAGAATAAGCGCTCCGGTCAGCGCTTTCCTGGGTTTGACCTCACCGATTCCCAGGTCCGACAGTTTGATCTTCTGCCGCGCCGTTGTCATAAGCTCGGCGTATGTCGATTTACTGCCCTCCTCTATAGTGATTACGACAGCGGCCGTGCTCGGGGTTTTCATCACTATCGGCTTTTCTTTTGGCATCGACTTCGCAGCTGCTACCTTCTTGCCTGCCCTCACGGTCTTGTTTACGGTGGCCGTCGTCTCCTTTTTCGACTTTCTGCCGAGGACTTTCGTCCACGGCGTCTCCGTCTCCTTCTTGTTCTGCGGAGCAGGTGCGCTCGCTGCTGGACACTTCCCTTCGCTCTCCTTCCGAACCTGCTCCTTTTGAATCTGTTCCATCCTCTTCTGGATGGGTGATTTCTTTGTTTCCGCTTTCGCGGATTTTTTCACCGGTGGAAGGGGCATTGCCTCTCTCTTCCCAGCGGACTTCTCCTTCTTTATGATTGCGGCGCTTGTTCCCTCTTTCGCGGGTTCTTCGCGTCGCGCAACATTTCGTGCCTCCGACCGCGGACGATCCTCCTTCGGAGCGAAGCGCTTCTCCGCCTTCTCCCAAAATTGTGTAAGCCGTTCGTTGACAACGGCCCCAATCTGCTCCATTAGCAGTACGAGACCGGTGTCGGGGATGCTGGCTTCCTCCTGCTTCGTAGTCAGCGATTGCCGTCGTGTTCTTTTATCACTACGCTCGGCGATCTCCATGCTTTTGATCGCCGGCGATAATTGGCTGTTTGCCGTATTTTCGAGGGCGGTCAGCCTCTCCTTGAGAAGGGCATTCTCCTTCTCCAGTTTTTCAGCCTTAGCTTTAATAAGGCTGAATTCCTGATCTCCTGCTGTTCCGGCGATGGCGCGGCTGGCGCGTTGTTCAGCTTCCGTAGTCGCCGCTCACAGGATTCGAACGCTGACGCGCATCGACCGTTTAATTGTGCCTTTCAGCTGCGACGACTTCGCAGCGGCATATTCAATTTTGGCCGCCGATTCCAGAGCCCAGGCTGCCAGATCCTCTATCGGCATTTTCCTGGCCTCTTCGTCAAAAACTTCCTGGTCCGGAATAGGATTTGACGTCCTTGATGGTGGCGGCGGCATGCAATCACCGTAGAGGAGCTCTCGCTCTAGAGCGTCCTCTGCATCCTTCTCGGCAGCTTTATCGGCTAGCAGTTTGGCTTCCGCCAATTTTATGTATTCCTCCGTTGTGGGGGGGCGTCCCCTCTTCTTCAGATGCTTCGTTGACTCGAACGGCGTCGTCGAGAGCAACGAAGCGAGTGACGTGTCCGAATCGTATTCGGACGTCTCCGCCTTTGACCTCTTCACGCTCCTGCGCGTGCGTGGAATTCTCCTCTCTGGTTCCCGCAGCATCCTGCCTTCCGTCCTCTCCGACTTGCTGCTGCCGCCGGTTCTGCAACTGATAAGGCCACTCGGGCCGGCCCCCTCTCCCCCACTCGCCACGGTCGCGTAATCGCGCGTCGCCATGCTTGGTTACCCAAGCAGGGCTTCGCACGATAATTAATTTGCCGACGAGTCGGTCGCGCAAACGCTATTCTCCTCCGTGGAGAAAATCACACCGCGCACCTCACTTGCTCCGCCGTGTGGGAACGTTCGCACTTCCCACGTTCAGCGCAGACCGGTTGTCTGTCTCTGTCCCGCACACAGTTCAACCGTCACTCTCTCTTTGTCTCTCTATTCGTCCTCTCACTCGCTCTTGCGTTCGCTTCGATTTCCGCGAACAGTTCACGGAGCGACGCCAGAGTTCAAGATTCGCGCTTTAAGAGTCTCTAGCACTTACCTTTTTTGTCTTCTTTGTCGCAATCTCCTGGAATAATCCGAGATTGATTACGGCTGGTAGCCTCTTTCTCGCCGAGTTCCCGCGTCGCACTTTTACACCGTTTTTTGCACTAATGTTATCGAAAATCAGTGTTTCTACAATCGTGCTTAACGACCGGAAGCGCTGAAAGTGCGGGAACACGTCGAAAAGGCCGGGAGAAGCCCTTGTTTCGCGACTGCCGTCTCGACGCGGCGTACGTGCCACGCCTGACTGTCAAGATGGCGGCGGCGACGCCTCGTTTTCTCCCGATGCTTTTCCACGTATTATCGCACCTTTTTCTCCAGTGCCCGCAACCACGGGAGCCACCTCACAGTCACTTTTGCTGCAAAGAGCACTTTAAGTTCGCAAACAAGCAGCAATCGCCGGAAAGAACGCCCTAATCGCGGTGGAACGCGTACGTGCCACGGCTGCGCGGCAATATGGCGGCGGTGACGCCCTGTTCCTTTCCGCCGATTTCCACTTGTTTTCGCACACTTTTGGCACTTTCCACTGCACAAACTGCGCACTGGTTGTGCCGCACGTGACACTGACTCTCAGGGAAGTGATCCAGACCACTTTCCAACTCCTTTTCTGCCGAAAACGCCGAATCAATTATCGACGCCACGTCACCGAAAGCGAACAAAGGACACGCAGAGCGTATATTCCTTTCTATCGCGTTATTCTTGCTACTAGCTTCTAGTTCTTACACTAGAAGTTTTCACAATCCTCCTCGGAAGGATATAAACCGAAGTATATATCCTTTATCGCCTAAAAAGTCGCGTCGTACAACTCAGGTAGCGGAGCGCACCGAAACACGTCCGCTCTCTACGGCTGCTCGAACGAGACTCCAACGTAATATAACCTAACCTAACCCAATCTATCATCTCGGCGGTAATATTTGACAACATTCCTGGCGAGTTGGCCTCTACGTCTCCGTTTGACCTTCATATACATCAATAACGTAATCTAACCTAACATAACCCAACCTAACATCTCGGCTGTAATATTTGACAACATTCCTGGCGAGTTGGCCTCTACGTCTCCGTGGGTTCTTTATATATATCAATAACGTAATATAACCTAACCTAACCCAATCTAGCATCTCGGCGGTAATATTTGACCACATTCCTGGCTTGTTGGCCTCTACGTCTCCGTGAGACCTTTATATACATCTATAACGTAATATAACCTAACCTAACCTAACCCAACCTACAATCTCGGCGGTAATATTTGAAAACATTCCTGGCGAGTTGGCATCTACGTCTCCGTGGGACCTTTATATACTTCAATAACGTAATATAACCTAACCTAACCCAACTTAACATCTCGGCGGTAATATTTCACAGCATTCCTGGCGAGTTGGCCTCTACGTCTCCGTGGCATCTTTATATATATCAATACCGTAATATAACATAACCTAACCCAATCTAACATCTCGGCGGTAATATTTGACATCATTCCTGGCGAGTTGGCCTCTACGTTTCCGTAGCACCTTTATATACATCAATAACGTAATATAACCTAACCTAACCCAATCTAGCATCTCGGCGGTAATATTTGACCACATTCCTAGCTTGTTGGCCTCTACGCCTCCGTGGGATCTTTATATACTTCAATAACGTAATATAACCTAACCTAACTCAACCTAACATCTTGGCGGTAATATCTGACGACATTCCTGGTGAGTTGGCCTCTACGTTTCCGTGGGACCTTTATATACTTCAATAACGTAATATAACCTAACCTAACCCAATCTAACATCTCGGCGGTAATATTTGACAACATTCCTGGCGAGTTGGCCTCTACGTCTCCGTTTGACCTTCATATACATCAATAACGTAATCTAACCTAATATAACCCAACCTAACATCTCGGCGGTAATATTTGACAACGTTCCTGGCGAGTTGGCTTCTACGTCCCCGTGGGACCTTTATATACATCAATAACGTAATATAACCTAACCTAACCCAACCTACCTTCTCGGCGGTAATATTTGAAAACATACCTGGCGAATTGGCCTCTACGTCTCCGTTTGACCTTCATATACATCAATAACGTAATCTAACCTAACATAACCCAACCTAACATCTCGGCTGTAATATTTGACAACATTCCTGGCGAGTTGGCCTCTACGTCTCCGTGGGTTCTTTATATATATCAATAACGTAATATTACATAACCTAACCCAAACTAACATCTCGGCGGTAATATTTGACATCATTCCTGGCGAGTTGGCCTCTACGTTTCCGTAGCACATTTATATACATCAATAACGTAATATAACCTAACCTAACCCAACCTACCATCTCTGCGGTAATATTTGACAACATTCCCGGCGAGTTGGCTTCTCCGTCTCCGGGGGACCTTTATAAACATCAATAACGTAATATAACCTAACCTAACCCAATCTAGCATCTCGGCGGTAATATTTGACCACATTCCTAGCTTGTTGGCCTCTACGCCTCCGTGGGATCTTTATATACTTCAATAACGTAATATAACCTAACCTAACACAACCTAACATCTTGGCGGTAATATCTGACGACATTCCTGGCGAGTTGGCCTCTACGTTTCCGTGGGACCTTTATATACTTCAATAACGTAATATAACCTAACCTAACCCAATCTAACATCTCGGCGGTAATATTTGACAACATTCCTAGCTTGTTGGCCTCTACGCCTCCGTGGGATCTTTATATACTTCAATAACGTAATATAACCTAACCTAACCCAACCTAACATCTTGGCGGTAATATCTGACGACATTCCTGGCGAGTTGGACTCTACGTTTCCGTGGGACCTTTATATACTTCAATAACGTAATATAACCTAACCTAACCCAATCTAACATCTCGGCGGTAATATTTGACAACATTCCTGGCGAGTTGGCCTCTACGTCTCCGTGGGACCTTTATATACATCAATAACGTAATATAACCTAACCTAACCCAATCTAACATCTCGGCGGTAATATTTGACATCATTCCTGGCGAGTTGGCCTCTACGTTTCCGTAGGACCTTTATATACATCAATAACGTAATATAACCTAACCTAACCCAACCTACCATCTCTGCGGTAATATTTGACAACATTCCCGGCGAGTTGGCTTCTCCGTCTCCGTGGGACCTTTATATACATCAATAACGTAATATAACCTAACCTAACCCAATCTAGCATCTCGGCGGTAATATTTGACCACATTCCTAGCTTGTTGGACTCTACGCCTCCGTGGGATCTTTATATACTTCAATAACGTAATATAACCTAACCTAACCCAACCTAACATCTTGGCGGTAATATCTGACGACATTCCTGGCGAGTTGGCCTCTACGTTTCCGTGGGACCTTTATATACTTCAATAACGTAATATAACCTAACCTAACCCAATCTATCATCTCGGCGGTAATATTTGACAACATTCCTGGCGAGTTGGCCTCTACGTCTCCGTTTGACCTTCATATACATCAATAACGTAATCTAACCTAACATAACCCAACCTAACATCTCGGCTGTAATATTTGACAACATTCCTGGCGAGTTGGCCTCTACGTCTCCGTGGGTTCTTTATATATATCAATAACGTAATATGACATAACCTAACCCAATCTAACATCTCGGCGGTAATATTTGACATCATTCCTGGCGAGTTGGCCTCTACGTCTCCGTGGGACCTTTATATACATCAATAACGTAATATAACCTAACCTAACCCAACCTAACATCTCGGCGGTAATATTTGACAACATTCCTGGCGAGTTGGCTTCTCCGTCCCCGTGGGACCTTTATATACATCAATAACGTAATATAACCTAACCTAACCCAACCTACCTTCTCGGCGGTAATATTTGAAAACATACCTGGCGAGGTGGCCTCTACGTCTCCGTGGGATATTTATATACATCAATTACGTAATATAAGCTAGCCTAACCCAATCTAACATCTCGGTGGTAATATTTGACCACATTCCTGGCGAGTTGGCCTCTACGTCTTCGTGGGACCTTTATATACATCAATAACGTAATATAACTTAACCTAACCCAACCTAACATCTCCGCGGTAATATTTGACAACATACCTGGCGAGTTGGCCTCTACGTTTCCGTAGGACCATTATTTACATCAATAACGTAATATAACCTAACCTAACCCAACCTACCATCTCTGCGGTAATATTTGACAACATTCCCGGCGAGTTGGCTTCTCCGTCTCCGTGGGACCTTTATATACTTCAATAACGTAATATAACCTAACCTAACCCAACTTAACATCTCGGCGGTAATATTTCACAGCATTCCTGGCGAGTTGGCCTCTACGTCTCCGTGGCATCTTTATATATATCAATACCGTAATATAACATAACCTAACCCAATCTAACATCTCGGCGGTAATATTTGACATCATTCCTGGCGAGTTGGCCTCTACGTTTCCGTAGCACCTTTATATACATCAATAACGTAATATAACCTAACCTAACCCAATCTAGCATCTCGGCGGTAATATTTGACCACATTCCTAGCTTGTTGGCCTCTACGCCTCCGTGGGATCTTTATATACTTCAATAACGTAATATAACCTAACCTAACTCAACCTAACATCTTGGCGGTAATATCTGACGACATTCCTGGTGAGTTGGCCTCTACGTTTCCGTGGGACCTTTATATACTTCAATAACGTAATATAACCTAACCTAACCCAATCTAACATCTCGGCGGTAATATTTGACAACATTCCTGGCGAGTTGGCCTCTACGTCTCCGTTTGACCTTCATATACATCAATAACGTAATCTAACCTAATATAACCCAACCTAACATCTCGGCGGTAATATTTGACAACGTTCCTGGCGAGTTGGCTTCTACGTCCCCGTGGGACCTTTATATACATCAATAACGTAATATAACCTAACCTAACCCAACCTACCTTCTCGGCGGTAATATTTGAAAACATACCTGGCGAGTTGGCCTCTACGTCTCCGTTTGACCTTCATATACATCAATAACGTAATCTAACCTAACATAACCCAACCTAACATCTCGGCTGTAATATTTGACAACATTCCTGGCGAGTTGGCCTCTACGTCTCCGTGGGTTCTTTATATATATCAATAACGTAATATTACATAACCTAACCCAATCTAACATCTCGGCGGTAATATTTGACATCATTCCTGGCGAGTTGGCCTCTACGTTTCCGTAGCACATTTATATACATCAATAACGTAATATAACCTAACCTAACCCAACCTACCATCTCTGCGGTAATATTTGACAACATTCCCGGCGAGTTGGCTTCTCCGTCTCCGGGGGACCTTTATATACATCAATAACGTAATATAACCTAACCTAACCCAATCTAGCATCTCGGCGGTAATATTTGACCACATTCCTAGCTTGTTGGCCTCTACGCCTCCGTGGGATCTTTATATACTTCAATAACGTAATATAACCTAACCTAACACAACCTAACATCTTGGCGGTAATATCTGACGACATTCCTGGCGAGTTGGCCTCTACGTTTCCGTGGGACCTTTATATACTTCAATAACGTAATATAACCTAACCTAACCCAATCTAACATCTCGGCGGTAATATTTGACAACATTCCTAGCTTGTTGGCCTCTACGCCTCCGTGGGATCTTTATATACTTCAATAACGTAATATAACCTAACCTAACCCAACCTAACATCTTGGCGGTAATATCTGACGACATTCCTGGCGAGTTGGACTCTACGTTTCCGTGGGACCTTTATATACTTCAATAACGTAATATAACCTAACCTAACCCAATCTAACATCTCGGCGGTAATATTTGACAACATTCCTGGCGAGTTGGCCTCTACGTCTCCGTTTGACCTTCATATACATCAATAACGTAATCTAACCTAACATAACCCAACCTAACATCTCGGCTGTAATATTTGACAACATTCCTGGCGAGTTGGCCTCTACGTCTCCGTGGGTTCTTTATATATATCAATAACGTAATATAACATAACCTAACCCAATCTAACATCTCGGCGGTAATATTTGACATCATTCCTGGTGAGTTGGCCTCTACGTCTCCGTGGGACCTTTATATACATCAATAACGTAATATAACCTAACCTAACCCAACCTAACATCTCGGCGGTAATATTTGACCACATTCCTGGCTTGTTGGCCTCTACGTCTCCGTGAGACCTTTATATACATCTATAACGTAATATAACCTAACCTAACCCAACCTACAATCTCGGCGGTAATATTTGAAAACATTCCTGGCGAGTTGGCATCTACGTCTCCGTGGGACCTTTATATACTTCAATAACGTAATATAACCTAACCTAACCCAACTTAACATCTCGGCGGTAATATTTCACAGCATTCCTGGCCAGTTGGCCTCTACGTCTCCGTGGCATCTTTATATATATCAATACCGTAATATAACATAACCTAACCCAATCTAACATCTCGGCGGTAATATTTGACATCATTCCTGGCGAGTTGGCCTCTACGTTTCCGTAGCACCTTTATATACATCAATAACGTAATATAACCTAACCTAACCCAACCTACCATCTCTGCGGTAATATTTGACAACATTCCCGGCGAGTTGGCTTCTCCGTCTCCGTGGGACCTTTATATTCATCAATAACGTAATATAACCTAACCTAACCCAATCTAGCATCTTGGCGGTAATATTTGACCACATTCCTAGCTTGTTGGCCTCTACGCATCCGTGGGATCTTTATATACTTCAATAACGTAATATAACCTAACCTAACACAACCTAACATCTTGGCGGTAATATCTGACGACATTCCTGGCGAGTTGGCCTCTACGTTTCCGTGGGACCTTTATATACTTCAATAACGTAACATAACCGAACCTAACCCAATCTAACATCTCGGCGGTAATATTTGACAACATTCCTGGCGAGTTGGCCTCTACGTCTCCGTTTGACCTTCATATACATCAATAACGTAATCTAACCTAACATAACCCAACCTAACATCTCGGCTGTAATATTTGACAACATTCCTGGCGAGTTGGCCTCTACGTCTCCGTGGGTTCTTTATATATATCAATAACGTAATATAACCTAACATAACCCAACCTAACATCTCGGCTGTAATATTTGACAACATTCCTGGTGAGTTGGCCTCTACGTCTCCGTGGGTTCTTTATATATATCAATAACGTAATATAACATAACCTAACCCAATCTAACATCTCGGCGGTAATATTTGACATCATTCCTGGTGAGTTGGCCTCTACGTCTCCGTGGGACCTTTATATACATCAATAACGTAATATAACCTAACCTAACCCAACCTAACATCTCGGCGGTAATATTTGACCACATTCCTGGCTTGTTGGCCTCTACGTCTCCGTGAGACCTTTATATACATCTATAACGTAATATAACCTAACCTAACCCAACCTACAATCTCGGCGGTAATATTTGAAAACTTTCCTGGCGAGTTGGCATCTACGTCTCCGTGGGACCTTTATATACTTCAATAACGTAATATAACCTAACCTAACCCAACTTAACATCTCGGCGGTAATATTTCACAGCATTCCTGGCCAGTTGGCCTCTACGTCTCCGTGGCATCTTTATATATATCAATACCGTAATATAACATAACCTAACCCAATCTAACATCTCGGCGGTAATATTTGACATCATTCCTGGCGAGTTGGCCTCTACGTTTCCGTAGCACCTTTATATACATCAATAACGTAATATAACCTAACCTAACCCAACCTACCATCTCTGCGGTAATATTTGACAACATTCCCGGCGAGTTGGCTTCTCCGTCTCCGTGGGACCTTTATATTCATCAATAACGTAATATAACCTAACCTAACCCAATCTAGCATCTCGGCGGTAATATTTGACCACATTCCTAGCTTGTTGGCCTCTACGCATCCGTGGGATCTTTATATACTTCAATAACGTAATATAACCTAACCTAACACAACCTAACATCTTGGCGGTAATATCTGACGACATTCCTGGCGAGTTGGCCTCTACGTTTCCGTGGGACCTTTATATACTTCAATAACGTAACATAACCGAACCTAACCCAATCTAACATCTCGGCGGTAATATTTGACAACATTCCTGGCGAGTTGGCCTCTACGTCTCCGTTTGACCTTCATATACATCAATAACGTAATCTAACCTAACATAACCCAACCTAACATCTCGGCTGTAATATTTGACAACATTCCTGGCGAGTTGGCCTCTACGTCTCCGTGGGTTCTTTATATATATCAATAACGTAATATAACATAACCTAACCCAATCTAACAACTCGGCGGTAATATTTGACATCATTCCTGGCGAGTTGGCCTCTACGACTCCGTGGGACCTTTATATACATCAATAACGTAATATAACCTAACCTAACCCAACCTAACATCTCGGCGGTAATATTTGACAACATTCCCGGCGAGTTGGCTTCTCCGTCCCCGTGGGACCTTTATATACATCAATAACGTAATATAACCTAACCTAACCCAACCTACCTTCTCGGCGGTAATATTTGAAAGCATACCTGGCGAGGTGGCCTCTACGTCTCCGTGGGATATTTATATACATCAATTACGTAATATAAGCTAGCCTAACCCAATCTAACATCTCGGCGGTAATATTTGACCACATTCCTGGCGAGTTGGCCTCTACGTCTTCGTGGGACCTTTATATACATCAATAACGTAATATAACTTAACCTAACCCAACCTAACATCTCCGCGGTAATATTTGACAACATACCTGGCGAGTTGGCCTCTACGTTTCCGTAGGACCATTATATACATCAATAACGTAATATAACCTAACCTAACCCAACCTACCATCTCTGCGGTAATATTTGACAACATTCCCGGCGAGTTGGCTTCTCCGTCTCCGTGGGACCTTTATATACATCAATAACGTAATATAACCTAACCTAACCCAATCTAGCATCTCGGCGGTAATATTTGACCACATTCCTGGCGAGTTGGCCTCTACGTTTCCGTGGGACCTTTATATACTTCAATAACGTAATATAACCTAACCTAACCCAACCTAACATCTCGGCGATAATATTTGACAAGATTCCTGGCGAGTTGGCCTCTAGGTCTCCGTGGGATCTTTATATACATCAATAACGTAATATAACATAACCTAACTCAATCTAGCATCTCGGCGGTAATATTTGACCACATTCCTGGCTTGTTGGCCTCTACGTCTCCGTGAGACCTTTATATACATCTATAACGTAATATAACCTAACCTAACCCAACCTACAATCTCGGCGGTAATATTTGAAAACATTCCTGGCGAGTTGGCATCTACGTCTCCGTGGGACATTTATATACTTCAATAACGTAATATAACCTAACCTAACCCAACTTAACATCTCGGCGGTAATATTTCACAGCATTCCTGGCGAGTTGGCCTCTACGTCTCCGTGGCATCTTTATATATATCAATACCGTAATATAACATAACCTAACCCAATCTAACATCTCGGCGGTAATATTTGACATCATTTCTGGCGAGTTGGCCTCTACGTTTCCGTAGGACCTTTATATACATCAATAACGTAATATAACCTAACCTAACCCAACCTACCATCTCTGCGGTAATATTTGACAACATTCCCGGCGAGTTGGCTTCTCCGTCTCCGTGGGACCTTTATATACATCAATAACGTAATATAACCTAACCTAACCCAACCTAACATCTCGGCGGTAATATTTGACCACATTCCTGGCTTGTTGGCCTCTACGTCTCCGTGAGACCTTTATATACATCTATAACGTAATATAACCTAACCTAACCTAACCCAACCCACAATCTCGGCGGTAATATTTGAAAACATTCCTGGCGAGTTGGCATCTACGTCTCCGTGGGACCTTTATATACTTCAATAACGTAATATAACCTAACCTAACCCAATCTAACATCTCGGCGGTAATATTTGACAACATTCCTGGCGAGTTGGCCTCTACGTCTCCGTTTGACCTTCATATACATCAATAACGTAATCTAACCTAACATAACCCAACCTAACATCTCGGCTGTAATATTTGACAACATTCCTGGCGAGTTGGCCTCTACGTCTCCGTGGGTTCTTTATATATATCAATAACGTAATATAACATAACCTAACCCAATCCAACATCTCGGCGGTAATATTTGACATCATTCCTGGCGAGTTGACCTCTACGTCTCCGTGGGACCTTTATATACATCAATAACGTAATATAACCTAACCTAACCCAACCTAACATCTCGGCGGTAATATTTGACAACATTCCTGGCGAGTTGGCTTCTCCGTCCCCGTGGGACCTTTATATACATCAATAACGTAATATAACCTAACCTAACCCAACCTACCTTCTCGGCGGTAATATTTGAAAACATACCTGGCGAGGTGGCCTCTACGTCTCCGTGGGACCTTTATATACTTCAATAACGTAATATAACCTAACCTAACCCAACTTAACATCTCGGCGGTAATATTTCACAGCATTCCTGGCGAGTTGGCCTCTACGTCTCCGTGGCATCTTTATGTATATCAATACCGTAATATAACATAACCTAACCCAATCTAACATCTCGGCGGTAATATTTTACATCATTCCTGGCGAGTTGGCCTCTACGTTTCCGTAGGACCTTTATATACATCAATAACGTAATATAACCTAACCTAACCCAACCTACCATCTCTGCGGTAATATTTGACAACATTCCCGGCGAGTTGGCTTCTTCGTCTCCGTGGGACCTTTATATACATCAATAACGTAATATAACCTAACCTAACCCAATCTAGCATCTCGGCGGTAATATTTGACCACATTCCTAGCTTGTTGGCCTCTACGCCTCCGTGGGATCTTTATATACTTCAATACCGTAATATAACCTAACCTAACCCAACCTAACATCTTGGCGGTAATATCTGACGACATTCCTGGCGAGTTGGCCTCTACGTTTCCGTGGGACCTTTATATACTTCAATAACGTAATATAACCTAACCTAACCCAATCTACCTTCTCGGCGGTAATATTTGACAATATTCCTGGCGAGTTGGCCTCTACGTCTCCGTTTGACCTTCATATACATCAATAACGTAATCTAACCTAACATAACCCAACCTAACATCTCGGCTGTAATATTTGACAACATTCCTGGCGAGTTGGCCTCTACGTCTCCGTGGGTTCTTTATATATATCAATAACGTAATATAACATAACCTAACACAATCTAACATCTCGGCGGTAATATTTGACATCATTCCTGGCGAGTTGGCCTCTACGTCTCCGTGGGACCTTTATATACATCAATAACGTAATATAACCTAACCTAACCCAACCTAACATCTCGGCGGTAATATTTGACCACATTCCTGGCTTGTTGGCCTCTACGTCTCCGTGAGACCTTTATATACATCTATAACGTAGTATAACCTAACCTAACCCAACCTACAATCTCGGCGGTAATATTTGAAAACATTCCTGGCGAGCTGGCATCTACGTCTCCGTGGGACCTTTATATACTTCAATAACGTAATATAACCTAACCTAACCCAACTTAACATCTCGGCGGTAATATTTCACAGCATTCCTGGCGAGTTGGCCTCTACGTCTCCGTGGCATCTTTATATATATCAATACCGTAATATAACATAACCTAACCCAATCTAACATCTCGGCGGTAATATTTGACATCATTCCTGGCGAGTTGGCCTCTACGTCTCCGTGGGACCTTTATATACATCAATAACGTAATATAACCTAACCTAACCCAACCTACCATCTCTGCGGTAATATTTGACAACATTCCCGGCGAGTTGGCTTCTCCGTCTCCGTGGGACCTTTATATTCATCAATAACGTAATATAACCTAACCTAACCCAATCTAGCATCTCGGCGGTAATATTTGACCACATTCCTAGCTTGTTGGCCTCTACGCCTCCGTGGGATCTTTATATACTTCAATAACGTAATATAACCTAACCTAACACAACCTAGCATCTTGGCGGTAATATCTGACGACATTCCTGGCGAGTTGGCCTCTACGTTTCCGTGGGACCTTTATATACTTCAATAACGTAATATAACCTAACCTAACCCAATCTAACATCTCAGCGGTAATATTTGACAACATTCCTAGCTTGTTGGCCTCTACGCCTCCGTGGGATCTTTATATACTTCAATAACGTAATATAACCTAACCTAACCCAACCTAACATCTTGGCGGTAATATCTGACGACATTCCTGGCGAGTTGGACTCTACGTTTCCGTGGGACCTTTATATACTTCAATAACGTAATATAACCTAACCTAACCCAATCTAACATCTCGGCGGTAATATTTGACAACATTCCTGGCGAGTTGGCCTCTACGTCTCCGTTTGACCTTCATATACATCAATAACGTAATCTAACCTAACATAACCCAACCTAACATCTCGGCTGTAATATTTGACAACATTCCTGGCGAGTTGGCCTCTACGTCACCGTGGGTTCTTTATATATATCAATAACGTAATATAACATAACCTAACCCAATCTAACATCTCGGCGGTAATATTTGACATCATTCCTGGCGAGTTGGCCTCTACGTTTCCGTAGCACCTTTATATACATCAATAACGTAATATAACCTAACCTAACCCAATCTAGCATCTCGGCGGTAATATTTGACCACATTCCTAGCTTGTTGGCCTCTACGCCTCCGTGGGATCTTTATATACTTCAATAACGTAATATAACCTAACCTAACACAACCTAACATCTTGGCGGTAATATCTGACGACATTCCTGGCGAGTTGGCCTCTACGTTTCCGTGGGACCTTTATATACTTCAATAACGTAACATAACCTAACCTAACCCAATCTAACATCTCGGCGGTAATATTTGACCACATTCCTGGCTTGTTGGCCTCTACGTCTCCGTGAGACCTTTATATACATCTATAACGTAATATAACCTAACCTAACCCAACCTACAATCTCGGCGGTAATATTTGAAAACATTCCTGGCGAGTTGGCATCTACGTCTCCGTGGGACATTTATATACTTCAATAACGTAATATAACCTAACCTAACCCAACTTAACATCTCGGCGGTAATATTTCACAGCATTCCTGGCGAGTTGGCCTCTACGTCTCCGTGGCATCTTTATATATATCAATACCGTAATATAACATAACCTAACCCAATCTAACATCTCGGCGGTAATATTTGACATCATTCCTGGCGAGTTGGCCTCTACGTTTCCGTAGCACCTTTATATACATCAATAACGTAATATAACCTAACCTAACCCAACCTACCATCTCTGCGGTAATATTTGTCAACATTCCCGGCGAGTTGGCTTCTCCGTCTCCGTGGGACCTTTATATACATCAATAACGTAATATAACCTAACCTAACCCAATCTAGCATCTCGGCGGTAATATTTGACCACATTCCTAGCTTGTTGGCCTCTACGCCTCCGTGGGATCTTTATATACTTCAATAACGTAATATAACCTAACCTAACACAACCTAACATCTTGGCGGTAATATCTGACGACATTCCTGGCGAGTTGGCCTCTACGTTTCCGTGGGACCTTTATATACTTCAATAACGTAATATAACCTAACCTAACCCAATCTAACATCTCGGCGGTAATATTTGACCACATTCCTGGCTTGTTGGCCTCTACGTCTCCGTGAGACCTTTATATACATCTATAACGTAATATAACCTAACCTAACCCAACCTACAATCTCGGCGGTAATATTTGAAAACATTCCTGGCGAGTTGGCATCTACGTCTCCGTGGGACCTTTATATACTTCAATAACGTAATATAACCTAACCTAACCCAACTTAACATCTCGGCGGTAATATTTCACAGCATTCCTGGCGAGTTGGCCTCTACGTCTCCGTGGCATCTTTATATATATCAATACCGTAATATAACATAACCTAACCCAATCTAACATCTCGGCGGTAATATTTGACATCATTCCTGGCGAGTTGGCCTCTACGTTTCCGTAGCACCTTTATATACATCAATAACGTAATATAACCTTTCCTAACCCAACCTACCATCTCTGCGGTAATATTTGACAACATTCCCGGCGAGTTGGCTTCTCCGTCTCCGTGGGACCTTTATATACATCAATAACGTAATATAACCTAACCTAACCCCATCTAGCATCTCGGCGGTAATATTTGACCACATTCCTAGCTTGTTGGCCTCTACGCCTCCGTGGGATCTTTATATACTTCAATAACGTAATATAACCTAACCTAACCCAACCTAACATCCTGGCGGTAATATCTGACGACATTCCTGGCGAGTTGGCCTCTACGTTTCCATGGGACCTTTATATACTTCAATAACGTAATATAACCTAACCTAACCCAATCTAACATCTCGGCGGTAATATTTGACCACATTCCTGGCTTGTTGGCCTCTACGTCTCCGTGAGACCTTTACATACATCTATAACGTAATATAACCTAACCTAACCCAACCTACAATCTCGGCGGTAATATTTGAAAACATTCCTGGCGAGTTGGCATCTACGTCTCCGTGGTACCTTTATATACTTCAATAACGTAATATAACCTAACCTAACCCAACTTAACATCTCGGCGGTAATATTTCACAGCATTCCTGGCGAGTTGGCCTCTACGTCTCCGTGGCATCTTTATATATATCAATACCGTAATATAACATAACCTAACCCAATCTAACATCTCGGCGGTAATATTTGACATCATTCCTGGCGAGTTGGCCTCTACGTTTCCGTAGCACCTTTATATACATCAATAACGTAATATAACCTAACCTAACCCAACCTACCAACTCTGCGGTAATATTTGACAACATTCCCGGCGAGTTGGCTTCTCCGTCTCCGTGGGACCTTTATATTCATCAATAACGTAATATAACCTAACCTAACCCAATCTAACATCTCGGCGGTAATATTTTACCACATTCCTAGCTTGTTGGCCTCTACGCATCCGTGGGATCTTTATATACTTCAATAACGTAATATAACCTAACCTAACACAACCTAACATCTTGGCGGTAATATCTGACGACATTCCTGGCGAGTTGGCCTCTACGTTTCCGTGGGACCTTTATATACTTCAATAACGTAACATAACCGAACCTAACCCAATCTAACATCTCGGCGGTAATATTTGACAACATTCCTGGCGAGTTGGCCTCTACGTCTCCGTTTGACCTTCATATACATCAATAACGTAATATAACCTAACCTAACCCAACCTAACATCTCGGCGGTAATATTTGACCACATTCCTGGCTTGTTGCCTCTACGTCTCCGTGAGACCTTTATATACATCTATAACGTAATATAACCTAACCTAACCCAACCTACAATTTCGGCGGTAATATTTGAAAACATTCCTGGCGAGTTGGCATCTACGTCTCCGTGGGACATTTATATACTTCAATAACGTAATATAACCTAACCTAACCCAACTTAACATCTCGGCGGTAATATTTCACAGCATTCCTGGCGAGTTGGCCTCTACGTCTCCGTGGCATCTTTATATATATCAATACCGTAATATAACATAACCTAACCCAATCTAACATCTCGGCGGTAATACTTGACATCATTCCTGGCGAGTTGGCCTCTACGTTTCCGTTGGACCTTTATATACTTCAATAACGTAATATAACCTAACCTAACCCAATCTACCTTCTCGGCGGTAATATTTGACAATATTCCTGGCGAGTTGGCCTCTACGTCTCCGTTTGACCTTCATATACATCAATAACGTAATCTAACCTAACATAACCCAACCTAACATCTCGGCTGTAATATTTGACAACATTCCTGGCGAGTTGGCCTCTACGTCTCCGTGGGTTCTTTATATATATCAATAACGTAATATAACATAACCTAACACAATCTAACATCTCGGCGGTAATATTTGACATCATTCCTGGCGAGTTGGCCTCTACGTCTCCGTGGGACCTTTATATACATCAATAACGTAATATAACCTAACCTAACCCAACCTAACATCTCGGCGGTAATATTTGACCACATTCCTGGCTTGTTGGCCTCTACGTCTCCGTGAGACCTTTATATACATCTATAACGTAGTATAACCTAACCTAACCCAACCTACAATCTCGGCGGTAATATTTGAAAACATTCCTGGCGAGCTGGCATCTACGTCTCCGTGGGACCTTTATATACTTCAATAACGTAATATAACCTAACCTAACCCAACTTAACATCTCGGCGGTAATATTTCACAGCATTCCTGGCGAGTTGGCCTCTACGTCTCCGTGGCATCTTTATATATATCAATACCGTAATATAACATAACCTAACCCAATCTAACATCTCGGCGGTAATATTTGACATCATTCCTGGCGAGTTGGCCTCTACGTCTCCGTGGGACCTTTATATACATCAATAACGTAATATAACCTAACCTAACCCAACCTACCATCTCTGCGGTAATATTTGACAACATTCCCGGCGAGTTGGCTTCTCCGTCTCCGTGGGACCTTTATATTCATCAATAACGTAATATAACCTAACCTAACCCAATCTAGCATCTCGGCGGTAATATTTGACCACATTCCTAGCTTGTTGGCCTCTACGCCTCCGTGGGATCTTTATATACTTCAATAACGTAATATAACCTAACCTAACACAACCTAGCATCTTGGCGGTAATATCTGACGACATTCCTGGCGAGTTGGCCTCTACGTTTCCGTGGGACCTTTATATACTTCAATAACGTAATATAACCTAACCTAACCCAATCTAACATCTCAGCGGTAATATTTGACAACATTCCTAGCTTGTTGGCCTCTACGCCTCCGTGGGATCTTTATATACTTCAATAACGTAATATAACCTAACCTAACCCAACCTAACATCTTGGCGGTAATATCTGACGACATTCCTGGCGAGTTGGACTCTACGTTTCCGTGGGACCTTTATATACTTCAATAACGTAATATAACCTAACCTAACCCAATCTAACATCTCGGCGGTAATATTTGACAACATTCCTGGCGAGTTGGCCTCTACGTCTCCGTTTGACCTTCATATACATCAATAACGTAATCTAACCTAACATAACCCAACCTAACATCTCGGCTGTAATATTTGACAACATTCCTGGCGAGTTGGCCTCTACGTCACCGTGGGTTCTTTATATATATCAATAACGTAATATAACATAACCTAACCCAATCTAACATCTCGGCGGTAATATTTGACATCATTCCTGGCGAGTTGGCCTCTACGTTTCCGTAGCACCTTTATATACATCAATAACGTAATATAACCTAACCTAACCCAATCTAGCATCTCGGCGGTAATATTTGACCACATTCCTAGCTTGTTGGCCTCTACGCCTCCGTGGGATCTTTATATACTTCAATAACGTAATATAACCTAACCTAACACAACCTAACATCTTGGCGGTAATATCTGACGACATTCCTGGCGAGTTGGCCTCTACGTTTCCGTGGGACCTTTATATACTTCAATAACGTAACATAACCTAACCTAACCCAATCTAACATCTCGGCGGTAATATTTGACCACATTCCTGGCTTGTTGGCCTCTACGTCTCCGTGAGACCTTTATATACATCTATAACGTAATATAACCTAACCTAACCCAACCTACAATCTCGGCGGTAATATTTGAAAACATTCCTGGCGAGTTGGCATCTACGTCTCCGTGGGACATTTATATACTTCAATAACGTAATATAACCTAACCTAACCCAACTTAACATCTCGGCGGTAATATTTCACAGCATTCCTGGCGAGTTGGCCTCTACGTCTCCGTGGCATCTTTATATATATCAATACCGTAATATAACATAACCTAACCCAATCTAACATCTCGGCGGTAATATTTGACATCATTCCTGGCGAGTTGGCCTCTACGTTTCCGTAGCACCTTTATATACATCAATAACGTAATATAACCTAACCTAACCCAACCTACCATCTCTGCGGTAATATTTGTCAACATTCCCGGCGAGTTGGCTTCTCCGTCTCCGTGGGACCTTTATATACATCAATAACGTAATATAACCTAACCTAACCCAATCTAGCATCTCGGCGGTAATATTTGACCACATTCCTAGCTTGTTGGCCTCTACGCCTCCGTGGGATCTTTATATACTTCAATAACGTAATATAACCTAACCTAACACAACCTAACATCTTGGCGGTAATATCTGACGACATTCCTGGCGAGTTGGCCTCTACGTTTCCGTGGGACCTTTATATACTTCAATAACGTAATATAACCTAACCTAACCCAATCTAACATCTCGGCGGTAATATTTGACCACATTCCTGGCTTGTTGGCCTCTACGTCTCCGTGAGACCTTTATATACATCTATAACGTAATATAACCTAACCTAACCCAACCTACAATCTCGGCGGTAATATTTGAAAACATTCCTGGCGAGTTGGCATCTACGTCTCCGTGGGACCTTTATATACTTCAATAACGTAATATAACCTAACCTAACCCAACTTAACATCTCGGCGGTAATATTTCACAGCATTCCTGGCGAGTTGGCCTCTACGTCTCCGTGGCATCTTTATATATATCAATACCGTAATATAACATAACCTAACCCAATCTAACATCTCGGCGGTAATATTTGACATCATTCCTGGCGAGTTGGCCTCTACGTTTCCGTAGCACCTTTATATACATCAATAACGTAATATAACCTTTCCTAACCCAACCTACCATCTCTGCGGTAATATTTGACAACATTCCCGGCGAGTTGGCTTCTCCGTCTCCGTGGGACCTTTATATACATCAATAACGTAATATAACCTAACCTAACCCCATCTAGCATCTCGGCGGTAATATTTGACCACATTCCTAGCTTGTTGGCCTCTACGCCTCCGTGGGATCTTTATATACTTCAATAACGTAATATAACCTAACCTAACCCAACCTAACATCCTGGCGGTAATATCTGACGACATTCCTGGCGAGTTGGCCTCTACGTTTCCATGGGACCTTTATATACTTCAATAACGTAATATAACCTAACCTAACCCAATCTAACATCTCGGCGGTAATATTTGACCACATTCCTGGCTTGTTGGCCTCTACGTCTCCGTGAGACCTTTACATACATCTATAACGTAATATAACCTAACCTAACCCAACCTACAATCTCGGCGGTAATATTTGAAAACATTCCTGGCGAGTTGGCATCTACGTCTCCGTGGTACCTTTATATACTTCAATAACGTAATATAACCTAACCTAACCCAACTTAACATCTCGGCGGTAATATTTCACAGCATTCCTGGCGAGTTGGCCTCTACGTCTCCGTGGCAAATTTATATATATCAATACCGTAATATAACATAACCTAACCCAATCTAACATCTCGGCGGTAATATTTGACATCATTCCTGGCGAGTTGGCCTCTACGTTTCCGTAGCACCTTTATATACATCAATAACGTAATATAACCTAACCTAACCCAACCTACCAACTCTGCGGTAATATTTGACAACATTCCCGGCGAGTTGGCTTCTCCGTCTCCGTGGGACCTTTATATTCATCAATAACGTAATATAACCTAACCTAACCCAATCTAACATCTCGGCGGTAATATTTTACCACATTCCTAGCTTGTTGGCCTCTACGCATCCGTGGGATCTTTATATACTTCAATAACGTAATATAACCTAACCTAACACAACCTAACATCTTGGCGGTAATATCTGACGACATTCCTGGCGAGTTGGCCTCTACGTTTCCGTGGGACCTTTATATACTTCAATAACGTAACATAACCGAACCTAACCCAATCTAACATCTCGGCGGTAATATTTGACAACATTCCTGGCGAGTTGGCCTCTACGTCTCCGTTTGACCTTCATATACATCAATAACGTAATATAACCTAACCTAACCCAACCTAACATCTCGGCGGTAATATTTGACCACATTCCTGGCTTGTTGCCTCTACGTCTCCGTGAGACCTTTATATACATCTATAACGTAATATAACCTAACCTAACCCAACCTACAATTTCGGCGGTAATATTTGAAAACATTCCTGGCGAGTTGGCATCTACGTCTCCGTGGGACATTTATATACTTCAATAACGTAATATAACCTAACCTAACCCAACTTAACATCTCGGCGGTAATATTTCACAGCATTCCTGGCGAGTTGGCCTCTACGTCTCCGTGGCATCTTTATATATATCAATACCGTAATATAACATAACCTAACCCAATCTAACATCTCGGCGGTAATACTTGACATCATTCCTGGCGAGTTGGCCTCTACGTTTCCGTTGGACCATTATATACATCAATAACGTAATATAACCTAACCTAACCCAACCTACCATCTCTGCGGTAATATTTGACAACATTCCCGGCGAGTTGGCTTCTCCGTCTCCGTGGGACCTTTATATACATCAATAACGTAATATAACCTAACCTAACCCAATCTAGCATCTCGGCGGTAATATTTGACCACATTCCTAGCTTGTTGGCCTCTACGCCTCCGTGGGATCTTTATATACTTCAATAACGTAATATAACCTAACCTAACCCAACCTAACATCTTGGCGGTAATATCTGACGACATTCCTGGCGAGTTGGACTCTACGTTTCCGTGGGACCTTTATATACTTCAATAACGTAATATAACCTAACCTAACCCAATCTAACATCTCGGCGGTAATATTTGACAACATTCCTGGCGAGTTGGCCTCTACGTCTCCGTTTGACCTTCATATACATCAATAACGTAATCTAACCTAACATAACCCAACCTAACATCTCGGCTGTAATATTTGACAACATTCCTGGCGAGTTGGCCTCTACGTCTCCGTGGGTTCTTTATATATATCAATAACGTAATATAACATAACCTAACCCAATCTAACATCTCGGCGGTAATATTTGACATCATTCCTGGTGAGTTGGCCTCTACGTCTCCGTGGGACCTTTATATACATCAATAACGTAATATAACCTAACCTAGCCCAACCTAACATCTCGGCGGTAATATTTGACCACATTCCTGGCTTGTTGGCCTCTACGTCTCCGTGAGACCTTTATATACATCTATAACGTAATATAACCTAACCTAACCCAACCTACAATCTCGGCGGTAATATTTGAAAACATTCCTGGCGAGTTGGCATCCACGTCTCCGTGGGACCTTTATATACTTCAATAACGTAATATAACCTAACCTAACCCAACTTAACATCTCGGCGGTAATATTTCACAGCATTCCTGGCGAGTTGGCCTCTACGTCTCCGTGGCATCTTTATATATATCAATACCGTAATATAACATAACCTAACCCAATCTAACATCTCGGCGGTAATATATGACATCATTCCTGGCGAGTTGGCCTCTACGTTTCCGTAGGACCTTTATATACATCAATAACGTAATATAACCTAACCTAACCCAACCTACCATCTCTGCGGTAATATTTGACAACATTCCCGGCGAGTTGGCTTCTCCGTCTCCGTGGGACCTTTATATACATCAATAACGTAATATAACCTAACCTAACCCAATCTAGCATCTCGGCGGTAATATTTGACCACATTCCTAGCTTGTTGGCCTCTACGCCTCCGTGGGATCTTTATATACTTCAATAACGTAATATAACCTAACCTAACACAACCTACCATCTCTGCGGTAATATCTGACGACATTCCTGGCGATTTGGCCTCTACGTTTCCGTGGGACCTTTATATACTTCAATAACGTAATATAACCTAACCTAACCCAATCTAACATCTCGGCGGTAATATTTGACAACATTCCTGCCGAGTTGGCCTCTACGTCTCCGTTTGACCTTCATATACATCAATAACGTAATCTAACCTAACATAACCCAACCTAACATCTCGGCTGTAATATTTGACAACATTCCTGGCGAGTTGGCCTCTACGTCTCCGTGGGTTCTTTATATATATCAATAACGTAATATAACATAACCTAACCCAATCCAACATCTCGGCGGTAATATTTGACATCATTCCTGGCGAGTTGACCTCTACGTCTCCGTGGGACCTTTATATACATCAATAACGTAATATAACCTAACCTAACCCAACCTAACATCTCGGCGGTAATATTTGACAACATTCCTGGCGAGTTGGCTTCTCCGTCCCCGTGGGACCTTTATATACATCAATAACGTAATATAACCTAACCTAACCCAACCTACCTTCTCGGCGGTAATATTTGAAAACATACCTGGCGAGGTGGCCTCTACGTCTCCGTGGGACCTTTATATACTTCAATAACGTAATATAACCTAACCTAACCCAACTTAACATCTCGGCGGTAATATTTCACAGCATTCCTGGCGAGTTGGCCTCTACGTCTCCGTGGCATCTTTATGTATATCAATACCGTAATATAACATAACCTAACCCAATCTAACATCTCGGCGGTAATATTTTACATCATTCCTGGCGAGTTGGCCTCTACGTTTCCGTAGGACCTTTATATACATCAATAACGTAATATAACCTAACCTAACCCAACCTACCATCTCTGCGGTAATATTTGACAACATTCCCGGCGAGTTGGCTTCTCCGTCTCCGTGGGACCTTTATATACATCAATAACGTAATATAACCTAACCTAACCCAATCTAGCATCTCGGCGGTAATATTTGACCACATTCCTAGCTTGTTGGCCTCTACGCCTCCGTGGGATCTTTATATACTTCAATAACGTAATATAACCTAACCTAACCCAACCTAACATCTTGGCGGTAATATCTGACGACATTCCTGGCGAGTTGGCCTCTACGTTTCCGTGGGACCTTTATATACTTCAATAACGTAATATAACCTAACCTAACCCAATCTAACTTCTCGGCGGTAATATTTTACAATATTCCTGGCGAGTTGGCCTCTACGTCTCCGTTTGACCTCCATATACATCAATAACGTAATCTAACCTAACATAACCCAACCTAACATCTCGGCTGTAATATTTGACAACATTCCTGGCGAGTTGGCCTCTACTTCTCCGTGGGTTCTTTATATATATCAATAACGTAATATAACCTAACCTAACCCAATCTAGCATCTCGGCGGTAATATTTGACCACATTCCTGGCGAGTTGGCCTCTACGTCTCCGTGGGACCTTTATATACTTCAATAACGTAATATAACCTAACCTAACCCAACCTAACATCTCGGCGGTAATATTTGACCACATTCCTGGCTTGTTGGCCTCTACGTCTCCGTGAGACCTTTATATACATCTATAACGTAATATAACCTAACCTAACCCAATCTAACATCTCGGCGGTAATATTTGACATCATTCCTGGCGAGTTGGCCTCTACGTCTCCGTGGGACCTTTATATACATCAATAACGTAATCTAACCTAACATAACCCAACCTACCATCTCTGCGGTAATATTTGACAACATTCCCGGCGAGTTGGCCTCTACGTCACCGTGGGTTCTTTATATATATCAATAACGTAATATAACATAACCTAACCCAATCTAACATCTCGGCGGTAATATTTGACATCATTCCTGGCGAGTTGGCCTCTACGTTTCCGTAGCACCTTTATATACATCAATAACGTAATATAACCTAACCTAACCCAATCTAGCATCTCGGCGGTAATATTTGACCACATTCCTAGCTTGTTGGCCTCTACGCCTCCGTGGGATCTTTATATACTTCAATAACGTAATATAACCTAACCTAACACAACCTAACATCTTGGCGGTAATATCTGACGACATTCCTGGCGAGTTGGCCTCTACGTTTCCGTGGGACCTTTATATACTTCAATAACGTAACATAACCTAACCTAACCCAATCTAACATCTCGGCGGTAATATTTGACCACATTCCTGGCTTGTTGGCCTCTACGTCTCCGTGAGACCTTTATATACATCTCTAACGTAATATAACCTAACCTAACCCAACCTACAATCTCGGCGGTAATATTTGAAAACATTCCTGGCGAGTTGGCATCTACGTCTCCGTGGGACCTTTATATACTTCAATAACGTAATATAACCTAACCTAACCCAACTTAACATCTCGGCGGTAATATTTCACAGCATTCCTGGCGAGTTGGCCTCTACGTCTCCGTGGCATCTTTATATATATCAATACCGTAATATAACATAACCTAACCCAATCTAACATCTCGGCGGTAATATTTGACATCATTCCTGGCGAGTTGGCCTCTACGTTTCCGTAGCACCTTTATATACATCAATAACGTAATATAACCTTTCCTAACCCAACCTACCATCTCTGCGGTAATATTTGACAACATTCCCGGCGAGTTGGCTTCTCCGTCTCCGTGGGACCTTTATATACATCAATAACGTAATATAACCTAACCTAACCCCATCTAGCATCTCGGCGGTAATATTTGACCACATTCCTAGCTTGTTGGCCTCTACGCCTCCGTGGGATCTTTATATACTTCAATAACGTAATATAACCTAACCTAACCCAACCTAACATCCTGGCGGTAATATTTGACGACATTCCTGGCGAGTTGGCCTCTACGTTTCCGTGGGACCTTTATATACTTCAATAACGTAATATAACCTAACCTAACCCAATCTAACATCTCGGCGGTAATATTTGACCACATTCCTGGCTTGTTGGCCTCTACGTCTCCGTGAGACCTTTACATACATCTATAACGTAATATAACCTAACCTAACCCAACCTACAATCTCGGCGGTAATATTTGAAAACATTCCTGGCGAGTTGGCATCTACGTCTCCGTGGGACCTTTATATACTTCAATAACGTAATATAACCTAACCTAACCCAACTTAACATCTGGGCGGTAATATTTCACAGCATTCCTGGCGAGTTGGCCTCTACGTCTCCGTGGCATCTTTATATATATCAATACCGTAATATAACATAACCTAACCCAATCTAACATCTCGGCGGTAATACTTGACATCATTCCTGGCGAGTTGGCCTCTACGTTTCCGTTGGACCATTATATACATCAATAACGTCATATAACCTAACCTAACCCAACCTACCATCTCTGCGGTAATATTTGACAACATTCCCGGCGAGTTGGCTTCTCCGTCTCCGTGGGACCTTTATATACATCAATAACGTAATATAACCTAACCTAACCCAATCTAGCATCTCGGCGGTAATATTTGACCACATTCCTAGCTTGTTGGCCTCTACGCCTCCGTGGGATCTTTATATACTTCAATAACGTAATATAACCTAACCTAACCCAACCTAACATCTTGGCGGTAATATCTGACGACATTCCTGGCGAGTTGGACTCTACGTTTCCGTGGGACCTTTATATACTTCAATAACGTAATATAACCTAACCTAACCCAATCTAACATCTCGGCGGTAATATTTGACAACATTCCTGGCGAGTTGGCCTCTACGTCTCCGTTTGACCTTCATATACATCAATAACGTAATCTAACCTAACATAACCCAACCTAACATCTCGGCTGTAATATTTGACAACATTCCTGGCGAGTTGGCCTCTACGTCTCCGTGGGTTCTTTATATATATCAATAACGTAATATAACATAACCTAACCCAATCTAACATCTCGGCGGTAATATTTGACATCATTCCTGGTGAGTTGGCCTCTACGTCTCCGTGGGACCTTTATATACATCAATAACGTAATATAACCTAACCTAACCCAACGTAACATCTCGGCGGTAATATTTGACCACATTCCTGGCTTGTTGGCCTCTACGTCTCCGTGAGACCTTTATATACATCTATAACGTAATATAACCTAACCTAACCCAACCTACAATCTCGGCGGTAATATTTGAAAACATTCCTGGCGAGTTGGCATCCACGTCTCCGTGGGACCTTTATATACTTCAATAACGTAATATAACCTAACCTAACCCAACTTAACATCTCGGCGGTAATATTTCACAGCATTCCTGGCGAGTTGGCCTCTACGTCTCCGTGGCATCTTTATATATATCAATACCGTAATATAACATAACCTAACCCAATCTAACATCTCGGCGGTAATATATGACATCATTCCTGGCGAGTTGGCCTCTACGTTTCCGTAGGACCTTTATATACATCAATAACGTAATATAACCTAACCTAACCCAACCTACCATCTCTGCGGTAATATTTGACAACATTCCCGGCGAGTTGGCTTCTCCGTCTCCGTGGGACCTTTATATACATCAATAACGTAATATAACCTAACCTAACCCAATCTAGCATCTCGGCGGTAATATTTGACCACATTCCTAGCTTGTTGGCCTCTACGCCTCCGTGGGATCTTTATATACTTCAATAACGTAATATAACCTAACCTAACACAACCTACCATCTCTGCGGTAATATCTGACGACATTCCTGGCGATTTGGCCTCTACGTTTCCGTGGGACCTTTATATACTTCAATAACGTAATATAACCTAACCTAACCCTATCTAACATCTCGGCGGTAATATTTGACAACATTCCTGCCGAGTTGGCCTCTACGTCTCCGTTTGACCTTCATATACATCAATAACGTAATCTAACCTAACATAACCCAACCTAACATCTCGGCTGTAATATTTGACAACATTCCTGGCGAGTTGGCCTCTACGTCTCCGTGGGTTCTTTATATATATCAATAACGTAATATAACATAACCTAACCCAATCCAACATCTCGGCGGTAATATTTGACATCATTCCTGGCGAGTTGACCTCTACGTCTCCGTGGGACCTTTACATACATCAATAACGTAATATAACCTAACCTAACCCAACCTAACATCTCGGCGGTAATATTTGACAACATTCCTGGCGAGTTGGCTTCTCCGTCCCCGTGGGACCTTTATATACATCAATAACGTAATATAACCTAACCTAACCCAACCTACCTTCTCGGCGGTAATATTTGAAAACATACCTGGCGAGGTGGCCTCTACGTCTCCGTGGGACCTTTATATACTTCAATAACGTAATATAACCTAACCTAACCCAACTTAACATCTCGGCGGTAATATTTCACAGCATTCCTGGCGAGTTGGCCTCTACGTCTCCGTGGCATCTTTATGTATATCAATACCGTAATATAACATAACCTAACCCAATCTAACATCTCGGCGGTAATATTTTACATCATTCCTGGCGAGTTGGCCTCTACGTTTCCGTAGGACCTTTATATACATCAATAACGTAATATAACCTAACCTAACCCAACCTACCATCTCTGCGGTAATATTTGACAACATTCCCGGCGAGTTGGCTTCTCCGTCTCCGTGGGACCTTTATATACATCAATAACGTAATATAACCTAACCTAACCCAACTTAACATCTCGGCGGTAATATTTCACAGCATTCCTGGCGAGTTGGCCTCTACGCCTCCGTGGGATCTTTATATACTTCAATAACGTAATATAACCTAACCTAACCCAACCTAACATCTTGGCGGTAATATCTGACGACATTCCTGGCGAGTTGGCCTCTACGTTTCCGTGGGACCTTTATATACTTCAATAACGTAATATAACCTAACCTAACCCAATCTAACTTCTCGGCGGTAATATTTTACAATATTCCTGGCGAGTTGGCCTCTACGTCTCCGTTTGACCTTCATATACATCAATAACGTAATCTAACCTAACATAACCCAACCTAACATCTCGGCTGTAATATTTGACAACATTCCTGGCGAGTTGGCCTCTACTTCTCCGTGGGTTCCTTATATATATCAATAACGTAATATAACCTAACCTAACCCAATCTAGCATCTCGGCGGTAATATTTGACCACATTCCTGGCGAGTTGGCCTCTACGTCTCCGTGGGACCTTTATATACTTCAATAACGTAATATAACCTAACCTAACCCAACCTAACATCTCGGCGGTAATATTTGACCACATTCCTGGCTTGTTGGCCTCTACGTCTCCGTGAGACCTTTATATACATCTATAACGTAATATAACCTAACCTAACCCAATCTAACATCTCGGCGGTAATATTTGACATCATTCCTGGCGAGTTGGCCTCTACGTCTCCGTGGGACCTTTATATACATCAATAACGTAATCTAACCTAACATAACCCAACCTACCATCTCTGCGGTAATATTTGACAACATTCCCGGCGAGTTGGCCTCTACGTCACCGTGGGTTCTTTATATATATCAATAACGTAATATAACATAACCTAACCCAATCTAACATCTCGGCGGTAATATTTGACATCATTCCTGGCGAGTTGGCCTCTACGTTTCCGTAGCACCTTTATATACATCAATAACGTAATATAACCTAACCTAACCCCATCTAGCATCTCGGCGGTAATATTTGACCACATTCCTAGCTTGTTGGCCTCTACGCCTCCGTGGGATCTTTATATACTTCAATAACGTAATATAACCTAACCTAACCCAACCTAACATCCTGGCGGTAATATCTGACGACATTCCTGGCGAGTTGGCCTCTACGTTTCCGTGGGACCTTTATATACTTCAATAACGTAATATAACCTAACCTAACCCAATCTAACATCTCGGCGGTAATATTTGACCACATTCCTGGCTTGTTGGCCTCTACGTCTCCGTGAGACCTTTACATACATCTATAACGTAATATAACCTAACCTAACCCAACCTACAATCTCGGCGGTAATATTTGAAAACATTCCTGGCGAGTTGGCATCTACGTCTCCGTGGGACCTTTATATACTTCAATAACGTAATATAACCTAACCTAACCCAACTTAACATCTCGGCGGTAATATTTCACAGCATTCCTGGCGAGTTGGCCTCTACGTCTCCGTGGCATCTTTATATATATCAATACCGTAATATAACATAACCTAACCCAATCTAACATCTCGGCGGTAATATTTGACATCATTCCTGGCGAGTTGGCCTCTACGTTTCCGTAGCACCTTTATATACATCAATAACGTAATATGACCTAACCTAACCCAATCTAGCATCTCGGCGGTAATATTTGACCACATTCCTAGCTTGTTGGCATCTACGCCTCCGTGGGATCTTTATATACTTCAATAACGTAATATAACCTAACCTAACCCAACCTAACATCTTGGCGGTAATATCTGACGACATTCCTGGCGAGTTGGCCTCTACGTTTCCGTGGGACCTTTATATACTTCAATAACGTAATATAACCTAACCTAACCCAATCTAACATCTCGGCGGTAATATTTGACAACATTCCTGGCGAGTTGGCCTCTACGTCTCCGTTTGACCTTCATATACATCAATAACGTAATCTAACCTAACATAACCCAACCTAACATCTCGGCTGTAATATTTGACAACATTCCTGGCGAGTTGGCCTCTACGTCTCCGTGGGTTCTTTATATATATCAATAACGTAATATAACATAACCTAACCCAATCTAACATCTCGGCGGTAATATTTGACATCATTCCTGGTGAGTTGGCCTCTACGTCTCCGTGGGACCTTTATATACATCAATAACGTAATATAACCTAACCTAACCCAACCTAACATCTCGGCGGTAATATTTGACCACATTCCTGGCTTGTTGGCCTCTACGTCTCCGTGAGACCTTTACATACATCTATAACGTAATATAACCTAACCTAACCCAACCTACAATCTCGGCGGTAATATTTGAAAACATTCCTGGCGAGTTGGCATCTACGTCTCCGTGGTACCTTTATATACTTCAATAACGTAATATAACCTAACCTAACCCAACTTAACATCTCGGCGGTAATATTTCACAGCATTCCTGGCGAGTTGGCCTCTACGTCTCCGTGGCATCTTTATATATATCAATACCGTAATATAACATAACCTAACCCAATCTAACATCTCGGCGGTAATATTTGACATCATTCCTGGCGAGTTGGCCTCTACGTTTCCGTAGCACCTTTATATACATCAATAAAGTAATATAACCTAACCTAACCCAACCTACCATCTCTGCGGTAATATTTGACAACATTCCCGGCGAGTTGGCTTCTCCGTCTCCGTGGGACCTTTATATTCATCAATAACGTAATATAACCTAACCTAACCCAATCTAACATCTCGGCGGTAATATTTTACCACATTCCTAGCTTGTTGGCCTCTACGCATCCGTGGGATCTTTATATACTTCAATAACGTAATATAACCTAACCTAACACAACCTAACATCTTGGCGGTAATATCTGACGACATTCCTGGCGAGTTGGCCTCTACGTTTCCGTGGGACCTTTATATACTTCAATAACGTAACATAACCGAACCTAACCCAATCTAACATCTCGGCGGTAATATTTGACAACATTCCTGGCGAGTTGGCCTCTACGTCTCCGTTTGACCTTCATATACATCAATAACGTAATATAACCTAACCTAACCCAACCTAACATCTCGGCGGTAATATTTGACCACATTCCTGGCTTGTTGGCCTCTACGTCTCCGTGAGACCTTTATATACATCTATAACGTAATATAACCTAACCTAACCCAACCTACAATTTCGGCGGTAATATTTGAAAACATTCCTGGCGAGTTGGCATCTACGTCTCCGTGGGACATTTATATACTTCAATAACGTAATATAACCTAACCTAACCCAACTTAACATCTCGGCGGTAATATTTCACAGCATTCCTGGCGAGTTGGCCTCTACGTCTCCGTGGCATCTTTATATATATCAATACCGTAATATAACATAACCTAACCCAATCTAACATCTCGGCGGTAATACTTGACATCATTCCTGGCGAGTTGGCCTCTACGTTTCCGTAGGACCATTATATACATCAATAACGTAATATAACCTAACCTAACCCAACCTACCATCTCGGCGGTAATATTTGACCACATTCCTAGCTTGTTGGCCTCTACGCCTCCGTGGGATCTTTATATACTTCAATAACGTAATATAACCTAACCTAACCCAACCTAACATCTTGGCGGTAATATCTGACGACATTCCTGGCGAGTTGGACTCTACGTTTCCGTGGGACCTTTATATACTTCAATAACGTAATATAACCTAACCTAACCCAATCTAACATCTCGGCGGTAATATTTGACAACATTCCTGGCGAGTTGGCCTCTACGTCTCCGTTTGACCTTCATATACATCAATAACGTAATCTAACCTAACATAACCCAACCTAACATCTCGGCTGTAATATTTGACAACATTCCTGGCGAGTTGGCCTCTACGTCTCCGTGGGTTCTTTATATATATCAATAACGTAATATAACATAACCTAACCCAATCTAACATCTCGGCGGTAATATTTGACATCATTCCTGGTGAGTTGGCCTCTACGTCTCCGTGGGACCTTTATATACATCAATAACGTAATATAACCTAACCTAACCCAATCTAACATCTCGGCGGTAATATTTTACCACATTCCTAGCTTGTTGGCCTCTACGCATCCGTGGGATCTTTATATACTTCAATAACGTAATATAACCTAACCTAACACAACCTAACATCTTGGCGGTAATATCTGACGACATTCCTGGCGAGTTGGCCTCTACGTTTCCGTGGGACCTTTATATACTTCAATAACGTAACATAACCGAACCTAACCCAATCTAACATCTCGGCGGTAATATTTGACAACATTCCTGGCGAGTTGGCCTCTACGTCTCCGTTTGACCTTCATATACATCAATAACGTAATATAACCTAACCTAACCCAACCTAACATCTCGGCGGTAATATTTGACCACATTCCTGGCTTGTTGGCCTCTACGTCTCCGTGAGACCTTTATATACATCTATAACGTAATATAACCTAACCTAACCCAACCTACAATTTCGGCGGTAATATTTGAAAACATTCCTGGCGAGTTGGCATCTACGTCTCCGTGGGACATTTATATACTTCAATAACGTAATATAACCTAACCTAACCCAACTTAACATCTCGGCGGTAATATTTCACAGCATTCCTGGCGAGTTGGCCTCTACGTCTCCGTGGCATCTTTATATATATCAATACCGTAATATAACATAACCTAACCCAATCTAACATCTCGGCGGTAATACTTGACATCATTCCTGGCGAGTTGGCCTCTACGTTTCCGTAGGACCATTATATACATCAATAACGTAATATAACCTAACCTAACCCAACCTACCATCTCGGCGGTAATATTTGACCACATTCCTAGCTTGTTGGCCTCTACGCCTCCGTGGGATCTTTATATACTTCAATAACGTAATATAACCTAACCTAACCCAACCTAACATCTTGGCGGTAATATCTGACGACATTCCTGGCGAGTTGGACTCTACGTTTCCGTGGGACCTTTATATACTTCAATAACGTAATATAACCTAACCTAACCCAATCTAACATCTCGGCGGTAATATTTGACAACATTCCTGGCGAGTTGGCCTCTACGTCTCCGTTTGACCTTCATATACATCAATAACGTAATCTAACCTAACATAACCCAACCTAACATCTCGGCTGTAATATTTGACAACATTCCTGGCGAGTTGGCCTCTACGTCTCCGTGGGTTCTTTATATATATCAATAACGTAATATAACATAACCTAACCCAATCTAACATCTCGGCGGTAATATTTGACATCATTCCTGGTGAGTTGGCCTCTACGTCTCCGTGGGACCTTTATATACATCAATAACGTAATATAACCTAACCTAACCCAACCTAACATCTCGGCGGTAATATTTGACCACATTCCTGGCTTGTTGGCCTCTACGTCTCCGTGAGACCTTTATATACATCTATAACGTAATATAACCTAACCTAACCCAACCTACAATCTCGGCGGTAATATTTGAAAACATTCCTGGCGAGTTGGCATCTACGTCTCCGTGGGACCTTTATATACTTCAATAACGTAATATAACCTAACCTAACCCAACTTAACATCTCGGCGGTAATATTTCACAGCATTCCTGGCGAGTTGGCCTCTACGTCTCCGTGGCATCTTTATATATATCAATACCGTAATATAACATAACCTAACCCAATCTAACATCTCGGCGGTAATATATGACATCATTCCTGGCGAGTTGGCCTCTACGTTTCCGTAGGACTTTTATATACATCAATAACGTAATATAACCTAACCTAACCCAACCTACCATCTCTGCGGTAATATTTGACAACATTCCCGGCGAGTTGGCTTCTCCGTCTCCGTGGGACCTTTATATACATCAATAACGTAATATAACCTAACCTAAACCAATCTAGCATCTCGGCGGTAATATTTGACCACATTCCTAGCTTGTTGGCCTCTACGCCTCCGTGGGATCTTTATATACTTCAATAACGTAATATAACCTAACCTAACACAACCTACCATCTCTGCGGTAATATCTGACGACATTCCTGGCGATTTGGCCTCTACGTTTCCGTGGGACCTTTATATACTTCAATAACGTAATATAACCTAACCTAACCCAATCTAACATCTCGGCGGTAATATTTGACAACATTCCTGGCGAGTTGGCCTCTACGTCTCCGTTTGACCTTCATATACATCAATAACGTAATCTAACCTAACATAACCCAACCTAACATCTCGGCTGTAATATTTGACAACATTCCTGGCGAGTTGGCCTCTACGTCTCCGTGGGTTCTTTATATATATCAATAACGTAATATAACCTAACCTAACCCAATCTAGCATCTCGGCGGTAATATTTGACCACATTCCTGGCGAGTTGGCCTCTACGTCTCCGTGGGACCTTTATATACTTCAATAACGTAATATAACCTAACCTAACCCAACCTAACATCTCGGCGGTAATATTTGACCACATTCCTGGCTTGTTGGCCTCTACGTCTCCGTGAGACCTTTATATACATCTATAACGTAATATAACCTAACCTAACCCAATCTAACATCTCGGCGGTAATATTTGACATCATTCCTGGCGAGTTGGCCTCTACGTTTCCGTAGCACCTTTATATACATCAATAACGTAATATAACCTAACCTAACCCAACCTACCATCTCTGCGGTAATATTTGTCAACATTCCCGGCGAGTTGGCTTCTCCGTCTCCGTGGGACCTTTATATACATCAATAACGTAATATAACCTAACCTAACCCAATCTAGCATCTCGGCGGTAATATTTGACCACATTCCTAGCTTGTTGGCCTCTACGCCTCCGTGGGATCTTTATATACTTCAATAACGTAATATAACCTAACCTAACACAACCTAACATCTTGGCGGTAATATCTGACGACATTCCTGGCGAGTTGGCCTCTACGTTTCCGTGGGACCTTTATATACTTCAATAACGTAATATAACCTAACCTAACCCAATCTAACATCTCGGCGGTAATATTTGACCACATTCCTGGATTGTTGGCCTCTACGTCTCCGTGAGACCTTTATATACATCTATAACGTAATATAACCTAACCTAACCCAACCTACAATCTCGGCGGTAATATTTGAAAACATTCCTGGCGAGTTGGCATCTACGTCTCCGTGGGACCTTTATATACTTCAATAACGTAATATAACCTAACCTAACCCAACTTAACATCTCGGCGGTAATATTTCACAGCATTCCTGGCGAGTTGGCCTCTACGTCTCCGTGGCATCTTTATATATATCAATACCGTAATATAACATAACCTAACCCAATCTAACATCTCGGCGGTAATATTTGACATCATTCCTGGCGAGTTGGCCTCTACGTTTCCGTAGCACCTTTATATACATCAATAACGTAATATAACCTTTCCTAACCCAACCTACCATCTCTGCGGTAATATTTGACAACATTCCCGGCGAGTTGGCTTCTCCGTCTCCGTGGGACCTTTATATACATCAATAACGTAATATAACCTAACCTAACCCCATCTAGCATCTCGGCGGTAATATTTGACCACATTCCTAGCTTGTTGGCCTCTACGCCTCCGTGGGATCTTTATATACTTCAATAACGTAATATAACCTAACCTAACCCAACCTAACATCCTGGCGGTAATATCTGACGACATTCCTGGCGAGTTGGCCTCTACGTTTCCGTGGTACCTTTATATACTTCAATAACGTAATATAACCTAACCTAACCCAATCTAACATCTCGGCGGTAATATTTGACCACATTCCTGGCTTGTTGGCCTCTACGTCTCCGTGAGACCTTTACATACATCTATAACGTAATATAACCTAACCTAACCCAACCTACAATCTCGGCGGTAATATTTGAAAACATTCCTGGCGAGTTGGCATCTACGTCTCCGTGGGACCTTTATATACTTCAATAACGTAATATAACCTAACCTAACCCAACTTAACATCTCGGCGGTAATATTTCACAGCATTCCTGGCGAGTTGGCCTCTACGTCTCCGTGGCATCTTTATATATATCAATACCGTAATATAACATAACCTAACCCAATCTAACATCTCGGCGGTAATATTTGACAACATTCCTGGCGAGTTGGCCTCTACGTTTCCGTAGCACCTTTATATACATCAATAACGTAATATGACCTAACCTAACCCAATCTAGCATCTCGGCGGTAATATTTGACCACATTCCTAGCTTGTTGGCATCTACGCCTCCGTGGGATCTTTATATACTTCAATAACGTAATATAACCTAACCTAACCCAACCTAACATCTTGGCGGTAATATCTGACGACATTCCTGGCGAGTTGGCCTCTACGTTTCCGTGGGACCTTTATATACTTCAATAACGTAATATAACCTAACCTAACCCAATCTAACATCTCGGCGGTAATATTTGACAACATTCCTGGCGAGTTGGCCTCTACGTCTCCGTTTGACCTTCATATACATCAATAACGTAATCTAACCTAACATAACCCAACCTAACATCTCGGCTGTAATATTTGACAACATTCCTGGCGAGTTGGCCTCTACGTCTCCGTGGGTTCTTTATATATATCAATAACGTAATATAACATAACCTAACCCAATCTAACATCTCGGCGGTAATATTTGACATCATTCCTGGTGAGTTGGCCTCTACGTCTCCGTGGGACCTTTATATACATCAATAACGTAATATAACCTAACCTAACCCAACCTAACATCTCGGCGGTAATATTTGATCACATTCCTGGCTTGTTGGCCTCTACGTCTCCGTGAGACCTTTATATACATCTATAACGTAATATAACCTAACCTAACCCAACCTACAATCTCGGCGGTAATATTTGAAAACATTCCTGGCGAGTTGGCATCTACGTCTCCGTGGGACCTTTATATACTTCAATAACGTAATATAACCTAACCTAACCCAACTTAACATCTCGGCGGTAATATTTCACAGCATTCCTGACGAGTTGGCCTCTACGTCTCCGTGGCATCTTTATATATATCAATACCGTAATATAACATAACCTAACCCAATCTAACATCTCGGCGGTAATATTTGACATCATTCCTGGCGAGTTGGCCTCTACGTTTCCGTAGCACCTTTATATACATCAATAACGTAATATAACCTAACCTAACCCAACCTACCATCTCTGCGGTAATATTAGACAACATTCCCGGCGAGTTGGCTTCTCCGTCTCCGTGGGACCTTTATATTCATCAATAACGTAATATAACCTAACCTAACCCAATCTAGCATCTCGGCGGTAATATTTGACCACATTCCTAGCTTGTTGGCCTCTACGCCTCCGTGGGATCTTTATATACTTCAATAACGTAATATAACCTAACCTAACACAACCTAACATCTTGGCGGTAATATCTGACGACATTCCTGGCGAGTTGGCCTCTACGTTTCCGTGGGACCTTTATATACTTCAATAACGTAACATAACCTAACCTAACCCAATCTAACGTCTCGGCTGTAATATTTGACAACATTCCTGGCGAGTTGGCCTCTACGTCTCCGTGGGTTCTTTATATATATCAATAACGTAATATAACATAACCTAACCCAATCCAACATCTCGGCGGTAATATTTGACATCATTCCTGGCGAGTTGGCCTCTACGTCTCCGTGGGACCTTTATATACATCAATAACGTAATATAACCTAACCTAACCCAACCTAACATCTCGGCGGTAATATTTGACAACATTCCTGGCGAGTTGGCTTCTCCGTCCCCGTGGGACCTTTATATACATCAATAACGTAATATAACCTAACCTAACCCAACCTACCTTCTCGGCGGTAATATTTGAAAACATACCTGGCGAGGTGGCCTCTACGTCTCCGTGGGACCTTTATATACTTCAATAACGTAATATAACCTAACCTAACCCAATCTAACATCTCGGCGGTAATATTTGACATCATTCCTGGTGAGTTGGCCTCTACGTCTCCGTGGGACCTTTATATACATCAATAACGTAATATAACCTAACCTAACCCAACCTAACATCTCGGCGGTAATATTTGACCACATTCCTGGCTTGTTGGCCTCTACGTCTCCGTGAGACCTTTATATACATCTATAACGTAATATAACCTAACCTAACCCAACCTACAGTCTCGGCGGTAATATTTGAAAACATTCCTGGCGAGTTGGCATCTACGTCTCCGTGGGACCTTTATATACTTCAATAACGTAATATAACCTAACCTAACCCAACTTAACATCTCGGCGGTAATATTTCACAGCATTCCTGGCGAGTTGGCCTCTACGTCTCCGTGGCATCTTTATATATATCAATACCGTAATATAACATAACCTAACCCAATCTAACATCTCGGCGGTAATATTTGACATCATTCCTGGCGAGTTGGCCTCTACGTTTCCGTAGCACCTTTATATACATCAATAACGTAATATAACCTAACCTAACCCAACCTACCATCTCTGCGGTAATATTTGACAACATTCCCGGCGAGTTGGCTTCTCCGTCTCCGTGGGACCTTTATATTCATCAATAACGTAATATAACCTAACCTAACCCAATCTAGCATCTCGGCGGTAATATTTGACCACATTCCTAGCTTGTTGGCCTCTACGCCTCCGTGGGATCTTTATATACTTCAATAACGTGATATAACCTAACCTAACACAACCTAACATCTTGGCGGTAATATCTGACGACATTCCTGGCCAGTAGGCCTCTACGTTTCCGTGGGACCTTTATATACTTCAATAACGTAATATAACCTAACCTAACCCAATCTAACATCTCGGCGGTAATATTTGACAACATTCCTGGCGAGTTGGCCTCTACGTTTCCGTTTGACCTTCATATACATCAATAACGTAATCTAACCTAACATAACCCAACCTAACATCTCGTCTGTAATATTTGACAACATTCCTGGCGAGTTGGCCTCTACGTCTCCGTGGGTTCTTTATATATATCAATAACGTAATATAACATAACCTAACCCAATCTAACATCTCGGCGGTAATATTTGACATCATTCCTGGCGAGTTGGCCTCTACGTTTCCGTAGCACCTTTATATACATCAATAACGTAATATAACCTAACCTAACCCAATCTAGCATCTCGGCGGTAATATTTGACCACATTCCTGGCTTGTTGGCCTCTACGTCTCCGTGAGACCTTTATATTCATCTATAACGTAATATAACCTAACCTAACCCAACCGACAATCTCGGCGGTAATATTGGAAAACATTCCTGGCGAGTTGGCCTCTACGTCTCCGTGGGACCTTTATATACATCAATAACGTAATATAACCTAACCTAACCCAACCTAACATCTCGGCGGTAATATTTGACAACATTCCTGGCGAGTTGGCTTCTCCGTCCCCGTGGGACCTTTATATACATCAATAACGTAATATAACCTAACCTAACCCAACCTACCTTCTCGGCGGTAATATTTGAAAACATACCTGGCGAGGTGGCCTCTACGTCTCCGTGGGACCTTTATATACTTCAATAACGTAATATAACCTAACCTAACCCAACTTAACATCTCGGCGGTAATATTTCACAGCATTCCTGGCGAGTTGGCCTCTACGTCTCCGTTTGACCTTCATATACATCAATAACGTAATATAACCTAACCTAACCCAACCTAACATCTCGGCGGTAATATTTGACAACATTCCTGGCGAGTTGGCTTCTCCGTCCCCGTGGGAGCTTTATATACATCAATAACGTAATATAACCTAACCTAACCCAACCTACCTTCTCGGCGGTAATATTTGAAAACATACCTGGCGAGGTGGCCTCTACGTCTCCGTGGGATATTTATATACATCAATAACGTAATATAAGCTAGCCTAACCCAATCTAACATCTCGGCGGTAATATTTGATCACATTCCTGGCTTGTTGGCCTCTACGTCTCCGCGAGACCTTTATATACATCTATAACGTAATATAACCTAACCTAACCCAACCTACAATCTCGGCGGTAATATTTGAAAACATTCCTGGCGAGTTGGCATCTACGTCTCCGTGGGACCTTTATATACTTCAATAACGTAATATAACCTAACCTAACCCAACTTAACATCTCGGCGGTAATATTTCACAGCATTCCTGGCGAGTTGGCCTCTACGTCTCCGTGGCATATTTATATATATCAATACCGTAATATAACATAACCTAACCCAATCTAACATCTCGGCGGTAATATTTGACATCATTCCTGGCGAGTTGGCCTCTACGTTTCCGTAGCACCTTTATATACATCAATAACGTAATATAACCTAACCTAACCCAACCTACCATCTCTGCGGTAATATTAGACAACATTCCCGGCGAGTTGGCTTCTCCGTCTCCGTGGGACCTTTATATTCATCAATAACGTAATATAACCTAACCTAACCCAATCTAGCATCTCGGCGGTAATATTTGACCACATTCCTAGCTTGTTGGCCTCTACGCCTCCGTGGGATCTTTATATACTTCAATAACGTAATATAACCTAACCTAACACAACCTAACATCTTGGCGGTAATATCTGACGACATTCCTGGCGAGTTGGCCTCTACGTTTCCGTGGGACCTTTATATACTTCAATAACGTAACATAACCTAACCTAACCCAATCTAACGTCTCGGCTGTAATATTTGACAACATTCCTGGCGAGTTGGCCTCTACGTCTCCGTGGGTTCTTTATATATATCAATAACGTAATATAACATAACCTAACCCAATCCAACATCTCGGCGGTAATATTTGACATCATTCCTGGCGAGTTGGCCTCTACGTCTCCGTGGGACCTTTATATACATCAATAACGTAATATAACCTAACCTAAGCCAACCTAACATCTCGGCGGTAATATTTGACAACATTCCTGGCGAGTTGGCTTCTCCGTCCCCGTGGGACCTTTATATACATCAATAACGTAATATAACCTAACCTAACCCAACCTACCTTCTCGGCGGTAATATTTGAAAACATACCTGGCGAGGTGGCCTCTACGTCTCCGTGGGACCTTTATATACTTCAATAACGTAATATAACCTAACCTAACCCAATCTAACATCTCGGCGGTAATATTTGACATCATTCCTGGTGAGTTGGCCTCTACGTCTCCGTGGGACCTTTATATACATCAATAACGTAATATAACCTAACCTAACCCAACCTAACATCTCGGCGGTAATATTTGACCACATTCCTGGCTTGTTGGCCTCTACGTCTCCGTGAGACCTTTATATACATCTATAACGTAATATAACCTAACCTAACCCAACCTACAGTCTCGGCGGTAATATTTGAAAACATTCCTGGCGAGTTGGCCTCTACGTCTCCGTTTGACCTTCATATACATCAATAACGTAATCTAACCTAACATAACCCAACCTAACATCTCGGCTGTAATATTTGACAACATTCCTGGCGAGTTGGCCTCTACGTCTCCGTGGGTTCTTTATATATATCAATAACGTAATATAACATAACCTAACCCAATCTAACATCTCGGCGGTAATATTTGACATCATTCCTGGCGAGTTGGCCTCTACGTTTCCGTAGCACCTTTATATACATCAATAACGTAATATAACCTAACCTAACCCAATCTAGCATCTCGGCGGTAATATTTGACCACATTCCTAGCTTGTTGGCCTCTACGCCTCCGTGGGATCTTTATATACTTCAATAACGTAATATAACCTAACCTAACCCAACCTAACATCTTGGCGGTAATATCTGACGACATTCCTGGCGAGTTGGCCTCTACGTTTCCGTGGGACCTTTATATACTTCAATAACGTAATATAACCTAACCTAACCCAATCTAACATCTCGGCGGTAATATTTGACAACATTCCTGGCGAGTTGGCCTCTACGTCTTCGTGGGACCTTTATATACATCAATAACGTAATATAACTTAACCTAACCCAACCTAACATCTCCGCGGTAATATTTGACAACATACCTGGCGATTTGGCCTCTATGCCTCGGTGGGCCCTTCATATACATCAATAACAAAAATATAACCTAACCTAAGTCAACCTATCATCTCGGCGATAATATTTGACAAGATTCCTGGCGAGTTGGCCTCTACGTCTCCGTGGGACCTTTATATACATCAATAACGTAATATAACCTAACCTAACCCAACCTAACATCTCGGCGGTAATATTTGACAACATTCCTGGCGAGTTGGCTTCTCCGTCCCCGTGGGACCTTTATATACATCAATAACGTAATATAACCTAACCTAACCCAACCTACTTTCTCGGCGGTAATATTTGAAAACATACCTGGCGAGGTGGCCTCTA
This sequence comes from Xylocopa violacea, assembly GCA_963969225.1. Lineage (NCBI taxonomy): Eukaryota > Metazoa > Arthropoda > Insecta > Hymenoptera > Apidae > Xylocopa > Xylocopa violacea. The sequence continues at coordinate 6,047,742 of CAXAJV010000001.1, forward strand.
CGTCTCCGTGGGACCTTTATATACTTCAATAACGTAATATAACCTAACCTAACCCAATCTAACATCCCGGCGGTAATATTTGACAACATTCCTGGCGAGTTGGCCTCTACGTCTCCGTTTGACCTTCATATACATCAATAACGTAATATAACCTAACCTAACCCAACCTAACATCTCGGCGGTAATATTTGACAACATTCCTGGCGAGTTGGCTTCTCCGTCCCCGTGGGACCTTTATATACATCAATAACGTAATATAACCTAACCTAACCCAACCTACCTTCTCGGCGGTAATATTTGAAAACATACCTGGCGAGGTGGCCTCTACGTCTCCGTGGGATATTTATATACATCAATAACGTAATATAACCTAACCTAACACAACCTAACATCTTGGCGGTAATATCTGACGACATTCCTGGCGAGTTGGCCTCTACGTTTCCGTGGGACCTTTATATACTTCAATAACGTAACATAACCTAACCTAACCCAATCTAACATCTCGGCGGTAATATTTGACAACATTCCTGGCGAGTTGGCCTCTACGTCTCCGTTTGACCTTCATATACATCAATAACGTAATATAACCTAACCTAACCCAACCTAACATCTCGGCGGTAATATTTGACCACATTTCTGGCGAGTTGGCCTCTACGTTTCCGTAGCACCTTTATATACATCAATAACGTAATATAACCTAACCTAACCCAACCTACCATCTCTGCGGTAATATTTGACAACATTCCCGGCGAGTTGGCTTCTCCGTCTCCGTGGGACCTTTATATTCATCAATAACGTAACATAACCTAACCTAACCCAATCTAACATCTCGGCGGTAATATTTGACAACATTCCTGGCGAGTTGGCCTCTACGTCTCCGTTTGACCTTCATATACATCAATAACGTAATATAACCTAACCTAACCCAACCTAACATCTCGGCGGTAATATTTAACCACATTCCTGGATTGTTGGCCTCTACGTCTCTGTGAGACCTTTATATACATCTATAACGTAATATAACCTAACCTAACCCAACCTACAATTTCGGCGGTAATATTTGAAAACATTCCTGGCGAGTTGGCATCTACGTCTCCGTGGGACCTTTATATACTTCAATAACGTAATATAACCTAACCTAACCCAACTTAACATCTCGGCGGTAATATTTCACAGCATTCCTGGCGAGTTGGCCTCTACGTCTCCGTGGCATCTTTATATATATCAATACCGTAATATAACATAACCTAACCCAATCTAACATCTCGGCGGTAATATTTGACATCATTCCTGGCGAGTTGGCCTCTACGTCTCCGTGGGTTCTTTATATATATCAATAACGTAATATAACATAACCTAACCCAATCCAACATCTCGGCGGTAATATTTGACATCATTCCTGGCGAGTTGGCCTCTACGTCTCCGTGGGACCTTTATATACATCAATAACGTAATATAACCTAACCTAACCCAACCTAACATCTCGGCGGTAATATTTGACAACATTCCTGGCGAGTTGGCTTCTCCGTCCCCGTGGGACCTTTATATACATCAATAACGTAATATAACCTAACCTAACCCAACCTACCTTCTCGGCGGTAATATTTGAAAACATACCTGGCGAGGTGGCCTCTACGTCTCCGTGGGATATTTATATACATCAATAACGTAATATAAGCTAGCCTAACCCAATCTAACATCTCCGCGGTAATATTTGACAACATACCTGGCGATTTGGCCTCTATGTCTCGGTGGGCCCTTCATATACATCAATAACAAAAATATAACCTAACCTAAATCAACCTATCATCTCGGCGATAATATTTGACAAGATTCCTGGCGAGTTGGCCTCTACGTCCCCGTGGGACCTTTATATACATCAATAACATAATATAAGCTAGCCTAACCCAATCTAACGTCTCGGCGGTAATATTTGACCACATTCCTGGCTTGTTGGCCTCTACGACTCCGTGGGACCTTTATATACTTCAATAACGTAATATAACTTAACCTAACCCAATCTAGCATCTCGGCGGTAATATTTGACAACATTCCTGGCGAGTTGGCTTCTCCGTCCCCGTGGGACCTTTATATACATCAATAACGTAATCTAACCTAACCTAACCCAACCTAACATCTCGGCGGTAATATTTGACAACATTCCTGGCGAGTTGGCTTCTCCGTCCCCGTGGGACCTTTATATACATCAATAACGTAATATAACCTAACCTAACCCAACCTACCTTCTCGGCGGTAATATTTGAAAACATACCTGGCGAGGTGGCCTCTACGTCTCCGTGGGATACTTATATACATCAATAACGTAATATAAGCTAGCCTAACCCAATCTAACATCTCGGCGGTAATATTTGATCACATTCCTGGCGAGTTGGCCTCTACGTCTTCGTTGGACCTTTATATACATCAATAACGTAATATAACTTAACCTAACCCAACCTAACATCTCCGCGGTAATATTTGACAACATACCTGGCGATTTGGCCTCTACGTCTCGGTGGGCCCTTCATATACATCAATAACAAAAATATAACCTAACGTAATCAACCTATCATCTCGGCGATAATATTTGACAAGATTCCTGGCGAGTTGGCCTCTACGTCTCCGTGGGATCTTTATATACGTCTATAACGTAATATAACATAACCTAACCCAATCTAACATCTCGGCGGTAATATTTGACGACATTCCTGGCGAGTTGGCCTCTACGACTCCGTGGGACCTTTATATACTTCAATAACGTAATATAACTTAACCTAACCCAATCTAGCATCTCGGCGGTAATATTTGACAACATTCCTGGCGAGTTGGCCTCTACGTCTCCGTGAGACCTTTATATACATCTATAACGTAATATAACCTAACCTAACCCAACCTACAATCTCGGCGGTAATATTTGAAAACATTCCTGGCGAGTTGGCATCTACGTCTCCGTGGGACCTTTATATACTTCAATAACGTAATATAACCTAACCTAACCCAACTTAACATCTCGGCGGTAATATTTCACAGCATTCCTGGCGAGTTGGCCTCTACGTCTCCGAGGCATCTTTATATATATCAATACCGTAATATAACATAACCTAACCCAACCTAACATCTCGGCGGTAATATTTGACCACATTCCTGGCTTGTTGGCCTCTACGTCTCCGTGAGACCTTTATATACATCTATAACGTAATATAACCTAACCTAACCCAACCTACAATTTCGGCGGTAATATTTGAAAACATTCCTGGCGAGTTGGCATCTACGTCTCCGTGGGACCTTTATATACTTCAATAACGTAATATAACATAACCTAACCCAACTTAACATCTCGGCGGTAATATTTCACAGCATTCCTGGCGAGTTGGCCTCTACGTCTCCGTGGCATCTTTATATATATCAATACCGTAATATAACATAACCTATCCCAATCTAACATCTCGGCGGTAATATTTGACATCATTCCTGGCGAGTTGGCCTCTACGTTTCCGTAGCACCTTTATATACATCAATAACGTAATATAACCTAACCTAACCCAATCTAGCATCTCGGCGGTAATATTTGACCACATTCCTAGCTTGTTGGCCTCTACGCCTCCGTGGGATCTTTATATACTTCAATAACGTAATATAACCTAACCTAACCCAACCTAACATCTTGGCGGTAATATCTGACGACATTCCTGGCGAGTTGGCCTCTACGTTTCCGTGGGACCTTTATATACTTCAATAACGTAATATAACCTAACCTAACCCAATCTAACATCTCGGCGGTAATATTTGACAACATTCCTGGCGAGTTGGCCTCTACGTCTCCGTTTGACCTTCATATACATCAATAACGTAATCTAACCTAACATAACCCAACCTAACATCTCGGCTGTAATATTTGACAACATTCCTGGCGAGTTGGCCTCTACGTCTCAGTGGGTTCTTTATATATATCAATAACGTAATATAACATAACCTAACCCAATCCAACATCTCGGCGGTAATATTTGACATCATTCCTGGCGAGTTGGCCTCTACGTCTCCGTGGGACCTTTATATACATCAATAACGTAGTATAACCTAACCTAACCCAACCTAACATCTCGGCGGTAATATTTGACAACATTCCTGGCGAGTTGGCTTCTCCGTCCCCGTGGGACCTTTATATACATCAATAACGTAATATAACCTAACCTAACCCAACCTACCTTCTCGGCGGTAATATTTGAAAACATACCTGGCCAGGTGGCCTCTACGTCTCCGTGGGACCTTTATATACTTCAATAACGTAATATAACCTAACCTAACCCAATCTAACATCTCGGCCGTAATATTTGACATCATTCCTGGTGAGTTGGCCTCTACGTCTCCGTGGGACCTTTATATACATCAATAACGTAATATAACCTAACCTAACCCAACCTAACATCTCGGCGGTAATATTTGACCACATTCCTGGCTTGTTGGCCTCTACGTCTCCGTGAGACCTTTATATACATCTATAACGTAATATAACCTAACCTAACCCAACCTACAGTCTCGGCGGTAATATTTGAAAACATTCCTGGCGAGTTGGCATCTACGTCTCCGTGGGACCTTTATATACTTCAATAACGTAATATAACCTAACCTAACCCAACTTAACATCTCGGCGGTAATATTTCACAGCATTCCTGGCGAGTTGGCCTCTACGTCTCCGTGGCATCTTTATATATATCAATACCGTAATATAACATAACCTAACCCAATCTAACATCTCGGCGGTAATATTTGACATCATTCCTGGCGAGTTGGCCTCTACGTTTCCGTAGCACCTTTATATACATCAATAACGTAATATAACCTAACCTAACCCAACCTACCATCTCTGCGGTAATATTTGACAACATTCCCGGCGAGTTGGCTTCTCCGTCACCGTGGGACCTTTATATTCATCAATAAAGTAATATAACCTAACCTAACCCGATCTAGCATCTCGGCGGTAATATTTGACCACATTCCTAGCTTGTTGGCCTCTACGCCTCCGTGGGATCTTTATATACTTCAATAACGTAATATAACCTAACCTAACACAACCTAACATCTTGGCGGTAATATCTGACGACATTCCTGGCGAGTTGGCCTCTACGTTTCCGTGGGACCTTTATATACTTCAATAACGTAATATAACCTAACCTAACCCAATCTAACATCCCGGCGGTAATATTTGACAACATTCCTGGCGAGTTGGCCTCTACGTCTCCGTTTGACCTTCATATACATCAATAACGTAATCTAACCAAACATAACCCAACCTAACATCTCGGCTGTAATATTTGACAACATTCCTGGCGAGTTGGCCTCTACGTCTCCGTGGGTTCTTTATATATATCAATAACGTAATATAACATAACCTAACCCAATCTAACATCTCGGCGGTAATATTTGACATCATTCCTGGCGAGTTGGCCTCTACGTCTCCGTGGGACATTTATATACATCAATAACGTAATATAACCTAACCTAACCCAACCTAACATCTCGGCGGTAATATTTGACAACATTCCTGGCGAGTTGGCTTCTCCGTCCCCGTGGGACCTTTATATACATCAATAACGTAATATAACCTAACCTAACCCAACCTACCTTCTCGGCGGTAATATTTGAAAACATACCTGGCGAGGTGGCCTCTACGTCTCCGTGGGATATTTATATACATCAATAACGTAATATAAGCTAGCCTAACCCAATCTAACATCTCGGCGGTAATATTTGATCACATTCCTGGCGAGTTGGCCTCTACGTCTTCGTGGGACCTTTATATACATCAATAACGTAATATAACTTAACCTAATCCAACCTAACATCTCCGCGGTAATATTTGACAACATACCTGGCGATTTGGCCTCTACCTCTCGGTGGGCCCTTCATATACATCAATAACAAAAATATAACCTAACCTAAATCAACCTATCATCTCGGCGATAATATTTGACAAGATTCCTGGCGAGTTGGCCTCTACGTCTCCGTCGGATCTTTATATACGTCTATAACGTAATATAACATAACCTAACCCAATCTAACATCTCGGCGGTAATATTTGACGACATTCCTGGCGAGTTGGCCTCTACGTTTCCGTGGGACCTTTATATACTTCAATAACGTAATATAACCTAACCTAACCCAACCTAACATCTCGGCGATAATATTTGACAAGATTCCTGGCGAGTTGGCCTCTAGGTCTACGTGGGATCTTTATATACATCAATAACGTAATATAACATAACCTAACCCAATCTAGCATCTCGGCGGTAATATTTGACCACATTCCTCGCTTGTTGGCCTCTACGTCTCCGTGAGACCTTTATATACATCTATAACGAAATATAACCTAACCTAACGCAACCTAACATCTCGGCGGTAATATTTGAAATCATTCCTGGCGAGTTGGCATCTACGTCTCCGTGGGACCTTTATATACATCAATAACGTAATATAACCTAACCTAACCCAACCCAACATCTCGGCGGTAATATTTGACAACATTCCTGGCGAGTTGGCCTCTACGTCTCCGTTTGACCTTCATATACATCAATAACGTAATCTAACCTAACATAACCCAACCTAACATCTCGGCTGTAATATTTGACAACATTCCTGGCGAGTTGGCATCTACGTCTCCGTGGGTTCTTTATATATATCAATAACGTAATATAATATAACCTAACCCAATCTAACATCTCGGCGGTAATATTTGACATCATTCCTGGCGAGTTGGCTTCTACGTCTCCGTGGGACCTTTATATACATCAATAACGTAATATAACCTAACCTAACCCAACCTAACATCTCGGCGGTAATATTTGACAACATTCCTGGCGAGTTGGCTTCTCCGTCCCCGTGGGACCTTTATATACATCAATAACGTAATATAACCTAACCTAACCCAACCTACCTTCTCGGCGGTAATATTTGAGAACATACCTGGCGAGTTGGCCTCTACGTCTCCGTGGCTTCTTTATATATATCAATAACGTAATATAATATAACCTAACCCAATCTAACATCTCGGCGGTAATATTTGACATCATTCCTGGCGAGTTGGCTTCTACGTCTCCGTGGGACCTTTATATACATCAATAACGTAACATAACCTAACCTAACCCAATCTAACATCTCGGCGGTAATATTTGACAACATTCCTGGCGAGTTGGCCTCTACGTCTCCGTTTGACCTTCATATACATCAATAACGTAATATAACCTAACCTAACCCAACCTAACATCTCGGCGGTAATATTTGACCACATTTCTGGCGAGTTGGCCTCTACGTTTCCGTAGCACCTTTATATACATCAATGACGTAATATAACCTAACCTAACCCAACCTACCATCTCTGCGGTAATATTTGACAACATTCCCGGCGAGTTGGCTTCTCCGTCTCCGTGGGACCTTTATATACTTCAATAACGTAATATAACCTAACCTAACCCAACTTAACATCTCGGCGGTAATATTTCACAGCATTCCTGGCGAGTTGGCCTCTACGTCTCCGTGGCATCTTTATATATATCAATACCGTAATATAACATAACCTAACCCAATCTAACATCTCGGCGGTAATATTTGACATCATTCCTGGCGAGTTGGCCTCTACGTCTCCGTGGGTTCTTTATATATATCAATAACGTAATATAACATAACCTAACCCAATCCAACATCTCGGCGGTAATATTTGACATCATTCCTGGCGAGTTGGCCTCTACGTCTCCGTGGGACCTTTATATACATCAATAACGTAATATAACCTAACCTAACCCAACCTAACATCTCGGCGGTAATATTTGACAACATTCCTGGCGAGTTGGCTTCTTCGTCCCCGTGGGACCTTTATATACTTCAATAACGTAATATAACCTAACCTAACCCAACCTACCTTCTCGGCGGTAATATTTGAAAACATACCTGGCGAGGTGGCCTCTACGTCTCCGTGGGATATTTATATTCATCAATAACGTAATATAAGCTAGCCTAACCCAATCTAACATCTCGGCGGTAATATTTGATCACATTCCTGGCGAGATGGCCTCTACGCCTTCGTGGGACCTTTATATACATCAATAACGTAATATAACTTAACCTAACCCAACCTAACATCTCCGCGGTAATATTTGACAACATACCTGGCGATTTGGCCTCTATGTCTCGGTGGGCCCTTCATATACATCAATAACAAAAATATAACCTAACCTAAATCAACCTATCATCTCGGCGATAATATTTGACAAGATTCCTGGCGAGTTGGCCTCTACGTCTCCGTGGGATCTTTATATACGTCTATAACGTAATATAACATAACCTAACCCAATCTAACATCTCGGCGGTAATATTTGACGACATTCCTGGCGAGTTGGCCTCTACGTTTCCGTGGGACCTTTATATACTTCAATAACGTAATATAACCTAACCTAACCCAACCTAACATCTCGGCGATAATATTTGACAAGATTCCTGGCGAGTTGGCCTCTAGGTCTCCGTGGGATCTTTATTTACATCAATAACGTAATATAACATAACCTAACCCAATCTAGCATCTCGGCGGTAATATTTGACCACATTCCTCGCTTGTTGGCCTCTACGTCTCCGTGAGACCTTTATATACATCTATAACGAAATATAACCCAACCTAACCCAACCTAACATCTCGGCGGTAATATTTGAAATCATTCCTGGCGAGTTGGCATCTACGTCTCCGTGGGACCTTTATATACATCAATAACGTAATATAACCTAACCTAACCCAACCCAACATCTCGGCGGTAATATTTGACAACATTCCTGGCGAGTTGGCTTCTCCGTCCCCGTGGGACATTTATATACATGAATAACGTAATATAACCTAACCTAATCCAACCTAACATTTCGGCGGTAATATTTGACAACATTCCCGGCGAGTTGGCTTCTCCGTCTCCGTGGGACCTTTATATACATCAATAACGTAATATAACCTAACCTAACCCAACCTAACATCTCGGCGGTAATATTTGACAACATTCCTGGCGAGTTGGCTTCTCCGTCCCCGTGGGACCTTTATATACATCAATAACGTAATATAACCTAACCTAACCCAACCTATCTTCTCGGCGGTAATATTTGACAACATTCCTGGCGAGTTGGCCTCTACGTCTCCGTGGGATCTTTATATATATCAATAACGTAATATAACCTAACGTAACCCAATCTAGCATCTCGGCGGTAATATTTGACCACATTCCTGGCTTGTTGGCGTCTACGTCTCCGTGGGACCTTTATATACATCAATAACATAATATAAGCTAGCTTAACCCAATCTAACGTCTCGGCGGTAATATTTGACCACATTCCTGGCTTGTTGGCCTCTACGTCTCCGTGGGACCTTTATATACTTCAATAACGTAATATAACCTAACCTAATCCAACCTAACATCTCGGCGGTAATATTTGACAACATTCCCGGCGAGTTGGCTTCTCCGTCTCCGTGGGACCTTTATATACATCAATAACGTAATATAACCTAACCTAACCCAACCTATCTTCTCGGCGGTAATATTTCACAACATTCCTGGCGAGTTGGCCTCTACGTCTCCGTGGGATCTTTATATATATCAATAACGTAATATAACATAACCTAACCCAATCTAACATCTCGGCGGTAATATTTGACATCATTCCTGGCGAGTTGGCCTCTACGTCTCCGTGGGACCTTTATATACATCTATAACGTAATATAACCTAACCTAACCCAACCTAACATCTCGGCGGTAATATTTGACAACATTCCTGGCGAGTTGGCTTCTCCGTCCCCGCGGGACCTTTATATACATCAATAACGTAATCTAACCTAACATAACCCAACCTAACATCTCGGCGGTAATATTTGACAACATTCCTGGCGAGTTGGCTTCTCCGTCCCCGTGGGACCTTTATATACATCAATAACATAATATAAGCTAGCCTAACCCAATCTAACGTCTCGGCGGTAATATTTGACCACATTCCTGGCTTGTTGGCCTCTACGACTCCGTGGGACCTTTATATACTTCAATAACGTAATATAACTTAACCTAACCCAATCTAGCATCTCGGCGGTAATATTTGACCACATTCCTGGCGAGTTGGCCTCTACGTCTTCGTGGGACATTTATATACATCAATAACGTAATATAACTTAACCTAACCCAACCTAACATCTCCGCGGTAATATTTGACAACATTCCTAGCTTGTTGGCCTCTACGCCTCCGTGGGATCTTTATATACTTCAATAACGTAATATAACCTAACCTAACCCAACCTAACATCTTGGCGGTAATATCTGACGTCATTCCTGGCGAGTTGGCCTCTACGTTTCCGTGGGACCTTTATATACTTCAATAACGTAATATAACCTAACCTAATCCAACCTAACATCTCGGCGGTAATATTTGACAACATTCCCGGCGAGTTGGCTTCTCCGTCTCCGTGGGACCTTTATATACATCAATAACGTAATATAACCTAACCTAACCCAACCTAACATCTCGGCGGTAATATTTGACAACATTCCTGGCGAGTTGGCTTCTCCGTCCCCGTGGGACCTTTATATACATCAATAACGTAATCTAACCTAACATAACCCAACCTAACATCTCGGCGGTAATATTTGACAACATTCCTGGCGAGTTGGCTTCTCCGTCCCCGTGGGACCTTTATATACATCAATAACGTAATATAACCTAACCTAACCTAACCTTACATCTCGGCGGTAATATTTGACGACATTCCTGGCGAGTTGGCCTCTACGTTTCCGTGGGACCTTTATATACTTCAATAACGTAATATAACCTAACCTAAATCAACCTATCATCTCGGCGATAATATTTGACAAGATTCCTGGCGAGTTGGCCTCTAGGTCTCCGTGGGATCTTTATATACATCAATAACGTAATATAAGCTAGCCTAACCCAATCTAACATCTCGGCGGTAATATTTGACCACATTCCTGGCGAGTTGGCCTCTACGTCTTCGTGGGACCTTTATATACATCAATAACGTAATATAACCTAACCTAACCCAACCTAACATCTCGGCGATAATATTTGACAAGATTCCTGGCGAGTTGGCCTCTAGGTCTCCGTGGGTTCTTTATATATATCAATAACGTAATATAACATAACCTAACCCAATCTAACATCTCGGCGGTAATATTTGACATCATTCCTGGCGAGTTGGCCTCTACGTCTCCGTGGGACATTTATATACATCAATAACGTAATATAACCTAACCTAACCCAACCTAACATCTCGGCGGTAATATTTGACAACATTCCTGGCGAGTTGGCTTCTCCGTCCCCGTGGGACCTTTATATACATCAATAACGTAATATAACCTAACCTAACCCAACCTACCTTCTCGGCGGTAATATTTGAAAACATACCTGGCGAGGTGGCCTCCACGTCTCCGTGGGATATTTATATACATCAATAACGTAATATAAGCTAGCCTAACCCAATCTAACATCTCGGCGGTAATATTTGATCACATTCCTGGCGAGTTGGCCTCTACGTCTCCGTGAGACCTTTATATACATCTATAACGTAATATAACCTAACCTAACCCAACCTACAATCTCGGCGGTAATATTTGAAAACATTCCTGGCGAGTTGGCATCTACGTCTCCGTGGGACCTTTATATACTTCAATAACGTAATATAACCTAACCTAACCCAACTTAACATCTCGGCGGTAATATTTCACAGCATTCCTGGCGAGTTGGCCTCTACGTCTCCGTGGCATCTTTATATATATCAATACCGTAACATAACATAACCTAACCCAACCTAACATCTCGGCGGTAATATTTGACCACATTCCTGGCTTGTTGGCCTCTACGTCTCCGTGAGACCTTTATATACATCTATAACGTAATATAACCTAACCTAACCCAACCTACAATTTCGGCGGTAATATTTGAAAACATACCTGGCGAGGTGGCCTCTACGTCTCCGTGGGACCTTTATATACTTCAATAACGTAATATAACCTAACCTAACCCAATCTAACATCTCGGCCGTAATATTTGACATCATTCCTGGTGAGTTGGCCTCTACGTCTCCGTGGGACCTTTATATACATCAATAACGTAATATAACCTAACCTAACCCAACCTAACATCTCGGCGGTAATATTTGACCACATTCCTGGCTTCTTGGCCTCTACGTCTCCGTGAGACCTTTATATACATCTATAACGTAATATAACCTAACCTAACCCAACCTACAGTCTCGGCGGTAATATTTGAAAACATTCCTGGCGAGTTGGCATCTACGTCTCCGTGGGACCTTTATATACTTGAATAACGTAATATAACCTAACCTAACCCAACTTAACATCTCGGCGGTAATATTTCACAGCATTCCTGGCGAGTTGGCCTCTACGTCTCCGTGGCATCTTTATATATATCAATACCGTAATATAACATAACCTAACCCAATCTAACATCTCGGCGGTAATATTTGACATCATTCCTGGCGAGTTGGCCTCTACGTTTCCGTAGCACCTTTATATACATCAATAACGTAATATAACCTAACCTAACCCAACCTACCATCTCTGCGGTAATATTTGACAACATTCCCGGCGAGTTGGCTTCTCCGTCTCCGTGGGACCTTTATATTCATCAATAACGTAATATAACCTAACCTAACCCAACCTACCTTCTCGGCGGTAATATTTGAAAACATACCTGGCGAGGTGGCCTCTACGTCTCCGTGGGATATTTATATACATCAATAACGTAATATAAGCTAGCCTAACCCTATCTAACATCTCGGCGGTAATATTTGATCACATTCCTGGCGAGTTGGCCTCTACGTCTTCGTGGGACCTTTATATACATCAATAACGTAATATAACTTAACCTAATCCAACCTAACATCTCCGCGGTAATATTTGACAACATACCTGGCGATTTGGCCTCTACGTCTCGGTGGGCCCTTCATATACATCAATAACAAAAATATAACCTAACCTAAATCAACCTATCATCTCGGCGATAATATTTGACAAGATTCCTGGCGAGTTGGCCTCTACGTCTCCGTGGGATCTTTATATACGTCTATAACGTAATATAACATAACCTAACCCAATCTAACATCTCGGCGGTAATATTTGTCGACATTCCTGGCGAGTTGGCCTCTACGTTTCCGTGGGACCTTTATATACTTCAATAACGTAATATAACCTAACCTAACCCAACCTAACATCTCGGCGATAATATTTGACAAGATTCCTGGCGAGTTGGCCTCTAGGTCTCCGTGGGATCTTTATATACATCAATAACGTAATATAACCTAACCTAACCCAACCCAACATCTCGGCGGTAATATTTGACAACATTCCTGGCGAGTTGGCCTCTACGTCTCCGTTTGACCTTCATATACATCAATAACGTAATCTAACCTAACATAACCCAACCTAACATCTCGGCTGTAATATTTGACAACATTCCTGGCGAGTTGGCCTCTACGTCTCCGTGGGTTCTTTATATATATCAATAACGTAATATAATATAACCTAACCCAATCTAACATCTCGGCGGTAATATTTGACATCATTCCTGGCGAGTTGGCTTCTACGTCTCCGTGGGACCTTTATATACATCAATAACGTAATATAACCTAACCTAACCCAACCTAACATCTCGGCGGTAATATTTGACAACATTCCTGGCGAGTTGGCTTCTCCGTCCCCGTGGGACCTTTATATACATCAATAACGTAATATAACCTAACCTAACCCAACCTACCTTCTCGGCGGTAATATTTGAGAACATACCTGGCGAGGTGGCCTCTACGTCTCCGTGGGATATTTATATACATCAATAACGTAATATAAGCTAGCCTAACCCAATCTAACATCTCGGCGGAAATATTTGACCACAATCCTGGCGAGTTGGCCTCTACGTCTTCGTGGGACCTTTATATACATCAATAACGTAATATAACTTAACCTAACCCAACCTAACATCTCCGCGGTAATATTTGACAACATACCTGGCGAGTTGGCCTCTACGTCTCGGTGGGCCCTTCATATACATCAATAACAAAAATATAACCTAACCTAAATCAACCTATCAACTCGGCAATAATATTTGATAAGATTCCTGGCGAGTTGGCCTCTACGTCTCCGTGGGATCTTTATATATATCAATAACGTAATATAACATAACCTAACCCAATCTAACATCTCGGCGGTAATATTTGACATCATTCCTGGCGAGTTGGCCTCTACGTCTCCGTGGGACCATTATATACATCAATAACGTAATATAACCTAACCTAACCCAACCTTACATCTCGGCGGTAATATTTGACGACATTCCCGGCGAGTTGGCCTCTACGTTTCCGTGGGACCTTTATATACTTCAATAACGTAATATAACCTAACCTAAATCAACCTATCATCTCGGCGATAATATTTGACAAGATTCCTGGCGAGTTGCCCTCTAGGTCTCCGTGCGATCTTTATATACATCAATAACGTAATATAATATAACCTAACTCAATCTAGCATCTCGGCGGTAATATTTGACCACATTCCTGGCTTGTTGGCCTCTACGTCTCTGTGAGACCTTTATATACATCTATAACGTAATATAACCTAACCTAACCCAACCTACAATCTCGGCGGTAATATTTGAAAACATTCCTGGCGAGTTGGCATCTACGTCTCCGTGGGAACTTTATATACTTCAATAACGTAATATAACCTAACCTAACCCAATCTAACATCTCGGCGGTAATATTTGACAACATTCCTGGCGAGTTGGCCTCTACGTCTCCGTTTGACCTTCATATACATCAATAATGTAATCTAACCTAACATAACCCAACCTAACATCTCGGCTGTAATATTTGACAACATTCCTAGCGGGTTGGCCTCTACGTCTCCGTGGGATATTTATATACATCAATAACGTAATATAAGCTAGCCTAACCCAATCTAACATCTCGGCGGTAATATTTGACCACAATCCTGGCGAGTTGGCCTCTACGTCTTCGTGGGACCTTTATATACATCTATAACGTAATATAACCTAACCTAACCCAACCTATCATCTCGGCGGTAATATTTGACAACATTCCTGGCGAGTTGGCCTCTACGTCTCCGTTTGACCTTCATATACATCAATAACGTAATATAACCTAACCTAACACAACCTAACATCTCGGCGGTAATATTTGACCACATTCCTGGCTTGTTGGCCTCTACGTCTCCGTGGGACCTTTATATACTTCAATAACGTAATATAACGTAACCTAACACAACCGATCATCTCGGCGGTAATATTTGACCACATTCCTGGCTTGTTGGCCTCTACGTCTCCGAGGGACCTTCATATACATCAATAACGAAATATAACCTAACCTATCCTAACCTATCATCTCGGCGGTAACATTTGACAACATTCCCGGCGAGTTGGCCTCTACGTCTCCGTGGGACCTTTATATACATCAGTAACGTAATATAACCTAACCTAACCCAACGTAACATCTCGGCGCTAATATTTGAAAACATTCCTGGCGAGTTGGCCTCTACGTCTCCGTGGGACCTTCATATACATCAATAACGTAATATAACCTAACGTAACCCAATCTAGCATCTCGGCGGTAATATTTGACCACATTCCTGGCTTGTTGGCGTCTACGTCTCCGTGGGACCTTTATATACTTCAATAACGTAATATAACCTAACCTAACCCAATCTAGCATCTCGGCGGTAATATTTGACCACATTCCTGGCGAGTTGGCCTCTACGTCTTCGTGGGACATTTATATACATCAATAACGTAATATAACTTAACCTAACCCAACCTAAGATCTCCGCGGTAATATTTGACAACATTCGTGGCGAGTTAACCGCTACGTTTCCGTGGGATCTTTATATACATCAATAACGTTATATAACATAACCTAACCCAATCTAACATCTCGGCGGTAATATTTGACCACATTCCTGGCTTGTTGGCCTCTACGTCTCCGTGGGACCTTTATATACTTCAAGAACGTAATATAACCTAACCTAACCCAATCTAGCATCTCGGCGGTAATATTTGACCACATTCCTGGCGAGCTGGCCTCTACGTCTTCGTGGGACATTTATATACATCAATAACGTAATATAACTTAACCTAACCCAACCTAACATCTCCGCGGTAATATTTGACAACATTCGTGGCGAGTTAACCGCTACGTTTCCGTGGGATCTTTATATACATCAATAACGTAATATCACCTAACCTAACCCAATCTAACATCTCGGCGGTAATATTTGACATCATTCCTGGCGAGTTGGCCTCTACGTCTCCGTTGACCTTCATATACATCAATAACGTAATATAACGTAACCTAACACAACCTATCATCTCGGCGGTAATATTTGACCACATTCCTGGCTTGTTGGCCTCTACATCTCCGAGGGACCTTCATATACATCAATAACGAAATATAACCTAACCTATCCTAACCTATCATCTCGGCGGTAACATTTGACAACATTCCCGGCGAGTTGGCCTCTACGTCTCCGTGGGACCTTTATATACATCAGTAACGTAATATATCCTAACCTAACCCAACGTATCATCTCGGGGCTAATATTTGACAACATTCCTGGCGTGTTGGCCTCTACGTCTCCGTTTGACCTTCATATACATCAATAACGTAATATAACCTAACCTAACCCAACCTATCTTCTCGGCGGTAATATTTCACAACATTCCTGGCGAGTTGCCCTCTACGTCTCCGTGGGATCTTTATATACATCAATAACGTAATATAACATAACCTAACCCAATCTAACATCTCGGCGGTAATATTTCACAACATTCCTGGCGAGTTGCCCTCTACGTCTCCGTGGGATCTTTATATACATCAATAACGTAATATAACATAACCTAACCCAATCTAACATCTCGGCGGTAATATTTGACCACATTCCTGGCTTGTTGGCCTCTACGTCTCCGAGTGACCTTTATATACTTCAATAACGTAATATAACGTAACCTAACACAACCTATCATCTCGGCGGTAATATTTGACCACATTCCTGGCTTGTTGGCCTCTACGTCTCCGAGGGACCTTCATATACATCAATAACGAAATATAACCTAACCCATCCTAACCTATCATCTCGGCGGTAACATTTGACAACATTCCCGGCGAGTTGGCCTCTACGTCTCCGTGGGACCTTTATATACATCAGTAACGTAATATAACCTAACCTAACCCAACGTAACATCTCGGCGCTAATATTTGACAACATTCCTGGCGAGTTGGCCTCTACGTCTCCGTTTGACCTTCATATACATCAATAACGTAATATAACCTAACCTAACCCAACCTATCTTCTCGGCGGTAATATTTCACAACATTCCTGGCGAGTTGCCCTCCACGTCTCCGTGGGATCTTTATATACTTCAAGAACGTAATATAACCTAACCTAACCCAATCTAGCATCTCGGCGGTAATATTTGACCACATTCCTGGCGAGCTGGCCTCTACGTCTTCGTGGGACATTTATATACATCAATAACGTAATATAACTTAACCTAACCCAACCTAACATCTCCGCGGTAATATTTGACAACATTCGTGGCGAGTTAACCGCTACGTTTCCGTGAGATCTTTATATACATCAATAACGTAATATCACCTAACCTAACCCAATCTAACATCTCGGCGGTAATATTTGACATCATTCCTGGCGAGTTGGCCTCTACGTCTCCGTTGACCTTCATATACATCAATAACGTAATATAACCTAACCTAACCCAACCTACCATCTCGGCGGTAATATTTCACAACATTCCTGGCGAGTTGCCCTCTACGTCTCCGTGGGATCTTTATATACATCAATAACGTAATATAACATAACCTAACCCAATCTAACATCTCGGCGGTAATATTTGACCACATTCCTGGCTTGTTGGCCTCTACGTCTCCGTGGAACCTTTATATACATCTATAACGTAATATAACCTAACCTAACCCAACCTATCATCTCGGCGGTAATATTTGACCACATTCCTAGCGAGTTGGCCTCTACGTCTCCGTGGGATATTTATATACATCAATAACGTAATATAAGCTAGCCTAACCCAACCTAACATCTTGGCGGTAATATCTGACGACATTCCTGGCGAGTTGGCCTCTACGTTTCCGTGGGACCTTTATATAGTTCAATAACGTAATATAACCTAACCTAACCCAATCTAACATCTCGGCGGTAATATTTGACATCATTCCTGGCGAGTTGGCCTCTACGTCTCCGTTGACCTTCATATACATCAATAACGTAATATAACGTAACCTAACACAACCTATCATCTCGGCGGTAATATTTGACCACATTCCTGGCTTGTTGGCCTCTACGTCTCCGAGGGACCTTTATATACTTCAATAACGTAATATAACGTAACCTAACACAACCTATCATCTCGGCGGTAATATTTGACCACATTCCTGGCTTGTTGGCCTCTACGTCTCCGAGGGACCTTCATATACATCAATAACGAAATATAACCTAACCCATCCTAACCTATCATCTCGGCGGTAACATTTGACAACATTCCCGGCGAGTTGGCCTCTACGTCTCCGTGGGACCTTCATATACATCAGTAACGTAATATAACCTAACCTAACCCAACGTAACATCTCGGCGCTAATATTTGACAACATTCCTGGCGAGTTGGCCTCTACGTCTCCGTTTGACCTTCATATACATCAATAACGTAATATAACCTAACCTAACCCAACCTATCTTCTCGGCGGTAATATTTCACAACATTCCTGGCGAGTTGCCCTCTACGTCTCCGTGGGATCTTTATATACTTCAAGAACGTAATATAACCTAACCTAACCCAATCTAGCATCTCGGCGGTAATATTTGACCACATTCCTGGCGAGCTGGCCTCTACGTCTTCGTGGGACATTTATATACATCAATAACGTAATATAACTTAACCTAACCCAACCTAACATCTCCGCGGTAATATTTGACAACATTCGTGGCGAGTTAACCGCTACGTTTCCGTGAGATCTTTATATACATCAATAACGTAATATCACCTAACCTAACCCAATCTAACATCTCGGCGGTAATATTTGACATCATTCCTGGCGAGTTGGCCTCTACGTCTCCGTTGACCTTCATATACATCAATAACGTAATATAACCTAACCTAACCCAACCTATCTTCTCGGCGGTAATATTTCACAACATTCCTGGCGAGTTGCCCTCTACGTCTCCGTGGGATCTTTATATACATCAATAACGTAATATAACATAACCTAACCCAATCTAACATCTCGGCGGTAATATTTCACAACATTCCTGGCGAGTTGCCCTCTACGTCTCCGTGGGATCTTTATATACATCAATAACGTAATATAACATAACCTAACCCAATCTAACATCTCGGCGGTAATATTTGACCACATTCCTGGCTTGTTGGCCTCTACGTCTCCGTGGAACCTTTATATACATCTATAACGTAATATAACCTAACCTAACCCAACCTATCATCTCGGCGGTAATATTTGACAACATTCCTAGCGAGTTGGCCTCTACGTCTCCGTGGGATATTTATATACATCAATAACGTAATATAAGCTAGCCTAACCCAATCTAACATCTCGGCGGTAATATTTGACCACAATCCTGGCGAGTTGGCCTCTACGTCTTCGTGGGACCTTTATATACATCAATTACGTAATATAACTTAACCTAACCCAACCTAACATCTCCGCGGTAATATTTGACAACATACCTGGCGAGTTGGCCTCTACGTCTCGGTGGGCCCTTCATATACATCAATAAGAAAAATATAACCTAACCTAAATCAACCTATCATCTCGGCGATAATATTTGATAAGATTCCTGGTGAGTTGGCCTCTACGTCTCCGTGGGATCTTTATATACGTCAATAACGTAATATAACATAACCTAACCCAATCTAACATCTCGGCGGTAATATTTGACGACATTCCTGGCGAGTTGGCCTCTACGTCTCCGTTGACCTTCATATACATCAATAACGTAATATAACGTAACCTAACACAACCTATCATCTCGGCGGTAATATTTGACCACATTCCTGGCTTGTTGGCCTCTACGTCTCCGAGGGACCTTTATATACTTCAATAACGTAATATAACGTAACCTAACACAACCTATCATCTCGGCGGTAATATTTGACCACATTCCTGGCTTGTTGGCCTCTACGTCTCCGAGGGACCTTCATATACATCAATAACGAAATATAACCTAACCCATCCTAACCTATCATCTCGGCGGTAACATTTGACAACATTCCCGGCGAGTTGGCCTCTACGTCTCCGTGGGACCTTTATATACATCAGTAACGTAATATAACCTAACCTAACCCAACGTAACATCTCGGCGCTAATATTTGACAACATTCCTGGCGAGTTGGCCTCTACGTCTCCGTTTGACCTTCATATACATCAATAACGTAATATAACCTAACCTAACCCAACCTATCTTCTCGGCGGTAATATTTCACAACATTCCTGGCGAGTTGCCCTCTACGTCTCCGTGGGATCTTTATATACTTCAAGAACGTAATATAACCTAACCTAACCCAATCTAGCATCTCGGCGGTAATATTTGACCACATTCCTGGCGAGCTGGCCTCTACGTCTTCGTGGGACATTTATATACATCAATAACGTAATATAACTTAACCTAACCCAACCTAACATCTCCGCGGTAATATTTGACAACATTCGTGGCGAGTTAACCGCTACGTTTCCGTGAGATCTTTATATACATCAATAACGTAATATCACCTAACCTAACCCAATCTAACATCTCGGCGGTAATATTTGACATCATTCCTGGCGAGTTGGCCTCTACGTCTCCGTTGACCTTCATATACATCAATAACGTAATATAACCTAACCTAACCCAACCTATCTTCTCGGCGGTAATATTTCACAACATTCCTGGCGAGTTGCCCTCTACGTCTCCGTGGGATCTTTATATACATCAATAACGTAATATAACATAACCTAACCCAATCTAACATCTCGGCGGTAATATTTCACAACATTCCTGGCGAGTTGCCCTCTACGTCTCCGTGGGATCTTTATATACATCAATAACGTAATATAACATAACCTAACCCAATCTAACATCTCGGCGGTAATATTTGACCACATTCCTGGCTTGTTGGCGTCTACGTCTCCGTGGGACCCTTATATACATCAATAACATAATATAAGCTAGCTTAACCCAATCTAACGTCTCG
Organism: Xylocopa violacea; assembly: GCA_963969225.1. Lineage (NCBI taxonomy): Eukaryota > Metazoa > Arthropoda > Insecta > Hymenoptera > Apidae > Xylocopa > Xylocopa violacea. The sequence continues at coordinate 6,069,066 of CAXAJV010000001.1, forward strand.
GCGGTAATATTTGACCACATTCCTGGCTTGTTGGCCTCTACGTCTCCGTGGGACCTTTATATACGTCAATAACGTAATATAACCTAACCTAACCCAATCTAGCATCTCGGCGGTAATATTTGACCACATTCCTGGCGAGTTGTCCTCTACGTCTTCGTGGGACATTTATATACATCAATAACGTAATATAACTTAACCTAACCCAACCTAACATCTCCGCGGTAATATTTGACAACATTCGTGGCGAGTTAACCGCTACGTTTCCGTGGGATCTTTATATACATCAATAACGTTATATAACATAACCTAACCCAATCTAACATCTCGGCGGTAATATTTGACCACATTCCTGGCGAGTTGGCCTCTACGTCGCCGTGGGCCCTTCATATACATCAATAACAAAAATATAACCTAACATAAATCAACCTATCATCTCGGCGATAATATTTGACAAGATTCCTGGCGAGTTGCCCTCTACGTCTCCGTGGGATCTTTATATACATCAATAACGTAATATAACATAACCTAACCCAATCTAACGTCTCGGCGGTAATATTTGACCACATTCCTGGCTTGTTGGCCTCTACGTCTCCGTGGGACCTTTATATACATCTATAACGTAATATAACCTAACCTAACCCAACCTATCATCTCGGCGGTAATATTTGACAACATTCCTGGCGAGTTGGCCTCTACGTCTCCGTTTGACCTTCATATACATCAATAACGTAATATAACCTAACCTAACACAACCTAACATCTCGGCGGTAATATTTGACCACATTCCTGGCTTGTTGGCCTCTACGTCTCCGTGGGACCTTTATATACTTCAATAACGTAATATAACCTAACCTAACCCAATCTAGCATCTCGGCGGTAATATTTGACCACATTCCTGTCTTGTTGACCTCTACGTATCCGTGAGACCTTTATATACATCTATAACGTAATATAACCTAACCTAACCCAACCTAACATCTCGGCTGTAATATTTGAAAACATTCCTGGCGTGTTGGCCTCTACGTCTCCGTATAACCCTCGTATACATCAATAACGTAATATAACGTAACTTAACCCAACCTATCATCTCGCCGGTAATATTTGAAAACATTCCTGGCGAGTTGCCCTCTACGTCTCCGTGGGATCTTTATATACATCAATAACGTAATATAACATAACCTAACCCAACCTAACATCTCCGCGGTATTATTTGACAACATACCTGGCGAGTTGGCCTCTACGTCTTCGTGGGACCTTTATATACATCAATAACGTAATATAACTTAACCTAACCCAACCTAACATCTCCGCGGTAATATTTGACAACATACCTGGCGAGTTGGCCTCTACGTCTCCGTCGGCCCTTCATATACATCAATAACAAAAATATAACCTAACCTAAATCAACCTATCATCTCGGCGATAATATTTGACAAGATTCCTGGCGAGTTGCCCTCTACGTCTCCGTGGGATCTTTATATACATCAATAACGTAATATAACATAACCTAACCCAATCTAACATCTCGGCGGTAATATTTGACCACATTCCTAGCTTGTTGGCCTCTACGCCTCCGTGGGATCTTTATATACTTCAATAACGTAATATAACCTAAGCTAACCCAACCTAACATCTTGGCGGTAATATCTGACGACATTCCTGGCGAGTTGGCCTCTACGTTTCCGTGGGACCTTTATATAGTTCAATAACGTAATATAACCTAACCTAACCCAACCTATCTTCTCGGCGGTAATATTTCACAACATTCCTGGCGAGTTGCCCTCTACGTCTCCGTGGGATCTTTATATACATCAATAACGTAATATAACATAACCTAACCCAATCTAACATCTCGGCGGTAATATTTCACAACATTCCTGGCGAGTTGCCCTCTACGTCTCCGTGGGATCTTTATATACATCAATAACGTAATATAACATAACCTAACCCAATCTAGCATCTCGGCGGTAATATTTGACCACATTCCTGTCTTGTTGACCTCTACGTATCCGTGAGACCTTTATATACATCTATAACGTAATATAACCTAACCTAACCCAACCTAACATCTCGGCTGTAATATTTGAAAACATTCCTGGCGTGTTGGCCTCTACGTCTCCGTGTAACCCTCGTATACATCAATAACGTAATATAACGTAACTTAACCCAACCTATCATCTCGGCGGTAATATTTCACAACATTCCTGGCGAGTTGCCCTCTACGTCTCCGTGGGATCTTTATATACATCAATAACGTAATATAACATAACCTAACCCAATCTAACATCTCGGCGGTAATATTTGACCACATTCCTGGCTTGTTGGCCTCTACGTCTCCGTGGAACCTTTATATACATCTATAACGTAATATAACCTAACCTAACCCAACCTATCATCTCGGCGGTAATATTTGACAACATTCCTAGCGAGTTGGCCTCTACGTCTCCGTGGGATATTTATATACATCAATAACGTAATATAAGCTAGCCTAACCCAATCTAACATCTCGGCGGTAATATTTGACCACAATCCTGGCGAGTTGGCCTCTACGTCTTCGTGGGACCTTTATATACATCAATAACGTAATATAACTTAACCTAACCCAACCTAACATCTCCGCGGTAATATTTGACAACATACCTGGCGAGTTGGCCTCTACGTCTCGGTGGGCCCTTCATATACATCAATAACAAAAATATAACCTAACCTAAATCAACCTATCATCTCGGCGATAATATTTGATAAGATTCCTGGTGAGTTGGCCTCTACGTCTCCGTGGGATCTTTATATACGTCAATAACGTAATATAACATAACCTAACCCAATCTAACATCTCGGCGGTAATATTTGACGACATTCCTGGCGAGTTGGCCTCTACGTTTCCGTGGGACCTTTATATACTTCAATAACGTAATATAACCTAACCTAACCCAACCTAACATCTCGGCAATAATATTTGACAAGATTCCTGGCGAGTTGGCCTCTAGGTCTCCGTGGGATCTTTATATACATCAATAACGTAATATAACGTAACCTAACACAACCTATCATCTCGGCGGTAATATTTGACCACATTCCTGGCTTGTTGGCCTCTACGTCTCCGAGGGACCTTCATATACATCAATAACGAAATATAACCTAACCTATCCTAACCTATCATCTCGGCGGTAACATTTGAAAACATTCCCGGCGAGTTGGCCTCTACGTCTCCGTGGGACCTTTATATACATCAGTAACGTAATATAACCTAACCTAACCCAACGAATCATCTCGGCGCTAATATTTGTCAACATTCCTGGCGAGTTGGCCTCTACGTCTCCGTGGGACCTTCATATACATCAATAACGTAATATAACCTAACGTAACCCAATCTAGCATCTCGGCGGTAATATTTGACCACATTCCTGGCTTGTTGGCGTCTACGTCTCCGTGGAACCCTTATATACATCAATAACATAATATAAGCTAGCTTAACCCAATCTAACGTCTCGGCGGTAATATTTGACCACATTCCTGGCTTGTTGGCCTCTACGTCTCCGTGGGACCTTTATATACGTCAATAACGTAATATAACCTAACCTAACCCAATCTAGCATCTCGGCGGTAATATTTGACCACATTCCTGGCGAGTTGTCCTCTACGTCTTCGTGGGACATTTATATACATCAATAACGTAATATAACTCAACCTAACCCAACCTAACATCTCCGCGGTAATATTTGACAACATTCGTGGCGAGTTAACCGCTACGTTTCCGTGGGATCTTTATATACATCAATAACGTTATATAACATAACCTAACCCAATCTAACATCTCGGCGGTAATATTTGACCACATTCCTGGCGAGTTGGCCTCTACGTCGCCGTGGGCCCTTCATATACATAAATAACAAAAATATAACCTAACATAAATCAACCTATCATCTCGGCGATAATATTTGACAAGATTCCTGGCGAGTTGCCCTCTACGTCTCCGTGGGATCTTTATATACATCAATAACGTAATATAACATAACCTAACCCAATCTAACGTCTCGGCGGTAATATTTGACCACATTCCTGGCTTGTTGGCCTCTACGTCTCCGTGGGACCTTTATATACATCTATAACGTAATATAACCTAACCTAACCCAACCTATCATCTCGGCGGTAATATTTGACAACATTCCTGGCGAGTTGGCCTCTACGTCTCCGTTTGACCTTCATATACATCAATAACGTAATATAACCTAACCTAACACAACCTAACATCTCGGCGGTAATATTTGACCACATTCCTGGCCTGTTGGCCTCTACGTCTCCGTGGGACCTTTATATACTTCAATAACGTAATATAACCTAACCTAACCCAATCTAGCATCTCGGCGGTAATATTTGACCACATTCCTGTCTTGTTGACCTCTACGTATCCGTGAGACCTTTATATACATCTATAACGTAATATAACCTAACCTAACCCAACCTAACATCTCGGCTGTAATATTTGAAAACATTCCTGGCGTGTTGGCCTCTACGTCTCCGTATAACCCTCGTATACATCAATAACGTAATATAACGTAACTTAACCCAACCTATCATCTCGCCGGTAATATTTGAAAACATTCCTGGCGAGTTGCCCTCTACGTCTCCGTGGGATCTTTATATACATCAATAACGTAATATAACATAACCTAACCCAACCTAACATCTCCGCGGTATTATTTGACAACATACCTGGCGAGTTGGCCTCTACGTCTTCGTGGGACCTTTATATACATCAATAACGTAATATAACTTAACCTAACCCAACCTAACATCTCCGCGGTAATATTTGACAACATACCTGGCGAGTTGGCCTCTACGTCTCCGTCGGCCCTTCATATACATCAATAACAAAAATATAACCTAACCTAAATCAACCTATCATCTCGGCGATAATATTTGACAAGATTCCTGGCGAGTTGCCCTCTACGTCTCCGTGGGATCTTTATATACATCAATAACGTAATATAACATAACCTAACCCAATCTAACATCTCGGCGGTAATATTTGACCACATTCCTAGCTTGTTGGCCTCTACGCCTCCGTGGGATCTTTATATACTTCAATAACGTAATATAACCTAAGCTAACCCAACCTAACATCTTGGCGGTAATATCTGACGACATTCCTGGCGAGTTGGCCTCTACGTTTCCGTGGGACCTTTATATAGTTCAATAACGTAATATAACCTAACCTAACCCAACCTATCTTCTCGGCGGTAATATTTCACAACATTCCTGGCGAGTTGCCCTCTACGTCTCCGTGGGATCTTTATATACATCAATAACGTAATATAACATAACCTAACCCAATCTAACATCTCGGCGGTAATATTTCACAACATTCCTGGCGAGTTGCCATCTACGTCTCCGTGGGATCTTTATATACATCAATAACGTAATATAACATAACCTAACCCAATCTAACATCTCGGCGGTAATATTTGACCACATTCCTGGCTTGTTGGCCTCTACGTCTCCGTGGAACCTTTATATACATCTATAACGTAATATAACCTAACCTAACCCAACCTATCATCTCGGCGGTAATATTTGACAACATTCCTAGCGAGTTGGCCTCTACGTCTCCGTTTGACCTTCATATACATCAATAACGTAATATAACCTAACCTAACCCAACCTATCTTCTCGGCGGTAATATTTCACAACATTCCTGGCGAGTTGCCCTCTACGTCTCCGTGGGATCTTTATATACATCAATAACGTAATATAACATAACCTAACCCAATCTAACATCTCGGCGGTAATATTTCACAACATTCCTGGCGAGTTGCCCTCTACGTCTCCGTGGGATCTTTATATACATCAATAACGTAATATAACATAACCTAACCCAATCTAACATCTCGGCGGTAATATTTGACCACATTCCTGGCTTGTTGGCCACTACGTCTCCGTGGAACCTTTATATACATCTATAACGTAATATAACCTAACCTAACCCAACCTATCATCTCGGCGGTAATATTGGACAACATTCCTGGCGAGTTGGCCTCTACGTCTCCGTTTGACCTTCATATACATCAATAACGTAATATAACCTAACCTAACACAACCTAACATCTCGGCGGTAATATTTGACCACATTCCTGGCTTGTTGGCCTCTACGTCTCCGTGGGACCTTTATATACTTCAATAACGTAATATAACCTAACCTAACCCAATCTAGCATCTCGGCGGTAATATTTGACCACATTCCTGTCTTGTTGACCTCTACGTATCCGTGAGACCTTTATATACATCTATAACGTAATATAACCTAACCTAACCCAACCTAACATCTCGGCTGTAATATTTGAAAACATTCCTGGCGTGTTGGCCTCTACGTCTCCGTATAACCCTCGTATACATCAATAACGTAATATAACGTAACTTAACCCAACCTATCATCTCGCCGGTAATATTTGAAAACATTCCTGGCGAGTTGCCCTCTACGTCTCCGTGGGATCTTTATATACATCAATAACGTAATATAACATAACCTAACCCAACCTAACATCTCCGCGGTATTATTTGACAACATACCTGGCGAGTTGGCCTCTACGTCTTCGTGGGACCTTTATATACATCAATAACGTAATATAACTTAACCTAACCCAACCTAACATCTCCGCGGTAATATTTGACAACATACCTGGCGAGTTGGCCTCTACGTCTCCGTCGGCCCTTCATATACATCAATAACAAAAATATAACCTAACCTAAATCAACCTATCATCTCGGCGATAATATTTGACAAGATTCCTGGCGAGTTGCCCTCTACGTCTCCGTGGGATCTTTATATACATCAATAACGTAATATAACATAACCTAACCCAATCTAACATCTCGGCGGTAATATTTGACCACATTCCTAGCTTGTTGGCCTCTACGCCTCCGTGGGATCTTTATATACTTCAATAACGTAATATAACCTAAGCTAACCCAACCTAACATCTTGGCGGTAATATCTGACGACATTCCTGGCGAGTTGGCCTCTACGTTTCCGTGGGACCTTTATATAGTTCAATAACGTAATATAACCTAACCTAACCCAACCTATCTTCTCGGCGGTAATATTTCACAACATTCCTGGCGAGTTGCCCTCTACGTCTCCGTGGGATCTTTATATACATCAATAACGTAATATAACATAACCTAACCCAATCTAACATCTCGGCGGTAATATTTCACAACATTCCTGGCGAGTTGCCCTCTACGTCTCCGTGGGATCTTTATATACATCAATAACGTAATATAACATAACCTAACCCAATCTAGCATCTCGGCGGTAATATTTGACCACATTCCTGTCTTGTTGACCTCTACGTATCCGTGAGACCTTTATATACATCTATAACGTAATATAACCTAACCTAACCCAACCTAACATCTCGGCTGTAATATTTGAAAACATTCCTGGCGTGTTGGCCTCTACGTCTCCGTATAACCCTCGTATACATCAATAACGTAATATAACGTAACTTAACCCAACCTATCATCTCGGCGGTAATATTTCACAACATTCCTGGCGAGTTGCCCTCTACGTCTCCGTGGGATCTTTATATACATCAATAACGTAATATAACATAACCTAACCCAATCTAACATCTCGGCGGTAATATTTGACCACATTCCTGGCTTGTTGGCCTCTACGTCTCCGTGGAACCTTTATATACATCTATAACGTAATATAACCTAACCTAACCCAACCTATCATCTCGGCGGTAATATTTGACAACATTCCTAGCGAGTTGGCCTCTACGTCTCCGTGGGATATTTATATACATCAATAACGTAATATAAGCTAGCCTAACCCAATCTAACATCTCGGCGGTAATATTTGACCACAATCCTGGCGAGTTGGCCTCTACGTCTTCGTGGGACCTTTATATACATCAATAACGTAATATAACTTAACCTAACCCAACCTAACATCTCCGCGGTAATATTTGACAACATACCTGGCGAGTTGGCCTCTACGTCTCGGTGGGCCCTTCATATACATCAATAACAAAAATATAACCTAACCTAAATCAACCTATCATCTCGGCGATAATATTTGATAAGATTCCTGGTGAGTTGGCCTCTACGTCTCCGTGGGATCTTTATATACGTCAATAACGTAATATAACATAACCTAACCCAATCTAACATCTCGGCGGTAATATTTGACGACATTCCTGGCGAGTTGGCCTCTACGTTTCCGTGGGACCTTTATATACTTCAATAACGTAATATAACCTAACCTAACCCAACCTAACATCTCGGCAATAATATTTGACAAGATTCCTGGCGAGTTGGCCTCTAGGTCTCCGTGGGATCTTTATATACATCAATAACGTAATATAACGTAACCTAACACAACCTATCATCTCGGCGGTAATATTTGACCACATTCCTGGCTTGTTGGCCTCTACGTCTCCGAGGGACCTTCATATACATCAATAACGAAATATAACCTAACCTATCCTAACCTATCATCTCGGCGGTAACATTTGAAAACATTCCCGGCGAGTTGGCCTCTACGTCTCCGTGGGACCTTTATATACATCAGTAACGTAATATAACCTAACCTAACCCAACGAATCATCTCGGCGCTAATATTTGTCAACATTCCTGGCGAGTTGGCCTCTACGTCTCCGTGGGACCTTCATATACATCAATAACGTAATATAACCTAACGTAACCCAATCTAGCATCTCGGCGGTAATATTTGACCACATTCCTGGCTTGTTGGCGTCTACGTCTCCGTGGAACCCTTATATACATCAATAACATAATATAAGCTAGCTTAACCCAATCTAACGTCTCGGCGGTAATATTTGACCACATTCCTGGCTTGTTGGCCTCTACGTCTCCGTGGGACCTTTATATACGTCAATAACGTAATATAACCTAACCTAACCCAATCTAGCATCTCGGCGGTAATATTTGACCACATTCCTGGCGAGTTGTCCTCTACGTCTTCGTGGGACATTTATATACATCAATAACGTAATATAACTCAACCTAACCCAACCTAACATCTCCGCGGTAATATTTGACAACATTCGTGGCGAGTTAACCGCTACGTTTCCGTGGGATCTTTATATACATCAATAACGTTATATAACATAACCTAACCCAATCTAACATCTCGGCGGTAATATTTGACCACATTCCTGGCGAGTTGGCCTCTACGTCGCCGTGGGCCCTTCATATACATCAATAACAAAAATATAACCTAACATAAATCAACCTATCATCTCGGCGATAATATTTGACAAGATTCCTGGCGAGTTGCCCTCTACGTCTCCGTGGGATCTTTATATACATCAATAACGTAATATAACATAACCTAACCCAGTCTAACGTCTCGGCGGTAATATTTGACCACATTCCTGGCTTGTTGGCCTCTACGTCTCCGTGGGACCTTTATATACATCTATAACGTAATATAACCTAACCTAACCCAACCTATCATCTCGGCGGTAATATTTGACAACATTCCTGGCGAGTTGGCCTCTACGTCTCCGTTTGACCTTCATATACATCAATAACGTAATATAACCTAACCTAACACAACCTAACATCTCGGCGGTAATATTTGACCACATTCCTGGCCTGTTGGCCTCTACGTCTCCGTGGGACCTTTATATACTTCAATAACGTAATATAACCTAACCTAACCCAATCTAGCATCTCGGCGGTAATATTTGACCACATTCCTGTCTTGTTGACCTCTACGTATCCGTGAGACCTTTATATACATCTATAACGTAATATAACCTAACCTAACCCAACCTAACATCTCGGCTGTAATATTTGAAAACATTCCTGGCGTGTTGGCCTCTACGTCTCCGTATAACCCTCGTATACATCAATAACGTAATATAACGTAACTTAACCCAACCTATCATCTCGCCGGTAATATTTGAAAACATTCCTGGCGAGTTGCCCTCTACGTCTCCGTGGGATCTTTATATACATCAATAACGTAATATAACATAACCTAACCCAACCTAACATCTCCGCGGTATTATTTGACAACATACCTGGCGAGTTGGCCTCTACGTCTTCGTGGGACCTTTATATACATCAATAACGTAATATAACTTAACCTAACCCAACCTAACATCTCCGCGGTAATATTTGACAACATACCTGGCGAGTTGGCCTCTACGTCTCCGTCGGCCCTTCATATACATCAATAACAAAAATATAACCTAACCTAAATCAACCTATCATCTCGGCGATAATATTTGACAAGATTCCTGGCGAGTTGCCCTCTACGTCTCCGTGGGATCTTTATATACATCAATAACGTAATATAACATAACCTAACCCAATCTAACATCTCGGCGGTAATATTTGACCACATTCCTAGCTTGTTGGCCTCTACGCCTCCGTGGGATCTTTATATACTTCAATAACGTAATATAACCTAAGCTAACCCAACCTAACATCTTGGCGGTAATATCTGACGACATTCCTGGCGAGTTGGCCTCTACGTTTCCGTGGGACCTTTATATAGTTCAATAACGTAATATAACCTAACCTAACCCAACCTATCTTCTCGGCGGTAATATTTCACAACATTCCTGGCGAGTTGCCCTCTACGTCTCCGTGGGATCTTTATATACATCAATAACGTAATATAACATAACCTAACCCAATCTAACATCTCGGCGGTAATATTTCACAACATTCCTGGCGAGTTGCCATCTACGTCTCCGTGGGATCTTTATATACATCAATAACGTAATATAACATAACCTAACCCAATCTAACATCTCGGCGGTAATATTTGACCACATTCCTGGCTTGTTGGCCTCTACGTCTCCGTGGAACCTTTATATACATCTATAACGTAATATAACCTAACCTAACCCAACCTATCATCTCGGCGGTAATATTTGACAACATTCCTAGCGAGTTGGCCTCTACGTCTCCGTTTGACCTTCATATACATCAATAACGTAATATAACCTAACCTAACCCAACCTATCTTCTCGGCGGTAATATTTCACAACATTCCTGGCGAGTTGCCCTCTACGTCTCCGTGGGATCTTTATATACATCAATAACGTAATATAACATAACCTAACCCAATCTAACATCTCGGCGGTAATATTTCACAACATTCCTGGCGAGTTGCCCTCTACGTCTCCGTGGGATCTTTGTATACATCAATAACGTAATATAACATAACCTAACCCAATCTAACATCTCGGCGGTAATATTTGACCACATTCCTGGCTTGTTGGCCACTACGTCTCCGTGGAACCTTTATATACATCTATAACGTAATATAACCTAACCTAACCCAACCTATCATCTCGGCGGTAATATTGGACAACATTCCTGGCGAGTTGGCCTCTACGTCTCCGTTTGACTTTCATATACATCAATAACGTAATATAACCTAACCTAACACAACCTAACATCTCGGCGGTAATATTTGACCACATTCCTGGCTTGTTGGCCTCTACGTCTCCGTGGGACCTTTATATACTTCAATAACGTAATATAACGTAACCTAACACAACCTATCATCTCGGCGGTAATATTTGACCACATTCCTGGCTTGTTGGCCTCTACGTCTCCGAGGGACCTTCATATACATCAATAACGAAATATAACCTAACCCATCCTAACCTATCATCTCGGCGGTAACATTTGACAACATTCCCGGCGAGTTGGCCTCTACGTCTCCGTGGGACCTTTATATACATCAGTAACGTAATATAACCTAACCTAACCCAACGTAACATCTCGGCGCTAATATTTGACAACATTCCTGGCGAGTTGGCCTCTACGTCTCCGTTTGACCTTCATATACATCAATAACGTAATATAACCTAACCTAACCCAACCTATCTTCTCGGCGGTAATATTTGACCACATTCCTGGCTTGTTGGCCTCTACGTCTCCGTGGGACCTTTATATACTTCAATAACGTAATATAACGGAACCTAACACAACCTATCATCACGGCGGTAATATTTGACCACATTCCTGGCTTGTTGGCCTCCACGTCTCCGAGGGACCTTCATATACATCAATAACGAAATATAACCTAACCTATCCTAACCTATCATCTCGGCGGTAACATTTGACAACATTCCCGGCGAGTTGGCCTCTACGTCTCCGTGGGACCTTTATATACATCAGTAACGTAATATAACCTAACCTAACCCAACGTAACATCTCGGCGGTAATATTTGACATCATTCCTGGCGAGTTGGCCTCTACGTCTCCGTTGACCTTCATATACATCAATAACGTAATATAACGTAACCTAACCCAACCTATCATCTCGGCGGTTATATTTGACAACATTCCTGGCGAGTTGGCTTCTCCGTCCCCGTGGGACCTTTATATACATCAGTAACGTAATATAACCTAACCTAAACCAACCTAACATCTCCGCGGTATTATTTGACAACATACCTGTCGAGTTGGCCTCTACGTCTTCGTGGGACCTTCATATACATCAATAACGAAATATAACCTAACCTAACCCAACCTATCATCTCGGCGGTAATATTTGACGACATTCCTGGCGAGTTGGCCTCTACGTTTCCGTGGGACCTTTATATACTTCAATAACGTAATATAACCTAACCTAACCCAATCTAACATCTCGGCGGTAATATTTGACATCATTCCTGGCGAGTTGGCCTCTATGTCTCCGTTAACCTTCATATACATCAATAACAAAAATATAACCTAACCTAAGTCAACCTATCATCTCAGCGATAATATTTGACAAGATTCCTGGCGAGTTGCCCTCTACGTCTCCGTGGGATCTTTATATACATCAATAACGTAATATAACATAACCTAACCCAACCTAACATCTCCGCGGTATTATTTGACAACATACCTGGCGAGTTGGCCTCTACGTCTTCGTGGGACCTTTATATACATCAATAACGTAATATAACTTAACCTAACCCAACCTAACATCTCCGCGGTAATATTTGACAACATACCTGGCGAGTTGGCCTCTACGTCTCCGTCGGCCCTTCATATACATCAATAACAAAAATATAACCTAACCTAAATCAACCTATCATCTCGGCGATAATATTTGACAAGATTCCTGGCGAGTTGGCCTCTACGTCTCCGTGGGATCTTTATATACATCAATAAAGTAATACAACATAACCTAACCCAACCTAACATCTCCGCGGTATTATTTGACAACATACCTGGCGAGTTGCCCTCTACGTCTTCGTGGGACCTTTATATACATCAATAACGTAATATAACATAACCTAACACAATCTAACATCTCGGCGGTTATATTTGACCACATTCCTGGCTTGTTGGCCTCTACGTCTCCGAGGGACATTCATATACATCAATAACGAAATATAACCTAACCTATCCTAACCTATCATCTCGGCGGAAACATTTGACAACATTCCCGGCGAGTTGGCCTCTACGTCTCCGTGGGACCTTTATATACATCAGTAACGTAATATAACCTAACCTAACACAACGTAACATCTCGGCGGTAATATTTGAAAACATTCCTGGCGAGTTGGCCTCTACGTCTCCGTGGGACCTTCATATACATCAATAACGTAATATAACCTAACGTAACCCAATCTAGCATCTCGGCGGTAATATTTGACCACATTCCTGGCTTGTTGGCGTCTACGTCTCCGTGGGACCCTTATATACATCAATAACATAATATAAGCTAGCTTAACCCAATCTAACGTCTCGGCGGTAATATTTGACCACATTCCTGGCTTGTTGGCCTCTACGTCTCCGTGGGACCTTTATATACTTCAATAACGTAATATAACCTAACCTAACCCAATCTAGCATCTCGGCGGTAATATTTGACCACATTCCTGGCGAGTTGTCCTCTACGTCTTCGTGGGACATTTATATACATCAATAACGTAATATAACTTAACCTAACCCAACCTAACATCTCCGCGGTAATATTTGACAACATTCGTGGCGAGTTAACCGCTACGTTTCCGTGGGATCTTTATATACATCAATAACGTTATATAACATAACCTAACCCAATCTAACATCTCGGCGGTAATATTTGACCACATTCCTGGCGAGTTGGCCTCTACGTCGCCGTGGGCCCTTCATATACATCAATAACGTAATATAACTTAACCTAACCCAACCTAACATCTCCGCGGTAATATTTGACAACATTCGTGGCGAGTTAACCGCTACGTTTCCGTGGGATCTTTATATACATCAATAACGTTATATAACATAACCTAACCCAATCTAACATCTCGGCGGTAATATTTGACCACATTCCTGGCGAGTTGGCCTCTACGTCGCCGTGGGCCCTTCATATACATCAATAACAAAAATATAACCTAACATAAATCAACCTATCATCTCGGCGATAATATTTGACAAGATTCCTGGCGAGTTGCCCTCTACGTCTCCGTGGGATCTTTATATACATCAATAACGTAATATAACATAACCTAACCCAATCTAACGTCTCGGCGGTAATATTTGACCACATTCCTGGCTTGTTGGCCTCTACGTCTCCGTGGGACCTTTATATACATCTATAACGTAATATAACCTAACCTAACCCAACCTATCATCTCGGCGGTAATATTTGACAACATTCCTGGCGAGTTGGCCTCTACGTCTCCGTTTGACCTTCATATACATCAATAACGTAATATAACCTAACCTAACACAACCTAACATCTCGGCGGTAATATTTGACCACATTCCTGGCTTGTTGGCCTCTACGTCTCCGAGGGACATTCATATACATCAATAACGAAATATAACCTAACCTATCCTAACCTATCATCTCGGCGGAAACAGTTGACAACATTCCCGGCGAGTTGGCCTCTACGTCTCCGTGGGACCTTTATATACATCAGTAACGTAATATAACCTAACCTAACACAACGTAACATCTCGGCGGTAATATTTGAAAACATTCCTGGCGAGTTGGCCTCTACGTCTCCGTGGGACCTTCATATACATCAATAACGTAATATAACCTAACGTAACCCAATCTAGCATCTCGGCGGTAATATTTGACCACATTCCTGGCTTGTTGGCGTCTACGTCTCCGTGGGACCCTTATATACATCAATAACATAATATAAGCTAGCTTAACCCAATCTAACGTCTCGGCGGTAATATTTGACCACATTCCTGGCTTGTTGGCCTCTACGTCTCCGTGGGACCTTTATATACTTCAATAACGTAATATAACCTAACCTAACCCAATCTAGCATCTCGGCGGTAATATTTGACCACATTCCTGGCGAGTTGGCCTCTACGTCTTCGTGGGACATTTATATACATCAATAACGTAATATAACTTAACCTAACCCAACCTAACATCTCCGCGGTAATATTTGACAACATTCGTGGCGAGTTAACCGCTACGTTTCCGTGGGATCTTTATATACATCAATAACGTAATATAACCTAACCTAACACAACCTAACATCTCCGCGGTAATATTTGACAACATTCGTGGCGAGTTAACCGCTACGTTTCCGTGGGATCTTTATATACATCAATAACGTTATATAACATAACCTAACCCAATCTAACACCTCGGCGGTAATATTTGACCACATTCCTGGCGAGTTGGCCTCTACGTCGCCGTGGGCCCTTCATATACATCAATAACGTAATATAACTTAACCTAACCCAACCTAACATCTCCGCGGTAATATTTGACAACATTCGTGGCGAGTTAACCGCTACGTTTCCGTGGGATCTTTATATACATCAATAACGTTATATAACATAACCTAACCCAATCTAACATCTCGGCGGTAATATTTGACCACATTCCTGGCGAGTTGGCCTCTACGTCGCCGTGGGCCCTTCATATACATCAATAACAAAAATATAACCTAACATAAATCAACCTATCATCTCGGCGATAATATTTGACAAGATTCCTGGCGAGTTGCCCTCTACGTCTCCGTGGGATCTTTATATACATCAATAACGTAATATAACATAACCTAACCCAATCTAACGTCTCGGCGGTAATATTTGACCACATTCCTGGCTTGTTGGCCTCTACGTCTCCGTGGGACCTTTATATACATCTATAACGTAATATAACCTAACCTAACCCAACCTATCATCTCGGCGGTAATATTTGACAACATTCCTGGCGAGTTGGCCTCTACGTCTCCGTTTGACCTTCATATACATCAATAACGTAATATAACCTAACCTAACACAACCTAACATCTCGGCGGTAATATTTGACCACATTCCTGGCTTGTTGGCCTCTACGTCTCCGTGGGACCTTTATATACTTCAATAACGTAATATAACCTAACCTAACCCAATCTAGCATCTCGGCGGTAATATATGACCACATTCCTGTCTTGTTGACCTCTACGTATCCGTGAGACCTTTATATACATCTATAACGTAATATAACCTAACCTAACCCAATCTAGCATCTCGGCGGTAATATTTGACCACATTCCTGTCTTGTTGACCTCTACGTATCCGTGAGACCTTTATATACATCTATAACGTAATATAACCTAACCTAACCCAACCTAACATCTCGGCTGTAATATTTGAAAACATTCCTGGCGTGTTGGCCTCTACGTCTCCGTATAACCCTCGTATACATCAATAACGTAATATAACGTAACTTAACCCAACCTATCATCTCGCCGGTAATATTTGAAAACATTCCTGGCGAGTTGCCCTCTACGTCTCCGTGGGATCTTTATATACATCAATAACGTAATATAACATAACCTAACCCAACCTAACATCTCCGCGGTATTATTTGACAACATACCTGGCGAGTTGGCCTCTACGTCTTCGTGGGACCTTTATATACATCAATAACGTAATATAACTTAACCTAACCCAACCTAACATCTCCGCGGTAATATTTGACAACATACCTGGCGAGTTGGCCTCTACGTCTCCGTCGGCCCTTCATATACATCAATAACAAAAATATAACCTAACCTAAATCAACCTATCATCTCGGCGAT
Organism: Xylocopa violacea; assembly: GCA_963969225.1. Classification (NCBI taxonomy): domain Eukaryota; kingdom Metazoa; phylum Arthropoda; class Insecta; order Hymenoptera; family Apidae; genus Xylocopa; species Xylocopa violacea. The sequence goes on from CAXAJV010000001.1 coordinate 6,086,087, forward strand.
AATATTTGACAAGATTCCTGGCGAGTTGCCCTCTACGTCTCCGTGGGATCTTTATATACATCAATAACGTAATATAACATAACCTAACCCAATCTAACATCTCGGCGGTAATATTTGACCACATTCCTGGCTTGTTGGCCTCTACGTCTCCGTGGGACCTTTATATACATCTATAACGTAATATAACCTAACCTAACCCAACCTATCATCTCGGCGGTAATATTTGACAACATTCCTGTCGAGTTGGCCTCTACGTCTCCGTTTGACCTTCATATACATCAATAACGTAATATAACCTAACCTAACCCAACCTAACATCTCGGCGGTAATATTTGAAAACATTCCTGGCGGGTTGGCCTCCACGTCTCCGTGGGACCTTTATATACATCAATAACATAATATAAGCTAGCCTAACCCAATCTAACATCTCGGCGGTAATATTTGACCACATTCCTGGCGAGTTGGCCTCTACGTCTCCGTGGGATCTTTATATACATCAATAACGTTATATAACATAACCTAACCCAATCTAACATCTCGGCGGTAATATTTGACAACATTCCTGGCGAGTTGGCCTCTACGTCTCCGTTTGACCTTCATATACATCAATAACGTAATATAACCTAACCTAACACAACCTAACATCTCGGCGGTAATATTTGACCACATTCCTGGCTTGTTGGCCTCTACGTCTCCGTGGGACCTTTATATACTTCAATAACGTAATATAACCTAACCTAACCCAATCTAGCATCTCGGCGGTAATATTTGACCACATTCCTGTCTTGTTGACCTCTACGTATCCGTGAGACCTTTATATACATCTATAACGTAATATAACCTAACCTAACCCAACCTAACATCTCGGCTGTAATATTTGAAAACATTCCTGGCGTGTTGGCCTCTACGTCTCCGTATAACCCTCGTATACATCAATAACGTAATATAACGTAACTTAACCCAACCTATCATCTCGCCGGTAATATTTGAAAACATTCCTGGCGAGTTGCCCTCTACGTCTTCGTGGGACCTTTATATACATCAATAACGTAATGTAACATAACCTAACCCAATCTAACATCTCGGCGGTTATATTTGACCACATTCCTGGCTTGTTGGCCTCTACGTCTCCGAGGGACATTCATATACATCAATAACGAAATATAACCTAACCTATCCTAACCTATCATCTCGGCGGAAACAGTTGACAACATTCCCGGCGAGTTGGCCTCTACGTCTCCGTGGGACCTTTATATACATCAGTAACGTAATATAACCTAACCTAACACAACGTAACATCTCGGCGGTAATATTTGAAAACATTCCTGGCGAGTTGCCCTCTACGTCTCCGTAGGATCTTTATATACATCAATAACGTAATATAACATAACCTAACCCAATCTAACGTCTCGGCGGTAATATTTGACCACATTCCTGGCTTGTTGGCCTCTACGTCTCCGTGGGACCTTTATATACATCTATAACGTAATATAACCTAACCTAACCCAACCTATCATCTCGGCGGTAATATTTGACAACATTCCTGGCGAGTTGGCCTCTACGTCTCCGTTTGACCTTCATATACATCAATAACGTAATATAACCTAACCTAACACAACCTAACATCTCGGCGGTAATATTTGACCACATTCCTGGCTTGTTGGCCTCTACGTCTCCGTGGGACCTTTATATACTTCAATAACGTAATATAACCTAACCTAACCCAATCTAGCATCTCGGCGGTAATATTTGACCACATTCCTGTCTTGTTGACCTCTACGTATCCGTGAGACCTTTATATACATCTATAACGTAATATAACCTAACCTAACCCAACCTAACATCTCGGCTGTAATATTTGAAAACATTCCTGGCGTGTTGGCCTCTACATCTCCGTATAACCCTCGTATACATCAATAACGTAATATAACGTAACTTAACCCAACCTATCATCTCGCCGGTAATATTTGAAAACATTCCTGGCGAGTTGCCCTCTACGTCTCCGTAGGATCTTTATATATATCAATAACGTAATATAACATAACCTAACCCAACCTAACATCTCCGCGGTATTATTTGACAACATACCTGGCGAGTTGGCCTCTACGTCTTCGTGGGACCTTTATATACATCAATAACGTAATATAACTTAACCTAACCCAACCTAACATCTCCGCGGTAATATTTGACAACATACCTGGCGAGTTGGCCTCTACGTCTCCGTCGGCCCTTCATATACATCAATAACAAAAATATAACCTAACCTAAATCAACCTATCATCTCGGCGATAATATTTGACAAGATTCCTGGCGAGTTGCCCTCTACGTCTCCGTGGGATCTTTATATACATCAATAACGTAATATAACATAACCTAACCCAATCTAACATCTCGGCGGTAATATTTGACCACATTCCTGGCTTGTTGGCCTCTACGTCTCCGTGGGACATTTATATACATCTATAACGTAATATAACCTAACCTAACCCAACCTATCATCTCGGCGGTAATATTTGACAACATTCCTGTCGAGTTGGCCTCTACGTCTCCGTTTGACCTTCATATACATCAATAACGTAATATAACCTAACCTAACCCAACATAACATCTCGGCGGTAATATTTGACAACATTCCTGGCGAGTTGGCCTCTACGTCTCCGTTTGACCTTCATATACATCAATAACGTAATATAACCTAACCTAACCCAACCTAACATCTCGGCGGTAATATTTGAAAACATTCCTGGCGGGTTGGCCTCCACGTCTCCGTGGGACCTTTATATACATCAATAACATAATATAAGCTAGCCTAACCCAATCTAACATCTCGGCGGTAATATTTGACCACATTCCTGGCGAGTTGGAATCTACGTCTTCGTGGGACCTTTATATACATCAATAACGTAATATAACTTAACCTAACCCAACCTAACATCTCCGCGGTAATATTTGACAACATTCCTGGCGAGTTGGCCTGTACGTCTCCGTGGGATCTTTATATACGTCAATAACGTTATATAACATAACCTAACCCAATCTAACATCTCGGCGGTAATATTTGACCACATTCCTGGCGAGTTGGCCTCTACGTCGCCGTGGGCCCTTCATATACATCAATAACAAAAATATAACCTAACATAAATCAACCTATCATCTCGGCGATAATATTTGACAAGATTCCTGGCGAGTTGCCCTCTACGTCTCCGTGGGATCTTTATATACATCAATAACGTAATATAACATAACCTAACCCAATCTAACGTCTCGGCGGTAATATTTGACCACATTCCTGGCTTGTTGGCCTCTACGTCTCCGTGGGACCTTTATATACATCTATAACGTAATATAACCTAACCTAACCCAACCTATCATCTCGGCGGTAATATTTGACAACATTCCTGGCGAGTTGGCCTCTACGTCTCCGTTTGACCTTCATATACATCAATAACGTAATATAACCTAACCTAACACAACCTAACATCTCGGCGGTAATATTTGACCACATTCCTGGCTTGTTGGCCTCTACGTCTCCGTGGGACCTTTATATACTTCAATAACGTAATATAACCTAACCTAACCCAATCTAGCATCTCGGCGGTAATATTTGACCACATTCCTGTCTTGTTGACCTCTACGTATCCGTGAGACCTTTATATACATCTATAACGTAATATAACCTAACCTAACCCAACCTAACATCTCGGCTGTAATATTTGAAAACATTCCTGGCGTGTTGGCCTCTACGTCTCCGTATAACCCTCGTATACATCAATAACGTAATATAACGTAACTTAACCCAACCTATCATCTCGCCGGTAATATTTGAAAACATTCCTGGCGAGTTGCCCTCTACGTCTCCGTAGGATCTTTATATACATCAATAACGTAATATAACATAACCTAACCCAACCTAACATCTCCGCGGTATTATTTGACAACATACCTGGCGAGTTGGCCTCTACGTCTTCGTGGGACCTTTATATACATCAATAACGTAATATAACTTAACCTAACCCAACCTAACATCTCCGCGGTAATATTTGACAACATACCTGGCGAGTTGGCCTCTACGTCTCCGTCGGCCCTTCATATACATCAATAACAAAAATATAACCTAACCTAAATCAACCTATCATCTCGGCGATAATATTTGACAAGATTCCTGGCGAGTTGCCCTCTACGTCTCCGTGGGATCTTTATATACATCAATAACGTAATATAACATAACCTAACCCAATCTAACATCTCGGCGGTAATATTTGACCACATTCCTGGCTTGTTGGCCTCTACGTCTCCGTGGGACATTTATATACATCTATAACGTAATATAACCTAACCTAACCCAACCTATCATCTCGGCGGTAATATTTGACAACATTCCTGTCGAGTTGGCCTCTACGTCTCCGTTTGACCTTCATATACATCAATAACGTAATATAACCTAACCTAACCCAACCTAACATCTCGGCGGTAATATTTGAAAACATTCCTGGCGGGTTGGCCTCCACGTCTCCGTGGGACCTTTATATAAATCAATAACATAATATAAGCTAGCCTAACCCAATCTAACATCTCGGCGGTAATATTTGACCACATTCCTGGCGAGTTGGAATCTACGTCTTCGTGGGACCTTTATATACATCAATAACGTAATATAACTTAACCTAACCCAACCTAACATCTCCGCGGTAATATTTGACAACATTCCTGGCGAGTTGGCCTCTACGTCTCCGTGGGACCTTCATATACATCAATAACGTAATATAACCTAACGTAACCCAATCTAGCATCTCGGCGGTAATATTTGACCACATTCCTGGCTTGTTGGCGTCTACGTCTCCGTGGGACCCTTATATACATCAATAACATAATATAAGCTAGCTTAACCCAATCTAACGTCTCGGCGGTAATATTTGACCACATTCCTGGCTTGTTGGCCTCTACGTCTCCGTGGGACCTTTATATACTTCAATAACGTAATATAACCTAACCTAACCCAATCTAGCATCTCGGCGGTAATATTTGACCACATTCCTGGCGAGTTGGCCTCTACGTCTTCGTGGGACATTTATATACATCAATAACGTAATATGACTTAACCTAACCCAACCTAACATCTCCGCGGTAATATTTGACAACATTCGTGGCGAGTTAACCGCTACGTTTCCGTGGGATCTTTATATACATTAATAACGTTATATAACATAACCTAACCCAATCTAACATCTCGGCGGTAATATTTGACCACATTCCTGGCGAGTTGGCCTCTACGTCGCCGTGGGCCCTTCATATACATCAATAACAAAAATATAACCTAACATAAATCAACCTATCATCTCGGCGATAATAGTTGACAAGATTCCTGGCGAGTTGCCCTCTACGTCTCCGTGGGATCTTTATATACATCAATAACGTAATATAACATAACCTAACCCAATCTAACGTCTCGGCGGTAATATTTGACCACATTCCTGGCTTGTTGGCCTCTACGTCTCCGTGGGACCTTTATATACATCTATAACGTAATATAACCTAACCTAACCCAACCTATCATCTCGGCGGTAATATTTGACAACATTCCTGGCGAGTTGGCCTCTACGTCTCCGTTTGACCTTCATATACATCAATAACGTAATATAACCTAACCTAACACAACCTAACATCTCGGCGGTAATATTTGACCACATTCCTGGCTTGTTGGCCTCTACGTCTCCGTGGGACCTTTATATACTTCAATAACGTAATATAACCTAACCTAACCCAATCTAGCATCTCGGCGGTAATATTTGACCACATTCCTGTCTTGTTGACCTCTACGTATCCGTGAGACCTTTATATACATCTATAACGTAATATAACCTAACCTAACCCAACCTAACATCTCGGCTGTAATATTTGAAAACATTCCTGGCGTGTTGGCCTCTACGTCTCCGTATAACCCTCGTATACATCAATAACGTAATATAACGTAACTTAACCCAACCTATCATCTCGCCGGTAATATTTGAAAACATTCCTGGCGAGTTGCCCTCTACGTCTCCGTGGGATCTTTATATACATCAATAACGTAATATAACATAACCTAACCCAACCTAACATCTCCGCGGTATTATTTGACAACATACCTGGCGAGTTGGCCTCTACGTCTTCGTGGGACCTTTATATACATCAATAACGTAATATAACTTAACCTAACCCAACCTAACATCTCCGCGGTAATATTTGACAACATACCTGGCGAGTTGGCCTCTACGTCTCCGTCGGCCCTTCATATACATCAATAACAAAAATATAACCTAACATAAATCAACCTATCATCTCGGCGATAATATTTGACAAGATTCCTGGCGAGTTGCCCTCTACGTCTCCGTGGGATCTTTATATACATCAATAACGTAATATAACATAACCTAACCCAATCTAACATCTCGGCGGTAATATTTGACCACATTCCTGGCTTGTTGGCCTCTACGTCTCCGTGGGACCTTTATATACATCTATAACGTAATATAACCTAACCTAACCCAACCTATCATCTCGGCGGTAATATTTGACAACATTCCTGTCGAGTTGGCCTCTACGTCTCCGTTTGACCTTCATATACATCAATAACGTAATATAACCTAACCTAACCCAACCTAACATCTCGGCGGTAATATTTGAAAACATTCCTGGCGGGTTGGCCTCCACGTCTCCGTGGGACCTTTATATACATCAATAACATAATATAAGCTAGCCTAACCCAATCTAACATCTCGGCGGTAATATTTGACCACATTCCTGGCGAGTTGGAATCTACGTCTTCGTGGGACCTTTATATACATCAATAACGTAATATAACTTAACCTAACCCAACCTAACATCTCCGCGGTAATATTTGACAACATTCCTGGCGAGTTGGCCTGTACGTCTCCGTGGGATCTTTATATACGTCAATAACGTTATATAACATAACCTAACCCAATCTAACATCTCGGCGGTAATATTTGACCACATTCCTGGCGAGTTGGCCTCTACGTCGCCGTGGGCCCTTCATATACATCAATAACAAAAATATAACCTAACATAAATCAACCTATCATCTCGGCGATAATATTTGACAAGATTCCTGGCGAGTTGCCCTCTACGTCTCCGTGGGATCTTTATATACATCAATAACGTAATATAACATAACCTAACCCAATCTAACGTCTCGGCGGTAATATTTGACCACATTCCTGGCTTGTTGGCCTCTACGTCTCCGTGGGACCTTTATATACATCTATAACGTAATATAACCTAACCTAACCCAACCTATCATCTCGGCGGTAATATTTGACAACATTCCTGGCGAGTTGGCCTCTACGTCTCCGTTTGACCTTCATATACATCAATAACGTAATATAACCTAACCTAACACAACCTAACATCTCGGCGGTAATATTTGACCACATTCCTGGCTTGTTGGCCTCTACGTCTCCGTGGGACCTTTATATACTTCAATAACGTAATATAACCTAACCTAACCCAATCTAGCATCTCGGCGGTAATATTTGACCACATTCCTGTCTTGTTGACCTCTACGTATCCGTGAGACCTTTATATACATCTATAACGTAATATAACCTAACCTAACCCAACCTAACATCTCGGCTGTAATATTTGAAAACATTCCTGGCGTGTTGGCCTCTACGTCTCCGTATAACCCTCGTATACATCAATAACGTAATATAACGTAACTTAACCCAACCTATCATCTCGCCGGTAATATTTGAAAACATTCCTGGCGAGTTGCCCTCTACGTCTCCGTAGGATCTTTATATACATCAATAACGTAATATAACATAACCTAACCCAACCTAACATCTCCGCGGTATTATTTGACAACATACCTGGCGAGTTGGCCTCTACGTCTTCGTGGGACCTTTATATACATCAATAACGTAATATAACTTAACCTAACCCAACCTAACATCTCCGCGGTAATATTTGACAACATACCTGGCGAGTTGGCCTCTACGTCTCCGTCGGCCCTTCATATACATCAATAACAAAAATATAACCTAACCTAAATCAACCTATCATCTCGGCGATAATATTTGACAAGATTCCTGGCGAGTTGCCCTCTACGTCTCCGTGGGATCTTTATATACATCAATAACGTAATATAACATAACCTAACCCAATCTAACATCTCGGCGGTAATATTTGACCACATTCCTGGCTTGTTGGCCTCTACGTCTCCGTGGGACATTTATATACATCTATAACGTAATATAACCTAACCTAACCCAACCTATCATCTCGGCGGTAATATTTGACAACATTCCTGTCGAGTTGGCCTCTACGTCTCCGTTTGACCTTCATATACATCAATAACGTAATATAACCTAACCTAACCCAACCTAACATCTCGGCGGTAATATTTGAAAACATTCCTGGCGGGTTGGCCTCCACGTCTCCGTGGGACCTTTATATAAATCAATAACATAATATAAGCTAGCCTAACCCAATCTAACATCTCGGCGGTAATATTTGACCACATTCCTGGCGAGTTGGAATCTACGTCTTCGTGGGACCTTTATATACATCAATAACGTAATATAACTTAACCTAACCCAACCTAACATCTCCGCGGTAATATTTGACAACATTCCTGGCGAGTTGGCCTCTACGTCTCCGTGGGACCTTCATATACATCAATAACGTAATATAACCTAACGTAACCCAATCTAGCATCTCGGCGGTAATATTTGACCACATTCCTGGCTTGTTGGCGTCTACGTCTCCGTGGGACCCTTATATACATCAATAACATAATATAAGCTAGCTTAACCCAATCTAACGTCTCGGCGGTAATATTTGACCACATTCCTGGCTTGTTGGCCTCTACGTCTCCGTGGGACCTTTATATACTTCAATAACGTAATATAACCTAACCTAACCCAATCTAGCATCTCGGCGGTAATATTTGACCACATTCCTGGCGAGTTGGCCTCTACGTCTTCGTGGGACATTTATATACATCAATAACGTAATATGACTTAACCTAACCCAACCTAACATCTCCGCGGTAATATTTGACAACATTCGTGGCGAGTTAACCGCTACGTTTCCGTGGGATCTTTATATACATTAATAACGTTATATAACATAACCTAACCCAATCTAACATCTCGGCGGTAATATTTGACCACATTCCTGGCGAGTTGGCCTCTACGTCGCCGTGGGCCCTTCATATACATCAATAACAAAAATATAACCTAACATAAATCAACCTATCATCTCGGCGATAATATTTGACAAGATTCCTGGCGAGTTGCCCTCTACGTCTCCGTGGGATCTTTATATACATCAATAACGTAATATAACATAACCTAACCCAATCTAACGTCTCGGCGGTAATATTTGACCACATTCCTGGCTTGTTGGCCTCTACGTCTCCGTGGGACCTTTATATACATCTATAACGTAATATAACCTAACCTAACCCAACCTATCATCTCGGCGGTAATATTTGACAACATTCCTGGCGAGTTGGCCTCTACGTCTCCGTTTGACCTTCATATACATCAATAACGTAATATAACCTAACCTAACACAACCTAACATCTCGGCGGTAATATTTGACCACATTCCTGGCTTGTTGGCCTCTACGTCTCCGTGGGACCTTTATATACTTCAATAACGTAATATAACCTAACCTAACCCAATCTAGCATCTCGGCGGTAATATTTGACCACATTCCTGTCTTGTTGACCTCTACGTATCCGTGAGACCTTTATATACATCTATAACGTAATATAACCTAACCTAACCCAACCTAACATCTCGGCTGTAATATTTGAAAACATTCCTGGCGTGTTGGCCTCTACGTCTCCGTATAACCCTCGTATACATCAATAACGTAATATAACGTAACTTAACCCAACCTATCATCTCGCCGGTAATATTTGAAAACATTCCTGGCGAGTTGCCCTCTACGTCTCCGTGGGATCTTTATATACATCAATAACGTAATATAACATAACCTAACCCAACCTAACATCTCCGCGGTATTATTTGACAACATACCTGGCGAGTTGGCCTCTACGTCTTCGTGGGACCTTTATATACATCAATAACGTAATATAACTTAACCTAACCCAACCTAACATCTCCGCGGTAATATTTGACAACATACCTGGCGAGTTGGCCTCTACGTCTCCGTCGGCCCTTCATATACATCAATAACAAAAATATAACCTAACCTAAATCAACCTATCATCTCGGCGATAATATTTGACAAGATTCCTGGCGAGTTGCCCTCTACGTCTCCGTGGGATCTTTATATACATCAATAACGTAATATAACATAACCTAACCCAATCTAACATCTCGGCGGTAATATTTGACCACATTCCTGGCTTGTTGGCCTCTACGTCTCCGTGGGACCTTTATATACATCTATAACGTAATATAACCTAACCTAACCCAACCTATCATCTCGGCGGTAATATTTGACAACATTCCTGTCGAGTTGGCCTCTACGTCTCCGTTTGACCTTCATATACATCAATAACGTAATATAACCTAACCTAACCCAACCTAACATCTCGGCGGTAATATTTGAAAACATTCCTGGCGGGTTGGCCTCCACGTCTCCGTGGGACCTTTATATACATCAATAACATAATATAAGCTAGCCTAACCCAATCTAACATCTCGGCGGTAATATTTGACCACATTCCTGGCGAGTTGGAATCTACGTCTTCGTGGGACCTTTATATACATCAATAACGTAATATAACTTAACCTAACCCAATCTAACATCTCGGCGGTAATATTTGACAACATTCCTGGCGAGTTGGCCTCTACGTCTCCGTGGGATCTTTATATACATCAATAACGTTATATAACATAACCTAACCCAATCTAACATCTCGGCGGTAATATTTGACCACATTCCTGGCGAGTTGGCCTCTACGTCGCCGTGGGCCCTTCATATACATCAATAACAAAAATATAACCTAACATAAATCAACCTATCATCTCGGCGATAATATTTGACAAGATTCCTGGCGAGTTGCCCTCTACGTCTCCGTGGGATCTTTATATACATCAATAACGTAATATAACATAACCTAACCCAATCTAACGTCTCGGCGGTAATATTTGACCACATTCCTGGCTTGTTGGCCTCTACGTCTCCGTGGGACCTTTATATACATCTATAACGTAATATAACCTAACCTAACCCAACCTATCATCTCGGCGGTAATATTTGACAACATTCCTGGCGAGTTGGCCTCTACGTCTCCGTTTGACCTTCATATACATCAATAACGTAATATAACCTAACCTAACACAACCTAACATCTCGGCGGTAATATTTGACCACATTCCTGGCTTGTTGACCTCTACGTATCCGTGAGACCTTTATATACATCTATAACGTAATATAACCTAACCTAACCCAACCTAACATCTCGGCTGTAATATTTGAAAACATTCCTGGCGTGTTGGCCTCTACGTCTCCGTATAACCCTCGTATACATCAATAACGTAATATAACGTAACTTAACCCAACCTATCATCTCGCCGGTAATATTTGAAAACATTCCTGGCGAGTTGCCCTCTACGTCTCCGTGGGATCTTTATATACATCAATAACGTAATATAACATAACCTAACCCAACCTAACATCTCCGCGGTATTATTTGACAACATACCTGGCGAGTTGGCCTCTACGTCTTCGTGGGACCTTTATATACATCAATAACGTAATATAACTTAACCTAACCCAACCTAACATCTCCGCGGTAATATTTGACAACATACCTGGCGAGTTGGCCTCTACGTCTCCGTCGGCCCTTCATATACATCAATAACAAAAATATAACCTAACCTAAATCAACCTATCATCTCGGCGATAATATTTGACAAGATTCCTGGCGAGTTGCCCTCTACGTCTCCGTGGGATCTTTATATACATCAATAACGTAATATAACCTAACCTAACCCAATCTAGCATCTCGGCGGTAATATTTGACCACATTCCTGTCTTGTTGACCTCTACGTATCCGTGAGACCTTTATATACATCTATAACGTAATATAACCTAACCTAACCCAACCTAACATCTCGGCTGTAATATTTGAAAACATTCCTGGCGTGTTGGCCTCTACGTCTCCGTATAACCCTCGTATACATCAATAACGTAATATAACGTAACTTAACCCAACCTATCATCTCGCCGGTAATATTTGAAAACATTCCTGGCGAGTTGCCCTCTACGTCTCCGTAGGATCTTTATATACATCAATAACGTAATATAACATAACCTAACCCAACCTAACATCTCCGCGGTATTATTTGACAACATACCTGGCGAGTTGGCCTCTACGTCTTCGTGGGACCTTTATATACATCAATAACGTAATATAACTTAACCTAACCCAACCTAACATCTCCGCGGTAATATTTGACAACATTCCTGGCGAGTTGGCCTCTACGTCTCCGTGGGACCTTCATATACATCAATAACGTAATATAACCTAACGTAACCCAATCTAGCATCTCGGCGGTAATATTTGACCACATTCCTGGCTTGTTGGCGTCTACGTCTCCGTGGGACCCTTATATACATCAATAACATAATATAAGCTAGCTTAACCCAATCTAACGTCTCGGCGGTAATATTTGACCACATTCCTGGCTTGTTGGCCTCTACGTCTCCGTGGGGCCTTTATATACTTCAATAACGTAATATAACCTAACCTAACCCAATCTAGCATCTCGGCGGTAATATTTGACCACATTCCTGGCGAGTTGGCCTCTACGTCTTCGTGGGACATTTATGTACATCAATAACGTAATATAACTTAACCTAACCCAACCTAACATCTCCGCGGTAATATTTGACAACATTCGTGGCGAGTTAACCGCTACGTTTCCGTGGGATCTTTATATACATCAATAACGTTATATAACATAACCTAACCCAATCTAACATCTCGGCGGTAATATTTGACCACATTCCTGGCGAGTTGGCCTCTACGTCGCCGTGGGCCCTTCATATACATCAATAACAAAAATATAACCTAACATAAATCAACCTATCATCTCGGCGATAATATTTGACAAGATTCCTGGCGAGTTGCCCTCTACGTCTCCGTGGGATCTTTATATACATCAATAACGTAATATAACATAACCTAACCCAATCTAACGTCTCGGCGGTAATATTTGACCACATTCCTGTCTTGTTGACCTCTACGTATCCGTGAGACCTTTATATACATCTATAACGTAATATAACCTAACCTAACCCAACCTAACATCTCGGCTGTAATATTTGAAAACATTCCTGGCGTGTTGGCCTCTACGTCTCCGTATAACCCTCGTATACATAAATAACGTAATATAATGTAACTTAACCCAACCTATCATCTCGCCGGTAATATTTGAAAACATTCCTCGCGATTTGGCCTCTACGTCTTCGTGGGACATTTATATACATCAATAACGTAATATAACTTAACCTAACCCAACCTAATATCTCCGCGGTAATATTTGACAACATTCGTGGCGAGTTAGCCGCTACGTTTCCGTGGGATCTTTATATACATCAATAACGTAATATCACATAACCTAACCCAATCTAACATCTCGGCGGTAATATTTGACATCATTCCTGGCGAGTTGGCCTCTACGTCTCCGTTGACCTTCATATACATCAATAACGTAATATAACGTAACCTAACCCAACCTATCATCTCGGCGGTTATATTTGACAACATTCCTGGCGAGTTGGCTTCTCCGTCCCCGTGGGACCTTTATATACATCAATAACGTAATATAACCTAACCTAAACCAACCTAACATCTCCGCGGTATTATTTGACAACATACCTGGCGAGTTGGCCTCTACGTCTTCGTGGGACCTTCATATACATCAATAACGAAATATAACCTAACCTAACCCAACCTATCATCTCGGCGGTAATATTTGACGACATTCCTGGCGAGTTGGCCTCTACGTTTCCGTGGGACCTTTATATACTTCATTAACGTAATATAACCTAACCTAACCCAATCTAACATCTCGGCGGTAATATTTGACATCATTCCTGGCGAGTTGGCCTCTATGTCTCCGTTGACCTTCATATACATCAATAACAAAAATATAACCTAACCTAAGTCAACCTATCATCTCAGCGATAATATTTGACAAGATTCCTGGCGAGTTGCCCTCTACGTCTCCGTGGGATCTTTATATACATCAATAACGTAATATAACATAACCTAACCCAACCTAACATCTCCGCGGTATTATTTGACAACATACCTGGCGAGTTGGCCTCTACGTCTTCGTGGGACCTTTATATACATCAATAACGTAATATAACTTAACCTAACCCAACCTAACATCTCCGCGGTAATATTTGACAACATACCTGGCGAGTTGGCCTCTACGTCTCCGTCGGCCCTTCATATACATCAATAACAAAAATATAACCTAACCTAACCCAACCTAACATCTCGGCGGTAATATTTGAAAACATTCCTGGCGGGTTGGCCTCCACGTCTCCGTGGGACCTTTATATACATCAATAACATAATATAAGCTAGCCTAACCCAATCTAACATCTCGGCGGTAATATTTGACCACATTCCTGGCGAGTTGGAATCTACGTCTTCGTGGGACCTTTATATACATCAATAACGTAATATAACTTAACCTAACCCAACCTAACATCTCCGGGGTAATATTTGACAACATTCCTGGCGAGTTGGCCTCTACGTCTCCGTGGGACCTTCATATACATCAATAACGTAATATAACCTAACGTAACCCAATCTAGCATCTCGGCGGTAATATTTGACCACATTCCTGGCTTGTTGGCGTCTACGTCTCCGTGGGACCCTTATATACATCAATAACATACTATAAGCCAGCTTAACCCAATCTAACTTCTCGGCGGTAATATTTGACCACATTCCTGGCTTGTTGGCCTCTACGTCTCCGTGGGACCTTTATATACTTCAATAACGTAATATAACCTAACCTAACCCAATCTAGCATCTCGGCGGTAATATTTGACCACATTCCTGGCGAGTTGGCCTCTACGTCTTCGTGGGACATTTATATACATCAATAACGTAATATAACTTAACCTAACCCAACCTAACATCTCCGCGGTAATATTTGACAACATTCGTGGCGAGTTAACCGCTACGTTTCCGTGGGATCTTTATATACATCAATAACGTTATATAACATAACCTAACCCAATCTAACATCTCGGCGGTAATATTTGACCACATTCCTGGCGAGTTGGCCTCTACGTCGCCGTGGGCCCTTCATATACATCAATAACAAAAATATAACCTAACATAAATCAACCTATCATCTCGGCGATAATATTTGACAAGATTCCTGGCGAGTTGCCCTCTACGTCTCCGTGGGATCTTTATATACATCAATAACGTAATATAACATAACCTAACCCAATCTAACGTCTCGGCGGTAATATTTGACCACATTCCTGTCTTGTTGACCTCTACGTATCCGTGAGACCTTTATATACATCTATAACGTAATATAACCTAACCTAACCCAACCTAACATCTCGGCTGTAATATTTGAAAACATTCCTGGCGTGTTGGCCTCTACGTCTCCGTATAACCCTCGTATACATAAATAACGTAATATAATGTAACTTAACCCAACCTATCATCTCGCCGGTAATATTTGAAAACATTCCTCGCGATTTGGCCTCTACGTCTTCGTGGGACATTTATATACATCAATAACGTAATATAACTTAACCTAACCCAACCTAATATCTCCGCGGTAATATTTGACAACATTCGTGGCGAGTTAGCCGCAACGTTTCCGTGGGATCTTTATATACATCAATAACGTAATATCACATAACCTAACCCAATCTACCATCTCGGCGGTAATATTTGACATCATTCCTGGCGAGTTGGCCTCTACGTCTCCGTTGACCTTCATATGCATCAATAACGTAATATAACGTAACCTAACCCAACCTATCATCTCGGCGGTTATATTTGACAACATTCCTGGCGAGTTGGCTTCTCCGTCCCCGTGGGACCTTTATATACATCAATAACGTAATATAACCTAACCTAAACCAACCTAACATCTCCGCGGTATTATTTGACAACATACCTGGCGAGTTGGCCTCTACGTCTTCGTGGGACCTTCATATACATCAATAACGAAATATAACCTAACCTAACCCAACCTATCATCTCGGCGGTAATATTTGACGACATTCCTGGCGAGTTGGCCTCTACGTTTCCGTGGGACCTTTATATACTTCATTAACGTAATATAACCTAACCTAACCCAATCTAACGTCTCGGCGGTAATATTTGACATCATTCCTGGCGAGTTGGCCTCTATGTCTCCGTTGACCTTCATATACATCAATAACAAAAATATAACCTAACCTAAGTCAACCTATCATCTCAGCGATAATATTTGACAAGATTCCTGGCGAGTTGCCCTCTACGTCTCCGTGGGATCTTTATATACATCAATAACGTAATATAACATAACCTAACCCAACCTAACATCTCCGCGGTATTATTTGACAACATACCTGGCGAGTTGGCCTCTACGTCTTCGTGGGACCTTTATATACATCAATAACGTAATATAACTTAACCTAACCCAACCTAACATCTCCGCGGTAATATTTGACAACACACCTGGCGAGTTGGCCTCTACGTCTCCGTCGGCCCTTCATATACATCAATAACAAAAATATAACCTAACCTAAATCAACCTATCATCTCGGCGATAATATTTGACAAGATTCCTGGCGAGTTGGCCTCTACGTCTCCGTGGGATCTTTATATACATCAATAAAGTAATATAACATAACCTAACCCAACCTAACATCTCCGCGGTATTATTTGACAACATACCTGGCGAGTTGCCCTCTACGTCTTCGTGGGACCTTTATATACATCAATAACGTAATATAACTTAACCTAACCCAACCTAACATCTCCGCGGTAATATTTGACAACATACCTGGCGAGTTGGCCTCTACGTCTCCGTCGGCCCTTCATATACATCAATAACAAAAATATAGCCTAACCTAAATCAACCTATCATCTCGGCGATAATATTTGACAAGATTCCTGGCGAGTTGCCCTCTACGTCTCCGTGGGATCTTTATATACATCCATAACGTAATATAACATAACCTAACCCAATCTAACATCTCGGCGGTAATATTTGACCACATTCCTGGCTTGTTGGCCTCTACGTCTCCGTGGGACCTATATATACATCTATAACGTAATATAACCTAACCTAACCCAACCTATCATCTCGGCGGTAATATTTGACAACATTCCTGTCGAGTTGGCCTCTACGTCTCCGTTTGACCTTCATATACATCAATAACGTAATATAACCTAACCTAACCCAACCTAACATCTCGGCGGTAATATTTGAAAACATTCCTGGCGAGTTGGCCTCCACGTCTCCGTGGGACCTTTATATACATCAATAACATAATATAAGCTAGCCTAACCCAATCTAACATCTCGGCGGTAATATTTGACCACATTCCTGGCGAGTTGGAATCTACGTCTTCGTGGGACCTTTATATACATCAATAACGTAATATAACTTAACCTAACCCAACCTAACATCTCCGCGGTAATATTTGACAACATTCCTGGCGAGTTGGCCTCTACGTCTCCGTGGGATCTTTATATATATCAATAACGTAATATAACATAACCTAACCCAATCTAACATCTCGGCGGTAATATTTGACAAGATTCCTGGCGAGTTGGACTCTACGTCTCCGAGGGATCTTTATATACATCAATAACGTAATATAACATAACCTAACCCAATCTAACATCTCGGCGGTTATATTTGACCACATTCCTGGCTTGTTGGCCTCTACGTCTCCGTGGGATCTTTATATACATCAATAACGTAATATAACATAACCTAACCCAATCTAACGTCTCGGCGGTAATATTTGAAAACATTCCTGGCGATTTGGCCTCTACGTCTTCGTGGGACATTTATATACATCAATAACGTAATATAACTTAACCTAACCCAACCTAATATCTCCGCGGTAATATTTGACAACATTCGTGGCGAGTTAGCCGCTACGTTTCCGTGGGATCTTTATATACATCAATAACGTAATATAACATAACCTAACCCAACCTAACATCTCCGCGGTAATATTTGACAACATACCTGGCGAGTTGGCCTCTACGTCTCCGTCGGCCCTTCATATACATCAATAACAAAAATATAACCAAACCTAAATCAACCTAACATCTCCGCGGTAATATTTGACAACATACCTGGCGAGTTGGCCTCTACGTCTCCGTCGGCCCTTCATATACATCAATAACAAAAATATAACCTAACCTAAATCAACCTATCATCTCGGCGATAATATTTGACAAGATTCCTGGCGAGTTGCCCTCTACGTCTCCGTGGGATCTTTATATACATCAATAACGTAATATAACATAACCTAACCCAATCTAACATCTCGGCGGTAATATTTGAACACATTCCTGTCTTGTTGGCCTCTACGTCTCCGTGGGACCTTTATATACATCTATAACGTAATATAACCTAACCTAACCCAACCTATCATCTCGGCGGTAATATTTGACAACATTCCTGTCGAGTTGGCCTCTACGTCTCCGTTTGACCTTCATATACATCAATAACGTAATATAACCTAACCTAACCCAACCTAACATCTCGGCGGTAATATTTGAAAACATTCCTGGCGAGTTGGCCTCCACGTCTCCGTGGGACCTTTATATACATCAATAACATAATATAAGCTAGCCTAACCCAATCTAACATCTCGGCGGTAATATTTGACCACATTCCTGGCGAGTTGGAATCTACGTCTTCGTGGGACCTTTATATACATCAATAACGTAATATAACTTAACCTAACCCAACCTAACATCTCCGCGGTAATATTTGACAACATTCCTGGCGAGTTGGCCTCTACGTCTCCGTGGGATCTTTATATATATCAATAACGTAATATAACATAACCTAACCCAATCTAACATCTCGGCGGTAATATTTGACAAGATTCCTGGCGAGTTGCCCTCTACGTCTCCGTGGGATCTTTATATACATCAATAACGTAATATAACATAACCTAACCCAATCTAACATCTCGGCGGTAATATTTGACCACACTCCTGGCTTGTTGGCCTCTACGTCTCCGTGGGACCTTTATATACATCTATAACGTAATATAACCTAACCTAACCCAACCTATCATCTCGGCGGTAATATTTGACAACATTACTAGCGAGTTGGCCTCTACGTCTCCGTTTGACCTTCATATACATCAATAACGTAATATAACCTACCTAACCCAATCTAACATCTCCGCGGTAATATTTGACAACATTCGTGGCGAGTTGGCCTCTACGTCTCCGAGGGACCTTCATATACATCAATAACGAAATATAACCTAACCTATCCTAACCTATCATCTCGGCGGAAACATTTGACAACATTCCGGCGAGTTGGCCTCTACGTCTCCGTGGGACCTTTATATACAACAGTAACGTAATATAACCTAACCTAACCCAACGTAACATCTCGGCGGTAATATTTGAAAACATTCCTGGCGAGTTGGCCTCTACGTCTCCGTGGGACCTTCATATACATCAATAACGTAATATAACCTAACGTAACCCAATCTAGCATCTCGGCGGTAATATTTGACCACATTCCTGGCTTGTTGGCGTCTACGTCTCCGTGGGACCCTTATATACATCAATAACATAATATAAGCTAGCTTAACCCAATCTAACGTCTCGGCGGTAATATTTGACCACATTCCTGGCTTGTTGGCCTCTACGTCTCCGTGGGACCTTTATATACTTCAATAACGTAATATAACCTAACCTAACCCAATCTAGCATCTCGACGGTAATATTTGACCACATTCCTGGCGAGTTGGCCTCCACGTCTTCGTGGGACATTTATATACATCAATAACGTAATATAACTTAACCTAACCCAACCTAACATCTCCGCGGTAATATTTGACAACATTCGTGGCGAGTTAACCGCTACGTTTCCGTGGGATCTTTATATACATCAATAACGTTATATAACATAACCTAACCCAATCTAACATCTCGGCGGTAATATTTGACCACATTCCTGGCGAGTTGGCCTCTACGTCGCCGTGGGCCCTTCATATACATCAATAACAAAAATATAACCTAACATAAATCAACCTATCATCTCGGCGATAATATTTGACAAGATTCCTGGCGAGTTGCCCTCTACGTCTCCGTGGGATCTTTATATACATCAATAACGTAATATAACATAACCTAACCCAATCTAACGTCTCGGCGGTAATATTTGACCACATTCCTGGCTTGTTGGCCTCTACGTCTCCGTGGGACCTTTATATACATCTATAACGTAATATAACCTAACCTAACCCAACCTATCATCTCGGCGGTAATATTTGACAACATTCCTGGCGAGTTGGCCTCTACGTCTCCATTTGACCTTCATATACATCAATAACGTAATATAACCTAACCTAACACAACCTAACATCTCGGCGGTAATATTTGACCACATTCCTGGCTTGTTGGCCTCTACGTCTCCGTGGGACCTTTATATACTTCAATAACGTAATATAACCTAATCTAACCCAATCTAGCATCTCGGCGGTAATATTTGACCACATTCCTGTCTTGTTGACCTCTACGTATCCGTGAGACCTTTATATACATCTATAACGTAATATAACCTAACCTAACCGAACCTAACATCTCGGCTGTAATATTTGAAAACATTCCTGGCGTGTTGGCCTCTACGTCTCCGTATAACCCTCGTATATATCAATAACGTAATATAACGTATCTTAACCCAACCTATCATCTCGCCGGTAATATTTGAAAACATTCCTGGCGATTTGGCCTCTACGTCTTCGTGGGACATTTATATACATCAATAACGTAATATAACTTAACCTAACCCAACCTAATATCTCCGCGGTAATATTTGACAACATTCGTGGCGAGTTAGCCGCTACGTTTCCGTGGGATCTTTATATACATCAATAACGTAATATCACATAACCTAACCCAATCTAACATCTCGGCGGTAATATTTGACATCATTCCTGGCGAGTTGGCCTCTACGTCTCCGTTGACCTTCATATACATCAATAACGTAATATAACGTAACCTAACCCAACCTATCATCTCGGCGGTTATATTTGACAACATTCCTGGCGAATTGGCTTCTCCGTCTCCGTGGGACCTTTATATACATCAATAACGTAATATAACCTAACCTAAGCCAACCTAACATCTCCGCGGTATTATTTGACAACATACCTGGCGAGTTGGCCTCTACGTCTTCGTGGGACCTTCATATACATCAATAACGAAATATAACCTAACCTAACCCAACCTATCATCTCGGCGGTAATATTTGACGACATTCCTGGCGAGTTGGCCTCTACGTTTCCGTGGGACCTTTATATACTTCAATAACGTAATATAACCTAACCTAACCCAATCTAACATCTCGGCGGTAATATTTGACATCATTCCTGGCGAGTTGGCCTCTATGTCTCCGTTGACCTTCATATACATCAATAACAAAAATATAACCTAACCTAAGTCAACCTATCAGCTCAGCGATAATATTTGACAAGATTCCTGGCGAGTTGCCCTCTACGTCTCCGTGGGATCTTTATATACATCAATAACGTAATATAACATAACCTAACCCAACCTAACATCTCCGCGGTATTATTTGACAACATACCTGGCTAGTTGGCCTCTACGTCTTCGTGGGACCTTTATATACATCAATAACGTAATATAACTTAACCTAACCCAACCTAACATCTCCGCGGTAATATTTGACAACATACCTGGCGAGTTGGCCTCTACGTCTCCGTCGGCCCTTCATATACATCAATAACAAAAATATAACCTAACCTAAATCAACCTATCATCTCGGCGATAATATTTGACAAGATTCCTGGCGAGTTGCCCTCTACGTCTCCGTGGGATCTTTATATACATCAATAACGTAATATAACATAACCTAACCCAATCTAACTTCTCGGCGGTAATATTTGACCACACTCCTGGCTTGTTGGCCTCTACGTCTCCGTGGGACCTTTATATACATCTATAACGTAATATAACCTAACCTAACCCAACCTATCATCTCGGCGGTAATATTTGACAACATTCCTGGCGAGTTGGCCTCTACGTCTCCGATTGACCTTCATATACATCAATAACGTAATATAACCTAACCTAACCCAACCTAACATCTCGGCGGTAATATTTGAAAACATTCCTGGCGAGTTGGCCTCCACGTCTCCGTGGGACCTTTATATACATCAATAACATAATATAAGCTAGCCTAACCCTATCTAACATCTCGGCGGTAATATTTGACCACATTCCTGGCGAGTTGGCCTCTACGTCTCCGAGGGACCTTCATATACATCAATAACGAAATATAACCTAACCTATCCTAACCTATCATCTCGGCGGAAACATTTGACAACATTCCCGGCGAGATGGCCTCTACGTCTCCGTTTGACCTTCATATACATCAATAACGTAATATAACCTAACCTAACCCAACCTAACATCTCGGCGGTAATATTTGAAAACATTCCTGGCGAGTTGGCCTCTCCGTCTCCGGGGGACCTTCATATACATCAATAACGTAATATAACCTAACCTAACCCAATCTAGGATCTCGGCGGTAATATTTGACCACATTCCTGGCTTGTTGGCCTCTACGTCTCCGTGAGGCCTTTATATACATCTATAACGTAATATCACCTAACCTAACCCAACCTAACATCTCGGCTGTAATATTTGACAATATACCTGGCGAGTTGGCCTCTACGTCTCAGTGGGACCTTCATATACATCAATAACGAAATATAACCTAACCTAACCCAACCTATCATCTCGGCGGTAATATTTGACGACATTCCTGGCGAGTTGGCCTCTACGTTTCCGTGGGTCCTTCATATACATCAATAACGTAATATAACCTAACCTAACCCAACCTGACATCTCCGCGGTATTATTTGACAACATTCCTGGCGAGTTGGCCTCTACGTCTCCGTGGGATCTTTATATATATCAATAACGTAATATAACATAACCTAACCCAATCTAACATCTCGGCGGTAATATTTAACAAGATTCCTGGCGAGTTGGCCTCTACGTCTCCGTGGGATCTTTATATACATCAATAACGTAATATAACATAACCTAACCCAATCTAACATCTCGGCGGTTATATTTGACCACATTCCTGGCTTGTTGGCCTCTACGTCTCCGAGGGACCTTCGTATACATCAATAACGAAATATAACCTAACCTATCCTAACCTATCATCTCGGCGGAAACATTTGACAACATTCCCGGCGAGTTGGCCCCTACGTCTCCATGGGACTTTTATATACATCAGTAACGTAATATAACCTAACCTAACCCAACGTAACATCTCGGCGGTAATATTTGAAAACATTCCTGGCGAGTTGGCCTCTACGTCTCCGTGGGACCTTCATATACATCAATAACGTAATATAACCTAACCTAACCCAATCTAGCATCTCGGCGGTAATATTTGACCACATTCCTGGCGAGTTGGCCTCTACGTCTTCGTGGGACATTTATATACATCAATAACGTAATATAACTTAACCTAACCCAAACTAACATCTCCGCGGTAATATTTGACAACATTCGTGGCGAGTTAGCCGCTACGTTTCCGTGGGAACTTTATATACATCAATAACGTAATATCACATAACCTAACCCAATCTAACATCTCGGCGGTAATATTTGACAAGATTCCTGGCGAGTTGGCCTCTACGTCTCCGTGGGATCTTTATATACATCAATAACGTAATATAACATAACCTAACCCAACCTAACATCTCCGCGGTATTATTTGACAACATACCTGGCGAGTTGGCCTCTACGTCTTCGTGGGACCTTTATATACATCAATAACGTAATATAACTTAACCTAACCCAACCTAACATCTCCGCGGTAATATTTGACAACATACCTGGCGAGTTGGCCCCTACGTGTCCGTCGGCCCTTCATATACATCAATAACAAAAATATAACCTAACCTAACACAACCTATCATCTCGGCGACAATATTTGACAAGATTCCTGGCGAGTTGCCCTCTACGTCTCCGTGGGATCTTTATATACATCAATAACGTAATATAACATAACCTAACCCAACCTAACATCTCCGCGGTAATATTTGACAACATACCTGACATGTCGGCCTCTACGTCTCCGTAGGCCCTTCATATACATCAATAACAAAAATATAACCTAACCTAAATCAACCTATCATCTCGGCGATAATATTTGACAAGATTCCTGGCGAGTTGGCCTCTACGTCTCCGAGGGACCTTCATATACATCAATAACGAAATATAACCTAACCTATCCTAACCTATCATCTCGGCGGTAACATTTGACAACATTCCCGGCGAGTTGGCCTCTACGTCTCCGTGAGACCTTTATATACATCAGTAACGTAATATAACCTAACCTAACCCAACGTAACATCTCGGCGGTAATATTTGAAAACATTCCTGGCAAGTCGGCCTCTACGTCTTCGTGGGACATTTATATACATCAATAACGTAATATAACTTAACCTAACCCAACCTAAGATCTCCGCGGTAATATTTGACAACATTCGTGGCGAGTTAACCGCTACCTTTCCGTGGAATCTTTATATACATCAATAACGTTATATAACATAACCTAACCCAATCTAACATCTCGGCGGTAATATTTGACCACATTCCTGGCTTGTTGGCCTCTACGTCTCCGTGGGACATTTATATACATCTATAACGTAATATAACCTAACCTAAACCAACCTATCATCTCGGCGGTTATATTTGACAACATTCCTGGCGAGTTGGCTTCTCCGTCCCCGTGGGACCTTTATATACATCAATAACGTAATATAACCTAACCTAAACCAACCTAACATCTCCGCGGTATTATTTGACAACATACCTGGCGAGTTGGCCTCCACGTCTCCGTGGGACCTTTATATACATCAATAACATAATATAAGCTAGCCTAACCCAATCTAACATCTCGGCGGTAATATTTGACCAAATTCCTGGCGAGTTGGCCTCTACGTCTCCGTGGGATCTTTATATACATCAATAACGTAATATAACATAACCTAACCCAACCTAACATCTCCGCGGTATTATTTGACAACATACCTGGCGAGTTGGCCTCTACGTCTCCGTTTGACCTTCATATACATCAATAACGTAATATAACCTAACCTAACACAACCTAACATCTCGGCGGTAATATTTGACAAGATTCCTGGCGAGTTGGCCTCTACGTTTCCGTGGGACCTTTATATAGTTCAATAACGTAATATAACCTAACCTAACCCAATCTAACATCTCGGCGGTAATATGTGACAACATTCCTGGCGAGTTGGCCTCTACGTCTCCGTTTGACCTTCATATACATCAATAACGTAATCTAACCTAACATAACCCAACCTAACATCTCGGCGGTAATATTTGACAACATTCCTGGCGAGTTGGCTTCTCCGTCCCCGTGGGTCCTTTATATACATCAATAACGTAATATAACCTAACCTAACCCAACCTAACATCTCGGCGGTAATATTTGACAACATTCCTGGCGAGTTGGCTTCTCCGTCCCCGTGGGACCTTTATATACATCAATAACGTAATATAACGTAACCTAACACAACCTATCATCTCGGGGGTAATATTTGACCACATTCCTGGCTTGTTGGCCTCTACGTCTCCGAGGGACCTTCATATACATCAATAACGAAATATAACCTAACCTATCCTAACCTATCATCTCGGCGGTAACATTTGACAACATTCCTGGCGAGTTGGCCTCTACGTCTCCGTTTGACCTTCATATACATCAATAACGTAATATAACCTAACCTAACCCAACCTAACATCTCGGCGGTAATATTTGAAAACATTCCTGGCAAGTCGGCCTCTACGTCGCCGTGGGCCCTTCATATACATCAATAACGTAATATAACTTAACCTAACCCAACCTAATATCTCCGCGGTAATATTTGACAACATTCGTGGCGAGTTAGCCGCTACGTTTCCGTGGGATCTTTATATACATCAATAACGTAATATCACATAACCTAACCCAATCTAACATCTCGGCGGTAATATTTGACATCATTCCTGGCGAGTTGGCCTCTACGTCTCCGTTGACCTTCATATACATCAATAACGTAATATAACGTAACCTAACCCAACCTATCATCTCGGCGGTTATATTTGACAACATTCCTGGCGAGTTGGCTTCTCCGTCCCCGTGGGACCTTTATATACATCAATAACGTAATATAACCTAACCTAAACCAACCTAACATCTCCGCGGTATTATTTGACAACATACCTGGCGAGTTGGCCTCCACGTCTCCGTGGGACCTTTATATACATCAATAACATAATATAAGCTAGCCTAACCCAATCTAACATCTCGGCGGTAATATTTGACCACATTCCTGGCGAGTTGGCCTCTACGTCTTCGTGGGACCTTCATATACATCAATAACGTAATATAACCTAACCTAAACCAACCTATCATCTCGGCGGTAATATTTGACAACATTCCTGGCGAGTTGGCCTCTACGTCTCCGTTTGACCTTCATATACATCTATAACGTAATATAACCTAACCTAACCCAACCTAACATCTCGGCTGTAATATCTGAAAACATTCCTGGCGTGTTGGCCTCTACGTCTCCGTATAACCCTCGTATACATCAATAACGTAATATAACGTAACTTAACCCAACCTATCATCTCGCCGGTATATTTGAAAACATTCCAGGCGATTTGGCCTCTACGTCTCCGTGGGATCTTTATATACATCAATAACGTAATATAACATAACCTAACCCAACCTAACATCTCCGCGGCATTATTTGACAACATACCTGGCGAGTTGGCCCCTACGTCTTCGTGGGACCTTTATATACATCAATAACGTAATATAACTTAACCTAACCCAACCTAACATCTCCGCGGTAATATTTGACAACATACCTGGCGAGTTGGCCTCTACGTCTCCGTCGGCCCTTCATATACATCAATAACAAAAATATAATCTAACCTAAATCAACCTATCATCTCGGCGATAATATTTGACAAGATTCCTGGCTTGTTGGCCTCTACGTCTCCGTGGGACCTTTATATACATCAATAACATAATATAAGCTAGCCTAACCCAATCTAACATCTCGGCGGTAATATTTGAAAACATTCCTGGCGAGTTGGCCTCCACGTCTCCGTGGGACCTTTATATACATCAATAACATAATATAAGCTAGCCTAACCCAATCTAACATCTCGGCGGTAATATTTGACCACATTCCTGGCGAGTTGGCCTCTACGTCTTCGTGGGACCTTTATATACATCAATAACGTAATATAACTTATCGTAACCCAACCTAACATCTCCGCGGTAATATTTGACAACATTCCTGGCGAGTTGGCCTCTACGTCTCCGTGGGATCTTTATATATATCAGTAACGTAATATAACCTAACCTAACCCAATCTAACATCTCGGCGGTAATATTTGACATCATTCCTGGCGAGTTGGCCTCTACGTCTCCGTTGACCTTCATATACATCAATAACGTAATATAACGTAACCTAACCCAACCTATCATCTCGGCGGTTATATTTGACAACATTCCTGGCGAGTTGGCTTCTCCGTCCCCGTGGGACCTTTATATACATCAATAACGTAATATAACCTAACCTAACCCAATCTAGCATCTCGGCGGTAATATTTGACCACATTCCTAGCTTGTTGGCCTCTACGCCTCCGTGGGATCTTTATATACTTCAATAACGTAATATAACCTAACCTAACCCAACCTAACATCTCGGCGGTAATATTTGACAACATTCCTGGCGAGTTGGCTTCTCCGTCCCCGTGGGACCTTTATATACATCAATAACGTAATATAACGTAACCTAACACAACCTATCATCTCGGCGGTAATATTTGACCACATTCCTGGCTTGTTGGCCTCTACGTCTCCGAGGGACCTTCATATACATCAATAACGAAATATAACCTAACCTATCCTAACCTATCATCTCGGCGGTAACATTTGACAACATTCCCGGCGAGTTGGCCTCTACGTCTCCGTGGGACCTTTATATACATCAGTAACGTAATATAACCTAACCTAACCCAACGTAACATCTCGGCGGTAATATTTGAAAACATTCCTGGCAAGTCGGCCTCTACGTCTTCGTGGGACATTTATATACATCAATAACGTAATATAACTTAACCTAACCCAACCTAAGATCTCCGCGGTAATATTTGACAACATTCGTGGCGAGTTAACCGCTACGTTTCCGTGGGATCTTTATATACATCAATAACGTTATATAACATAACCTAACCCAATCTAACATCTCGGCGGTAATATTTGACCACATTCCTGGCTTGATGGCCTCTACGTCTCCGTGGGACCTTTATATACATCTATAACGTAATATAACCTAACCTAAACCAACCTATCATCTCGGCGGTAATATTTGACAACATTCCTGGCGAGTTGGCCTCTACGTCTCCGTTTGACCTTCATATACATCAATAACGTAATATAACCTAACCTAACCCAACCTAACATCTCGGCGGTAATATTTGAAAACATTCCTGGCAAGTCGGCCTCTACGTCGCCGTGGGCCCTTCATATACATCAATAACGTAATATAACTTAACCTAACCCAACCTAATATCTCCGCGGTAATATTTGACAACATTCGTGGCGAGTTAGCCGCTACGTTTCCGTGGGATCTTTATATACATCAATAACGTAATATCACATAACCTAACCCAATCTAACATCTCGGCGGTAATATTTGACATCATTCCTGGCGAGTTGGCCTCTACGTCTCCGTTGACCTTCATATACATCAATAACGTAATATAACGTAACCTAACCCAACCTATCATCTCGGCGGTTATATTTGACAACATTCCTGGCGAGTTGGCTTCTCCGTCCCCGTGGGACCTTTATATACATCAATAACGTAATATAACCTAACCTAAACCAACCTAACATCTCCGCGGTATTGTTTGACAACATACCTGGCGAGTTGGCCTCTACGTCTTCGTGGGACCTTTATATACTTCAATAACGTAATATATCCTAACCTAACCCAATCTAGCATCTCGGCGGTAATATTTGACCACATTCCTGTCTTGTTGACCTCTACGTATTCGTGAGACCTTTATATACATCTATAACGTAATATAACCTAACCTAACCCAACCTAACATCTCGGCTGTAATATCTGAAAACATTCCTGGCGTGTTGGCCTCTACGTCTCCGTATAACCCTCGTATACATCAATAACGTAATATAACGTAACTTAACCCAACCTATCATCTCGCCGGTAATATTTGAAAACATTCCAGGCGATTTGGCCCCTACGTCTTCGTGGGACCTTTATATACATCAATAACGTAATATAACTTAACCTAACCCAACCTAACATCTCCGCGGTAATATTTGACAACATACCTGGCGAGTTGGCCTCTACGTCTCCGTCGGCCCTTCATATACATCAATAACAAAAATATAATCTAACCTAAATCAACCTATCATCTCGGCGATAATATTTGACAAGATTCCTGGCTTGTTGGCCTCTACGTCTCCGTGGGACCTTTATATACATCTATAACGTAATATAACCTAACCTAACCCAACCTATCATCTCGGCGGTAATATTTGAAAACATTCCTGGCGAGTTGGCCTCTACGTCTCCGTTTGACCTTCATATACATCAATAACGTAATATAACCTAACCTAACCCAACCTAACATCTCGGCGGTAATATTTGAAAACATTCCTGGCGAGTTGGCCTCCACGTCTCCGTGGGACCTTTATATACATCAATAACATAATATAAGCTAGCCTAACCCAATCTAACATCTCGGCGGTAATATTTGACCACATTCCTGGCTTGTTGGCCTCTACGTCTCCGTGGGACCTTTATATACTTCAATAACGTAATATAACCTAACCTAACCCAATCTAGCATCTCGGCGGTAATATTTGACCACATTCCTGTCTTGTTGACCTCTACGTATCCGTGAGACCTTTATATACATCTATAACGTAATATAACCTAACCTAACCCAACCTAACATCTCGGCGGTAATATTTGACAACATTCCTGGCGAGTTGGCTTCTCCGTCCCCGTGGGACCTATATACATCAATAACGTAATATAACGTAACCTAACACAACCTATCATCTCGGCGGTAATATTTGACCACATTCCTGGCTTGTTGGCCTCTACGTCTCCGAGGGACCTTCATATACATCAATAACGAAATATAACCTAACCTATCCTAACCTATCATCTCGGCGGTAACATTTGACAACATTCCCGGCGAGTTGGCCTCTACGTCTCCGTGGGACCTTTATATACATCAGTAACGTAATATAACCTAACCTAACCCAACCTATCATCTCGGCGGTAATATTTGAAAACATTCCTGGCGAGTTGGCCTCTACGTCTCCGTTTGACCTTCATATACATCAATAACGTAATATAACCTAACCTAACCCAACCTAACATCTCGGCGGTAATATTTGAAAACATTCCTGGCGAGTTGGCCTCCACGTCTCCGTGGGACCTTTATATACATCAATAACATAATATAAGCTAGCCTAACCCAATCTAACATCTCGGCGGTAATATTTGACCACATTCCTGGCTTGATGGCCTCTACGTCTCCGTGGGACCTTTATATACATCTATAACGTAATATAACCTAACCTAAACCAACCTATCATCTCGGCGGTAATATTTGACAACATTCCTGGCGAGTTGGCCTCTACGTCTCCGTTTGACCTTCATATACATCAATAACGTAATATAACCTAACCTAACCCAACCTAACATCTCGGCGGTAATATTTGAAAACATTCCTGGCAAGTCGGCCTCTACGTCGCCGTGGGCCCTTCATATACATCAATAACGTAACATAACTTAACCTAACCCAACCTAATATCTCCGCGGTAATATTTGACAACATTCGTGGCGAGTTAGCCGCTACGTTTCCGTGGGATCTTTATATACATCAATAACGTAATATCACATAACCTAACCCAATCTAACATCTCGGCGGTAATATTTGACATCATTCCTGGCGAGTTGGCCTCTACGTCTCCGTTGACCTTCATATACATCAATAACGTAATATAACGTAACCTAACCCAACCTATCATCTCGGCGGTTATATTTGACAACATTCCTGGCGAGTTGGCTTCTCCGTCCCCGTGGGACCTTTATATACATCAATAACGTAATATAACCTAACCTAAACCAACCTAACATCTCCGCGGTATTGTTTGACAACATACCTGGCGAGTTGGCCTCTACGTCTTCGTGGGACCTTTATATACTTCAATAACGTAATATATCCTAACCTAACCCAATCTAGCATCTCGGCGGTAATATTTGACCACATTCCTGTCTTGTTGACCTCTACGTATTCGTGAGACCTTTATATACATGTATAACGTAATATAACCTAACCTAACCCAACCTAACATCTCGGCTGTAATATCTGAAAACATTCCTGGCGTGTTGGCCTCTACGTCTCCGTATAACCCTCGTATACATCAATAACGTAATATAACGTAACTTAACCCAACCTATCATCTCGGCGGTAATATTTGAAAACATTCCTGGCGAGTTGGCCTCCACGTCTCCGTGGGACCTTTATATACATCAATAACATAATATAAGCTAGCCTAACCCAATCTAACATCTCGGCGGTAATATTTGACCACATTCCTGGCGAGTTGGCCTCTACGTCTTCGTGGGACCTTTATATACATCAATAACGTAATATAACTTATCGTAACCCAACCTAACATCTCCGCGGTAATATTTGACAACATTCCTGGCGAGTTGGCCTCTATGTCTCCGTGGGATCTTTATATATATCAGTAACGTAATATAACCTAACCTAACCCAATCTAACATCTCGGCGGTAATATTTGACATCATTCCTGGCGAGTTGGCCTCTACGTCTCCGTTGACCTTCATATACATCAATAACGTAATATAACGTAACCTAACCCAACCTATCATCTCGGCGGTTATATTTG
Organism: Xylocopa violacea; assembly: GCA_963969225.1. NCBI lineage: Eukaryota > Metazoa > Arthropoda > Insecta > Hymenoptera > Apidae > Xylocopa > Xylocopa violacea. The sequence goes on from CAXAJV010000001.1 coordinate 6,118,370, forward strand.
ACAACATTCCTGGCGAGTTGGCTTCTCCGTCCCCGTGGGACCTTTATATACATCAATAACGTAATATAACCTAACCTAACCCAATCTAGCATCTCGGCGGTAATATTTGACCACATTCCTAGCTTGTTGGCCTCTACGCCTCCGTGGGATCTATATATACTTCAATAACGTAATATAACCTAACCTAACCCAACCTAACATCTCGGCGGTAATATTTGACAACATTCCCGGCGAGTTGGCTTCTCCGTCCCCGTGGGACCTTTATATACATCAATAACGTAATATAACGTAACCTAACACAACCTATCATCTCGGCGGTAATATTTGACCACATTCCTGGCTTGTTGGCCTCTACGTCTCCGAGGGACCTTCATATACATCAATAACGAAATATAACCTAACCTATCCTAACCTATCATCTCGGCGGTAACATTTGACAACATTCCCGGCGACTTGGCCTCTACGTCTCCGTGGGACCTTTATATACATCAGTAACGTAATATAACCTTACCTAACCCAACCTATCATCTCGGCGGTAATATTTGAAAACATTCCTGGCGAGTTGGCCTCTACGTCTCCGTTTGACCTTCATATACATCAATAACGTAATATAACCTAACCTAACCCAACCTAACATCTCGGCGGTAATATTTGAAAACATTCCTGGCGAGTTGGCCTCCACGTCTCCGTGGGACCTTTATATACATCAATAACATAATATAAGCTAGCCTAACCCAATCTAACATCTCGGCGGTAATATTTGACCACATTCCTGGCGAGTTGGCCTCTACGTCTTCGTGGGACCTTTATATACATCAATAACGTAATATAACTTAACCTAACCCAACCTAACATCTCCGCGGTAATATTTGACAACATACCTGGCGAGTTGGCCTCTACGTCTCCGTTTGACCTTCATATACATCAATAACGTAATATAACCTAACCTAACACAACCTAACATCTCGGCGGTAATATTTGACCACATTCCTGGCTTGTTGGCCTCTACGTCTCCGTGGGACCTTTATATACTTCAATAACGTAATATAACCTAACCTAACCCAATCTAGCATCTCGGCGGTAATATTTGACCACATTCCTGTCTTGTTGACCTCTACGTATCCGTGAGACCTTTATATACATCTATAACGTAATATAACCTAACCTAACCCAACCTAACATCTCGGCTGTAATATTTGAAAACATTCCTGGCGTGTTGGCCTCTACGTCTCCGTATAACCCTCGTATACATCAATAACGTAATATAACGTAACTTAACCCAACCTATCATCTCGCCGGTAATATTTGAAAACATTCCTGGCGATTTGGCCTCTACGTCTTCGTGGGACATTTATATACATCAATAACGTAATGTAACTTAACCTAACCCAACCTAATATCTCCGCGGTAATATTTGACAACATTCGTGGCGAGTTAGCCGCTACGTTTCCGTGGGATCTTTATATACATCAATAACGTAATATCACATAACCTAACCCAATCTAACATCTCGGCGGTAATATTTGACATCATTCCTGGCGAGTTGGCCTCTACGTCTCCGTTGACCTTCATATACATCAATAACGTAATATAACGTAACCTAACCCAACCTATCATCTCGGCGGTTATATTTGACAACATTCCTGGCGAGTTGGCTTCTCCGTCCCCGTGGGACCTTTATATACATCAATAACGTAATATAACCTAACCTAACCCAATCTAGCATCTCGGCGGTAATATTTGACCACATTCCTAGCTTGTTGGCCTCTACGCCTCCGTGGGATCTTTATATACTTCAATAACGTAATATAACCTAACCTAACCCAACCTAACATCTCGGCGGTAATATTTGACAACATTCCTGGCGAGTTGGCTTCTCCGTCCCCGTGGGACCTTTATATACATCAATAACGTAATATAACGTAACCTAACACAACCTATCATCTCGGCGGTAATATTTGACCACATTCCTGGCTTGTTGGCCTCTACGTCTCCGAGGGACCTTCATATACATCAATAACGTAATATAACGTAACCTAACCCAACCTATCATCTCGGCGGTTATATTTGACAACATTCCTGGCGAGTTGGCTTCTCCGTCCCCGTGGGACCTTTATATACATCAATAACGTAATATAACCTAACCTAAACCAACCTAACATCTCCGCGGTATTGTTTGACAACATACCTGGCGAGTTGGCCTCTACGTCTTCGTGGGACCTTTATATACTTCAATAACGTAATATATCCTAACCTAACCCAATCTAGCATCTCGGCGGTAATATTTGACCACATTCCTGTCTTGTTGACCTCTACGTATTCGTGAGACCTTTATATACATCTATAACGTAATATAACCTAACCTAACCCAACCTATCATCTCGGCGGTAATATTTGAAAACATTCCTGGCGAGTTGGCCTCTACGTCTCCGTTTGACCTTCATATACATCAATAACGTAATATAACCTAACCTAACCCAACCTAACATCTCGGCGGTAATATTTGAAAACATTCCTGGCGAGTTGGCCTCCACGTCTCCGTGGGACCTTTATATACATCAATAACATAATATAAGCTAGCCTAACCCAATCTAACATCTCGGCGGTAATATTTGACCACATTCCTGGCGAGTTGGCCTCTACGTCTTCGTGGGACCTTTATATACATCAATAACGTAATATAACTTATCGTAACCCAACCTAACATCTCGGCGGTAATATTTGACAACATTCCTGGCGAGTTGGCCTCTACGTCTCCGTTTGACCTTCATATACATCAATAACGTAATATAACCTAACCTAACCCAACCTAACATCTCCGCGGTATTATTTGACAACATACCTGGCGAGTTGGCCTCTACGTCTTCGTGGGACCTTTATATACTTCAATAACGTAATATAACCTAACCTAACCCAATCTAGCATCTCGGCGGTAATATTTGACCACATTCCTGTCTTGTTGACCTCTACGTATCCGTGAGACCTTTATATACATCTATAACGTAATATAACCTAACCTAACCCAACCTAACATCTCGGCTGTAATATCTGAAAACATTCCTGGCGTGTTGGCCTCTACGTCTCCGTATAACCCTCGTATACATCAATAACGTAATATAACGTAACTTAACCCAACCTATCATCTCGCCGGTAATATTTGAAAACATTCCTGGCGATTTGGCCTCTACGTCTCCGTGGGATCTTTATATACATCAATAACGTAATATAATATAACCTAACCCAACCTAACATCTCCGCGGTATTATTTGACAACATACCTGGCGAGTTGGCCCCTACGTCTTCGTGGGACCTTTATATACATCAATAACGTAATATAACTTAACCTAACCCAACCTAACATCTCCGCGGTAATATTTGACAACATACCTGGCGAGTTGGCCTCTACGTCTCCGTCGGCCCTTCATATACATCAATAACAAAAATATAACCTAACCTAAATCAACCTATCATCTCGGCGATAATATTTGACAAGATTCCTGGCGAGTTGCCCTCTACGTCTCCGTGGGATCTTTATATACATCAATAACGTAATATAACATAACCTAACCCAATCTAACATCTCGGCGGTAATATTTGACCACATTCCTGGCTTGTTGGCCTCTACGTCTCCGTGGGACCTTTATATACATCTATAACGTAATATAACCTAACCTAACCCAACCTATCATCTCGGCGGTAATATTTGAAAACATTCCTGGCGAGTTGGCCTCTACGTCTCCGTTTGACCTTCATATACATCAATAACGTAATATAACCTAACCTAACCCAACCTAACATCTCGGCGGTAATATTTGAAAACATTCCTGGCGAGTTGGCCTCCACGTCTCCGTGGGACCTTTATATACATCAATAACATAATATAAGCTAGCCTAACCCAATCTAACATCTCGGCGGTAATATTTGACCACATTCCTGGCGAGTTGGCCTCTACGTCTTCGTGGGACCTTTATATACATCAATAACGTAATATAACTTATCCTAACCCAACCTAACATCTCCGCGGTAATATTTGACAACATTCCTGGCGAGTTGGCCTCTACGTCTCCGTGGGATCTTTATATATATCAATAACGTAATATAACATAACCTAACCCAATCTAACATCTCGGCGGTAATATTTGACCACATTCCTGGCGAGTTGGCCTCTACGTCTTCGTGGGACCTTCATATACATCAATAACGAAATATAACCTAACCTAACCCAACCTATCGTCTCGGCGGTAATATTTGACGACATTGCTGGCGAGTTGGCCTCTACGTTTCCGTGGGACCTTTATATACTTCAATAACGTAATATAACCTAACCTAACCCAATCTAACATCTCGGCGGTAATATTTGACATCATTCCTGGCAAGTTGGCCTCTATGTCTCCGTTGACCTTCATATAAATCAATAACAAAAATATAACCTAACCTAAGTCAACCTATCATCTCAGCGATAATATTTGACAAGATTCCTGGCGAGTTGCCCTCTACGTCTCCGTGGGATCTTTATATACATCAATAACGTAATATAACATAACCTAACCCAACCTAACATCTCCGCGGTATTATGTGACAACATACCTGGCGAGTTGGCCCCTACGTCTTCGTGGGACCTTTATATACATCAATAACGTAATATAACTTAACCTAACCCAACCTAACATCTCCGCGGTAATATTTGACAACATACCTGGCGAGTTGGCCTCTACGTCTCCGTCGGCCCTTCATATACATCAATTTCAAAAATATAACCTAACCTAAATCAACCTATCATCTCGGCGATAATATTTGACAAGATTCCTGGCGAGTTGCCCTCTACGTCTCCGTGGGATCTTTATATACATCAATAACGTAATATAACATAACCTAACCCAATCTAACATCTCGGCGGTAATATTTGACAACATTCCTGGCGAGTTGGCCTCTACGTCTCCGTTTGACCTTCATATACATCAATAACGTAATATAACCTAACCTAACCCAACCTAACATCTCGGCGGTAATATTTGACCACATTCCTGGCTTGTTGGCCTCTACGTCTCCGTGGGACCTTTATATACATCTATAACGTAATATAACCTAACCTAAACCAACCTATCATCTCGGCGGTAATATTTGACAACATTCCTGGCGAGTTGGCCTCTACGTCTCCGTTTGACCTTCATATACATCAATAACGTAATATAACCTAACCTAACCCAACCTAACATCTCCGCGGTATTATTTGACAACATACCTGGCGAGTTGGCCTCTACGTCTTCGTGGGACCTTTATATACTTCAATAACGTAATATAACCTAACCTAACCCAATCTAGCATCTCGGCGGTAATATTTGACCACATTCCTGTCTTGTTGACCTCTACGTATCCGTGAGACCTTTATATACATCTATAACGTAATATAACCTAACCTAACCCAACCTAACATCTCGGCTGTAATATCTGAAAACATTCCTGGCGTGTTGGCCTCTACGTCTCCGTATAACCCTCGTATACATCAATAACGTAATATAACGTAACTTAACCCAACCTATCATCTCGCCGGTAATATTTGAAAACATTCCTGGCGATTTGGCCTCTACGTCTCCGTGGGATCTTTATATACATCAATAACGTAATATAACATAACCTAACCCAACCTAACATCTCCGCGGTATTATTTGACAACATACCTGGCGAGTTGGCCCCTACGTCTTCGTGGGACCTTTATATACATCAATAACGTAATATAACTTAACCTAACCCAACCTAACATCTCCGCGGTAATATTTGACAACATACCTGGCGAGTTGGCCTCTACGTCTCCGTCGGCCCTTCATATACATCAATAACAAAAATATAACCTAACCTAAATCAACCTATCATCTCGGCGATAATATTTGACAAGATTCCTGGCGAGTTGCCCTCTACGTCTCCGTGGGATCTTTATATACATCAATAACGTAATATAACATAACCTAACCCAATCTAACATCTCGGCGGTAATATTTGACCACATTCCTGGCTTGTTGGCCTCTACGTCTCCGTGGGACCTTTATATACATCTATAACGTAATATAACCTAACCTAACCCAACCTATCATCTCGGCGGTAATATTTGAAAACATTCCTGGCGAGTTGGCCTCTACGTCTCCGTTTGACCTTCATATACATCAATAACGTAATATAACCTAACCTAACCCAACCTAACATCTCGGCGGTAATATTTGAAAACATTCCTGGCGAGTTGGCCTCCACGTCTCCGTGGGACCTTTATATACATCAATAACATAATATAAGCTAGCCTAACCCAATCTAACATCTCGGCGGTAATATTTGACCACATTCCTGGCGAGTTGGCCTCTACGTCTTCGTGGGACCTTTATATACATCAATAACGTAATTTAACTTATCCTAACCCAACCTAACATCTCCGCGGTAATATTTGACAACATTCCTGGCGAGTTGGCCTCTACGTCTCCGTGGGATCTTTATATATATCAATAACGTAATATAACATAACCTAACCCAATCTAACATCTCGGCGGTAATATTTGACCACATTCCTGGCGAGTTGGCCTCTACGTCTTCGTGGGACCTTCATATACATCAATAACGAAATATAACCTAACCTAACCCAACCTATCGTCTCGGCGGTAATATTTGACGACATTGCTGGCGAGTTGGCCTCTACGTTTCCGTGGGACCTTTATATACTTCAATAACGTAATATAACCTAACCTAACCCAATCTAACATCTCGGCGGTAATATTTGACATCATTCCTGGCGAGTTGGCCTCTATGTCTCCGTTGACCTTCATATAAATCAATAACAAAAATATAACCTAACCTAAGTCAACCTATCATCTCAGCGATAATATTTGACAAGATTCCTGGCGAGTTGCCCTCTACGTCTCCGTGGGATCTTTATATACATCAATAACGTAATATAACATAACCTAACCCAACCTAACATCTCCGCGGTATTATGTGACAACATACCTGGCGAGTTGGCCCCTACGTCTTCGTGGGACCTTTATATACATCAATAACGTAATATAACTTAACCTAACCCAACCTAACATCTCGGCGGTAATATTTGAAAACATTCCTGGCGAGTTGGCCTCCACGTCTCCGTGGGACCTTTATATACATCAATAACGTAATATAACTTAACCTAACCCAACCTAACATCTCCGCGGTAATATTTGACAACATACCTGGCGAGTTGGCCTCTACGTCTCCGTCGGCCCTTCATATACATCAATAACAAAAATATAACCTAACCTAAATCAACCTATCATCTCGGCGATAATATTTGACAAGATTCCTGGCGAGTTGCCCTCTACGTCTCCGTGGGATCTTTATATACATCAATAACGTAATATAACATAACCTAACCCAATCTAACATCTCGGCGGTAATATTTGACCACATTCCTGGCTTGTTGGCCTCTACGTCTCCGTGGGACCTTTATATACATCTATAACGAAATATAACCTAACCTATCCTAACCTATCATCTCGGCGGAAACATTTGACAACATTCCCGGCGAGTTGGCCTCTACGTCTCCGTGGGACCTTTATATACATCAGTAACGTAATATAACCTAACCTAACACAACGTAACATCTCGGCGGTAATATTTGAAAACATTCCTTGGCGAGTTGCCCTCTACGTCTCCGTGGGATCTTTATATACATCAATAACGTAATATAACATAACCTAACCCAATCTAACATCTCGGCGGTAATATTTGACCACATTCCTGGCTTGTTGGCCTCTACGTCTCCGTGGGACCTTTATATACATCTATAACGTAATATAACCTAACCTAACCCAACCTATCATCTCGGCGGTAATATTTGACAACATTCCTGGCGAGTTGGCCTCTACGTCTCCGGTTGACCTTCATATACATCAATAACGTAATATAACATAACCTAACCCAACCTAACATCTCGGCGGTAATATTTGAAAACATTCCTGGCGAGTTGGCCTCCACGTCTCCGTGGGACCTTTATATACTTCAATAACGTAATATAACCTAACCTAACCCAATCTAGCATCTCGGCGGTAATATTTGACCACATTCCTGTCTTGTTGACCTCTACGTATCCGTGAGACCTTCATATACAACAATAACGTAATATAACCTAACCTAACCCAACCTAACATCTCGGCGGTAATATTTGAAAACATTCCTGGCGAGTTGGCCTCCACGTCTCCGTGGGACCTTTACATACATCAATAACATAATATAAGCTAGCCTAACCCAATCTAACATCTCGGCGGTAATATTTGACCACATTCCTGGCGATTTGGCCTCTACGTCTTCGTGGGACCTTTATATACATCAATAACGTAATATAACTTAACCTAACCCAACCTAACATCTCCGCGGCAATATTTGACAACATTCCTGGCGAGTTGGCCTCTACGTCTCCGTGGGATCTTTATATATATCAATAACGTAATATAACATAACCTAACCCAATCTAACATCTCGGCGGTAATATTTGACAAGATTCCTGGCGAGTTGGCCTCTACGTCTCCGTGGGATCTTTATATACATCAATAACGTAATATAACATAACCTAACCCAATCTAACATCTCGGCGGTTATATTTGACCACATTCCTGGCTTGTTGGCCTCTACGTCTCCGAGGGACATTCATATACATCAATAAGGAAATATAACCTAACCTATCCTAACCTATCATCTCGGCGGAAACATTTGACAACATTCCCGGCGAGTTGGACTCTACGTCTCCGTGGGACCTTTATATACATCAGTAACGTAATATAACCTAACCTAACACAACGTAACATCTCGGCGGTAATATTTGAAAACATTCCTGGCGAGTTGGCCTCTACGTCTCCGTTTGACCTTCATATACATCAATAACGTAATATAACCTAACCTAACACAACCTAACATCTCGGCGGTAATATTTGACCACATTCCTGGCTTGTTGGCCTCTACGTCTCCGTGGGACCTTTATATACTTCAATAACGTAATATAACCTAACCTAACCCAATCTAGCATCTCGGCGGTAATATTTGACCACATTCCTGTCTTGTTGACCTCTACGTATCCGTGAGACCTTTATATACATCTATAACGTAATATAACATAACCTAACCCAACCTAACATCTCGGCTGTAATATTTGAAAACATTCCTGGCGTGTTGGCCTCTACGTCTCCGTATAACCCTCGTATACATCAATAACGTAATATAACGTAACTTAACCCAACCTATCATCTCGCCGGTAATATTTGAAAACATTCCTGGCGATTTGGCCTCTACGTCTTCGTGGGACATTTATATACATCAATAACGTAATATAACTTAACCTAACCCAACCTAATATCTCCGCGGTAATATTTGACAACATTCGTGGCGAGTTAGCCGCTACGTTTCCGTGGGATCTTTATATACATCAATAACGTAATATCACATAACCTAACCCAATCTAACATCTCGGCGGTAATATTTGACATCATTCCTGGCGAGTTGGCCTCTACGTCTCCGTTGACCTTCATATACATCAATAACGTAATATAACGTAACCTAACCCAACCTATCATCTCGGCGGTTATATTTGACAACATTCCTGGCGAATTGGCTTCTCCGTCTCCGTGGGACCTTTATATACATCAATAACGTAATATAACCTAACCTAAACCAACCTAACATCTCCGCGGTATTATTTGACAACATACCTGGCGAGTTGGCCTCTACGTCTTCGTGGGACCTTCATATACATCAATAACGAAATATAACCTAACCTAACCCAACCTATCATCTCGGCGGTAATATTTGACGACATTCCTGGCGAGTTGGCCTCTACGTTTCCGTGGGACATTTATATACTTCAATAACGTAATATAACCTAACCTAACCCAATCTAACATCTCGGCGGTAATATTTGACATCATTCCTGGCGAGTTGGCCTCTATGTCTCCGTTGACCTTCATATACATCAATAACAAAAATATAACCTAACCTAAGTCAACCTATCATCTCAGCGATAATATTTGACAAGATTCCTGGCGAGTTGCCCTCTACGTCTCCGTGGGATCTTTATATACATCAATAACGTAATATAACATAACCTAACCCTACCTAACATCTCCGCGGTATTATTTGACAACATACCTGGCGAGTTGGCCTCTACGTCTTCTTGGGACCTTTATATACATCAATAACGTAATATAACTTAACCTAACCCAACCTAACATCTCCGCGGTAATATTTGACAACATACCTGGCGAGTTGGCCTCTACGTCTCCGTCGGCCCTTCATATACATCAATAACAAAAATATAACCTAACCTAATCAACCTATCATCTCGGCGATAATATTTGACAAGATTCCTGGCGAGTTGCCCTCTACGTCTCCGTGGGATCTTTATATACATCAATAACGTAATATAACATAACCTAACCCAATCTAACATCTCGGCGGTAATATTTGACCACATTCCTGGCTTGTTGGCCTCTACGTCTCCGTGGGACCTTTATATACATCTATAACGTAATATAACCTAACCTAACCCAACCTATCATCTCGGCGGTAATATTTGACAACATTCCTGGCGAGTTGGCCTCTACGTCTCCGTTTGACCTTCATATACATCAATAACGTAATATAACCTAACCTAACCCAACCTAACATCTCGGCGGTAATATTTGAAAACATTCCTGGCGTGTTGGCCTCTACGTCTCCGTATAACCCTCGTATACATCAATAACGTAATATAACGTAACTTAACCCAACCTATCATCTCGGCGGTAATATTTGAAAACATTCCTGGCGATTTGGCCTCTACGTCTTCGTGGGACATTTATATACATCAATAACGTAATATAACTTAACCTAACCCAACCTAATATCTCCGCGGTAATATTTGACAACATTCGTGGCGAGTTAGCCGCTACGTTTCCGTGGGATCTTTATATACATCAATAACGTAATATCACATAACCTAACGCAATCTAACACCTCGGCGGTAATATTTGACATCATTCCTGGCGAGTTGCCCTCTACGTCTCCGTTGACCTTCATATACATCAATAACGAAATATAACGTAACCTAACCCAACCTATCATCTCGGCGGTTATATTTGACAACATTCCTGGCGAGTTGGCTTCTCCGTCTCCGTGGGACCTTTATATACATCAATAACGTAATATAACCTAACCTAAACCAACCTAACATCTCCGCGGTATTATTTGACAACATACCTGGCGAGTTGGCATCTACGTCTTCGTGGGACCTTCATATACATCAATAACGAAATATAACCTAACCTAACCCAACCTATCATCTCGGCGGTAATATTTGACAACATTCCTGGCGAGTTGGCCTCTACGTCTTCGTGGGACCTTTATATACATCAATAACGTAATATAACTTAACTTAACCCAACCTATCATCTCGGCGGTAATATTTGACCACATTCCTGGCTTGTTGGCCTCTACGTCTCCGTGGGACCTTTATATACTTCAATAACGTATTATAACCTAACCTAACCCAATCTAGCATCTCGGCGGTAATATTTGACCACATTCCTGTCTTGTTGACCTCTACGTATCCGTGAGATCTTTATATACATCAATAACGTAATATCACATAACCTAACGCAATCTAACACCTCGGCGGTAATATTTGACATCATTCCTGGCGAGTTGGCCTCTACGTCTCCGTTGACCTTCATATACATCAATAACGTAATATAACGTAACCTAACCCAACCTATCATCTCGGCGGTTATATTTGACAACATTCCTGGCGAGTTGGCTTGTCCGTCTCCGTGGGACCTTTATATACATCAATAACGTAATATAACCTAACCTAAACCAACCTAACATCTCCGCGGTATTATTTGACAACATACCTGGCGAGTTGGCATCTACGTCTTCGTGGGACCTTCATATACATCAATAACGTAATATAACTTAACCTAACCCAACCTAACATCTCGGCGGTAATATTTGACAACATTCCTGGCGAGTTGGCCTCTACGTCTCCGTTTGACCTTCATATACATCAATAACGTAATATAACCTAACCTAACACAACCTAACATCTCGGCGGTAATATTTGACCACATTCCTGGCTTGTTGGCCTCTACGTCTCCGTGGGACCTTTATATACTTCAATAACGTAATATAACCTAACCTAACCCAATCTAGCATCTCGGCGGTAATATTTGACCACATTCCTGTCTTGTTGACCTCTACGTATCCGTGAGACCTTTATATACATCTATAACGTAATATAACCTAACCTAACCCAACCTAACATCTCGGCTGTAATATTTGAAAACATTCCTGGCGTGTTGGCCTCTACGTCTCCGTATAACCCTTGTATACATCAATAACGTAAAATAACGTAACTTAACCCAACCTATCATCTCGGCGGTAATATTTGAAAACATTCCTGGCGATTTGGCCTCTACGTCTTCGTGGGACATTTTTATACATCAATAACGTAATATAACTTAACCTAACCCAACCTAATATCTCCGCGGTAATATTTGACAACATTCGTGGCGAGTTAGCCGCTACGTTTCCGTGGGATCTTTATATACATCAATAACGTAATATCACATAACCTAACGCAATCTAACACCTCGGCGGTAATATTTGACATCATTCCTGGCGAGTTGGCCTCTACGTCTCCGTTGACCTTCATATACATCAATAACGTAATATAACGTAACCTAACCCAACCTATCATCTCGGCGGTTATATTTGACAACATTCCTGGCGAGTTGGCTTGTCCGTCTCCGTGGGACCTTTATATACATCAATAACGTAATATAACCTAACCTAAACCAACCTAACATCTCCGCGGTATTATTTGACAACATACCTGGCGAGTTGGCATCTACGTCTTCGTGGGACCTTCATATACATCAATAACGTAATATAACTTAACCTAACCCAACCTAACATCTCGGCGGTAATATTTGACAACATTCCTGGCGAGTTGGCCTCTACGTCTCCGTTTGACCTTCATATACATCAATAACGTAATATAACCTAACCTAACACAACCTAACATCTCGGCGGTAATATTTGACCACATTCCTGGCTTGTTGGCCTCTACGTCTCCGTGGGACCTTTATATACTTCAATAACGTAATATAACCTAACCTAACCCAATCTAGCATCTCGGCGGTAATATTTGACCACATTCCTGTCTTGTTGACCTCTACGTATCCGTGAGACCTTTATATACATCTATAACGTAATATAACCTAACCTAACCCAACCTAACATCTCGGCTGTAATATTTGAAAACATTCCTGGCGTGTTGGCCTCTACGTCTCCGTATAACCCTTGTATACATCAATAACGTAAAATAACGTAACATAACCCAACCTATCATCTCGGCGGTAATATTTGAAAACATTCCTGGCGATTTGGCCTCTACGTCTTCGTGGGACATTTTTATACATCAATAACGTAATATAACTTAACCTAACCCAACCTAATATCTCCGCGGTAATATTTGACAACATTCGTGGCGAGTTAGCCGCTACGTTTCCGTGGGATCTTTATATACATCAATAACGTAATATCACATAACCTAACGCAATCTAACACCTCGGCGGTAATATTTGACATCATTCCTGGCGAGTTGGCCTCTACGTCTCCGTGGGACCTTTATATACATCTATAACGTAATATAACCTAACCTAACCCAACCTATCATCTCGGCGGTAATATTTGACAACATTCCTGGCGAGTTGGCCTCTACGTCTCCGTTTGACCTTCATATACATCAATAACGTAATATAACCTAACCTAACCCAACCTAACATCTCGGCGGTAATATTTGAAAACATTCCTGGCGAGTTGGCCTCCACGTCTCCGTGGGACCTTTATATACATCAATAACATAATATAAGCTAGCCTAACCCAATCTAACATCTCGGCGGTAATATTTGACCACATTCCTGGCGAGTTGGCCTCTACGTCTTCGTGGGACCTTTATATACATCAATAACGTAATATAACTTAACCTAACCCAACCTAACATCTCCGCGGTAATATTTGACAACATACCTGGCAAGTCGGCCTCTACGTCTCCGTGGGCCCTTCATATACATCAATAACAAAAATATAACCTAACCTAAATCAACCTATCATCTCGGCGATAATATTTGACAAGATTCCTGGCGAGTTGGCCTCTACGTCTCCGTGGGATCTTTATATACATCAATAACGTAATATAACATAACCTAACCCAACCTAACATCTCCGCGGTATTATTTGACAACATACCTGGCGAGTTGGCCTCTACGTCTTCGTGGGACCTTTATATACATCAATAACGTAATATAACTTAACCTAACCCAACCTAACATCTCCGCGGTAATATTTGACAACATACCTGGCGAGTTGGCCTCTACGAGTCCGTCGGCCCTTCATATACATCAATAACAAAAATATAACCTAACCTAAATCAACCTATCATCTCGGCGATAATATTTGACAAGATTCCTGGCGAGTTGCCCTCTACGTCTCCGTGGGATATTTATATACATCAATAACGTAATATAACATAACCTAACCCAATCTAACATCTCGGCGGTAATATTTAACAAGATTCCTGGCGAGTTGGCCTCTACGTCTCCGTGGGATCTTTATATACATCAATAACGTAATATAACATAACCTAACCCAATCTAACATCTCGGCGGTTATATTTGACCACATTCCTGGCTTGTTGGCCTCTACGTCTCCGAGGGACCTTCATATGCATCAACAACGAAATATAACCTAACATATCCTAACCTATCATCTCGGCGGAAACATTTGACAACATTCCCGGCGAGTTGGCCTCTACGTCTCCGTGGGACCTTTATATACATCAGTAACGTAATATAACCTAACCTAACCCAACGTAACATCTCGGCGGTAATATTTGAAAACATTCCTGGCGAGTTGGCCTCTACGTCTCCGTGGGACCTTCATATACATCAATAACGTAATATAACCTAACGTAACCCAATCTAGCATCTCGGCGGTAATATTTGACCACATTCCTGGCTTGTTGGCGTCTACGTCTCCGTGGGACCCTTATATACATCAATAACATAATATAAGCTAGCTTAACCCAATCTAACGTCTCGGCGGTAATATTTGACCACATTCCTGGCTTGTTGGCCTCTACGTCTCCGTGGGACCTTTATATACTTCAATAACGTAATATAACCTAACCTAACCCAATCTAGCATCTCGGCGGTAATATTTGACCACATTCCTGGCGAGTTGGCCTCTACGTCTTCGTGGGACATTTATATACATCAATAACGTAATATAACTTAACCTAACCCAAACTAACATCTCCGCGGTAATATTTAACAACATTCGTGGCGAGTTAACCGCTACGTTTCCGTGGGATCTTTATATACATCAATAACGTAATATCACCTAACCTAACCCAATCTAACATCTCGGCGGTAATATTTGACATCCTTCCTGGCGAGTTGGCCTCTACGTCTTCGTGGGACCTTCATATACATCAATAACGAAATATAACCTAACCTAACCCAACCTATCATCTCGGCGGTAATATTTGACAACATTCCTGGCGAGTTGGCCTCTACGTCTTCGTGGGACCTTTATATACATCAATAACGTAATATAACTTAACTTAACCCAACCTATCATCTCGGCGGTAATATTTGACCACATTCCTGGCTTGTTGGCCTCTACGTCTCCGTGGGACCTTTATATACTTCAATAACGTATTATAACCTAACCTAACCCAATCTAGCATCTCGGCGGTAATATTTGACCACATTCCTGTCTTGTTGACCTCTACGTATCCGTGAGATCTTTATATACATCAATAACGTAATATCACATAACCTAACGCAATCTAACACCTCGGCGGTAATATTTGACATCATTCCTGGCGAGTTGGCCTCTACGTCTCCGTTGACCTTCATATACATCAATAACGTAATATAACGTAACCTAACCCAACCTATCATCTCGGCGGTTATATTTGACAACATTCCTGGCGAGTTGGCTTGTCCGTCTCCGTGGGACCTTTATATACATCAATAACGTAATATAACTTAACCTAACCCAACCTAACATCTCCGCGGTAATATTTGACAACATACCTGGCGAGTTGGCCTCTACGAGTCCGTCGGCCCTTCATATACATCAATAACAAAAATATAACCTAACCTAAATCAACCTATCATCTCGGCGATAATATTTGACAAGATTCCTGGCGAGTTGCCCTCTACGTCTCCGTGGGATCTTTATATACATCAATAACGTAATATAACATAACCTAACCCAATCTAACATCTCGGCGGTAATATTTAACAAGATTCCTGGCGAGTTGGCCTCTACGTCTCCGTGGGATCTTTATATACATCAATAACGTAATATAACATAACCTAACCCAATCTAACATCTCGGCGGTTATATTTGACCACATTCCTGGCTTGTTGGCCTCTACGTCTCCGAGGGACCTTCATATGCATCAACAACGAAATATAACCTAACATATCCTAACCTATCATCTCGGCGGAAACATTTGACAACATTCCCGGCGAGTTGGCCTCTACGTCTCCGTGGGACCTTTATATACATCAGTAACGTAATATAACCTAACCTAACCCAACGTAACATCTCGGCGGTAATATTTGAAAACATTCCTGGCGAGTTGGCCTCTACGTCTCCGTGGGACCTTCATATACATCAATAACGTAATATAACCTAACGTAACCCAATCTAGCATCTCGGCGGTAATATTTGACCACATTCCTGGCTTGTTGGCGTCTACGTCTCCGTGGGACCCTTATATACATCAATAACATAATATAAGCTAGCTTAACCCAATCTAACGTCTCGGCGGTAATATTTGACCACATTCCTGGCTTGTTGGCCTCTACGTCTCCGTGGGACCTTTATATACTTCAATAACGTAATATAACCTAACCTAACCCAATCTAGCATCTCGGCGGTAATATTTGACCACATTCCTGGCGAGTTGGCCTCTACGTCTTCGTGGGACATTTATATACATCAATAACGTAATATAACTTAACCTAACCCAAACTAACATCTCCGCGGTAATATTTAACAACATTCGTGGCGAGTTAACCGCTACGTTTCCGTGGGATCTTTATATACATCAATAACGTAATATCACCTAACCTAACCCAATCTAACATCTCGGCGGTAATATTTGACATCCTTCCTGGCGAGTTGGCCTCTACGTCTTCGTGGGACCTTCATATACATCAATAACGAAATATAACCTAACCTAACCCAACCTATCATCTCGGCGATAATATTTGACAAGATTCCTGGCGAGTTGCCCTCTACGTCTCCGTGGGATCTTTATATACATCAATAACGTAATATAACATAACCTAACCCAATCTAACATCTCGGCGGTAATATTTGACCACATTCCTGGCTTGTTGGCCTCTACGTCTCCGTGGGACCTTTATATACATCTATAACGTAATATAACCTAACCTACCCCAACCTATCATCTCGGCGGTAATATTTGACAACATTCCTGGCGAGTTGGCCTCTACGTCTCCGTTTGACCTTCATATACATCAATAACGTAATATAACCTAACCTAACCCAACCTAACATCTCGGCGGTAATATTTGAAAACATTCCTGGCGAGTTGGCCTCCACGTCTCCGTGGGACCTTTATATACATCAATAACATAATATAAGCTAGCCTAACCCAATCTAACATCTCGGCGGTAATATTTGACCACATTCCTGGCGAGTTGGCCTCTACGTCTTCGTGGGACCTTTATATACATCAATAACGTAATATAACTTAACCTAACCCAACCTAACATCTCCACGGTAATATTTGACAACATACCTGGCAAGTCGGCCTCTACGTCTCCGTGGGCCCTTCATATACATCAATAACAAAAATATAACCTAACCTAAATCAACCTATCATCTCGGCGATAATATTTGACAAGATTCCTGGCGAGTTGGCCTCTACGTCTCCGTGGGATCTTTATATACATCAATAACGTAATATAACATAACCTAACCCAACCTAACATCTCCGCGGTATTATTTGACAACATACCTGGCGATTTGGCCTCTACGTCTTCGTGGGACCTTTATATACATCAATAACGTAATATAACTTAACCTAACCCAACCTAACATCTCCGCGGTAATATTTGACAACATACCTGGCGAGTTGGCCTCTACGTGTCCGTCGGCCCTTCATATACATCAATAACAAAAATATAACCTAACCTAAATCAACCTATCATCTCGGCGATAATATTTGACAAGATTCCTGGCGAGTTGCCCTCTACGTCTCCGTGGGATCTTTATATACATCAATAACGTAATATAACATAACCTAACCCAATCTAACATCTCGGCGGTAATATTTGACCACATTCCTGGCTTGTTGGCCTCTACGTCGCCGTGGGACCTTTATACACATCTATAACGTAATATAACCTAACCTAACCCAACCTATCACCTCGGCGGTAATATTTGACAACATTCCTGGCTTGTTGGCCTCTACGTCTCCGTGAGGCCTTTATATACATCTATAACGTAATATCACCTAACCTAACCAAACCTAACATCTCGGCTGTAATATTTGACAACATACCTGGCAAGTCGGCCTCTACGTCTCCGTGGGCCCTTCATATACATCAATAACAAAAATATAACCTAACCTAAATCAACCTATCATCTCGGCGATAATATTTGACAAGATTCCTGGCGAGTTGGCCTCTACGTTTCCGTGGGTCCTTTATATACATCAATAACGTAATATAACCTAACCTAACCCAACCTGACATCTTCGCGGTATTATTTGACAACATTCCTGGCGAGTTGGCCTCTACGTCTCCGTGGGATCTTTATATATATCAATAACGTAATATAACATAACCTAACCCAATCTAACATCTCGGCGGTAATATTTAACAAGATTCCTGGCGAGTTGGCCTCTACGTCTCCGTGGGATCTTTATATACATCAATAACGTAATATAACATAACCTAACCCAATCTAACATCTCGGCGGTTATATTTGACCACATTCCTGGCTTGTTGGCCTCTACGTCTCCGAGGGACCTTCATATGCATCAATAACGAAATATAACCTAACATATCCTAACCAATCATCTCGGCGGAAACATTTGACAACATTCCCGGCGAGTTGGCCTCTACGTCTCCGTGGGACCTTTATCTACATCAGTAACGTAATATAACCTAACGTAACCCAATCTAGCATTTCGGCGGTAATATTTGACCACATTCCTGGCTTGTTGGCGTCTACGTCTCCGTGGGACCCTTATATACATCAATAACATAATATAAGCTAGCTTAACCCAATCTAACGTCTCGGCGGTAATATTTGACCACATTCCTGGCTTGTTGGCCTCTACGTCTCCGTGGGACCTTTATATACTTCAATAACGTAATATAACCTAACCTAACCCAATCTAGCATCTCGGCGGTAATATTTGACGACATTCCTGGCGAGTTGGCCTCTACGTCTCCGTGGGATCTTTATATACATCAATAACGTAATATAACATAACCTAACCCAATCTAACATCTCGGCGGTAATATTTGACATCATTCCTGGCGAGTTGGCCTCTACGTCTCCGTGGGACCTTTATATACATCTATAACGTAATATAACCTAACCTAACCCAACCTATCATCTCGGCGGTAATTTTTGACAACATTCCTGGCGAGTTGGCCTCTACGTCTCCGTTTGACCTTCATATACATCAATAACGTAATATAACTTAACCTAACCCAACCTAACATCTCGGCGGTAATATTTGAAAACATTCCTGGCGAGTTGGCCTCCACGTCTCCGTGGGACCTTTATATACATCAATAACATAATATAAGCTAGCCTAACCCAATCTAACATCTCGGCGGTAATATTTGACCACATTCCTGGCGAGTTGGCCTCTACGTCTTCGTGGGACCTTTATATACATCAATAACGTAATATAACTTAACCTAACCCAACCCAACATCTCCACGGTAATATTTGACAACATACCTGGCAAGTCGGCCTCTACGTCTCCGTGGGCCCTTCATATACATCAATAACAAAAATATAACCTAACCTAAATCAACCTATCATCTCGGCGATAATATTTGACAAGATTCCTGGCGAGTTGGCCTCTACGTCTCCGTGGGATCTTTATATACATCAATAACGTAATATAACTTAACCTAACCCAACCTAACATCTCCACGGTAATATTTGACAACATACCTGGCAAGTCGGCCTCTACGTCTCCGTGGGCCCTTCATATACATCAATAACAAAAATATAACCTAACCTAAATCAACCTATCATCTCGGCGATAATATTTGACAAGATTCCTGGCGAGTTGGCCTCTACGTCTCCGTTTGACCTTCATATACATCAATAACGTAATATAACCTAACCTAACCCAACCTAACATCTCGGCGGTAATATTTGAAAACATTCCTGGCGAGTTGGCCTCTCCGTCTCCGGGGGACCTTCATATACATCAATAACGTAATATAACCTAACCTAACCCAATCTAGGATCTCGGCGGTAATATTTGACCACATTCCTGGCTTGTTGGCCTCTACGTCTCCGTGAGGCCTTTATATACATCTATAACGTAATATCACCTAACCTAACCAAACCTAACATCTCGGCTGTAATATTTGACAATATACCTGGCGAGTTGGCCTCTACGTCTCAGTGGGACCTTCATATACATCAATAACGAAATATAACCTAACCTAAATCAACCTATCATCTCGGCGATAATATTTGACAAGATTCCTGGCGAGTTGGCCTCTACGTTTCCGTGGGTCCTTTATATACATCAATAACGTAATATAACCTAACCTAACCCAACCTGACATCTCCGCGGTATTATTTGACAACATTCCTGGCGAGTTGGCCTCTACGTCTCCGTTTGACCTTCATATACATCAATAACGTAATATAACCTAACCTAACCCAACCTAACATCTTGGCGGTAATATTTGAAAACATTCCTGGCGAGTTGGCCTCCACGTCTCCGTGGGACCTTTATATACATTAATAACATAATATAAGCTAGCCTAACCCAATCTAACATCTCGGCGGTAATATTTGACCACATTCCTGGCGAGTTGGCCTCTACGTCTTCGTGGGACCTTTATATACATCAATAACGTAATATAACTTAACCTAACCCAACCTAACATCTCCACGGTAATATTTGACAACATACCTGGCAAGTCGGCCTCTACGTCTCCGTGGGCCCTTCATATACATCAATAACAAAAATATAACCTAACCTAAATCAACCTATCATCTCGGCGATAATATTTGACAAGATTCCTGGCGAGTTGGCCTCTACGTTTCCGTGGGATCTTTATATACATCAATAACGTAATATAACCTAACCTATCCTAACCTATCATCTCGGCGGAAACATTTGACAACATTCCCGGCGAGTTGGCCTCTACGTCTCCGTGGGACCTTTATATACATCAGTAACGTAATATAACCTAACCTAACCCAACGTAACATCTCGGCGGTAATATTTGAAAACATTCCTGGCGAGTTGGCCTCTACGTCTCCGTGGGACCTTCATATACATCAATAACGTAATATAACCTAACGTAACCCAATCTAGCATCTCGGCGGTAATATTTGACCACATTCCTGGCTTGTTGGCGTCTACGTCTCCGTGGGACCCTTATATACATCAATAACATAATATAAGCTAGCTTAACCCAATCTAACGTCTCGGCGGTAATATTTGACCACATTCCTGGCTTGTTGGCCTCTACATCTCCGTGGGACCTTTATATACTTCAATAACGTAATATAACCTAACCTAACCCAATCTAGCATCTCGGCGGTAATATTTGACCACATTCCTGGCGAGTTGGCCTCTACGTCTTCGTGGGACATTTATATACATCAATAACGTAATATAACTTAACCTAACCCAAACTAACATCTCCGCGGTAATATTTGACAACATTCGTGGCGAGTTAACCGCTACGTTTCCGTGGGATCTTTATATACATCAATAACGTAATATCACCTAACCTAACCCAATCTAACATCTCGGCGGTAATATTTGACATCATTCCTGGCGAGTTGGCCTCTACGTCTCCGTTGACCTTCATATACATCAATAACGTAATATAACGTAACCTAACACAACCTATCATCTCGGCGGTTATATTTGACAACATTCCTGGCGAGTTGGCATCTACGTCTCCGTGGGACCTTTATATACATCAATAACGTAATATAACCTAACCTAACCCAACCTATCTTCTCGGCGGTAATATTTCACAACATTCCTGGCGAGTTGGCCTCTACGTCTCCGTGGGATCTTTATATATATCAATAACGTAATATAACATAACCTAACCCAATCTAACATCTCGGCGGTAATATTTGACAAGATTCCTGGCGAGTTGGCCTCTACGTCTCCGTGGGATCTTTATATACATCAATAACGTAATATAACATAACCTAACCCAATCTAACATCTCGGCGGTAATATTTGACCACATTCCTGGCTTGTTGGCCTCTACGTCTCCGTGGGACCTTTATATACATCTATAACGTAATATAACCTAACCTACCCCAACCTATCATCTCGGCGGTAATATTTGACAACATTCCTGGCGAGTTGGCCTCTACGTCTCCGTTTGACCTTCATATACATCAATAACGTAATATAACCTAACCTAACCCAACCTAACATCTCGGCGGTAATATTTGAAAACATTCCTGGCGAGTTGGCCTCCACGTCTCCGTGGGACATTTATATACATCAATAACATAATATAAGCTAGCCTAACCCAATCTAACATCTCGGCGGTAATATTTGACCACATTCCTGGCGAGTTGGCCTCTACGTCTTCGTGGGACCTTTATATACATCAATAACGTAATATAACTTAACCTAACCCAACCTAACATCTCCACGGTAATATTTGACAACATACCTGGCAAGTCGGCCTCTACGTCTCCGTGGGCCCTTCATATACATCAATAACAAAAATATAACCTAACCTAAATCAACCTATCATCTCGGCGATAATATTTGACAAGATTCCTGGCGAGTTGGCCTCTACGTCTCCGTGGGATCTTTATATACATCAATAACGTAATATAACATAACCTAACCCAACCTAACATCTCCGCGGTATTATTTGACAACATACCTGGCGATTTGGCCTCTACGTCTTCGTGGGACCTTTATATACATCAATAACGTAATATAACTTAACCTAACCCAACCTAACATCTCCGCGGTAATATTTGACAACATACCTGGCGAGTTGGCCTCTACGTGTCCGTCGGCCCTTCATATACATCAATAACAAAAATATAACCTAACCTAAATCAACCTATCATCTCGGCGATAATATTTGACAAGATTCCTGGCGAGTTGCCCTCTACGTCTCCGTGGGATCTTTATATACATCAATAACGTAATATAACATAACCTAACCCAATCTAACATCTCGGCGGTAATATTTGACCACATTCCTGGCTTGTTGGCCTCTACGTCGCCGTGGGACCTTTATACACATCTATAACGTAATATAACCTAACCTAACCCAACCTATCACCTCGGCGGTAATATTTGACAACATTCCTGGCTTGTTGGCCTCTACGTCTCCGTGAGGCCTTTATATACATCTATAACGTAATATCACCTAACCTAACCAAACCTAACATCTCGGCTGTAATATTTGACAACATACCTGGCAAGTCGGCCTCTACGTCTCCGTGGGCCCTTCATATACATCAATAACAAAAATATAACCTAACCTAAATCAACCTATCATCTCGGCGATAATATTTGACAAGATTCCTGGCGAGTTGGCCTCTACGTTTCCGTGGGTCCTTTATATACATCAATAACGTAATATAACCTAACCTAACCCAACCTGACATCTTCGCGGTATTATTTGACAACATTCCTGGCGAGTTGGCCTCTACGTCTCCGTGGGATCTTTATATATATCAATAACGTAATATAACATAACCTAACCCAATCTAACATCTCGGCGGTAATATTTAACAAGATTCCTGGCGAGTTGGCCTCTACGTCTCCGTGGGATCTTTATATACATCAATAACGTAATATAACATAACCTAACCCAATCTAACATCTCGGCGGTTATATTTGACCACATTCCTGGCTTGTTGGCCTCTACGTCTCCGAGGGACCTTCATATGCATCAATAACGAAATATAACCTAACATATCCTAACCAATCATCTCGGCGGAAACATTTGACAACATTCCCGGCGAGTTGGCCTCTACGTCTCCGTGGGACCTTTATCTACATCAGTAACGTAATATAACCTAACGTAACCCAATCTAGCATTTCGGCGGTAATATTTGACCACATTCCTGGCTTGTTGGCGTCTACGTCTCCGTGGGACCCTTATATACATCAATAACATAATATAAGCTAGCTTAACCCAATCTAACGTCTCGGCGGTAATATTTGACCACATTCCTGGCTTGTTGGCCTCTACGTCTCCGTGGGACCTTTATATACTTCAATAACGTAATATAACCTAACCTAACCCAATCTAGCATCTCGGCGGTAATATTTGACGACATTCCTGGCGAGTTGGCCTCTACGTCTCCGTGGGATCTTTATATACATCAATAACGTAATATAACATAACCTAACCCAATCTAACATCTCGGCGGTAATATTTGACATCATTCCTGGCGAGTTGGCCTCTACGTCTCCGTGGGACCTTTATATACATCTATAACGTAATATAACCTAACCTAACCCAACCTATCATCTCGGCGGTAATTTTTGACAACATTCCTGGCGAGTTGGCCTCTACGTCTCCGTTTGACCTTCATATACATCAATAACGTAATATAACTTAACCTAACCCAACCTAACATCTCGGCGGTAATATTTGAAAACATTCCTGGCGAGTTGGCCTCCACGTCTCCGTGGGACCTTTATATACATCAATAACATAATATAAGCTAGCCTAACCCAATCTAACATCTCGGCGGTAATATTTGACCATATTCCTGGCGAGTTGGCCTCTACGTCTTCGTGGGACCTTTATATACATCAATAACGTAATATAACTTAACCTAACCCAACCCAACATCTCCACGGTAATATTTGACAACATACCTGGCAAGTCGGCCTCTACGTCTCCGTGGGCCCTTCATATACATCAATAACAAAAATATAACCTAACCTAAATCAACCTATCATCTCGGCGATAATATTTGACAAGATTCCTGGCGAGTTGGCCTCTACGTCTCCGTGGGATCTTTATATACATCAATAACGTAATATAACTTAACCTAACCCAACCTAACATCTCCACGGTAATATTTGACAACATACCTGGCAAGTCGGCCTCTACGTCTCCGTGGGCCCTTCATATACATCAATAACAAAAATATAACCTAACCTAAATCAACCTATCATCTCGGCGATAATATTTGACAAGATTCCTGGCGAGTTGGCCTCTACGTCTCCGTTTGACCTTCATATACATCAATAACGTAATATAACCTAACCTAACCCAACCTAACATCTCGGCGGTAATATTTGAAAACATTCCTGGCGAGTTGGCCTCTCCGTCTCCGGGGGACCTTCATATACATCAATAACGTAATATAACCTAACCTAACCCAATCTAGGATCTCGGCGGTAATATTTGACCACTTTCCTGGCTTGTTGGCCTCTACGTCTCCGTGAGGCCTTTATATACATCTATAACGTAATATCACCTAACCTAACCAAACCTAACATCTCGGCTGTAATATTTGACAATATACCTGGCGAGTTGGCCTCTACGTCTCAGTGGGACCTTCATATACATCAATAACGAAATATAACCTAACCTAAATCAACCTATCATCTCGGCGATAATATTTGACAAGATTCCTGGCGAGTTGGCCTCTACGTTTCCGTGGGTCCTTTATATACATCAATAACGTAATATAACCTAACCTAACCCAACCTGACATCTCCGCGGTATTATTTGACAACATTCCTGGCGAGTTGGCCTCTACGTCTCCGTTTGACCTTCATATACATCAATAACGTAATATAACCTAACCTAACCCAACCTAACATCTCGGCGGTAATATTTGAAAACATTCCTGGCGAGTTGGCCTCCACGTCTCCGTGGGACCTTTATATACATTAATAACATAATATAAGCTAGCCTAACCCAATCTAACATCTCGGCGGTAATATTTGACCACATTCCTGGCGAGTTGGCCTCTACGTCTTCGTGGGACCTTTATATACATCAATAACGTAATATAACTTAACCTAACCCAACCTAACATCTCCACGGTAATATTTGACAACATACCTGGCAAGTCGGCCTCTACGTCTCCGTGGGCCCTTCATATACATCAATAACAAAAATATAACCTAACCTAAATCAACCTATCATCTCGGCGATAATATTTGACAAGATTCCTGGCGAGTTGGCCTCTACGTTTCCGTGGGATCTTTATATACATCAATAACGTAATATAACCTAACCTATCCTAACCTATCATCTCGGCGGAAACATTTGACAACATTCCCGGCGAGTTGGCCTCTACGTCTCCGTGGGACCTTTATATACATCAGTAACGTAATATAACCTAACCTAACCCAACGTAACATCTCGGCGGTAATATTTGAAAACATTCCTGGCGAGTTGGCCTCTACGTCTCCGTGGGACCTTCATATACATCAATAACGTAATATAACCTAACGTAACCCAATCTAGCATCTCGGCGGTAATATTTGACCACATTCCTGGCTTGTTGGCGTCTACGTCTCCGTGGGACCCTTATATACATCAATAACATAATATAAGCTAGCTTAACCCAATCTAACGTCTCGGCGGTAATATTTGACCACATTCCTGGCTTGTTGGCCTCTACATCTCCGTGGGACCTTTATATACTTCAATAACGTAATATAACCTAACCTAACCCAATCTAGCATCTCGGCGGTAATATTTGACCACATTCCTGGCGAGTTGGCCTCTACGTCTTCGTGGGACATTTATATACATCAATAACGTAATATAACTTAACCTAACCCAAACTAACATCTCCGCGGTAATATTTGACAACATTCGTGGCGAGTTAACCGCTACGTTTCCGTGGGATCTTTATATACATCAATAACGTAATATCACCTAACCTAACCCAATCTAACATCTCGGCGGTAATATTTGACATCATTCCTGGCGAGTTGGCCTCTACGTCTCCGTTGACCTTCATATACATCAATAACGTAATATAACGTAACCTAACACAACCTATCATCTCGGCGGTTATATTTGACAACATTCCTGGCGAGTTGGCATCTACGTCTCCGTGGGACCTTTATATACATCAATAACGTAATATAACCTAACCTAACCCAACCTATCTTCTCGGCGGTAATATTTCACAACATTCCTGGCGAGTTGGCCTCTACGTCTCCGTGGGATCTTTATATATATCAATAACGTAATATAACATAACCTAACCCAATCTAACATCTCGGCGGTAATATTTGACAAGATTCCTGGCGAGTTGGCCTCTACGTCTCCGTGGGATCTTTATATACATCAATAACGTAATATAACATAACCTAACCCAATCTAACATCTCGGCGGTAATATTTGACCACATTCCTGGCTTGTTGGCCTCTACGTCTCCGAGGGACCTTCATATACATCAATAACGAAATATAACCTAACCTATCCTAACCTATCATCTCGGCGGTAACATTTGACAACATTCCCGGCGAGTTGGCCTCTTCGTCTCCGTGGGACCTTTATATACATCAGTAACGTAATATAACCTAACCTAACCCAACGTAACATCTCGGCGGTAATATTTGAAAACATTCCTGGCGAGTTGGCCTCTACGTCTCCGTGGGACCTTCATATACATCAATAACGTAATATAACCTAACCTAACCCAATGTAGCATCTCGGCGGTAATATTTGACCACATTCCTGGCTTGTTGGCCTCTACGTCTCCGTGGGACCTTTATATACATCAATAACATAATATAAGCTAGCCTAACCCAATCTAACGTCTCGGCGGTAATATTTGACCACATTCCTGGCGAGTTGGCATCTACGTCTCCGTGGGACCTTTATATACGTCAATAACGTAATAAAACCTAACCTAACCCAACCTAACCCAACCTAACATCTCCGCGGTAATATTTGACAACATTCATGGCGAGTTAACCGCTACGTTTCCGTGGGATCTTTATATACATCAATAACGTTATATAACATAACCTAACCCAATCTAACATCTCGGCGGTAATATTTGACCACATTCCTGGCTTGTTGGCCTCTACGTCTCCGTGGGACCTTTATATACATCTATAACGTAATATAACCTAACCTATCCTAACCTATCATCTCGGCGGTAACATTTGACAACATTCCCGGCGAGTTGGCCTCTTCGTCTCCGTGGGACCTTTATATACATCAGTAACGGAATATAACCTAACCTAACCCAACCTAACATCTCGGCGGTAATATTTGAAAACATTCCTGGCAAGTCGGCCTCTACGTCGCCGTGGGCCCTTCATATACATCAATAACGTAATATAACCTAACCTAACACAACCTAACATCTCGGCGGTAATATTTGACCACATTCCTGGCGAGTTGGCCTCTACGTCTTCGTGGGACCTTTATATACATCAATAACGTAATATAACTTAACCTAACCCAACCTAACATCTTCGCGGTAATATTTGACAACATACCTGGCAAGTCGACCTCTACGTCTCCGAGGGACCTTCATATACATCAATAACGAAATATAACCTAACCTATCCTAACCTATCATCTCGGCGGTAACATTTGACCACATTCCTGGCTTGTTGGCCTCTACGTCTCCGAGGGACCTTCATATACATCAATAACGAAATATAACCTTACCTATCCTAACCTATCATTTCGGCAGAAACATTTGACAACATTCCCGGCGAGTTGGCCTCTACGTCTCCGTGGGACCTTTATATACAACAGTAACGTAATATAACCTAACCTAACCCAACGTAACATCTCGGCGGTAATATTTGAAAACATTCCTGGCGAGTTGGCCTCTACGTCTCCGTGGGACCTTCATATACATCAATAACGTAATATAACCTAACCTAACCCAATGTAGCATCTCGGCGGTAATATTTGACCACATTCCTGGCTTGTTGGCCTCTACGTCTCCGTGGGACCTTTATATACATCAATAACATAATATAAGCTAGCTTAACCCAATCTAACGTCTCGGCGGTAATATTTGACAACATTCCTGGCGAGTTGGCCTCTACGTCTCCGTTTGACCTTCATATACATCAATAACGTAATATAACCTAACCTAACCCAACCTAACATCTCGGCGGTAATATTTGAAAACATTCCTGGCAAGTCGGCCTCTACATCGCCGTGGGCCCTTAATATACATCAATAACAAAAATATAACCTAACCTAAATCAACCTATCATCTCGGCGATAATATTTGACAAGATTCCTGGCGAGTTGCCCTCTACGTCTCCGTGGGATCTTTATATACATCAATAACGTAATATAACATAACCTAACCCAATCTAACATCTCGGCGGTAATATTTGACCACATTCCTGGCTTGTTGGCCTCTACGTCTCCGTGGGACCTTTATATACATCTATAACGTAATATAACATAACCTAACCCAACCTAACATCTCCGCGGTAATATTTGACAATATACCTGGCGAGTTGGCCTCTACGTCTCAGTGGGACATTCATATACATCAATAACGAAATATAACCTAACCTAACCCAACCTATCATCTCGGCGGTAATATTTGACGACATTCCTGGCGAGTTGGCCTCTACGTCTCCGTTGACCTTCATATACATCAATAACGTAATATAACGTAACCTAACACAACCTATCATCTCGGCGGTTATATTTGACAACATTCCTGGCGAGTTGGCCTCTACGTCTCCGTTTGACCTTCATATACATCAATAACGTAATATAACCTAACCTAACCCAACCTAACATCTCGGCGGTAATATTTGAAAACATTCCTGGCAAGTCGGACTCTACGTCGCCGTGGGCCCTTCATATACATCAATAACGTAATATAACCTAACCTAACACAACCTAACATCTCGGCGGTAATATTTGACCACATTCCTGGCGAGTTGGCCTCTACGTCTTCGTGGGACCTTTATATACATCAATAACGTAATATAACTTAACCTAACCCAACCTAACATCTCCGCGGTAATATTTGACAACATACCTGGCAAGTCGACCTCTACGTCTCCGAGGGACCTTCATATACATCAATAACGAAATATAACCTAACCTAACCCAATCTAACATCTCGGCGGTAATATTTGACCACATTCCTGGCTTGTTGGCCTCTACGTCTCCGAGGGACCTTCATATACATCAATAACGAAATATAACCTAACCTATCCTAACCTATCATCTCGGCGGTAACATTTGACAACATTCCCGGCGAGTTGGCCTCTTCGTCTCCGTGGGACCTTTATATACATCAGTAACGTAATATAACCTAACCTAACCCAACGTAACATCTCGGCGGTAATATTTGAAAACATTCCTGGCGAGTTGGCCTCTACGTCTCCGTGGGACCTTCATATACATCAATAACGTAATATAACCTAACCTAACCCAATGTAGCATCTCGGCGGTAATATTTGACCACATTCCTGGCTTGTTGGCCTCTACGTCTCCGTGGGACCTTTATATACATCAATAACATAATATAAGCTAGCCTAACCCAATCTAACGTCTCGGCGGTAATATTTGACCACATTCCTGGCGAGTTGGCATCTACGTCTCCGTGGGACCTTTATATACGTCAATAACGTAATAAAACCTAACCTAACCCAACCTAACCCAACCTAACATCTCCGCGGTAATATTTGACAACATTCATGGCGAGTTAACCGCTACGTTTCCGTGGGATCTTTATATACATCAATAACGTTATATAACATAACCTAACCCAATCTAACATCTCGGCGGTAATATTTGACCACATTCCTGGCTTGTTGGCCTCTACGTCTCCGTGGGACCTTTATATACATCTATAACGTAATATAACCTAACCTAAACCAACCTATCATCTCGGCGGTAATATTTGACAACATTCCTGGCGAGTTGGCCTCTACGTCTCCGTTTGACCTTCATATACATCAATAACGTAATATAACCTAACCTAACCCAACCTAACATCTCGGCGGTAATATTTGAAAACATTCCTGGCAAGTCGGCCTCTACGTCGCCGTGGGCCCTTCATATACATCAATAACAAAAATATAACCTAACCTAAATCAACCTATCATCTCGGCGATAATATTTGACAAGATTCCTGGCGAGTTGCCCTCTACGTCTCCGTGGAATCTTTATATACATCAATAACGTAATATAACATAACCTAACCCAATCTAACATCTCGGCGGTAATATTTGACCACATTCCTGGCTTGTTGGCCTCTACGTCTCCGTGGGACATTTATATACATCAATAACGTAATATAACTTAACCTAACCCAAACTAACATCTCCGCGGTAATATTTGACAACATTCGTGGCGAGTTAACCGCTACGTTTCCGTGGGATCTTTATATACATCAATAACGTAATATCACCTAACCTGACCCAATCTAACATCTTGGCGGTAATATTTGACATCATTCCTGGCGAGTTGGCCTCTACGTCTCCGTTGACCTTCATATACATCAATAACGTAATATAACGTAACCTAACACAACCTATCATCTCGGCGGTTATATTTGACAACATTCCTGGCGAGTTGGCCTCTACGTCTCCGTTTGACCTTCATATACATCAATAACGTAATATAACCTAACCTAACCCAACCTAACATCTCGGCGGTAGTATTTGAAAACATTCCTGGCAAGTCGGCCTCTACGTCGCCGTGGGCCCTTCATATACATCAATAACGTAATATAACCTAACCTAACACAACCTAACATCTCGGCGGTAATATTTGACCACATTCCTGGCGAGTTGGCCTCTACGTCTTCGTGGGACCTTTATATACATCAATAACGTAATATAACTTAACCTAACCCAACCTAACATCTTCGCGGTAATATTTGACAACATACCTGGCAAGTCGACCTCTACGTCTCCGAGGGACCTTCATATACATCAATAACGAAATATAACCTAACCTATCCTAACCTATCATCTCGGCGGTAACATTTGACCACATTCCTGGCTTGTTGGCCTCTACGTCTCCGAGGGACCTTCATATACATCAATAACGAAATATAACCTTACCTATCCTAACCTATCATATCGGCAGAAACATTTGACAACATTCCCGGCGAGTTGGCCTCTACGTCTCCGTGGGACCTTTATATACAACAGTAACGTAATATAACCTAACCTAACCCAACGTAACATCTCGGCGGTAATATTTGAAAACATTCCTGGCGAGTTGGCCTCTACGTCTCCGTGGGACCTTCATATACATCAATAACGTAATATAACCTAACCTAACCCAATGTAGCATCTCGGCGGTAATATTTGACCACATTCCTGGCTTGTTGGCCTCTACGTCTCCGTGGGACCTTTATATACATCAATAACATAAT
The DNA here is from genome assembly GCA_963969225.1 of Xylocopa violacea. NCBI lineage: Eukaryota > Metazoa > Arthropoda > Insecta > Hymenoptera > Apidae > Xylocopa > Xylocopa violacea. The sequence continues at coordinate 6,151,058 of CAXAJV010000001.1, forward strand.
ATAAGCTAGCTTAACCCAATCTAACGTCTCGGCGGTAATATTTGACAACATTCCTGGCGAGTTGGCCTCTACGTCTCCGTTTGACCTTCATATACATCAATAACGTAATATAACCTAACCTAACCCAACCTAACATCTCGGCGGTAATATTTGAAAACATTCCTGGCAAGTCGGCCTCTACATCGCCGTGGGCCCTTAATATACATCAATAACAAAAATATAACCTAACCTAAATCAACCTATCATCTCGGCGATAATATTTGACAAGATTCCTGGCGAGTTGCCCTCTACGTCTCCGTGGGATCTTTATATACATCAATAACGTAATATAACATAACCTAACCCAATCTAACATCTCGGCGGTAATATTTGACCACATTCCTGGCTTGTTGGCCTCTACGTCTCCGTGGGACCTTTATATACATCTATAACGTAATATAACTTAACCTAGCCCAACCTAACATCTCCGCGGTAATATTTGACAATATACCTGGCGAGTTGGCCTCTACGTCTCAGTGGGACATTCATATACATCAATAACGAAATATAACCTAACCTAACCCAACCTATCATCTCGGCGGTAATATTTGACGACATTCCTGGCGAGTTGGCCTCTACGTCTCCGTTGACCTTCATATACATCAATAACGTAATATAACGTAACCTAACACAACCTATCATCTCGGCGGTTATATTTGACAACATTCCTGGCGAGTTGGCCTCTACGTCTCCGTTTGACCTTCATATACATCAATAACGTAATATAACCTAACCTAACCCAACCTAACATCTCGGCGGTAATATTTGAAAACATTCCTGGCAAGTCGGCCTCTACGTCGCCGTGGGCCCTTCATATACATCAATAACGTAATATAACCTAACCTAACACAACCTAACATCTCGGCGGTAATATTTGACCACATTCCTGGCGAGTTGGCCTCTACGTCTTCGTGGGACCTTTATATACATCAATAACGTAATATAACTTAACCTAACCCAACCTAACATCTCCGCGGTAATATTTGACAACATACCTGGCAAGTCGACCTCTACGTCTCCGAGGGACCTTCATATACATCAATAACGAAATATAACCTAACCTATCCTAACCTATCATCTCGGCGGTAACATTTGACCACATTCCTGGCTTGTTGGCCTCTACGTCTCCGAGGGACCTTCATATACATCAATAACGAAATATAACCTTACCTATCCTAACCTATCATTTCGGCAGAAACATTTGACAACATTCCCGGCGAGTTGGCCTCTACGTCTCCGTGGGACCTTTATATACAACAGTAACGTAATATAACCTAACCTAACCCAACGTAACATCTCGGCGGTAATATTTGAAAACATTCCTGGCGAGTTGGCCTCTACGTCTCCGTGGGACCTTCATATACATCAATAACGTAATATAACCTAACCTAACCCAATGTAGCATCTCGGCGGTAATATTTGACCACATTCCTGGCTTGTTGGCCTCTACGTCTCCGTGGGACCTTTATATACATCAATAACATAATATAAGCTAGCTTAACCCAATCTAACGTCTCGGCGGTAATATTTGACAACATTCCTGGCGAGTTGGCCTCTACGTCTCCGTTTGACCTTCATATACATCAATAACGTAATATAACCTAACCTAGCCCAACCTAACATCTCGGCGGTAATATTTGAAAACATTCCTGGCAAGTCGGCCTCTACGTCGCCGTGGGCCCTTAATATACATCAATAACAAAAATATAACCTAACCTAAATCAACCTATCATCTCGGCGATAATATTTGACAAGATTCCTGGCGAGTTGCCCTCTACGTCTCCGTGGGATCTTTATATACATCAATAACGTAATATAACATAACCTAACCCAATCTAACATCTCGGCGGTAATATTTGACCACATTCCTGGCTTGTTGGCCTCTACGTCTCCGTGGGACCTTTATATACATCTATAACGTAATATAACTTAACCTAACCCAACCTAAAATCTCCGCGGTAATATTTGACAATATACCTGGCGAGTTGGCCTCTACGTCTCAGTGGGACATTCATATACATCAATAACGAAATATAACCTAACCTAACCCAACCTATCATCTCGGCGGTAATATTTGACGACATTCCTGGCGAGTTGGCCTCTACGTTTCCGTGGGTCCTTTATATACATCAATAACGTAATATAACCTAACCTAACCCAACCTAACATCTCGGCGGTAATATTTGACGACATTCCTGGCGAGTTGGCCTCTACGTTTCCGTGGGACCTTTATATACTTCAATAACGTAATATATTCTAACCTAACCCAATCTAACATCACCGCGGTAATATTTGACAACATTCCTGGCGAGTTGGCCTCTACGTTTCCGCTTGACCTTCATATACATCAATAACGCAATCTAACCTAACCTATCCTAACCTATCATCTCGGCGGTAACATTTGACAACATTCCCGGCGAGTTGGCCTCTTCGTCTCCGTGGGACCTTTATATACATCAGTAACGTAATATAACCTAACCTAACCCAACGTAACATCTCGTCGGTAATATTTGAAAACATTCCTGGCGAGTTGGCCTCTACGTCTCCGTGGGACCTTCATATACATCAATAACGTAATATAACCTAACCTAACCCAATGTAGCATCTCGGCGGTAATATTTGACCACATTCCTGGCTTGTTGGCCTCTACGTCTTCGTGGGACATTTATATACATCAATAACGTAATGTAACTTAACCTAACCCAACCTAATATCTCCGCGGTAATATTTGACAACATTCGTGGCGAGTTAGCCGCTACGTTTCCGTGGGATCTTTATATACATCAATAACGTAATATCACATAACCTAACGCAATCTAACATCTCGGCGGTAATATTTGACATCATTCCTGGCGAGTTGGCCTCTACGTCTCCGTTGACCTTCATATACATCAATAACGTAATATAACGTAACCTAACCCAACCTATCATCTCGGCGGTTATATTTGACAACATTCCTGGCGAGTTGGCTTCTCCGTCTCCGTAGGACCTTTATATACATCAATAACGTAATATAACCTAACCTAAACCAACCTAACTTCTCCGCGGTATTATTTGACAACATACCTGGCGAGTTGGCATCTACGTCTTCGTGGGACCTTCATATACATCAATAACGAAATATAACCTAACCTAACCCAACGTCTCATCTCGGCGGTAATATTTGACGACATTCCTGGCGAGTTGGCCTCTACGTTTCCGTGGGACCTTTATATACTTCTATAACGTAATATAACATAACCTAACCCAACCTAAGATCTCCGCGGTATTATTTGACAACATACCTGGCGAGTTGGCCTCTACGTCTTCGTGGGACCTTTATATACATCAATAACGTAATATAACTTAACCTAACCCAACCTAACATCTCCGCGGTAATATTTGACAACATACCTGGCAAGTCGGCCTCTACGTCTCCGTGGGCCCTTCATATACGTCAATAACAAAAATATAACCTAACCTAAATCAACCTATCATCTCGGCGATAATATTTGACAAGATTCCTGGCTAGTTGGCCTCCACGTCTCCGTGGGACCTTTATATACATCAATAACGTAATATAACATAACCTAACCCAATCTAACATGTCGGCGGTAATATTTGACCACATTCCTGGCTTGTTGGCCTCTACGGCTCCGTGGGACCTTTATATACATCTATAACGTAATATAACCTAACCTAACCCAACCTATCATCTCGGCGGTAATATTTGACAACATTCTTGGCGAGTTGGCCTCTACGTCTCCGTTTGACCTTCATATACATCAATAACGTAATATAACCTAACCTAACCCAACCTAACATCTCGGCGGTAATATTTGAAAACATTCCTGGCGTGTTGGCCTCTACGTCTCCGTATAACCCTCGTATACATCAATAACGTAATATAACGTAACTTAACCCAACCTATCATCTCGGCGGTAATATTTGAAAACATTCCTGGCGATTTGGCCTCTACGTCTTCGTGGGACATTTATATACATCAATAACGTAATATAACTTAACCTAACCCAACCTAATATCTCCGCGGTAATATTTGACAACATTCGTGGCGAGTTAGCCGCTACGTTTCCGTGGGATCTTTATATACATCAACAACGTAATATCACATAACCTAACGCAATCTAACACCTCGGCGGTAATATTTGACATCATTCCTGGCGAGTTGCCCTCTACGTCTCCGTTGACCTTCATATACATCAATAACGAAATATAACGTAACCTAACCCAACCTATCATCTCGGCGGTTATATTTGACAACATTCCTGGCGAGTTGGCTTCTCCGTCTCCGTGGGACCTTTATATACATCAATAACGTAATATAACCTAACCTAAACCAACCTAACATCTCCGCGGTATTATTTGACAACATACCTGGCGAGTTGGCATCTACGTCTTCGTGGGACCTTCATATACATCAATAACGAAATATAACCTAACCTAACCCAACCTATCATCTCGGCGGTAATATTTGACAACATTCCTGGCGAGTTGGCCTCTACGTCTTCGTGGGACCTTTATATACATCAATAACGTAATATAACTTAACTTAACCCAACCTATCATCTCGGCGGTAATATTTGACCACATTCCTGGCTTGTTGGCCTCTACGTCTCCGTGGGACCTTTATATACTTCAATAACGTATTATAACCTAACCTAACCCAATCTAGCATCTCGGCGGTAATATTTGACCACATTCCTGTCTTGTTGACCTCTACGTATCCGTGAGATCTTTATATACATCAATAACGTAATATCACATAACCTAACGCAATCTAACACCTCGGCGGTAATATTTGACATCATTCCTGGCGAGTTGGCCTCTACGTCTCCGTTGACCTTCATATACATCAATAACGTAATATAACGTAACCTAACCCAACCTATCATCTCGGCGGTTATATTAGACAACATTCCTGGCGAGTTGGCTTCTCCGTCTCCGTGGGACCTTTATATACATCAATAACGTAATATAACCTAACCTAAACCAACCTAACATCTCCGCGGTATTATTTGACAACACACCTGGCGAGTTGGCATCTACGTCTTCGTGGGACCTTCATATACATCAATAACGTAATATAACTTAACCTAACCCAACCTAACATCTCGGCTGTAATATTTGAAAACATTCCTGGCGTGTTGGCCTCTACGTCTCCGTATAACCCTTGTATACATCAATAACGTAATATAACGTAACCTAACCCAACCTATCATCTCGGCGGTTATATTTGACAACATTCCTGGCGAGTTGGCTTCTCCGTCTCCGTGGGACCTTTATATACATCAATAACGTAATATAACCTAACCTAAACCAACCTAACATCTCCGCGGTATTATTTGACAACATACCTGGCGAGTTGGCATCTACGTCTTCGTGGGACCTTCATATAAATCAATAACGAAATATAACCTAACCTAACCCAACCTATCATCTCGGCGGTAATATTTGACAACATTCCTGGCGAGTTGGCCTCTACGTCTCCGTTTGACCTTCATATACATCAATAACGTAATATAACCTAACCTAACACAACCTAACATCTCGGCGGTAATATTTGACCACATTCCTGGCTTGTTGGCCTCTACGTCTCCGTGGGACCTTTATATACTTCAATAACGTATTATAACCTAACCTAACCCAATCTAGCATCTCGGCGGTAATATTTGACCACATTCCTGTCTTGTTGACCTCTACGTATCCGTGAGACCTTTATATACATCTATAACGTAATATAACCTAACCTAACCCAACCTAACATCTCGGCTGTTATATTTGAAAACATTCCTGGCGTGTTGGCCTCTACGTCTCCGTATAACCCTCGTATACATCAATAACGTAATATAACGTAACTTAACCCAACCTATCATCTCGGCGGTAATATTTGAAAACATTCCTGGCGATTTGGCCTCTACGTCTTCGTGGGACATTTATATACATCAATAACGTAATATAACTTAACCTAACCCAACCTAATATCTCCGCGGTAATATTTGACAACATTCGTGGCGAGTTAGCCGCTACGTTTCCGTGGTATCTTTATATACATCAATAACGTAATATCACATAACCTAACGCAATCTAACACCTCGGCGGTAATATTTGACATCATTCCTGGCGAGTTGGCCTCTACGTCTCCGTTGACCTTCATATACATCAATAACGTAATATAACCTAACCTAACCCAACCTCTCATCTCGGCGGTAATATTTGACGACATTCCTGGCGAGTTGGCCTCTACGTTTCCGTGGGTCCTTTATATACATCAATAACGTAATATAACCTAACCTAACCCAACCTGACATCTCCGCGGTATTATTTGACAACATTCCTGGCGAGTTGGCCCCTACGTCTCCGTGGGATCTTTATATATATCAATAACGTAATATAACATAACCTAACCCAATCTAACATCTCGGCGGTAATATTTAACAAGATTCCTGGCGAGTTGGCCTCTGCGTCTCCGTGGGATCTTTATATACATCAATAACGTAATATAACATAACCTAACCCAATCTAACATCTCGGCGGTTATATTTGACCACATTCCTGGCTTGTTGGCCTCTACGTCTCCGAGGGACCTTCATATACATCAATAACGAAATATAACCTAACCTATCCTAACCTATCATCTCGGCGGTAACATTTGACAACATTCCCGGCGAGTTGGCCTCTTCGTCTCCGTGGGACCTTTATATACATCAGTAACGTAATATAACCTAACCTAACCCAACGTAACATCTCGGCGGTAATATTTGAAAACATTCCTGGCGAGTTGGCCTCTACGTCTCCGTGGGACCTTCATATACATCAATAACGTAATATAACCTAACCTAACCCAATGTAGCATCTCGGCGGTAATATTTGACCACATTCCTGGCTTGTTGGCCTCTACGTCTCCGTGGGACCTTTATATACTTCTATAACGTAATATAACATAACCTAACCCAACCTAACATCTCCGCGGTATTATTTGACAACATACCTGGCGAGTTGGCCTCTACGTCTTCGTGGGACCTTTATATACATCAATAACGTAATAAAACTTTACCTAACCCAACCTAACATCTCCGCGGTAATATTTGACAACATACCTGGCAAGTCGGCCTCTACGTCTCCGTGGGCCCTTCATATACATCAATAACAAAAATATAACCTAACCTAAATCAACCTATCATCTCGGCGATAATATTTGACAAGATTCCTGGCGAGTTGGCCTCCACGTCTCCGTGGGACCTTTATATACATCAATAACGTAATATAACATAACCTAACCCAATCTAACATCTCGGCGGTAATATTTGACCACATTCCTGGCTTGTTGGCCTCTACGTCTCCGTGGGACCTTTATATACATCTATAACGTAATATAACCTAACCTAACCCAACCTATCATCTCGGCGGTAATATTTGACAACATTCTTGGCGAGTTGGCCTCTACGTCTCCGTTTGACCTTCATATACATCAATAACGTAATATAACCTAACCTAACCCAACCTAACATCTCGGCGGTAATATTTGAAAACATTCCTGGCGTGTTGGCCTCTACGTCTCCGTATAACCCTCGTATACATCAATAACGTAATATAACGTAACTTAACCCAACCTATCATCTCGGCGGTAATATTTGAAAACATTGCTGGCGATTTGGCCTCTACGTCTTCGTGGGACATTTATATACATCAATAACGTAATATAACTTAACCTAACCCAACCTAATATCTCCGCGGTAATATTTGACAACATTCGTGGCGAGTTAGCCGCTACGTTTCCGTGGGATCTTTATATACATCAATAACGTAATATCACATAACCTGACGCAATCTAACACCTCGGCGGTAATATTTGACATCATTCCTGGCGAGTTGCCCTCTACGTCTCCGTTGACCTTCATATACATCAATAACGAAATATAACGTAACCTAACCCAACCTATCATCTCGGCGGTTATATTTGACAACATTCCTGGCGAGTTGGCTTCTCCGTCTCCGTGGGACCTTTATATACATCAATAACGTAATATAACCTAACCTAAACCAACCTAACATCTCCGCGGTATTATTTGACAACATACCTGGCGAGTTGGCATCTACGTCTTCGTGGGACCTTCATATACATCAATAACGAAATATAACCTAACCTAACCCAACCTATCATCTCGGCGGTAATATTTGACAACATTCCTGGCGAGTTGGCCTCTACGTCTTCGTGGGACCTTTATATACATCAATAACGTAATATAACTTAACTTAACCCAACCTATCATCTCGGCGGTAATATTTGACCACATTCCTGGCTTGTTGGCCTCTACGTCTCCGTGGGACCTTTATATACTTCAATAACGTATTATAACCTAACCTAACCCAATCTAGCATCTCGGCGGTAATATTTGACCACATTCCTGTCTTGTTGACCTCTACGTATCCGTGAGATCTTTATATACATCAATAACGTAATATCACATAACCTAACGCAATCTAACACCTCGGCGGTAATATTTGACATCATTCCTGGCGAGTTGGCCTCTACGTCTCCGTTGACCTTCATATACATCAATAACGTAATATAACGTAACCTAACCCAACCTATCATCTCGGCGGTTATATTTGACAACATTCCTGGCGAGTTGGCTTCTCCGTCTCCGTGGGACCTTTATATACATCAATAACGTAATATAACCTAACCTAAACCAACCAAACATCTCCGCGGTATTATTTGACAACATACCTGGCGAGTTGGCATCTACGTCTTCGTGGGACCTTCATATAAATCAATAACGAAATATAACCTAACCTAACCCAACCTATCATCTCGGCGGTAATATTTGACAACATTCCTGGCGAGTTGGCCTCTACGTCTCCGTTTGACCTTCATATACATCAATAACGTAATATAACCTAACCTAACACAACCTAACATCTCGGCGGTAATATTTGACCACATTCCTGGCTTGTTGGCCTCTACGTCTCCGTGGGACCTTTATATACTTCAATAACGTATTATAACCTAACCTAACCCAATCTAGCATCTCGGCGGTAATATTTGACCACATTCCTGTCTTGTTGACCTCTACGTATCCGTGAGACCTTTATATACATCTATAACGTAATATAACCTAACCTAACCCAACCTAACATCTCGGCTGTTATATTTGAAAACATTCCTGGCGTGTTGGCCTCTACGTCTCCGTATAACCCTCGTATACATCAATAACGTAATATAACGTAACTTAACCCAACCTATCATCTCGGCGGTAATATTTGAAAACATTCCTGGCGATTTGGCCTCTACGTCTTCGTGGGACATTTATATACATCAATAACGTAATATAACTTAACCTAACCCAACCTAATATCTCCGCGGTAATATTTGACAACATTCGTGGCGAGTTAGCCGCTACGTTTCCGTGGGATCTTTATATACATCAATAACGTAATATCACATAACCTAACGCAATCTAACACCTCGGCGGTAATATTTGACATCATTCCTGGCGAGTTGGCCTCTACGTCTCCGTTGACCTTCATATACATCAATAACGTAATATAACGTAGCCTAACCCAACCTATCATCTCGGCGGTTATATTTGACAACATTCCTGGCGAGTTGGCTTCTCCGTCTCCGTGGGACCTTTATATACATCAATAACGTAATATAACCTAACCTAAACCAACCTAACATCTCCGCGGTATTATTTGACAACATACCTGGCGAGTTGGCATCTACGTCTTCGTGGGACCTTCATATACATCAATAACGTAATATAACTTAACCTAACCCAACCTAACATCTCGGCTGTAATATTTGAAAACATTCCTGGCGTGTTGGCCTCTACGTCTCCGTATAACCCTTGTATACATCAATAACGTAATATAACGTAACCTAACCCAACCTATCATCTCGGCGGTTATATTTGACAACATTCCTGGCGAGTTGGCTTCTCCGTCTCCGTGGGACCTTTATATACATCAATAACGTAATATAACCTAACCTAAACCAACCTAACATCTCCGCGGTATTATTTGACAACATACCTGGCGAGTTGGCATCTACGTCTTCGTGGGACCTTCATATACATCAATAACGAAATATAACCTAACCTAACCCAACCTATCATCTCGGCGGTAATATTTGACAACATTCCTGGCGAGTTGGCCTCTACGTCTCCGTTTGACCTTCATATACATCAATAACGTAATATAACCTAACCTAACACAACCTAACATCTCGGCGGTAATATTTGACCACATTCCTGGCTTGTTGGCCTCTACGTCTCCGTGGGACCTTTATATACTTCAATAACGTATTATAACCTAACCTAACCCAATCTAGCATCTCGGCGGTAATATTTGACCACATTCCTGTCTTGTTGACCTCTACGTATCCGTGAGACCTTTATATACATCTATAACGTAATATAACCTAACCTAACCCAACCTAACATCTCGGCTGTTATATTTGAAAACATTCCTGGCGTGTTGGCCTCTACGTCTCCGTATAACCCTCGTATACATCAATAACGTAATATAACGTAACTTAACCCAACCTATCATCTCGGCGGTAATATTTGAAAACATTCCTGGCGATTTGGCCTCTACGTCTTCGTGGGACATTTATATACATAAATAACGTAATATAACTTAACCTAACCCAACCTAATATCTCCGCGGTAATATTTGACAACATTCGTGGCGAGTTAGCCGCTACGTTTCCGTGGGATCTTTATATACATCAATAACGTAATATCACATAACCTAACGCAATCTAACATCTCGGCGGTAATATTTGACATCATTCCTGGCGAGTTGGCCTCTACGTCTCCGTTGACCTTCATATACATCAATAACGTAATATAACCTAACCTAACCCAACCTCTCATCTCGGCGGTAATATTTGACCACATTCCTGGCTTGTTGGCCTCTACGTCTCCGTGGGACCTTTATATACATCTATAACGTAATATAACCTAACCTAACCCAACCTATCATCTCGGCGGTAATATTTGAAAACATTCCTGGCGATTTGGCCTCTACGGCTCCGTGAGGCCTTTATATACATCTATAACGTAATATCACCTAACCTAACCCAACCTAACATCTCCGCGGTATTATTTGACAACATACCTGGCGAGTTGGCCTCTACGTCTTCGTGGGACCTTCATATACATCAATAACGAAATATAACCTAACCTAACCCAACCTATCATCTCGGCGGTAATATTTGACGACATTCCTGGCGAGTTGGCCTCTACGTTTCAGTGGGACCTTTATATACATTAATAACGTAATATAACCTCACCTAACCCAACCTGACATCTCCGCGGTATTATTTGACAACATTCCTGGCGAGTTGGCCTCTACGTCTCCGTTTGACCTTCATATACATCAATAACGTAATATAACCTTATATAACCCAACCTAACTTCTCGGCGGTAATATTTGAAAACATTCCTGGCGATTTGGCCTCTACGTCTCCGTGGGACCTTCATATACATCAATAACGTAATATAACCTAACCTAACCCAATCTAGGATCACGGCGGTAATATTTGACCACATTCCTGTCTTGTTGACCTCTACGTCTCCGTGAGACCTTTATATACATCTATAACGTAATATAACCTAACCTAACCCAACCTAACATCTCGGCGGTAATATTTGAAAACATTCCTGGCGAGTTGGCCTCTACGTCTCCGTGGGACCTTCATATACATCAATAACGTAATATAACCTAACCTAACCCAATCTAGGATCACGGCGGTAATATTTGACCACATTCCTGGCTTGTTGGCCTCTACGTCTCCGTGGGACCTTTATATACATCTATAACGTAATATAACCTAACCTAACCCAACCTATCATCTCGGCGGTAATATTTGACAACATTCCTGGCGAGTTGGCCTCTACGTCTCCGTTTGACCTTCATATACATCAATAACGTAATATAACCTAACCTAACCCAACCTATCATCTCGGCGGTTATATTTGGTACAACATTCCTGGCGAGTTGGCTTCTCCGTCTCCGTGGGACCTTCATATACATCAATAACGTAATATAACCTAACCTAACCCAACCTATCATCTCGGCGGTAATATTTGACAACATACCTGGCGAGTTGGCCTCTACGTCTTCGTGGGACCTTCATATACATCAATAACGTAATATAACCTAACCTAAACCAACCTATCATCTCGGCGGTAATATTTGACAACATTCCTGGCGAGTTGGCCTCTACGTCTCCGTGGGACCTTCATATACATCAATCACGTAATATAACCTAACCTAACCCAATCTAGGATCACGGCGGTAATATTTGACCACATTCCTGGCTTGTTGGCCTCTACGTCTCCGTGGGACCTTTATATACATCTATAACGTAATATAACCTAACCTAACAGAACCTATCATCTCGGCGGTAATATTTGACAACATTCCTGGCGAGTTGGCCTCTACGTCTCCGTTTGACCTTCAGATACATCAATAACGTAATATAACCTAACCTAGCCCAACCTAACATCTCGGCGGTAATATTTGAAAACATTCCTGGCAAGTCGGCCTCTACGTCGCCGTGGGCCCTTCATATACATCAATAACAAAAATATAACCTAACCTAAATCAACCTATCATCTCGGCGATAATATTTGACAAGATTCCTGGCGAGTTGCCCTCTACGTCTCCGTGGGACCTTTATATACTTCAATAACGTAATATAACCTAAGCTAACCCAATCTAGCATCTCGGCGGTAATATTTGACCACATTCCTGTCTTGTTGACCTCTACGTCTCCGTGAGACCTTTATATACATCTATAACGTAATATAACCTAACCTAACCCAACCTAACATCTCGGCGGTAATATTTGAAAACATTCCTGGCGAGTTGGCCTCTACGTCTCCGTATAACCCTCGTATACATCAATAACGTAATATAACGTAACTTAACCCAACCTATCATCTCGGCGGTAATATTTGAAAACATTCCTGGCGATTTGGCCTCTACGTCTTCGTGGGACATTTATATACATCAATAACGTAATATAACATAACCTAACCCAACCTAACATCTCCGCGGTAATATTTGACAACATTCGTGGCGAGTTAGCCGCTACGTTTCCGTGGGATCTTTATATACATCAATAACGTAATATCACATAACCTAACCCAATCTAACATCTCGGCGGTAATATTTGACATCATTCCTGGCGAGTTGGCCTCTACGTCTCCGTTGACCTTCATATACATCAATAACGTAATATAACGTAACCTAACCCAACCTATCATCTCGGCGGTTATATTTGACAACATTCCTGGCGAGTTGGCTTCTCCGTCTCCGTGGGACCTTTATATACATCAATAACGTAATATAACCTAACCTAACCCAACCTAACATCTCCGCGGTATTATTTGACAACATACCTGGCGAGTTGGCCTCTACGTCTTCGTGGGTCCTTCATATACATCAATAACGAAATATAACCTAACCTAACCCAACCTATCATCTCGGCGGTAATATTTGACGACATTCCTGGCGAGTTGGCCTCTACGTTTCCGTGGGACCTTTATATACTTCAATAACGTAATGTTACCTAACCTAAGCCAATCTAACATCTCGGCGGTAATATTTGACATCATTCCTGGCGAGTTGGCCTCTATGTATCCGTTGACCTTCATATACATCAATAACGTAATATAACGTAACCTAACCCAACCTATCATCTCGGCGGTTATATTTGACAACATTCCTGGCGAGTTGGCTTCTCCGTCTCCGTGGGTCCTTTATATACATCAATAACGTAATACAACCTAACCTAACCCAACCTAACATCTCCGCGGTATTATGTAAAAACATAGCTGGCGAGTTGGGCTCCACGTCTCCGTGGGACCTTTATATACATCAATAACATAATATAAGCTAGCCTAACCCAAACTAACATCTCGGCGGTAATATTTGACCACATTCCTGGCGAGTTGGCCTCTACGTCTTCGTGGGACCTTTATATACATCAATAACGTAATATAACTAAACCTAACCCAACCTAACATCTCCGCGGTAATATTTGACAACATACCTGGCGAGTTGGCCTCTACGTCTCCGTCGGCCCTTCATATATATCAATAACAAAAATATAACCCAACCTAAATCAACCTATCATCTCGGCGATAATATTTGACAAGATTCCTGGCGAGTTGCCCTCTACGTCTCCGTGGGATCTTTATATACATCAATAACGTAATATAACATAACCTAACCCAATCTAACATCTCGGCGGTAATATTTGTCCACATTCCTGGCTTGTTGGCCTCTACGTCTCCGTGGGACCTTTATATACATCTATAACGTAATATAACCTAACCTAATCCAACCTATCATCTCGGCGGTAATATTTGACAACATTCCTGGCGAGTTGGCCTCTACGTCTCCGTTTGACCTTCATATACATCAATAACGTAATATAACCTAACCTAACCCAACCTAATATCTCGGCGGTAATATTTGAAAACATTCCTGGCGAGTTGGCCTCCACGTCTACGTGGGACCTTTATATACATCAATAACATAATATAAGCTAGCCTAACCCAATCTAACATCTCGGCGGTAATATTTGACCACATTCCTGGCGAGTTGGCCTCTACGTCTTCGTGGGACCTTTATATACATCAATAACGTAATATAACTTAACCTAACCCAACCTAACATCTCCGCGGTAATATTTGACAGCATACCTGGCAAGTCGGCCTCTGCGTCTCCGTGGGCCCTTTATATACATCAATAACAAAAAATAACCTAACCTAAATCAACCTATCATCTCGGCGATAATATTTGACAAGATTCCTGGCGAGTTGCCCTCTACGTCTCGGTGGGATCTTTGTATACATCAATAACGTAATATAACATAACCTAACCCAATCTAACATCTCGGCGGTAATATTTGACCACATTCCTGGCTTGTTGGCCTCTACGTCTCCGTGGGACCTTTAAATATATCTATAACGTAATATAACCTAACCTAACCCAACCTATCATCTCGGCGGTAATATTTGAAAACATTCCTGGCGAGTTGGCCTCCACGTCTCCGTGGGACCTTTATATACATCAATAACATAATATAAGCTAGCCTAACCCAATCTAACATCTCGGCGGTAATATTTGACCACATTCCTGGCGAGTTGGCCTCTACGTCTTCGTGGGACCTTTATATACATCAATAACGTAATATAACTTAACCTAACCCAACCGAACATCTCCGCGGTAATATTTGACAGCATACCTGGCAAGTCGGCCTCTGCGTCTCCGTGGGCCCTTTATATACATCAATAACAAAAATATAACCTAACCTAAATCAACCTATCATCTCGGCGATAATATTTGACAAGATTCCTGGCGAGTTGCCCTCTACGTCTCCGTGGGATCTTTATATACATCAATAACGTAATATAACATAACCTAACCCAATCTAACATCTCGGCGGTAATATTTGACCACATTCCTGGCTTGTTGGCCTCTACGTCTCCGTGGGACCTTTATATATATCTATAACGTAATATAACCTAACCTAACCCAACCTATCATCTCGGCGGTAATATTTGACAACATTCCTGGCGAGTTGGCCTCTACGTCTCCGTTTGACCTTCATATACATCAATAACGTAATATAACCTAACCTAACCCAACCTAACATCTCGGCGGTAATATTTGAAAACATTCCTGGCGAGTTGGCCTCTACGTCTCCGGGGGACCTTCATATACATCAATAACGAAATATAACCTAACCTAACCCAATCTAGGATCTCGGCGGTAATATTTGACCACATTCCTGGCTTGTTGGCCTCTACGTCTCCGTGAGGCCTTTATATACATCTATAACGTAATATCACCCAACCTAACCCAACCTAACATCTCGGCTGTAATATTTGACAACATTCCTGGCGAGTTGGCCTCTACGTCTCCGTTTGACCTTCATATACATCAATAACGTAATATAACCTAACCTAACCCAACCTAACATCTCGGCGGTAATATTTGAAAACATTCCTGGCGAGTTGGCCTCTACGTCTTCGTGGGACCTTCATATACATCAATAACGAAATATAACCTAACCTAACCCAACCTATCATCTCGGCGGTAATATTTGACGACATTCCTGGCGAGTTGGCCTCTACGTTTCCGTGGGACCTTTATATACTTCAATAACGTAATATAACCTAACCTAAGCCAATCTAACATCTCGGCGGTAATATTTGACATCATTCCTGGCGAGTTGGCCTCTATGTATCCGTTGACCTTCATATACATCAATAACGTAATATAACGTAACCTAACCCAACCTATCATCTCGGCGGTTATATTTGACAACATTCCTGGCGAGTTGGCTTCTCCGTCTCCGTGGGTCCTTTATATACATCAATAACGTAATACAACCTAACCTAACCCAACCTAACATCTCCGCGGTATTATGTAAAAACATAGCTGGCGAGTTGGGCTCCACGTCTCCGTGGGACCTTTATATACATCAATAACATAATATAAGCTAGCCTAACCCAAACTAACATCTCGGCGGTAATATTTGACCACATTCCTGGCGAGTTGGCCTCTACGTCTTCGTGGGACCTTTATATACATCAATAACGTAATATAACTTAACCTAACCCAACCTAACATCTCCGCGGTAAAATTTGACAACATACCATGCGAGTCGGCCTCTACGTCTCCGTGGGCCCTTCATATACATCAATAACGTAATATAACCTAACCTAACCCAACCTAACATCTCGGCGGTAATATTTGAAAACATTCCTGGCGAGTTGGCCTCTACGTCTCCGGGGGACCTTCATATACATCAATAACGAAATATAACCTAACCTAACCCAATCTAGGATCTCGGCGGTAATATTTGACCACATTCCTGGCTTGTTGGCCTCTACGTCTCCGTGAGGCCTTTATATACATCTATAACGTAATATCACCCAACCTAACCCAACCTAACATCTCGGCTGTAATATTTGACAACATTCCTGGCGAGTTGGCCTCTACGTCTCCGTTTGACCTTCATATACATCAATAACGTAATATAACCTAACCTAACCCAACCTAACATCTCGGCGGTAATATTTGAAAACATTCCTGGCGAGTTGGCCTCCACGTCTCCGTGGGACCTTTATATACATCAATAACATAATATAAGCTAGCCTAACCCAATCTAACATCTCGGCGGTAATATTTGACCACATTCCTGGCGAGTTGGCCTCTACGTCTTCGTGGGACCTTTATGTACATCAATAACGTAATATAACTTAACCTAACCCAACCTAACATCTCCGCGGTAATATTTGACAGCATACCTGGCAAGTCGGCCTCTGCGTCTCCGTGGGCCCTTTATATACATCAATAACAAAAATATAACCTAACCTAAATCAACCTATCATCTCGGCGACAATATTTGACAACATTCCTGGCGAGTTGGCCTCTACGTCTCCGTTTGACCTTCATATACATCAATAACGTAATATAACATAACCTAACCCAATCTAACATCTCGGCGGTAATATTTGACCACATTCCTGGCTTGTTGGCCTCTACGTCCCCGTGGGACCTTTATATATATCTATAACGTAATATAACCTAACCTAACCCAACCTATCATCTCGGCGGTAATATTTGACAACATTCCTGGCGAGTTGGCCTCTACGTCTCCGTTTGACCTTCATATACATCAATAACGTAATATAACCTAACCTAACCCAACCTAACATCTCGGCGGTAATATTTGAAAACATTCCCGGCGAGTTGGCCTCTACGTCTCCGGGGGACCTTCATATACATCAATAACGAAATATAACCTAACCTAACCCAACCTAACATCTCGGCGGTAATATTTGAAAACATTCCTGGCGAGTTGGCCTCTACGTCTCCGTATAACCCTCGTATACATCAATAACGTAATATAACGTAACTTAACCCAACCTATCATCTCGGCGGTAATATTTGAAAACATTCCTGGCGATTTGGCCTCTACGTCTTCGTGGGACATTTATATACATCAATAGCGTAATATAACTTAACCTAACCCAACCTAACATCTCCGCGGTAATATTTGACAACATTCGTGGCGAGTTAGCCGCTACGTTTCCGTGGGATCTTTATATACATCAATAACGTAATATCACATAACCTAACCCAATCTAACATCTCGGCGGTAATATTTGACATCATTCCTGGCGAGTTGGCCTCTACGTCTCCGTTGACCTTCATATACATCAATAACGTAATATAACGTAACCTAACCCAACCTATCATCTCGGCGGTTATATTTGACAACATTCCTGGCGAGTTGGCTTCTCCGTCTCCGTGGGACCTTTATATACATCAATAACGTAATATAACCTAACCTAACCCAACCTAACATCTCCGCGGTATTATTTGACAACATACCTGGCGAGTTGGCCTCTACGTCTTCGTGGGACCTTCATATACATCAATAACGAAATATAACCTAACCTAACCCAACCTATCATCTCGGCGGTAATATTTGACCACATTCCTGGCTTGTTGGCCTCTACGTCTCCGTGGGACCTTTATATATATCTATAACGTAATATAACCTAACCTAACCCAACCTATCATATCGGCGGTAATATTTGACAACATTCCTGGCGAGTTGGCCTCTACGTCTCCGTTTGACCTTCATATACATCAATAACGTAATATAACCTAACCTAACCCAACCTAACATCTCGGCGGTAATATTTGAGAACATTCCTGGCGAGTTGGCCTCTACGTCTCCGGGGGACCTTCATATACATCAATAACGAAATATAACCTAACCTAACCCAACCTAACATCTCGGCGGTAATATTTGAAAACATTCCTGGCGAGTTGGCCTCTACGTCTCCGTATAACCCTCGTATATATCAATAACGTAATATAACGTAACTTAACCCAACCTATCATCTCGGCGGTAATATTTGAAAACATTCCTGGCGATTTGGCCTCTACGTCTTCGTGGGACATTTATATACATCAATAACGTAATATAACTTAACCTAACCCAACCTAACATCTCCGCGGTAATATTTGACAACATTCGTGGCGAGTTAGCCGCTACGTTTCCGTGGGATCTTTATATACATCAATAACGTAATATCACATAACCTAACCCAATCTAACATCTCGGCGGTAATATTTGACATCATTCCTGGCGAGTTGGCCTCTACGTCTCCGTTGACCTTCATATACATCAATAACGTAATATAACGTAACCTAACCCAACCTATCATCTCGGCGGTTATATTTGACAACATTCCTGGCGAGTTGGCTTCTCCGTCTCCGTGGGACCTTTATATACATCAATAACGTAATATAACCTAACCTAACCCAACCTAACATCTCCGCGGTATTATTTGACCACATTCCTGGCTTGTTGGCCTCTACGTCTCCGTGGGACCTTTATATATATCTATAACGTAATATAACCTAACCTAACCCAACCTATCATCTCGGCGGTAATATTTGACAACATTCCTGGCGAGTTCGCCTCTACGTCTCCGTTTGACCTTCATATACATCAATAACGTAATATAACCTAACCTAACCCAACCTAACATCTCGGCGGTAATATTTGAAAACATTCCTGGCGAGTTGGCTTCTCCGTCTCCGTGGGTCCTTTATATACATCAATAACGTAATATAACCTAACCTAACCCAACCTAACATCTCCGCGGTATTATGTAAAAACATAGCTGGCGAGTTGGGCTCCACGTCTCCGTGGGACCTTTATATACATCAATAACATAATATAAGCTAGCCTAACCCAAACTAACATCTCGGCGGTAATATTTCACCACATTCCTGGCGAGTTGGCCTCTACGTCTTCGTGGGACCTTTATATACATCAATAACGTAATATAACTTAACCTAACCCAACCTAACATCTCCGCGGTAAAATTTGACAACATACCATGCGAGTCGGCCTCTACGTCTCCGTGGGCCCTTCATATACATCAATAACAAAAATATAACCTAACCTAAGTCAACCTATCATCTCAGCGATAATATTTGACAAGATTCCTGGCGTGTTGCCCTCTACGTCTCCGTGGGATCTTTATATACATCAATAACGTAATATAACATAACCTAACCCAACCTAACATCTCCGCGGTATTATTTGACAACATACCTGACGAGTTGGCCTCTACGTCTTCGTGGGACCTTTATATACATCAATATCGTAACATAACTAAACCTAACCCAACCTAACATCTCCGCGGTAATATTTGACAACATACCTGGCGAGTTGGCCTCTACGTCTCCGTCGGCCCTTCATATATATCAATAACAAAAATATAACCTAACCTAAATCAACCTATCATCTCGGCGATAATATTTGACAAGATTCCTGGCGAGTTGCCCTCTACGTCTCCGTGGGATCTTTGTATACATCAATAACGTAATATAACATAACCTAACCCAATCTAACATCTCGGCGGTAATATTTGACCACATTCCTGGCTTGTTGGCCTCTACGTCTCCGTGGGACCTTTATATATATCTATAACGTAATATAACCTAACCTAACCCAACCTATCATCTCGGCGGTAATATTTGAAAACATTCCTGGCGAGTTGGCCTCCACGTCTCCGTGGGACCTTTATATACATCAATAACATAATATAAGCTAGCCTAACCCAATCTAACATCTCGGCGGTAATATTTGACCACATTCCTGGCGAGTTGGCCTCTACGTCTTCGTGGGACCTTTATATACATCAATAACGTAATATAACTTAACCTAACCCAACCTAACATCTCCGCGGTAATATTTGACAGCATACCTGGCAAGTCGGCCTCTGCGTCTCCGTGGGCCCTTTATATACATCAATAACAAAAATATAACCTAACCTAAATCAACCTATCATCTCGGCGATAATATTTGACAAGATTCCTGGCGAGTTGCCCTCTACGTCTCCGTGGGATCTTTATATACATCAATAACGTAATATAACATAACCTAACCCAATCTAACATCTCGGCGGTAATATTTGACCACATTCCTGGCTTGTTGGCCTCAACGTCTCCGTGGGACCTTTATATATATCTATAACGTAATATAACCTAACCTAACCCAACCTATCATCTCGGCGGTAATATTTGAAAACATTCCTGGCGAGTTGCCCTCTACGTCTCCGTGGGACCTTTATATATATCTATAACGTAATATAACCTAACCTAACCCAACCTATCATCTCGGCGGTAATATTTGACAACATTCCTGGCGAGTTGGCCTCTACGTCTCCGTTTGACCTTCATATACATCAATAACGTAATATAACCTAACCTAACCCAACCTAACATCTCGGCGGTAATATTTGAAAACATTCCTGGCGAGTTGGCCTCTACGTCTCCGGGGGACCTTCATATACATCAATAACGAAATATAACCTAACCTAACCCAACCTAACATCTCGGCGGTAATATTTGAAAGCATTCCTGGCGAGTTGGCCTCTACGTCTCCGTATAACCCTCGTATACATCAATAACGTAATATAACGTAACTTAACCCAACCTATCATCTCGGCGGTAATATTTGAAAACATTCCTGGCGATTTGGCCTCTACGTCTTCGTGGGACATTTATATACATCAATAACGTAATATAACTTAACCTAACCCAACCTAACATCTCCGCGGTAATATTTGACAACATTCGTGGCGAGTTAGCCGCTACGTTTCCGTGGGATCTTTATATACATCAATAACGTAATATCACATAACCTAACCCAATCTAACATCTCGGCGGTAATATTTGACATCATTCCTGGCGAGTTGGCCTCTACGTCTCCGTTGACCTTCATATACATCAATAACGTAATATAACGTAACCTAACCCAACCTAACATCTCGGCGGTAATATTTGAAAACATTCCTGGCGAGTTGGCCTCTACGTCTCCGGGGGACCTTCATATACATCAATAACGAAATATAACCTAACCTAACCCAACCTAACATCTCGGCGGTAATATTTGAAAACATTCCTGGCGAGTTGGCCTCTACGTCTCCGTATAACCCTCGTATACATCAATAACGTAATATAACGTAACTTAACCCAACCTATCATCTCGGCGGTAATATTTGAAAACATTCCTGGCGATTTGGCCTCTACGTCTTCGTGGGACATTTATATACATCAATAACGTAATATAACTTAACCTAACCCAACCTAACATCTCCGCGGTAATATTTGACAACATTCGTGGCGAGTTAGCCGCTACGTTTCTGTGGGATCTTTATATACATCAATAACGTAATATCACATAACCTAACCCAATCTAACATCTCGGCGGTAATATTTGACATCATTCCTGGCGAGTTGGCCTCTACGTCTCCGTTGACCTTCATATACATCAATAACGTAATATAACGTAACCTAACCCAACCTATCATCTCGGCGGTTATATTTGACAACATTCCTGGCGAGTTGGCTTCTCCGTCTCCGTGGGACCTTTATATACATCAATAACGTAATATAACCTAACCTAACCCAACCTAACATCTCCGCGGTATTATTTGACAACATACCTGGCGAGTTGGCCTCTACGTCTTCGTGGGACCTTCATATACATCAATAACGAAATATAACCTAACCTAACCCAACCTATCATCTCGGCGGTAATATTTGACGACATTCCTGGCGAGTTGGCCTCTACGTTTCCGTGGGACCTTTATATACTTCAATAACGTAATATAACCTAACCTAAGCCAATCTAACATCTCGGCGGTAATATTTGACATCATTCCTGGCGAGTTGGCCTCTATGTATCCGTTGACCTTCATATACATCAATAACGTAATATAACGTAACCTAACCCAACCTATCATCTCGGCGGTTATATTTGACAACATTCCTGGCGAGTTGGCTTCTCCGTCTCCGTGGGACCTTTATATACATCAATAACGTAATATAACCTAACCTAACCCAACCTAACATCTCCGCGGTATTATTTGACCACATTCCTGGCTTGTTGGCCTCTACGTCTCCGTGGGACCTTTATATATATCTATAACGTAATATAACCTAACCTAACCCAACCTATCATCTCGGCGGTAATATTTGACAACATTCCTGGCGAGTTGGCCTCTACGTCTCCGTTTGACCTTCATATACATCAATAACGTAATATAACCTAACCTAACCCAACCTAACATCTCGGCGGTAATATTTGAAAACATTCCTGGCGAGTTGGCTTCTCCGTCTCCGTGGGTCCTTTATATACATCAATAACGTAATATAACCTAACCTAACCCAACCTAACATCTCCGCGGTATTATGTAAAAACATAGCTGGCGAGTTGGGCTCCACGTCTCCGTGGGACCTTTATATACATCAATAACATAATATAAGCTAGCCTAACCCAAACTAACATCTCGGCGGTAATATTTCACCACATTCCTGGCGAGTTGGCCTCTACGTCTTCGTTGGACCTTTATATACATCAATAACGTAATATAACTTAACCTAACCCAACCTAACATCTCCGCGGTAAAATTTGACAACATACCATGCGAGTCGGCCTCTACGTCTCCGTGGGCCCTTCATATACATCAATAACAAAAATATAACCTAACCTAAGTCAACCTATCATCTCAGCGATAATATTTGACAAGATTCCTGGCGTGTTGCCCTCTACGTCTCCGTGGGATCTTTATATACATCAATAACGTAATATAACATAACCTAACCCAACCTAACATCTCCGCGGTATTATTTGACAACATACCTGACGAGTTGGCCTCTACGTCTTCGTGGGACCTTTACATACATCAATATCGTAACATAACTAAACCTAACCCAACCTAACATCTCCGCGGTAATATTTGACAACATACCTGGCGAGTTGGCCTCTACGTCTCCGTCGGCCCTTCATATATATCAATAACAAAAATATAACCCAACCTAAATCAACCTATCATCTCGGCGATAATATTTGACAAGATTCCTGGCGAGTTGCCCTCTACGTCTCCGTGGGATCTTTATATACATCAATAACGTAGTGTAACATAACCTAACCCAGTCTAACATCTCGGCGGTAATATTTGACCACATTCCTGGCTTGTTGGCCTCTACGTCTCCGTGGGACCTTTATATACATCTATAACGTAATATAACTTAACCTAATCCAACCTATCATCTCGGCGGTAATATTTGACAACATTCCTGGCGAGTTGGCCTCTACGTCTCCGTTTGACCTTCATATACATCAATAACGTAATATAACCTAACCTAACCCAACCTAATATCTCGGCGGTAATATTTGAAAACATTCCTGGCGAGTTGGCCTCCACGTCTCCGTGGGACCTTTATATACATCAATAACATAATATAAGCTAGCCTAACCCAATCTAACATCTCGGCGGTAATATTTGACCACATTCCTGGCGAGTTGGCCTCTACGTCTTCGTGGGACCTTTATATACATCAATAACGAAATATAACTTAACCTAACCCAACCTAACATCTCCGCGGTAATATTTGACAGCATACCTGGCAAGTCGGCCTCTGCGTCTCCGTGGGCCCTTTATATACATCAATAACAAAAATATAACCTAACCTAAATCAACCTATCATCTCGGCGATAATATTTGACAAGATTCCTGGCGAGTTGCCCTCTACGTCTCCGTGGGATCTTTATATACATCAATAACGTAATATAACATAACCTAACCCAATCTAACATCTCGGCGGTAATATTTGACCACATTCCTGGCTTGTTGGCCTCTACGTCTCCGTGGGACCTTTATATATATCTATAACGTAATATAACCTAACCTAATCCAACCTATCATCTCGGCGATAATATTTGAAAACATTCCTGGCGAGTTGGCCTCCACGTCTCCGTGGGACCATTATATACATCAATAACATAATATAAGCTAGCCTAACCCAATCTAACATCTCGGCGGTAATATTTGACCACATTCCTGGCGAGTTGGCCTCTACGTCTTCGTGGGACCTTTATATACATCAATAACGTAATATAACTTAACCTAACCCAACCTAACATCTCCGCGGTAATATTTGACAGCATACCTGGCAAGTCGGCCTCTGCGTCTCCGTGGGCCCTTTATATACATCAATAACAAAAATATAACCTAACCTAAATCAACCTATCATCTCGGCGATAATATTTGACAAGATTCCTGGCGAGTTGCCCTCTACGTCTTCGTGGGATCTTTATATACATCAATAACGTAATATAACATAACCTAACCCAATCTAACATCTCGGCGGTAATATTTGACCACATTCCTGGCTTGTTGGCCTCTACGTCTCCTTGGGACCTTTATATATATCTATAACGTAATATAACCTAACCTAACCCAACCTATCATCTCGGCGGTAATATTTGACAACATTCCTGGCGAGTTGGCCTCTACGTCTCCGTTTGACCTTCATATACATCAATAACGTAATATAACCTAACCTAACCCAACCTAACATCTCGGCGGTAATATTTGAAAACATTCCTGGCGAGTTGGCCTCTACGTCTCTGGGGGACCTTCATATACATCAATAACGAAATATAACCTAACCTAACCCAATCTAGGATCTCGGCGGTAATATTTGACCACATTCCTGGCTTGTTGGCCTCTACGTCTCCGTGAGGCCTTTATATACATCTATAACGTAATATCACCCAACCTAACCCAACCTAACATCTCGGCTGTAATATTTGACAACATTCCTGGCGAGTTGGCCTCTACGTCTCCGTTTGACCTTCATATACATCAATAACGTAATATAACCTAACCTAACCCAACCTAACATCTCGGCGGTAATATTTGACCACATTCCTGTCTTGTTGACCTCTACGTCTCCGTGAGACCTTTATATACATCTATAACGTAACATAACCTAACCTAACCCAACCTAACATCTCGGCGGTAATATTTGAAAACATTCCTGGCGAGTTGGCCTCTACGTCTCCGTATAACCCTCGAATACATCAATAACGTAATATAACGTAACTTAACCCAACCTATCATCTCGGCGGTAATATTTGAAAACATTCCTGGCGATTTGGCCTCTACGTCTTCGTGGGACATTTATATACATCAATAACGTAATATAACTTAACCTAACCCAACCTAACATCTCCGCGGTAATATTTGACAACATTCGTGGCGAGTTAGCTGCTACGTTTCCGTGGGATCTTTATATACATCAATAACGTAATATCACATAACCTAACCCAATCTAACATCTCGGCGGTAATATTTGACATCATTCCTGGCGAGTTGGCCTCTACGTCTCCGTTGACCTTCATATACATCAATAACGTAATATAACGTAACCTAACCCAACCTATCATCTCGGCGGTTATATTTGACAACATTCCTGGCGAGTTGGCTTCTCCGTCTCCGTGGGACCTTTATATACATCAATAACGTAATATAACCTAACCTAACCCAACCTAACATCTCCGCGGTATTATTTGACAACATACCTGGCGAGTTGGCCTCTACGTCTTCGTGGGACCTTCATATACATCAATAACGAAATATAACCTAACCTAACCCAACCTATCATCTCGGCGGTAATATTTGACGACATTCCTGGCGAGTTGGCCTCTACGTTTCCGTGGGACCTTTATATACTTCAATAACGTAATATAACCTAACGTAAGCCAATCTAACATCTCGGCGGTAATATTTGACATCATTCCTGGCGAGTTGGCCTCTATGTATCCGTTGACCTTCATATACATCAATAACGTAATATAACGTAACCTAACCCAACCTATCATCTCGGCGGTTATATTTGACAACATTCCTGGCGAGTTGGCTTCTCCGTCTCCGTGGGACCTTTATATACATCAATAACGTAATATAACCTAACCTAACCCAACCTAACATCTCCGCGGTATTATTTAAAAGCATAGCTGGCGAGTTGGGCTCCACGTCTCCGTGGGACCTTTATATACATCAATAACATAATATAAGCTAGCCTAACCCAAACTAACATCTCGGCGGTAATATTTGACCACATTCCTGGCGAGTTGGCCTCTACGTCTTCGTGGGACCTTTATATACATCAATAACGTAATATAACTTAACCTAACCCAACCTAACATCTCCGCGGTAAAATTTGACAACATACCATGCGATTCGGCTTCTACGTCTCCGTGGGCCCTTCATATACATCAATAACAAAAATATAACCTAACCTAAGTCAACCTATCATCTCAGCGATAATATTTGACAAGATTCCTGGCGAGTTGCCCTCTACGTCTCCGTGGGATCTTTATATACATCAATAACGTAATATAACATAACCTAACCCAACCTAACATCTCCGCGGTATTATTTGACAACATACCCGACGAGTTGGCCTCTACGTCTTCGTGGGACCTTTATATACATCAATATCGTAACATAACTAAACCTAACCCAACCTAACATCTCCGCGGTAATATTTGACAACATACCTGGCGAGTTGGCCTCTACGTCTCCGTCGGCCCTTCATATATATCAATAACAAAGATATAACCCAACCTAATTCAACCTATCATCTCGGCGATAATATTTGACAAGATTCCTGGCGAGTTGCCCTCTACGTCTCCGTGGGATCTTTATATACATCAATAACGTAATATAACATAACCTAACCCAATCTAACATCTCGGCGGTAATATTTGACCACATTCCTGGCTTGTTGGCCTCTACGTCTCCGTGGGACATTTATATACATCTATAACGTAATATAACCTAACCTAATCCAACCTATCATCTCGGCGGTAATATTTGACAACATTCCTGGCGAGTTGGCCTCTACGTCTCCGTTTGACCTTCATATACATCAATAACGTAATATAACCTAACCTAACCCAACCTAATATCTCGACGGTAATATTTGAAAACATTCCTGGCGAGTTGGCCTCCACGTCTCCGTGCGACCTTTATATACATCAATAACATAATATAAGCTAGCCTAACCCAATCTAACATCTCGGCGGTAATATTTGACCACATTCCTGGCGAGTTGGCCTCTACGTCTTCGTGGGACCTTTATATACATCAATAACGTAATATAACTTAACCTAACCCAACCTAACATCTCCGCGGTAATATTTGACAGCATACCTGGCAAGTCGGCCTCTGCGTCTCCGTGGGCCCTTTATATACAACAATAACAAAAATATAACCTAACCTAAATCAACCTATCATCTCGGCGATAATATTTGACAAGATTCCTGGCGAGTTGCCCTCTACGTCTCCGTGGGATCTTTATATACATCAATAACGTAATATAACATAACCTAACCCAATCTAACATCTCAGCGGTAATATTTGACCACATTCCTGGCTTGTTGGCCTCTACGTCTCCGTGGGACCTTTATATATATCTATAACGTAATATAACCTAACCTAACCCAACCTATCATCTCGGCGATAATATTTGAAAACATTCCTGGCGAGTTGGCCTCCACGTCTCCGTGGGACCTTTATATACATCAATAACGTAATATAACATAACCTAACCCAACCTAACATCTCCGCGGTATTATTTGACAACATACCTGACGAGTTGGCCTCTACGTCTTCGTGGGACCTTTATATACATCAATATCGTAACATAACTAAACCTAACCCAACCTAACATCTCCGCGGTAATATTTGACAACATACCTGGCGAGTTGTCCTCTACGTCTCCGTCGGCCCTTCATATATATCAATAACAAAGATATAACCCAACCTAAATCAACCTATCATCTCGGCGATAATATTTGACAAGATTCCTGGCGAGTTGCCCTCTACGTCTCCGTGGGATCTTTATATACATCAATAACGTAATATAACATAACCTAACCCAATCTAACATCTCGGCGGTAATATTTGACCACATTCCTGGCTTGTTGGCCTCTACGTCTCCGTGGGACATTTATATACATCTATAACGTAATATAACCTAACCTAATCCAACCTATCTGCTCGGCGGTAATATTTGACAACATTCCTGGCGAGTTGGCCTCTACGTCTCCGTTTGACCTTCATATACATCAATAACGTAATATAACCTAACCTAACCCAACCTAATATCTCGACGGTAATATTTGAAAACATTCCTGGCGAGTTGGCCTCCACGTCTCCGTGCGACCTTTATATACATCAATAACATAATATAAGCTAGCCTAACCCAATCTAACATCTCGGCGGTAATATTTGACCACATTCCTGGCGAGTTGGCCTCTACGTCTTCGTGGGACCTTTATATACATCAATAACGTAATATAACTTAACCTAACCCAACCGAACATCTCCGCGGTAATATTTGACAGCATACCTGGCAAGTCGGCCTCTGCGTCTCCGTGGGCCCTTTATATACATCAATAACAAAAATATAACCTAACCTAAATCAACCTATCATCTCGGCGATAATATTTGACAAGATTCCTGGCGAGTTGCCCTCTACGTCCTCGTGGGATCTTTATATACATCAATAACGTAATATAACATAACCTAACCCAATCTAACATCTCGGCGGTAATATTTGACCACATTCCTGGCTTGTTGGCCTCTACGTCTTCGTGGGACCTTCATATACATCAATAACGAAATATAACCTAACCTAACCCAACCTATCATCTCGGCGGTAATATTTGACGACATTCCTGGCGAGTTGGCCTCTACGTTTCCGTGGGACCTTTATATACTTCAATAACGTAATATAACCTAACCTAAGCCAATCTAACATCTCGGCGGTAATATTTGACATCATTCCTGGCGAGTTGGCCTCTATGTATCCGTTGACCTTCATATACATCAATAACGTAATATAACGTAACCTAACCCAACCTATCATCTCGGCGGTTATATTTGACAACATTCCTGGCGAGTTGGCTTCTCCGTCTCCGTGGGACCTTTATATACATCAATAACTTAATATAACCTAACCTAACCCAACCTAACATCACCGCGGTATTATTTAAAAACATAGCTGGCGAGTTGGGCTCCACGTCTCCGTGGGACCTTTATATACATCAATAACATAATATAAGCTAGCCTAACCCAACCTAACATCTCCGCGGTAAAATTTGACAACATACCATGCGAGTCGGCCTCTACGTCTCCGTGGGCCCTTCATATACATCAATAACAAAAATATAACCTAACCTAAGTCAACCTATCATCTCAGCGATAATATTTGACAAGATTCCTGGCGAGTTGCCCTCTACGTCTCCGTGGGATCTTTATATACATCAATAACGTAATATAACATAACCTAACCCAACCTAACATCTCCGCGGTATTATTTGACAACATACCTGACGAGTTGGCCTCTACGTCTTCGTGGGACCTTTATATACATCAATATCGTAACATAACTAAACCTAACCCAACCTAACATCTCCGCGGTAATATTTGACAACATACCTGGCGAGTTGGCCTCTACGTCTCCGTCGGCCCTTCATATATATCAATAACAAAAATATAACCCAACCTAAATCAACCTATCATCTCGGCGATAATATTTGACAAGATTCCTGGCGAGTTGCCCTCTACGTCTCCGTGGGATCTTTATATACATCAATAACGTAATATAACATAACCTAACCCAATCTAACATCTCGGCGGTAATATTTGACCACATTCCTGGCTTGTTGGCCTCTACGTCTCCGTGGGACCTTTATATACATCTATAACGTAATATAACCTAACCTAATCCAACCTATCATCTCGGCGGTAATATTTGACAACATTCCTGGCGAGTTGGCCTCTACGTCTCCGTTTGACCTTCATATACATCAATAACGTAATATAACCTAACCTAACCCAACCTAATATCTCGGCGGTAATATTTGAAAACATTCCTGGCGAGTTGGCCTCCACGTCTCCGTGGGACCTTTATATACATCAATAACATAATATAAGCTAGCCTAACCCAATCTAATATCTCGGCGGTAATATTTGACCACATTCCTGGCGAGTTGGCCTCTACGTCTTCGTGGGACCTTTATATACATCAATAACGAAATATAACTTAACCTAACCCAACCTAACATCTCCGCGGTAATATTTGACAGCATACCTGGCAAGTCGGCCTCTGCGTCTCCGTGGGCCCTTTATATACATCAATATCAAAAATATAACCTAACCTAAATCAACCTATCATCTCGGCGATAATATTTGACAAGATTCCTGGCGAGTTGCCCTCTACGTCTCCGTGGGATCTTTATATACATCAATAACGTAATATAACATAACCTAACCCAATCTAACATCTCGGCGGTAATATTTGACCACATTCCTGGCTTGTTGGCCTCTACGTCTCCGTGAGACCTTTATATACATCTATAACGTAATATAACCTAACCTAACCCAACCTAACATCTCGGCGGTAATATTTGAAGACATTCCTGGCGAGTTGGCCTCTACGTCTCCGTATAACCCTCGTATACATCAATAACGTAATACAAAGTAACTTAACCCAACCTATCATCTCGGCGGTAATATTTGAAAACATTCCTGGCGATTTGGCCTCTACGTCTTCGTGGACATTTATATACATCAATAACGTAATATAACTTAACCTAACCCAACCTAACATCTCCGCGGTAATATTTGACAACATTCGTGGCGAGTTAGCCGCTACGTTCCCGTGGGATCTTTATATACATCAATAACGTAATATCACATAAGCTAACCCAATCTAACATCTCGGCGGTAATATTTGACATCATTCCTGGCGAGTTGGCCTCTACGTCTCCGTTGACCTTCATATACATCAATAACGTAATATAACGTAACCTAACCCAACCTATCATCTCGGCGGTTATATTTGTCAACATTCCTGGCGAGTTGGCTTCTCCGTCTCCGTGGGACCTTTATATACATCAATAACGTAATATAACCTAACCTAACCCAACCTAACATCTCCGCGGTATTATTTAACAACATACCTGGCGAGTTGGGCTCCACGTCTCCGTGGGACCTTTATATACATCAATAACATAATATAAGCTAACCTAACCCAAACTAACATCTCGGCGGTAATATTTGACCACATTCCTGGCGAGTTGGCCTCTACGTCTTCGTGGGACCTTTATATACATCAATAACGTAATATAACTTAACCTAACCCAACCTAACATCTCCGCGGTAAAATGTGACAACATACCAGGCGAGTCGGCCTCTACGTCTCCGTGGGCCCTTCATATACATCAATAACAAAAATATAACCTAACCTAAGTCAACCTATCATCTCGGCGATAATATTTGACAAGATTCCTGGCGAGTTGCCCTCTACGTCTCCGTGGGTTCTTTATATACATCAATAACGTAATATAACATAACCTAACCCAATCTAACATCTCGGCGGTAATATTTGACCACATTCCTGGCTTGTTGGCCTCTACGTCTCCGTGGGACCTTTATATACATCTATAACGTAATATAACCTAACCTAACCCAACCTATCATCTCGGCGGTAATATTTGACAACATTCCTGGCGAGTTGGCCTCTACGTCTCCGTTTGACTTTCATATACATCAATAACGTAATATAACCTAACCTAACCCAACCTAACATCTCCGCGGTAATATTTGACAACATTCGTGGCGAGTTAGCCGCTACGTTTCCGTGGGATCTTTATACACATCAATAACGTAATATCACATAACCTAACCCAATCTAACATCTCGGCGGTAATATTTGACATCATTCCTGGCGAGTTGGCCTCTACGTCTCCGTTGACCTTCATATACATCAATAACGTAATATAATGTAACCTAACCCAACCTATCATCTCGGCGGTTATATTTGACAACATTCCTGGCGAGTTGGCTTCTCCGTCTCCGTGGGACATTTATATACATCAATAACGGAATATAACCTAACCTAACCCAACCTAACATCTCGGCGGTTATATTTGACAACATTCCTGGCGAGTTGGCTTCTCCGTCTCCGTGGGACCTTTATATACATCAATAACGTAATATAACCTAACCTAAGCCAATCTAACATCTCGGCGGTAATATTTGACATCATTCCTGGCGAGTTGGCCTCTATGTATCCGTTGACCTTCATATACATCAATAACGTAATATAACGTAACCTAACCCAACCTATCATCTCGGCGGTTATATTTGACAACATTCCTGGCGAGTTGGCTTCTCCGTCTCCGTGGGACCTTTATATACATCAATAACGTAATATAACCTAGCCTAACCCAACCTAACATCTCCGCGGTATTATTTAAAAACATAGCTGGCGAGTTGGGCTCCACGTCTCCGTGGGACCTTTATATACATCAATAACATAATATAAGCTAGCCTAACCCAAACTAACATCTCGGCGGTAATATTTGACCACATTCCTGGCGAGTTGGCCTCTACGTCTTCGTGGGACCTTTATATACATCAATAACGTAATATAACTTAATCTAACCCAACCTATCATCTCGGCGGTAATATTTGATAACATTCCTGGCGATTTGGCCTCTACGTCTTCGTGGGACATTTATATACATCAATAACGTAATATAACTTAACCTAACCCAACCTAACATCTCCGCGGTAATATTTGACAACATTCGTGGCGAGTTAGCCGCTACGTTTCCGTGGGATCTTTATACACATCAATAACGTAATATCACATAACCTAACCCAATCTAACATCTCGGCGGTAATATTTGACATCATTCCTGGCGAGTTGGCCTCTACGTCTCCGTTGACCTTCATATACATCAATAACGTAATATAATGTAACCTAACCCAACCTATCATCTCGGCGGTTATATTTGACAACATTCCTGGCGAGTTGGCTTCTCCGTCTCCGTGGGACATTTATATACATCAATAAAGTAATATAACGTAACCTAACCCAACCTAACATCTCGGCGGTTATATTTGACAACATTCCTGGCGAGTTGGCTTCTCCGTCTCCGTGGGACCTTTATATACATCAATAACGTAATATAACCTAACCTAACCCAACCTAACATCTCCGCGGTATTATTTAAAAACATAGCTGGCGAGTTGGGCTCCACGTCTCCGTGGGACCTTTATATACATCAATAACATAATATAAGCTAGCCTAACCCAAACTAACATCTCGGCGGTAATATTTGACAACATTCCTGGCGAGTTGGCTTCTCCGTCTCCGTGGGACCTTTATATACATCAATAACGTAATATAACCTAACCTAACCCAACCTAACATCTCCGCGGTATTATTTAAAAACATAGCTGGCGAGTTGGGCTCCACGTCTCCGTGGGACCTTTATATACATCAATAACATAATATAAGCTAGCCTAACCCAAACTAACATCTCGGCGGTAATATTTGACCACATTCCTGGCGAGTTGGCCTCTACGTCTTCGTGGGACCTTTATATACATCAATAACGTAATATAACTTAATCTAACCCAACCTAACATCTCCGCGGTAAAATTTGACAACATACCATGCGAGTCGGCCTCTACGTCTCCGTGGGCCCTTCATATACATCAATAACAAAAATATAACCTAACCTAAGTCAACCTATCATCTCGGCGATAATATTTGACAATATTCCTGGCGAGTTGCCCTCTACGTCTCCGTGGGTTCTTTATATACATCAATAACGTAATATAACATAACCTAACCCAATCTAACATCTCGGCGGTAATATTTGACCACATTCCTGGCTTGTTGGCCTCTACGTCTCCGTGGGACCTTTATATACATCTATAACGTAATATAACCTAACCTAACCCAACCTATCATCTCGGCGGTAATATTTGACAACATTCCTGGCGAGTTGGCCTCTACGTCTCCGTTTGACTTTCATATACATCAATAACGTAATATAACCTAACCTAACCCAACCTATCATCTCGGCGGTAATATTTGATAACATTCCTGGCGATTTGGCCTCTACGTCTTCGTGGGACATTTATATACATCAATAACGTAATATAACTTAACCTAACCCAACCTAACATCTCCGCGGTAATATTTGACAACATTCGTGGCGAGTTAGCCGCTACGTTTCCGTGGGATCTTTATACACATCAATAACGTAATATCACATAACCTAACCCAATCTAACATCTCGGCGGTAATATTTGACATCATTCCTGGCGAGTTGGCCTCTACGTCTCCGTTGACCTTCATATACATCAATAACGTAATATAATGTAACCTAACCCAACCTATCATCTCGGCGGTTATATTTGACAACATTCCTGGCGAGTTGGCTTCTCCGTCTCCGTGGGACATTTATATACATCAATAACGGAATATAACCTAACCTAACCCAACCTAACATCTCGGCGGTTATATTTGACAACATTCCTGGCGAGTTGGCTTCTCCGTCTCCGTGGGACCTTTATATACATCAATAACGTAATATAACCTAACCTAAGCCAATCTAACATCTCGGCGGTAATATTTGACATCATTCCTGGCGAGTTGGCTTCTCCGTCTCCGTGGGACCTTTATATACATCAATAACGTAATATAACCTAACCTAACCCAACCTAACATCTCCGCGGTATTATTTAAAAACATAGCTGGCGAGTTGGGCTCCACGTCTCCGTGGGACCTTTATATACATCAATAACATAATATAAGCTAGCCTAACCCAAACTAACATCTCGGCGGTAATATTTGACAACATTCCTGGCGAGTTGGCTTCTCCGTCTCCGTGGGACCTTTATATACATCAATAACGTAATATAACCTAACCTAACCCAACCTAACATCTCCGCGGTATTATTTAAAAACATAGCTGGCGAGTTGGGCTCCACGTCTCCGTGGGACCTTTATATACATCAATAACATAATATAAGCTAGCCTAACCCAAACTAACATCTCGGCGGTAATATTTGACCACATTCCTGGCGAGTTGGCCTCTACGTCTTCGTGGGACCTTTATATACATCAATAACGTAATATAACTTAATCTAACCCAACCTAACATCTCCGCGGTAAAATTTGACAACATACCATGCGAGTCGGCCTCTACGTCTCCGTGGGCCCTTCATATACATCAATAACAAAAATATAACCTAACCTAAGTCAACCTATCATCTCGGCGATAATATTTGACAATATTCCTGGCGAGTTGCCCTCTACGTCTCCGTGGGTTCTTTATATACATCAATAACGTAATATAACATAACCTAACCCAATCTAACATCTCGGCGGTAATATTTGACCACATTCCTGGCTTGTTGGCCTCTACGTCTCCGTGGGACCTTTATATACATCTATAACGTAATATAACCTAACCTAACCCAACCTATCATCTCGGCGGTAATATTTGACAACATTCCTGGCGAGTTGGCCTCTACGTCTCCGTTTGACTTTCATATACATCAATAACGTAATATAACCTAACCTAACCCAACCTATCATCTCGGCGGTAATATTTGATAACATTCCTGGCGATTTGGCCTCTACGTCTTCGTGGGACATTTATATACATCAATAACGTAATATAACTTAACCTAACCCAACCTAACATCTCCGCGGTAATATTTGACAACATTCGTGGCGAGTTAGCCGCTACGTTTCCGTGGGATCTTTATACACATCAATAACGTAATATCACATAACCTAACCCAATCTAACATCTCGGCGGTAATATTTGACATCATTCCTGGCGAGTTGGCCTCTACGTCTCCGTTGACCTTCATATACATCAATAACGTAATATAATGTAACCTAACCCAACCTATCATCTCGGCGGTTATATTTGACAACATTCCTGGCGAGTTGGCTTCTCCGTCTCCGTGGGACATTTATATACATCAATAACGGAATATAACCTAACCTAACCCAACCTAACATCTCGGCGGTTATATTTGACAACATTCCTGGCGAGTTGGCTTCTCCGTCTCCGTGGGACCTTTATATACATCAATAACGTAATATAACCTAACCTAAGCCAATCTAACATCTCGGCGGTAATATTTGACATCATTCCTGGCGAGTTGGCTTCTCCGTCTCCGTGGGACCTTTATATACATCAATAACGTAATATAACCTAACCTAACCCAACCTAACATCTCCGCGGTATTATTTAAAAACATAGCTGGCGAGTTGGGCTCCACGTCTCCGTGGGACCTTTATATACATCAATAACATAATATAAGCTAGCCTAACCCAAACTAACATCTCGGCGGTAATATTTGACCACATTCCTGGCGAGTTGGCCTCTACGTCTTCGTGGGACCTTTATATACATCAATAACGTAATATAACTTAATCTAACCCAACCTAACATCTCCGCGGTAAAATTTGACAACATACCATGCGAGTCGGCCTCTACGTCTCCGTGGGCCCTTCATATATATCAATAACAAAAATATAACCCAACCTAAATCAACCTATCATCTCGGCGATAATATTTGACAAGATTACTGGCGAGTTGCCCTCTACGTCTCCGTGGGATCTTTATATACATCAATAACGTAATATAACATAACCTAACCCAATCTAACATCGCGGCGGTAATATTTGACCACATTCCTGGCTTGTTGGCCTCTACGTCTCCTTGAGGCCTTTATATACATCTATAACGTAATATCACCTAACCTAACCCAACCTAACATCTCGGCTGTAATATTTGACAATATACCTGGCGAGTTGGCCTCTACGTCTCAGTGGGACCTTCATATACATCAATAACGAAATATAACCTAACCTAACCCAACCTATCATCTCGGCGGTAATATTTGACGACATTCCTGGCGAGTTGGCCTCTACGTTTCCGTCGGACCTTTATATACATCAATAACGTAATATAACCTAACCTAACCCAACCTGACATCTCCGCGGTATTATTTGACAACATTGCTGGCGAGTTGGCCTCTACGTCTCCGTTTGACCTTCATATACATCAATAACGTAATAAAACCTAACCTAACCCAATCTAGGATCTCGGCGGTAATATTTGACCACATTCCTGGCTTGTTGGCCTCTACGTCTCCGTGAGGCCTTTATATACATCTATAACGTAATAGCACCTAACCTAACCCAACCTAACATCTCCGCGGTATTATTTGACAACATACCTGGCGAGTTGGCCTCTACGTCTTCGTGGGACCTTCATATACATCAATAACGAAATATAACCTAACCTAACCCAACCTATCATCTCGGCGGTAATATTTGACGACATTCCTGGCGAGTTGGCCTCTACGTTTCCGTGGGAACTTTATATACTTCAATAACGTAATATAACATAACCTAACCCAATCTAACATCTCGGCGGTAATATTTGACCACATTCCTGGCTTGTTGGCCTCTACGTCACCGTGGGATCTTTATATACATCAATAACGTAATATAACATAACCTAACCCAATCTAGGATCTCGGCGGTAATATTTGACCACATTCCTGGCTTGTTGGCCTCTACGTCTCCGTGAGGCCTTTATATACATCTATAACGTAATATAACCTAACCTAACCCAACCTAACATCTCGGCTGTAATATTTGACAATATACCTGGCGAGTTGGCCTCCACGTCTCTGTGGGACCTTTATATACATCAATAACACAACATAAGCTAGCCTAACCCAAACTAACATCTCGGCGGTTATATTTGACAACATTCCTGGCGAGTTGGCTTCTCCGTCTCCGTGGGACCTTTATATACATCAATAACGTAATATAACCTAACCTAACCCAACCTAACATCTCCGCGGTATTATTTAAAAACATAGCTGGCGAGTTGGGCTCCACGTCTCCGTGGGACCTTTATATACATCAATAACATAATATAAGCTAGCCTAACCCAAACTAACATCTCGGCGGTAATATTTGACCACATTCCTGGCGAGTTGGCCTCTACGTCTTCGTGGGACCTTTATATACATCAATAACGTAATATAACTTAATCTAACCCAACCTATCATCTCGGCGGTAATATTTGATAACATTCCTGGCGATTTGGCCTCTACGTCTTCGTGGGACATTTATATACATCAATAACGTAATATAACTTAACCTAACCCAACCTAACATCTCCGCGGTAATATTTGACAACATTCGTGGCGAGTTAGCCGCTACGTTTCCGTGGGATCTTTATACACATCAATAACGTAATATCACATAACCTAACCCAATCTAACATCTCGGCGGTAATATTTGACATCATTCCTGGCGAGTTGGCCTCTACGTCTCCGTTGACCTTCATATACATCAATAACGTAATATAATGTAACCTAACCCAACCTATCATCTCGGCGGTTATATTTGACAACATTCCTGGCGAGTTGGCTTCTCCGTCTCCGTGGGACATTTATATACATCAATAACGTAATATAACGTAACCTAACCCAACCTATCATCTCGGCGGTTATATTTGACAACATTCCTGGCGAGTTGGCTTCTCCGTCTCCGTGGGACCTTTATATACATCAATAACGTAATATAACCTAACCTAACCCAACCTAACATCTCCGCGGTATTATTTAAAAACATAGCTGGCGAGTTGGGCTCCACGTCTCCGTGGGACCTTTATATACATCAATAACATAATATAAGCTAGCCTAACCCAAACTAACATCTCGGCGGTAATATTTGACCACATTCCTGGCGAGTTGGCCTCTACGTCTTCGTGGGACCTTTATATACATCAATAACGTAATATAACTTAATCTAACCCAACCTAACATCTCCGCGGTAAAATTTGACAACATACCATGCGAGTCGGCCTCTACGTCTCCGTGGGCCCTTCATATACATCAATAACAAAAATATAACCTAACCTAAGTCAACCTATCATCTCGGCGATAATATTTGACAATATTCCTGGCGAGTTGCCCTCTACGTCTCCGTGGGTTCTTTATATACATCAATAACGTAATATAACATAACCTAACCCAATCTAACATCTCGGCTGTAATATTTGACCACATTCCTGGCTTGTTGGCCTCTACGTCTCCGTGGGACCTTTATATACATCTATAACGTAATATAACCTAACCTAACCCAACCTATCATCTCGGCGGTAATATTTGACAACATTCCTGGCGAGTTGGCCTCTACGTCTCCGTTTGACTTTCATATACATCAATAACGTAATATAACCTAACCTAACCCAACCTATCATCTCGGCGGTAATATTTGATAACATTCCTGGCGATTTGGCCTCTACGTCTTCGTGGGACATTTATATACATCAATAACGTAATATAACTTAACCTAACCCAACCTAACATCTCCGCGGTAATATTTGACAACATTCGTGGCGAGTTAGCCGCTACGTTTCCGTGGGATCTTTATACACATCAATAACGTAATATCACATAACCTAACCCAATCTAACATCTCGGCGGTAATATTTGACATCATTCCTGGCGAGTTGGCCTCTACGTCTCCGTTGACCTTCATATACATCAATAACGTAATATAATGTAACCTAACCCAACCTATCATCTCGGCGGTTATATTTGACAACATTCCTGGCGAGTTGGCTTCTCCGTCTCCGTGGGACATTTATATACATCAATAACGGAATATAACCTAACCTAACCCAACCTAACATCTCGGCGGTTATATTTGACAACAT
Organism: Xylocopa violacea; assembly: GCA_963969225.1. Classification (NCBI taxonomy): domain Eukaryota; kingdom Metazoa; phylum Arthropoda; class Insecta; order Hymenoptera; family Apidae; genus Xylocopa; species Xylocopa violacea. The sequence continues at coordinate 6,191,658 of CAXAJV010000001.1, forward strand.
TCCTGGCGAGTTGGCTTCTCCGTCTCCGTGGGACCTTTATATACATCAATAACGTAATATAACCTAACCTAAGCCAATCTAACATCTCGGCGGTAATATTTGACATCATTCCTGGCGAGTTGGCTTCTCCGTCTCCGTGGGACCTTTATATACATCAATAACGTAATATAACCTAACCTAACCCAACCTAACATCTCCGCGGTATTATTTAAAAACATAGCTGGCGAGTTGGGCTCCACGTCTCCGTGAGACCTTTATATACATCAATAACATAATATAAGCTAGCCTAACCCAAACTAACATCTCGGCGGTAATATTTGACCACATTCCTGGCGAGTTGGCCTCTACGTCTTCGTGGGACCTTTATATACATCAATAACGTAATATAACTTAATCTAACCCAACCTAACATCTCCGCGGTAAAATTTGACAACATACCATGCGAGTCGGCCTCTACGTCTCCGTGGGCCCTTCATATACATCAATAACAAAAATATAACCTAACCTAAGTCAACCTATCATCTCAGCGATAATATTTGACAAGATTCCTGGCGAGTTGCCCTCTACGTCTCCGCGGGATCTTTATATACATCAATAACGTAATATAACATAACCTAACCCAACCTAACATCTCCGCGGTATTATTTGACAACATACCTGACGAGTTGGCCTCTACGTCTTCGTGGGACCTTTATATACATCAATATCGTAACATAATTAAACCTAACCCAACCTAACATCTCCGCGGTAATATTTGACAACATACCTGGCGAGTTGGCCTCTACGTCTCCGTCGGCCCTTCATATATATCAATAACAAAAATATAACCCAACCTAAATCAACCTATCATCTCGGCGATAATATTTGACAAGATTCCTGGCGAGTTGCCCTCTACGTCTCCGTGGGATCTTTATATACATCAATAACGTAATATAACATAACCTAACCCAATCTAACATCGCGGCGGTAATATTTGACCACATTCCTGGCTTGTTGGCCTCTACGTCTCCTTGAGGCCTTTATATACATCTATAACGTAATATCACCTAACCTAACCCAACCTAACATCTCGGCTGTAATATTTGACAATATACCTGGCGAGTTGGCCTCTACGTCCTTGTGGGACCTTCATATACATCAATAACGAAATATAACCTAACCTAACCCAACCTATCATCTCGGCGGTAATATTTGACGACATTCCTGGCGAGTTGGCCTCTACGTTTCCGTCGGACCTTTATATACATCAATAACGTAATATAACCTAACCTAACCCAACCTGACATCTCCGCGGTATTATTTGACAACATTGCTGGCGAGTTGGCCTCTACGTCTCCGTTTGACCTTCATATACATCAATAACGTAATAAAACCTAACCTAACCCAATCTAGGATCTCGGCGGTAATATTTGACCACATTCCTGGCTTGTTGGCCTCTACGTCTCCGTGAGGCCTTTATATACATCTATAACGTAATAGCACCTAACCTAACCCAACCTAACATCTCCGCGGTATTATTTGACAACATACCTGGCGAGTTGGCCTCTACGTCTTCGTGGGACCTTCATATACATCAATAACGAAATATAACCTAACCTAACCCAACCTATCATCTCGGCGGTAATATTTGACGACATTCCTGGCGAGTTGGCCTCTACGTTTCCGTGGGAACTTTATATACTTCAATAACGTAATATAACATAACCTAACCCAATCTAACATCTCGGCGGTAATATTTGACCACATTCCTGGCTTGTTGGCCTCTACGTCACCGTGGGATCTTTATATACATCAATAACGTAATATAACATAACCTAACCCAATCTAGGATCTCGGCGGTAATATTTGACCACATTCCTGGCTTGTTGGCCTCTACGTCTCCGTGAGGCCTTTATATACATCTATAACGTAATATAACCTAACCTAACCCAACCTAACATCTCGGCTGTAATATTTGACAATATACCTGGCGAGTTGGCCTCCACGTCTCTGTGGGACCTTTATATACATCAATAACACAACATAAGCTAGCCTAACCCAAACTAACATCTCGGCGGTTATATTTGACAACATTCCTGGCGAGTTGGCTTCTCCGTCTCCGTGGGACCTTTATATACATCAATAACGTAATATAACCTAACCTAACCCAACCTAACATCTCCGCGGTATTATTTAAAAACATAGCTGGCGAGTTGGGCTCCACGTCTCCGTGGGACCTTTATATACATCAATAACATAATATAAGCTAGCCTAACCCAAACTAACATCTCGGCGGTAATATTTGACCACATTCCTGGCGAGTTGGCCTCTACGTCTTCGTGGGACCTTTATATACATCAATAACGTAATATAACTTAATCTAACCCAACCTATCATCTCGGCGGTAATATTTGATAACATTCCTGGCGATTTGGCCTCTACGTCTTCGTGGGACATTTATATACATCAATAACGTAATATAACTTAACCTAACCCAACCTAACATCTCCGCGGTAATATTTGACAACATTCGTGGCGAGTTAGCCGCTACGTTTCCGTGGGATCTTTATACACATCAATAACGTAATATCACATAACCTAACCCAATCTAACATCTCGGCGGTAATATTTGACATCATTCCTGGCGAGTTGGCCTCTACGTCTCCGTTGACCTTCATATACATCAATAACGTAATATAATGTAACCTAACCCAACCTATCATCTCGGCGGTTATATTTGACAACATTCCTGGCGAGTTGGCTTCTCCGTCTCCGTGGGACATTTATATACATCAATAACGGAATATAACCTAACCTAACCCAACCTAACATCTCGGCGGTTATATTTGACAACATTCCTGGCGAGTTGGCTTCTCCGTCTCCGTGGGACCTTTATATACATCAATAACGTAATATAACCTAACCTAAGCCAATCTAACATCTCGGCGGTAATATTTGACATCATTCCTGACGAGTTGGCCTCTATGTATCCGTTGACCTTCATATACATCAATAACGTAATATAACGTAACCTAACCCAACCTATCATCTCGGCGGTTATATTTGACAACATTCCTGGCGAGTTGGCTTCTCCGTCTCCGTGGGACCTTTATATACATCAATAACGTAATATAACCTAACCTAACCCAACCTAACACCTCCGCGGTATTATTTAAAAACATAGCTGGCGAGTTGGGCTCCACGTCTCCGTGGGACCTTTATATACATCAATAACATAATATAAGCTAGCCTAACCCAAACTAACATCTCGGCGGTAATATTTGACCACATTCCTGGCGAGTTGGCCTCTACGTCTTCGTGGGACCTTTATATACATCAATAACGTAATATAACTTAATCTAACCCAACCTATCATCTCGGCGGTAATATTTGATAACATTCCTGGCGATTTGGCCTCTACGTCTTCGTGGGACATTTATATACATCAATAACGTAATATAACTTAACCTAACCCAACCTAACATCTCCGCGGTAATATTTGACAACATTCGTGGCGAGTTAGCCGCTACGTTTCCGTGGGATCTTTATACACATCAATAACGTAATATCACATAACCTAACCCAATCTAACATCTCGGCGGTAATATTTGACATCATTCCTGGCGAGTTGGCCTCTACGTCTCCGTTGACCTTCATATACATCAATAACGTAATATAATGTAACCTAACCCAACCTATCATCTCGGCGGTTATATTTGACAACATTCCTGGCGAGTTGGCTTCTCCGTCTCCGTGGGACATTTATATACATCAATAACGGAATATAACCTAACCTAACCCAACCTAACATCTCGGCGGTTATATTTGACAACATTCCTGGCGAGTTGGCTTCTCCGTCTCCGTGGGACCTTTATATACATCAATAACGTAATATAACCTAACCTAAGCCAATCTAACATCTCGGCGGTAATATTTGACATCATTCCTGGCGAGTTGGCTTCTCCGTCTCCGTGGGACCTTTATATACATCAATAACGTAATATAACCTAACCTAACCCAACCTAACATCTCCGCGGTATTATTTAAAAACATAGCTGGCGAGTTGGGCTCCACGTCTCCGTGGGACCTTTATATACATCAATAACATAATATAAGCTAGCCTAGCCCAACCTATCATCTCGGCGGTAATATTTGACATCATTCCTGGCGAGTTGACCTCTACGTCTCCGTGTAACCGTCGTATACAACAATAACGTAACATAACCTAACCTAACCCAACCTAACATCTCGGCTGTAATATTTGACAATATACCTGGCGAGTTGGCCTCCACGTCTCTGTGGGACCTTTATATACATCAATAACACAACATAAGCTAGCCTAACCCAACCTATCATCTCGGCGGTAATATTTGACGACATTCCTGGCGAGTTGGCCTCTACGTTTCCGTGGGACCTTTATATACATCAATAACGAAATATAACCTAACCTAACCCAACCTAACATCTCGGCGGTAATATTTGAAAACATTCCTGGCTTGTTGGCCTCTACGTCTCCGTGGGACCTTTATATACATCTATAACGTAATATAACCTAACCTAACCCAACCTATCATCTCGGCGGTAATATTTGACAACATTCCTGGCGAGTTGGCCTCTACGTTTCCGTCGGACCTTTATATACATCAATAACGTAATATAACCTAACCTAACCCAACCTGACATCTCCGCGGTATTATTTGACAACATTGCTGGCGAGTTGGCCTCTACGTCTCCGTTTGACCTTCATATACATCAATAACGTAATAAAACCTAACCTAACCCAATCTAGGATCTCGGCGGTAATATTTGACCACATTCCTGGCTTGTTGGCCTCTACGTCTCCGTGAGGCCTTTATATACATCTATAACGTAATAGCACCTAACCTAACCCAACCTAACATCTCCGCGGTATTATTTGACAACATACCTGGCGAGTTGGCCTCTACGTCTTCGTGGGACCTTCATATACATCAATAACGAAATATAACCTAACCTAACCCAACCTATCATCTCGGCGGTAATATTTGACGACATTCCTGGCGAGTTGGCCTCTACGTTTCCGTGGGAACTTTATATACTTCAATAACGTAATATAACATAACCTAACCCAATCTAACATCTCGGCGGTAATATTTGACCACATTCCTGGCTTGTTGGCCTCTACGTCACCGTGGGATCTTTATATACATCAATAACGTAATATAACATAACCTAACCCAATCTAGGATCTCGGCGGTAATATTTGACCACATTCCTGGCTTGTTGGCCTCTACGTCTCCGTGAGGCCTTTATATACATCTATAACGTAATATAACCTAACCTAACCCAACCTAACATCTCGGCTGTAATATTTGACAATATACCTGGCGAGTTGGCCTCCACGTCTCTGTGGGACCTTTATATACATCAATAACACAACATAAGCTAGCCTAACCCAACCTATCATCTCGGCGGTAATATTTGACGACATTCCTGGCGAGTTGGCCTCTACGTTTCCGTGGGACCTTTATATACATCAATAACGTAATATAACCTAACCTAACCCAACCTAACATCTCCGCGGTATTATTTGACAACATACCTGGCGAGTTGGCCTCTACGTCTTCGTGGGACCTTCATATACATCAATAACGAAATATAACCTAACCTAACCCAACCTAACATCTCGGCGGTAATATTTGAAAACATTCCTGGCGAGTTGGCCTCTACGTCTCCGTGGGACCTTCATATACATCAATAACGTAATATAACCTAACCTAACCCAATCTAGGATCTCGGCGGTAATATTTGACCACATTCCTGGCTTGTTGGCCTCTACGTCTCCGTCGGCCCTTCATATACATCAATAACAAAAATATAACCTAACCTAAATCAACCTATCATCTCGGCGATAATATTTGACAAGATTCCTGGCGAGTTGCCCTCTACGTCTCCGTGGGATCTTTATATACATCAATAACGTAATATAACGTAACCTAACCCAATCTAACATCTCGGCGGTAATATTTGACGACATTCCTGGCTTGTTGGCCTCTACGTCTCCGTGGGACCTTTATATATATCTATAACGTAATATAACTTAACCTAACCCAATCTAGGATCTCGGCGGTAATATTTGACCACATTCCTGACTTGTTGGCCTCTACGTCTCCGTGGGACCTTTATATACATCTATAACGTAATATAACCTAACCTAACCCAATCTAACATCTCGGCGGTAATATTTGACATCATTCCTGGCGAGTTGGCCTCTACGTCTCCGTTGACCTTCATATACATCAATAACGTAATATAACGTAACCTAACCCAACCTATCATCTCGGCGGTAATATTTGACAACATTCCTGGCGAGTTGCCCTCTACGTCTCCGTGGGATCTTTATATACATCAATAACGTAATATAACATAACCTAACCCAACCTAACATCTCGGCGGTAATATTTGACCACATTCCTGGCGAGTTGGCCTCTACGTCTTCGTGGGACCTTTATATACATCAATAACGTAATATAACTTAACCTAACCCAACCTAACATCTCCGCGGCAATATTTGACAACATACCTGGCAAGTCGGCCTCTACGTCTCCGTGGGCCCTTCATATACATCAATAACAAAAATATAACCTAACCTAAATCAACCTATCATCTCGGCGATAATATTTGACAAGATTCCTGGCGAGTTGCCCTCTACGTCTCCGTGGCATCTTTATATACATCAATAACGTAATATAACATAACCTAACCCAATCTAACATCTCGGCGGTAATATTTGACCACATTCCTGGCTTGTTGGCCTCTACGTCTCCGTGGGACCTTTATATACATCTATAACGTAATATAACCTAACCTAAGCCAATCTAACATCCCGGCGGTAATATTTGACATCATTTCTGGCGAGTTGGCCTCTACGTCTCCGTGGGTCCTTTATATACATCTATAACGTAATATAACCTAACCTAACCCAACCTATCATCTCGGCGGTAATATTTGACAACATTCCTGGCGAGTTGGCCTCTACGTCTTCGTGGGACCTTTATATACATCAATAACGTAATATAACTTAACCTAACCAAACCTAACATCTCCGCGGTAATATTTGACAACATACCTGGCAAGTCGGCCTCTACGTCTCCGTGGGCCCTTCATATACATCAATAACAAAAATATAACCTAACATAAATCAACCTATCATCTCGGCGATAATATTTGACAAGATTCCTGGCGAGTTGCCCTCCACGTCTCCGTGGGATCTTTATATACATCAATAACGTAATATAACATAACCCAACCCAATCTAACATCTCGGTGGTAAAATTTGACCACATTCCTGGCTTGTTGGCCTCTACGTCTCCGTGGGACCTTTATATACATCTATAACGTAATATAACCTAACCTAACACAACCTATCATCTCGGCGGTAATATTTGACAACATTCCTGGCGAGTTGGCCTCTACGTCTCCGTTTGACCTTCATATACATCAATAACGTAATATAACCTAACCTAACCCAACCTAACATCTCGGCGGTAATATTTGAAAACATCCCTGGCGAGTTGGCCTCTACGTCTCCGGGGGACCTTCATATACATCAATAACGTAATATAACCTAACCTAACCCAATCTAGGATCTCGGCGGTAATATTTGACCACATTCCTCGCTTGTTGGCCTCTACGTCTCCGTGAGGCCTTTATATACATCTATAACGTAATATCACCTAACCTAACCCAACCTAACACCTCGGCTGTAATATTTGACAATATACCTGGCGAGTTGGCCTCTATGTATCCGTTGACCTTCATATACATCAATAACGAAATATAGCCTAACCTAACCCAACCTATCATCTCGGCGGTAATATTTGACGACATTCCTGGCGAGTTGGCCTCTACGTTTCCGTGGGACCTTTATATACATCAATAACGTAATATAACCTAACCTAACCCAACCTGACATCTCCGCGGTATTATTTGACAACATTCCTGGGGAGTTGGCCTCTACGTCTCCGTTTGACCTTCATATACATCAATAACGTAATAAAACCTAACCTAACCCAACCTAACATCTCGGCGGTAATATTTGATAACATTCCTGGCGAGTTGGCCTCTACGTCTCCGTGGGACCTTCATATACATCAATAACGTAATATAATGTAACCTAACCCAACCTATCATCTCGGCGGTAATATTTGACCACATTCCTGGCTTGTTGGTCTCTACGTCTCCGTGGGACCTTTATATACATCTATAACGTAATATAACCTAACCTAACCCAACCTAACATCTCGGCTGTAATATTTGACAATATACCTGGCGAGTTGGCCTCCACGTCTCTGTGGGACCTTTATATACATCAATAACACAACATAAGCTAGCCTAACCCAACCTATCATCTCGGCGGTAATATTTGACGACATTCCTGGCGAGTTGGCCTCTACGTTTCCGTGGGACCTTTATATACATCAATAACGTAATATAACCTAACCTAACCCAACCTAACATCTCCGCGGTATTATTTGACAACATACCTGGCGAGTTGGCCTCTACGTCTTCGTGGGACCTTCATATACATCAATAACGAAATATAACCTAACCTAACCCAACCTAACATCTCGGCGGTAATATTTGAAAACATTCCTGGCGAGTTGGCCTCTACGTCTCCGTGGGACCTTCATATACATCAATAACGTAATATAACCTAACCTAACCCAATCTAGGATCTCGGCGGTAATATTTGACCACATTCCTGGCTTGTTGGCCTCTACGTCTCCGTCGGCCCTTCATATACATCAATAACAAAAATATAACCTAACCTAAATCAACCTATCATCTCGGCGATAATATTTGACAAGATTCCTGGCGAGTTGCCCTCTACGTCTCCGTGGGATCTTTATATACATCAATAACGTAATATAACGTAACCTAACCCAATCTAACATCTCGGCGGTAATATTTGACGACATTCCTGGCTTGTTGGCCTCTACGTCTCCGTGGGACCTTTATATATATCTATAACGTAATATAACCTAACCTAACCCAATCTAGGATCTCGGCGGTAATATTTGACCACATTCCTGACTTGTTGGCCTCTACGTCTCCGTGGGACCTTTATATACATCTATAACGTAATATAACCTAACCTAACCCAATCTAACATCTCGGCGGTAATATTTGACATCATTCCTGGCGAGTTGGCCTCTACGTCTCCGTTGACCTTCATATACATCAATAACGTAATATAACGTAACCTAACCCAACCTATCATCTCGGCGGTAATATTTGACAACATTCCTGGCGAGTTGCCCTCTACGTCTCCGTGGGATCTTTATATACATCAATAACGTAATATAACATAACCTAACCCAACCTAACATCTCGGCGGTAATATTTGACCACATTCCTGGCGAGTTGGCCTCTACGTCTTCGTGGGACCTTTATATACATCAATAACGTAATATAACTTAACCTAACCCAACCTAACATCTCCGCGGCAATATTTGACAACATACCTGGCAAGTCGGCCTCTACGTCTCCGTGGGCCCTTCATATACATCAATAACAAAAATATAACCTAACCTAAATCAACCTATCATCTCGGCGATAATATTTGACAAGATTCCTGGCGAGTTGCCCTCTACGTCTCCGTGGGATCTTTATATACATCAATAACGTAATATAACATAACCTAACCCAATCTAACATCTCGGCGGTAATATTTGACCACATTCCTGGCTTGTTGGCCTCTACGTCTCCGTGGGACCTTTATATACACCTATAACGTAATATAACCTAACCTAAGCCAATCTAACATCCCGGCGGTAATATTTGAAATCATTTCTGGCGAGTTGGCCTCTACGTCTCCGTGGGTCCTTTATATACATCTATAACGTAATATAACCTAACCTAACCCAACCTATCATCTCGGCGGTAATATTTGACAACATTCCTGGCGAGTTGGCCTCTACGTCTTCGTGGGACCTTTATATACATCAATAACGTAATATAACTTAACCTAACCAAACCTAACATCTCCGCGGTAATATTTGACAACATACCTGGCAAGTCGGCCTCTACGTCTCCGTGGGCCCTTCATATACATCAATAACAAAAATATAACCTAACATAAATCAACCTATCATCTCGGCGATAATATTTGACAAGATTCCTGGCGAGTTGCCCTCCACGTCTCCGTGGGATCTTTATATACATCAATAACGTAATATAACATAACCCAACCCAATCTAACATCTCGGTGGTAAAATTTGACCACATTCCTGGCTTGTTGGCCTCTACGTCTCCGTGGGACCTTTATATACATCTATAACGTCATATAACCTAACCTAACCCAACCTATCATCTCGGCGGTAATATTTGACAACATTCCTGGCGAGTTGGCCTCTACGTCTCCGTTTGACCTTCATATACATCAATAACGTAATATAACCTAACCTAACCCAACCTAACATCTCGGCGGTAATATTTGAAAACATCCCTGGCGAGTTGGCCTCTACGTCTCCGGGGGACCTTCATATACATCAATAACGTAATATAACCTAACCTAACCCAATCTAGGATCTCGGCGGTAATATTTGACCACATTCCTCGCTTGTTGGCCTCTACGTCTCCGTGAGGCCTTTATATACATCTATAACGTAATATCACCTAACCTAACCCAACCTATCATCTCGGCGGTAATATTTAACAACATTCCTGGCGAGTTGGCCACTACGTCTTCGTGGGACCTTCATATACATCAATAACGTAATATAACTTAACCTAACCCAACCTATCATCTCGGCGGTAATATTTGACAACATTCCTGGCGAGTTGCCCTCTACGTCTCCGTGGGATCTTTATATACATCAATAACGTAATATAACATAACCGAACCCAACCTAACATCTCCGCGGTATTATTTGACAACATACCTGGCGAGTTGGCCTCTACGTCTTCGTGGGACCTTTATATACATCAATAACGTAATATAACTTAACCTAACCCAACCTAACATCTCCGCGGTAATATTTGACAACATACCTGGCGAGTTGGCCTCTACGTCTCCGTCGGCCCTTCATATACATCAATAACAAAAATATAACCTAACCTAAATCAACCTATCATCTCGGCGATAATATTTGACAAGATTCCTGGCGAGTTGCCCTCTACGTCTCCGTGGGATCTTTATATACATCAATAACGTAATATAACATAACCTAACCCAATCTAACATCTCGGCGGTAATATTTGACCACATTCCTGGCTTGTTGGCCTCTACGTCTCCGTGGGACCTTTATATACATCTATAACGTAATATAACCTAACCTAACCCAACCTAACATCTCGGCGGTAATATTTGAAAACATTCCTGGCGAGTTGGCCTCCACGTCTCCGTGGGACCTTTATATACATCAATAACATAATATAAGCTAGCCTAACCCAATCTAACATCTCGGCGGTAATATTTGACCACATTCCTGGCGAGTTGGCCTCTACGTCTCCGGGGGACCTTCATATACATCAATAACGTAATATAACCTAACCTAACCCAATCTAGGATCTCGGCGGTAATATTTGACGACATTCCTGGCGAGTTGGCCTCTACGTTTCCGTGGGACCTTTATATACATCAATAACGTAATATAACCTAACCTAACCCAACCTGACATCTCCGCGGTATTATTTGACAACATTCCTGGGGAGTTGGCCTCTACGTCTCCGTTTGACCTTCATATACATCAATAACGTATTATAACCTAACCTAACCCAACCTGACATCTCCGCGGTAATATTTGATAACATTCCTGGCGAGTTGGCCTCTACGTCTCCGTGGGACCTTCATATACATCAATAACGTTATATAACCTAACCTAACCCAATCTAACATCTCGGCGGTAATATTTGACCACATTCCTGGCTTGTTGGTCTCTACGTCTCCGTGGGACCTTTATATACATCTATAACGTAATATAAGCTAACCTAACCCAACCTATCATCTCGGCGGTAATATTTGACAACATTCCTGGCGAGTTGGCCTCTACGTCTCCGTGGGATCTTTATATACATCAATAACGTAATATAACATAACCTAACCCAACCTAACATCTCCGCGGTATTATTTGACAACATACCTGGCGAGTTGGCCTCTACGTCTTCGTGGGACCTTTATATACATCAATAACGTAATATAACTTAACCTAACCCAACCTAACATCTCCGCGGTAATATTTGACAACATACCTGGCGAGTTGGCCTCTACGTCTCCGTCGGCCCTTCATATACATCAATAACAAAAATATAACCTAACCTAAATCAACCTATCATCTCGGCGATAATATTTGACAAGATTCCTGGCGAGTTGCCCTCTACGTCTCCGTGGGATCTTTATATACATCAATAACGTAATATAACATAACCTAACCCAATCTAACATCTCGGCGGTAATATTTGACCACATTCCTGGCTTGTTGGCCTCTACGTCTCCGTGGGACCTTTATATACATCTATAACGTAATATAACCTAACCTAAGCCAATCTAACATCTCGGCGGTAATATTTGACCACATTCCTGGCTTGTTGGCCTCTACGTCTCCGTGGGACCTTTATATACATCTATAACGTAATATAACCTAACCTAAGCCAATCTAACATCTCGGCGGTAATATTTGACATCATTTCTGGCGAGTTGGCCTCTATGTATCCGTTGACCTTCATATACATCAATAACGTAATATAACTTAACCTAACCAAACCTAACATCTCCGCGGTAATATTTGACAACATACCTGGCAAGTCGGCCTCTACGTCTCCGTGGGCCCTTCATATACATCAATAACAAAAATATAACCTAACTTAAATCAACCTATCATCTCGGCGATAATATTTGACAAGATTCCTGGCGAGTTGCCCTCCACGTCTCCGTGGGATCTTTATATACATCAATAACGTAATATAACATAACCTAACCCAATCTAACATCTCGGTGGTAAAATTTGACCACATTCCTGGCTTCTTGGCCTCTACGTCTCCGTGGGACCTTTATATACATCTATAACGTAATATAACCTAACCTAACCCAACCTATCATCTCGGCGGTAATATTTGACAACATTCCTGGCGAGTTGGCCTCTACGTCTCCGTTTGACCTTCATATACATCAATAACGTAATATAACCTAACCTAACCCAACCTAACATCTCGGCGGTAATATTTGAAAACATCCCTGGCGAGTTGGCCTCTACGTCTCCGGGGGACCTTCATATACATCAATAACGTAATATAACCTAACCTAACCCAACCTATCATCTCGGCGGTAATATTTGACAACATTCCTGGCGAGTTGGCCTCTACGTCTCCGTTTGACCTTCATATACATCAATAACGTAATATAACCTAACCTAACCCAACCTAACATCTCGGCGGTAATATTTGAAAACATCCCTGGCGAGTTGGCCTCTACGTCTCCGGGGGACCTTCATATATATCAATAACGTAATATAACCTAACCTAACCCAATCTAGGATCTCGGCGGTAATATTTGACGACATTCCTGGCGAGTTGGCCTCTACGTTTCCGTGGGACCTTTATATACATCAATAACGTAATATAACCTAACCTAACCCAACCTGACATCTCCGCGGTATTATTTGACAACATTCCTGGGGAGTTGGCCTCTACGTCTCCGTTTGACCTTCATATACATCAATAACGTAATAAAACCTAACCTAACCCAACCTAACATCTCGGCGGTAATATTTGATAACATTCCTGGCGAGTTGGCCTCTACGCCTCCGTGGGACCTTCATATACATCAATAACGTTATATAACCTAACCTAACCCAATCTAACATCTCGGCGGTAATATTTGACCACATTCCTGGCTTGTTGGTCTCTACGTCTCCGTGGGACCTTTATATACATTTTTAACGTAATATAAGCTAACCTAACCCAACCTATCATCTCGGCGGTAATATTTGACAACATTCCTGGCGAGTTGCCCTCTACGTCTCCGTGGGATCTTTATATACATCAATAACGTAATATAACATAACCGAACCCAACCTAACATCTCCGCGGTATTATTTGACAACATACCTGGCGAGTTGGCCTCTACGTCTTCGTGGGACCTTTATATACATCAATAACGTAATATAACTTAACCTAACCCAACCTAACATCTCCGCGGTAATATTTGACAACATACCTGGCGAGTTGGCCTCTACGTCTCCGTCGGCCCTTCATATACATCAATAACAAAAATATAACCTAACCTAAATCAACCTATCATCTCGGCGATAATATTTGACAAGATTCCTGGCGAGTTGCCCTCTACGTCTCCGTGGGATCTTTATATACATCAATAACGTAATATAACATAACCTAACCCAATCTAACATCTCGGCGGTAATATTTGACCACATTCCTGGCTTGTTGGCCTCTACGTCTCCGTGGGACCTTTATATACATCTATAACGTAATATAACCTAACCTAACCCAACCTAACATCTCGGCGGTAATATTTGAAAACATTCCTGGCGAGTTGGCCTCCACGTCTCCGTGGGACCTTTATATACATCAATAACATAATATAAGCTAGCCTAACCCAATCTAACATCTCGGCGGTAATATTTGACCACATTCCTGGCGAGTTGGCCTCTACGTCTTCGTGGGACCTTTATATACATCAATAACGTAATATAACTTAACCTAACCCAACATAACATCTCCGCGGCAATATTTGACAACATACCTGGCAAGTCGGCCTCTACGTCTCCGTGGGCCCTTCATATACATCAATAACGAAATATAACCTAAGCTAACCCAACCTATCATCTCGGCGGTAATATTTGACGACATTCCTGGCGAGTTGGCCTCTACGTTTCCGTGGGACCTTTATATACATCAATAACGTATTATAACCTAACCTAACCCAACCTGACATCTCCGCGGTATTATTTGACAACATTCCTGGCGAGTTGGCCTCTACGTCTCCGTTTGACTTTCATATACATCAATAACGTAATAAAACCTAACCTAACCCAACCTAACATCTCGGCGGTAATATTTGAAAACATTCCTGGCGAGTTGGCCTCTACGTCTCCGTGGGACCTTCATATACATCAATAACGTTATATAACCTAACCTAACCCAATCTAGGATCTCGGCGGTAATATTTGACCACATTCCTGGCTTGTTGGCCTCTACGTCTCCGTGGGTCCTTTATATACATCTATAACGTAATATAACCTAACCTAACCCAACCTATCATCTCGGCGGTAATATTTGACAACATTCCTGGCGAGTTGGCCACTACGTCTTCGTGGGACCTTCATATACATCAATAACGTAATATAACTTAACCTAACCAAACCTAACATCTCCGCGGTAATATTTGACAACATACCTGGCAAGTCGGCCTCTACGTCTCCGTGGGCCCTTCATATACATCAATAACAAAAATATAACCTAACTTAAATCAACCTATCATCTCGGCGATAATATTTGACAAGATTCCTGGCGAGTTGCCCTCCACGTCTCCGTGGGATCTTTATATACATCAATAACGTAATATAACATAACCTAACCCAATCTAACATCTCGGTGGTAAAATTTGACCACATTCCTGGCTTCTTGGCCTCTACGTCTCCGTGGGACCTTTATATACATCTATAACGTAATATAACCTAACCTAACCCAACCTATCATCTCGGCGGTAATATTTGACAACATTCCTGGCGAGTTGGCCTCTACGTCTCCGTTTGACCTTCATATACATCAATAACGTAATATAACCTAACCTAACCCAACCTAACATCTCGTCGGTAATATTTGACCACATTCCTGGCTTGTTGGTCTCTACGTCTCCGTGGCTTTATATACATCTATAACGTAATATAACCTAACCTAACCCAACCTAACATCTCGGCGGTAATATTTGACCACATTCCTGGCGAGTTGGCCTCTACGTCTTCGTGGGACCTTTATATACATCAATAACGTAATATAACTTAACCTAACCCAACATAACATCTCCGCGGCAATATTTGACAACATACCTGGCAAGTCGGCCTCTACGTCTCCGTGGGCCCTTCATATACATCAATAACAAAAATATAACCTAACCTATATCAACCTATCATCTCGGCGATAATATTTGACAAGATTCCGGGCGAGTTGCCCTCTACGTCTCCGTGGGATCTTTATATACATCAATAACGTAATATAACATAACCTAACCCAATCTAACATCTCGGCGGTAATATTTGACCACATTCCTGGCTTGTTGGCCTCTACGTCTCCGTGGGACCTTCATATACATCAATAACGTAATATAACTTAACCTAACCAAACCTAACATCTCCGCGGTAATATTTGACAACATACCTGGCAAGTCGGCCTCTACGTCTCCGTGGGCCCTTCATATACATCAATAACAAAAATATAACCTAACTTAAATCAACCTATCATCTCGGCGATAATATTTGACAAGATTCCTGGCGAGTTGCCCTCCACGTCTCCGTGGGATCTCTTTATACATCAATAACGTAATATAACATAACCTAACCCAATCTAACATCTCGGTGGTAAAATTTGACCACATTCCTGGCTTCTTGGCCTCTACGTCTCCGTGGGACCTTTATATACATCTATAACGTAATATAACCTAACCTAACCCAACCTATCATCTCGGCGGTAATATTTGACAACATTCCTGGCGAGTTGGCCTCTACGTCTCCGTTTGACCTTCATATACATCAATAACGTAATATAACCTAACCTAACCCAACCTAACATCTCGGCGGTAATATTTGAAAACATCCCTGGCGAGTTGGCCTCTACGTCTCCGGGGGACCTTCATATACATCAATAACGTAATATAACCTAACCTAACCCAACCTATCATCTCGGCGGTAATATTTGACAACATTCCTGGCGAGTTGGCCTCTACGTCTCCGTTTGACCTTCATATACATCAATAACGTAATATAACCTAACCTAACCCAACCTAACATCTCGGCGGTAATATTTGAAAACATCCCTGGCGAGTTGGCCTCTACGTCTCCGGGGGACCTTCATATACATCAATAACGTAATATAACCTAACCTAACCCAATCTAGGATCTCGGCGGTAATATTTGACGACATTCCTGGCGAGTTGGCCTCTACGTTTCCGTGGGACCTTTATACACATCAATAACGTATTATAACCTAACCTAACCCAACCTGACATCTCCGCGGTATTATTTGACAACATTCCTGGCGAGTTGGCCTCTACGTCTCCGTTTGACCTTCATATACATCAATAACGTAATAAAACCTAACCTAACCCAACCTAATATCTCGGCGGTAATATTTGAAAACATTCCTGGCGAGTTGGCCTCTACGTCTCCGTGGGACCTTCATATACATCAATAACGTTATATAACCTAACCTAACCCAATCTAGGATCTCGTCGGTAATATTTGACCACATTCCTGGCTTGTTGGTCTCTACGTCTCCGTGGGACCTTTATATACATCTATAACGTAATATAACCTAACCTAACCCAACCTAACATCTCGGCGGTAATATTTGACCACATTCCTGGCGAGTTGGCCTCTACGTCTTCGTGGGACCTTTATATACATCAATAACGTAATATAACTTAACCTAACCCAACATAACATCTCCGCGGCAATATTTGACAACATACCTGGCAAGTCGGCCTCTACGTCTCCGTGGGCCCTTCATATACATCAATAACAAAAATATAACCTAACCTAAATCAACCTATCATCTCGGCGATAATATTTGACAAGATTCCGGGCGAGTTGCCCTCTACGTCTCCGTGGGATCTTTATATACATCAATAACGTAATATAACATAACCTAACCCAATCTAACATCTCGGCGGTAATATTTGACCACATTCCTGGCTTGTTGGCCTCTACGTCTCCGTGGGACCTTTATATACATCTATAACGTAATATAACCTAACCTAAGCCAATCTAACATCTCGGCGGTAATATTTGACATCATTTCTGGCGAGCTGGCCTCTATGTATCCGTTGACCTTCATATACATCAATAACGTAATATAACGTAACCTAACCCAAACTAACATCTCGGCGGTAATATTTGACCACATTCCTGGCGAGTTGGCCTCTACGTCTCCGGGGGACCTTCATATACATCAATAACGTAATATGACCTAACCTAACCCAATCTAGGATCTCGGCGGTAATATTTGACCACATTCCTGGCTTGTTGGACTCTACGTCTCCGTGGGACCTTTATATACATCTATAACGTAATATAAGCTAACCTAACCCAACCTATCATCTCGGCGGTAATATTTGACAACATTCCTGGCGAGTTGCCCTCTACGTCTCCGTGGGATCTTTATATACATCAATAACGTAATATAACATAACCGAACCCAACCTAACATCTCCGCGGTATTATTTGACAACATACCTGGCGAGTTGGCCTCTACGTCTTCGTGGGACCTTTATATACATCAATAACGTAATATAACTTAACCTAACCCAACCTAACATCTCCGCGGTAATATTTGACAACATACCTGGCGAGTTGGCCTCTACGTCTCCGTCGGCCCTTCATATACATCAATAACAAAAATATAACCTAACCTAAATCAACCTATCATCTCGGCGATAATATTTGACAAGATTCCTGGCGAGTTGCCCTCTACGTCTCCGTGGGATCTTTATATACATCAATAACGTAATATAACATAACCTAACCCAATCTAACATCTCGGCGGTAATATTTGACCACATTCCTGGCTTGTTGGCCTCTACGTCTCCGTGGGACCTTTATATACATCTATAACGTAATATAACCTAACCTAACCCAACCTAACATCTCGGTGGTAATATTTGAAAACATTCCTGGCGAGTTGGCCTCCACGTCTCCGTGGGACCTTTATATACATCAATAACATAATATAAGCTAGCCTAACCCAATCTAACATCTCGGCGGTAATATTTGACCACATTCCTGGCGAGTTGGCCTCTACGTCTTCGTGGGACCTTTATATACATCAATAACGTAATATAACTTAACCTAACCCAACATAACATCTCCGCGGCAATATTTGACAACATACCTGGCAAGTCGGCCTCTACGTCTCCGTGGGCCCTTCATATACATCAATAACGAAATATAACCTAAGCTAACCCAACCTATCATCTCGGCGGTAATATTTGACGACATTCCTGGCGAGTTGGCCTCTACGTTTCCGTGGGACCTTTATATACATCAATAACGTATTATAACCTAACCTAACCCAACCTGACATCTCCGCGGTATTATTTGACAACATTCCTGGCGAGTTGGCCTCTACGTCTCCGTTTGACTTTCATATACATCAATAACGTAATAAAACCTAACCTAACCCAACCTAACATCTCGGCGGTAATATTTGAAAACATTCCTGGCGAGTTGGCCTCTACGTCTCCGTGGGACCTTCATATACATCAATAACGTTATATAACCTAACCTAACCCAATCTAGGATCTCGGCGGTAATATTTGACCACATTCCTGGCTTGTTGGCCTCTACGTCTCCGTGGGTCCTTTATATACATCTATAACGTAATATAACCTAACCTAACCCAACCTATCATCTCGGCGGTAATATTTGACAACATTCCTGGCGAGTTGGCCACTACGTCTTCGTGGGACCTTCATATACATCAATAACGTAATATAACTTAACCTAACCAAACCTAACATCTCCGCGGTAATATTTGACAACATACCTGGCAAGTCGGCCTCTACGTCTCCGTGGGCCCTTCATATACATCAATAACAAAAATATAACCTAACTTAAATCAACCTATCATCTCGGCGATAATATTTGACAAGATTCCTGGCGAGTTGCCCTCCACGTCTCCGTGGGATCTTTATATACATCAATAACGTAATATAACATAACCTAACCCAATCTAACATCTCGGTGGTAAAATTTGACCACATTCCTGGCTTCTTGGCCTCTACGTCTCCGTGGGACCTTTATATACATCTATAACGTAATATAACCTAACCTAACCCAACCTATCATCTCGGCGGTAATATTTGACAACATTCCTGGCGAGTTGGCCTCTACGTCTCCGTTTGACCTTCATATACATCAATAACGTAATATAACCTAACCTAACCCAACCTAACATCTCGGCGGTAATATTTGAAAACATCCCTGGCGAGTTGGCCTCTACGTCTCCGGGGGACCTTCATATACATCAATAACGTAATATAACCTAACCTAACCCAACCTATCATCTCGGCGGTAATATTTGACAACATTCCTGGCGAGTTGGCCTCTACGTCTCCGTTTGACCTTCATATACATCAATAACGTAATAAAACCTAACCTAACCCAACCTAATATCTCGGCGGTAATATTTGAAAACATTCCTGGCGAGTTGGCCTCTACGTCTCCGTGGGACCTTCATATACATCAATAACGTTATATAACCTAACCTAACTCAATCTAGGATCTCGTCGGTAATATTTGACCACATTCCTGGCTTGTTGGTCTCTACGTCTCCGTGGCTTTATATACATCTATAACGTAATATAACCTAACCTAACCCAACCTAACATCTCGGCGGTAATATTTGACCACATTCCTGGCGAGTTGGCCTCTACGTCTTCGTGGGACCTTTATATACATCAATAACGTAATATAACTTAACCTAACCCAACATAACATCTCCGCGGCAATATTTGACAACATACCTGGCAAGTCGGCCTCTACGTCTCCGTGGGCCCTTCATATACATCAATAACAAAAATATAACCTAACCTAAATCAACCTATCATCTCGGCGATAATATTTGACAAGATTCCGGGCGAGTTGCCCTCTACGTCTCCGTGGGATCTTTATATACATCAATAACGTAATATAACATAACCTAACCCAATCTAACATCTCGGCGGTAATATTTGACCACATTCCTGGCTTGTTGGCCTCTACGTCTCCGTGGGACCTTTATATACATCTATAACGTAATATAACCTAACCTAAGCCAATCTAACATCTCGGCGGTAATATTTGACATCATTTCTGGCGAGCTGGCCTCTATGTATCCGTTGACCTTCATATACATCAATAACGTAATATAACGTAACCTAACCCAAACTAACATCTCGGCGGTAATATTTGACCACATTCCTGGCGAGTTGGCCTCTACGTCTCCGGGGGACCTTCATATACATCAATAACGTAATATGACCTAACCTAACCCAATCTAGGATCTCGGCGGTAATATATGACCACATTCCTGGCTTGTTGGACTCTACGTCTCCGTGAGGCCTTTATATACATCTATAACGTAATATCACCTAACCTAATCCAACCTAACACCTCGGCTGTAATATTTGACAATATACCTGGCGAGTTGGCCTCTACGTCTCAGTGGGACCTTCATATACATCAATAACGAAATATAACCTAACCTAACCCAACCTATCATCTCGGCGGTAATATTTGACGACATTCCGGGCGAGTTGGCCTCTACGTTTCCGTGGGACCTTTATATACATCAATAACGTATTATAACCTAACCTAACCCAACCTAACATCTCGGCGGTAATATTTGAAAACATCCCTGGCGAGTTGGCCTCTACGTCTCCGGGGGACCTTCATATACATCAATAACGTAATATAACCTAACCTAACCCAATCTAGGATCTCGGCGGTAATATTTGACGACATTCCTGGCGAGTTGGCCTCTACGTTTCCGTGGGACCATTATACACATCAATAACGTATTATAACCTAACCTAACCCAACCTGACATCTCCGCGGTATTATTTGACAACATTCCTGGCGAGTTGGCCTCTACGTCTCCGTTTGACCTTCATATACATCAATAACGTAATAAAACCTAACCTAACCCAACCTAATATCTCGGCGGTAATATTTGAAAACATTCCTGGCGAGTTGGCCTCTACGTCTCCGTGGGACCTTCATATACATCAATAACGTTATATAACCTAACCTAACTCAATCTAGGATCTCGTCGGTAATATTTGACCACATTCCTGGCTTGTTGGTCTCTACGTCTCCGTGGGTCCTTTATATACATCTATAACGTAATATAACCTAACCTAACCCAACCTATCATCTCGGCGGTAATATTTGACAACATTCCTGGCGAGTTGGCCACTACGTCTTCGTGGGACCTTCATATACATCAATAACGTAATATAACTTAACCTAACCAAACCTAACATCTCCGCGGTAATATTTGACAACATACCTGGCAAGTCGGCCTCTACGTCTCCGTGGGCCCTTCATATACATCAATAACAAAAATATAACCTAACTTAAATCAACCTATCATCTCGGCGATAATATTTGACAAGATTCCTGGCGAGTTGCCCTCCACGTCTCCGTGGGATCTTTATATACATCAATAACGTAATATAACATAACCTAACCCAATCTAACATCTCGGTGGTAAAATTTGACCACATTCCTGGCTTCTTGGCCTCTACGTCTCCGTGGGACCTTTATATACATCTATAACGTAATATAACCTAACCTAACCCAACCTATCATCTCGGCGGTAATATTTGACAACATTCCTGGCGAGTTGGCCTCTACGTCTCCGTTTGACCTTCATATACATCAGTAACGTAATATAACCTAACCTAACCCAACCTAACATCTCGGCGGTAATATTTGAAAACATCCCTGGCGAGTTGGCCTCTACGTCTCCGGGGGACCTTCATATACATCAATAACGTAATATAACCTAACCTAACCCAACCTATCATCTCGGCGGTAATATTTGACAACATTCCTGGCGAGTTGGCCTCTACGTCTCCGTTTGACCTTCATATACATCAATAACGTAATATAACCTAACCTAACCCAACCTAACATCTCGGCGGTAATATTTGAAAACATCCCTGGCGAGTTGGCCTCTACGTCTCCGGGGGACCTTCATATACATCAATAACGTAATATAACCTAACCTAACCCAATCTAGGATCTCGGCGGTAATATTTGACGACATTCCTGGCGAGTTGGCCTCTACGTTTCCGTGGGACCTTTATACACATCAATAACGTATTATAACCTAACCTAACCCAACCTGACATCTCCGCGGTATTATTTGACAACATTCCTGGCGAGTTGGCCTCTACGTCTCCGTTTGACCTTCATATACATCAATAACGTAATAAAACCTAACCTAACCCAACCTAATATCTCGGCGGTAATATTTGAAAACATTCCTGGCGAGTTGGCCTCTACGTCTCCGTGGGACCTTCATATACATCAATAACGTTATATAACCTAACCTAACCCAATCTAGGATCTCGTCGGTAATATTTGACCACATTCCTGGCTTGTTGGTCTCTACGTCTCCGTGGGACCTTTATATACATCTATAACGTAATATAACCTAACCTAACCCAACCTAACATCTCGGCGGTAATATTTGACCACATTCCTGGCGAGTTGGCCTCTACGTCTTCGTGGGACCTTTATATACATCAATAACGTAATATAACTTAACCTAACCCAACATAACATCTCCGCGGCAATATTTGACAACATACCTGGCAAGTCGGCCTCTACGTCTCCGTGGGCCCTTCATATACATCAATAACAAAAATATAACCTAACCTAAATCAACCTATCATCTCGGCGATAATATTTGACAAGATTCCGGGCGAGTTGCCCTCTACGTCTCCGTGGGATCTTTATATACATCAATAACGTAATATAACATAACCTAACCCAATCTAACATCTCGGCGGTAATATTTGACCACATTCCTGGCTTGTTGGCCTCTACGTCTCCGTGGGACCTTTATATACATCTATAACGTAATATAACCTAACCTAAGCCAATCTAACATCTCGGCGGTAATATTTGACATCATTTCTGGCGAGCTGGCCTCTATGTATCCGTTGACCTTCATATACATCAATAACGTAATATAACGTAACCTAACCCAAACTAACATCTCGGCGGTAATATTTGACCACATTCCTGGCGAGTTGGCCTCTACGTCTCCGGGGGACCTTCATATACATCAATAACGTAATATGACCTAACCTAACCCAATCTAGGATCTCGGCGGTAATATTTGACCACATTCCTGGCTTGTTGGACTCTACGTCTCCGTGGGACCTTTATATACATCTATAACGTAATATAAGCTAACCTAACCCAACCTATCATCTCGGCGGTAATATTTGACAACATTCCTGGCGAGTTGCCCTCTACGTCTCCGTGGGATCTTTATATACATCAATAACGTAATATAACATAACCGAACCCAACCTAACATCTCCGCGGTATTATTTGACAACATACCTGGCGAGTTGGCCTCTACGTCTTCGTGGGACCTTTATATACATCAATAACGTAATATAACTTAACCTAACCCAACCTAACATCTCCGCGGTAATATTTGACAACATACCTGGCGAGTTGGCCTCTACGTCTCCGTCGGCCCTTCATATACATCAATAACAAAAATATAACCTAACCTAAATCAACCTATCATCTCGGCGATAATATTTGACAAGATTCCTGGCGAGTTGCCCTCTACGTCTCCGTGGGATCTTTATATACATCAATAACGTAATATAACATAACCTAACCCAATCTAACATCTCGGCGGTAATATTTGACCACATTCCTGGCTTGTTGGCCTCTACGTCTCCGTGGGACCTTTATATACATCTATAACGTAATATAACCTAACCTAACCCAACCTAACATCTCGGTGGTAATATTTGAAAACATTCCTGGCGAGTTGGCCTCCACGTCTCCGTGGGACCTTTATATACATCAATAACATAATATAAGCTAGCCTAACCCAATCTAACATCTCGGCGGTAATATTTGACCACATTCCTGGCGAGTTGGCCTCTACGTCTTCGTGGGACCTTTATATACATCAATAACGTAATATAACTTAACCTAACCCAACATAACATCTCCGCGGCAATATTTGACAACATACCTGGCAAGTCGGCCTCTACGTCTCCGTGGGCCCTTCATATACATCAATAACGAAATATAACCTAAGCTAACCCAACCTATCATCTCGGCGGTAATATTTGACGACATTCCTGGCGAGTTGGCCTCTACGTTTCCGTGGGACCTTTATATACATCAATAACGTATTATAACCTAACCTAACCCAACCTGACATCTCCGCGGTATTATTTGACAACATTCCTGGCGAGTTGGCCTCTACGTCTCCGTTTGACTTTCATATACATCAATAACGTAATAAAACCTAACCTAACCCAACCTAACATCTCGGCGGTAATATTTGAAAACATTCCTGGCGAGTTGGCCTCTACGTCTCCGTGGGACCTTCATATACATCAATAACGTTATATAACCTAACCTAACCCAATCTAGGATCTCGGCGGTAATATTTGACCACATTCCTGGCTTGTTGGCCTCTACGTCTCCGTGGGTCCTTTATATACATCTATAACGTAATATAACCTAACCTAACCCAACCTATCATCTCGGCGGTAATATTTGACAACATTCCTGGCGAGTTGGCCACTACGTCTTCGTGGGACCTTCATATACATCAATAACGTAATATAACTTAACCTAACCAAACCTAACATCTCCGCGGTAATATTTGACAACATACCTGGCAAGTCGGCCTCTACGTCTCCGTGGGCCCTTCATATACATCAATAACAAAAATATAACCTAACTTAAATCAACCTATCATCTCGGCGATAATATTTGACAAGATTCCTGGCGAGTTGCCCTCCACGTCTCCGTGGGATCTTTATATACATCAATAACGTAATATAACATAACCTAACCCAATCTAACATCTCGGTGGTAAAATTTGACCACATTCCTGGCTTCTTGGCCTCTACGTCTCCGTGGGACCTTTATATACATCTATAACGTAATATAACCTAACCTAACCCAACCTATCATCTCGGCGGTAATATTTGACAACATTCCTGGCGAGTTGGCCTCTACGTCTCCGTTTGACCTTCATATACATCAATAACGTAATATAACCTAACCTAACCCAACCTAACATCTCGGCGGTAATATTTGAAAACATCCCTGGCGAGTTGGCCTCTACGTCTCCGGGGGACCTTCATATACATCAATAACGTAATATAACCTAACCTAACCCAACCTATCATCTCGGCGGTAATATTTGACAACATTCCTGGCGAGTTGGCCTCTACGTCTCCGTTTGACCTTCATATACATCAATAACGTAATAAAACCTAACCTAACCCAACCTAATATCTCGGCGGTAATATTTGAAAACATTCCTGGCGAGTTGGCCTCTACGTCTCCGTGGGACCTTCATATACATCAATAACGTTATATAACCTAACCTAACTCAATCTAGGATCTCGTCGGTAATATTTGACCACATTCCTGGCTTGTTGGTCTCTACGTCTCCGTGGCTTTATATACATCTATAACGTAATATAACCTAACCTAACCCAACCTAACATCTCGGCGGTAATATTTGACCACATTCCTGGCGAGTTGGCCTCTACGTCTTCGTGGGACCTTTATATACATCAATAACGTAATATGACCTAACCTAACCCAATCTAGGATCTCGGCGGTAATATATGACCACATTCCTGGCTTGTTGGACTCTACGTCTCCGTGAGGCCTTTATATACATCTATAACGTAATATCACCTAACCTAATCCAACCTAACACCTCGGCTGTAATATTTGACAATATACCTGGCGAGTTGGCCTCTACGTCTCAGTGGGACCTTCATATACATCAATAACGAAATATAACCTAACCTAACCCAACCTATCATCTCGGCGGTAATATTTGACGACATTCCGGGCGAGTTGGCCTCTACGTTTCCGTGGGACCTTTATATACATCAATAACGTATTATAACCTAACCTAACCCAACCTAACATCTCGGCGGTAATATTTGAAAACATCCCTGGCGAGTTGGCCTCTACGTCTCCGGGGGACCTTCATATACATCAATAACGTAATATAACCTAACCTAACCCAATCTAGGATCTCGGCGGTAATATTTGACGACATTCCTGGCGAGTTGGCCTCTACGTTTCCGTGGGACCATTATACACATCAATAACGTATTATAACCTAACCTAACCCAACCTGACATCTCCGCGGTATTATTTGACAACATTCCTGGCGAGTTGGCCTCTACGTCTCCGTTTGACCTTCATATACATCAATAACGTAATAAAACCTAACCTAACCCAACCTAATATCTCGGCGGTAATATTTGAAAACATTCCTGGCGAGTTGGCCTCTACGTCTCCGTGGGACCTTCATATACATCAATAACGTTATATAACCTAACCTAACCCAATCTAACATCTCGGCGGTAATATTTGACCACATTCCTGGCTTGTTGGCCTCTACGTCTCCGTGGGACCTTTATATACATCTATAACGTAATATAACCTAACCTAACCCAACCTAACATCTCGGTGGTAATATTTGAAAACATTCCTGGCGAGTTGGCCTCCACGTCTCCGTGGGACCTTTATATACATCAATAACATAATATAAGCTAGCCTAACCCAATCTAACATCTCGGCGGTAATATTTGACCACATTCCTGGCGAGTTGGCCTCTACGTCTTCGTGGGACCTTTATATACATCAATAACGTAATATAACTTAACCTAACCCAACATAACATCTCCGCGGCAATATTTGACAACATACCTGGCAAGTCGGCCTCTACGTCTCCGTGGGCCCTTCATATACATCAATAACGAAATATAACCTAAGCTAACCCAACCTATCATCTCGGCGGTAATATTTGACGACATTCCTGGCGAGTTGGCCTCTACGTTTCCGTGGGACCTTTATATACATCAATAACGTATTATAACCTAACCTAACCCAACCTGACATCTCCGCGGTATTATTTGACAACATTCCTGGCGAGTTGGCCTCTACGTCTCCGTTTGACTTTCATATACATCAATAACGTAATAAAACCTAACCTAACCCAACCTAACATCTCGGCGGTAATATTTGAAAACATTCCTGGCGAGTTGGCCTCTACGTCTCCGTGGGACCTTCATATACATCAATAACGTTATATAACCTAACCTAACCCAATCTAGGATCTCGGCGGTAATATTTGACCACATTCCTGGCTTGTTGGCCTCTACGTCTCCGTGGGTCCTTTATATACATCTATAACGTAATATAACCTAACCTAACCCAACCTATCATCTCGGCGGTAATATTTGACAACATTCCTGGCGAGTTGGCCACTACGTCTTCGTGGGACCTTCATATACATCAATAACGTAATATAACTTAACCTAACCAAACCTAACATCTCCGCGGTAATATTTGACAACATACCTGGCAAGTCGGCCTCTACGTCTCCGTGGGCCCTTCATATACATCAATAACAAAAATATAACCTAACTTAAATCAACCTATCATCTCGGCGATAATATTTGACAAGATTCCTGGCGAGTTGCCCTCCACGTCTCCGTGGGATCTTTATATACATCAATAACGTAATATAACATAACCTAACCCAATCTAACATCTCGGTGGTAAAATTTGACCACATTCCTGGCTTCTTGGCCTCTACGTCTCCGTGGGACCTTTATATACATCTATAACGTAATATAACCTAACCTAACCCAACCTATCATCTCGGCGGTAATATTTGACAACATTCCTGGCGAGTTGGCCTCTACGTCTCCGTTTGACCTTCATATACATCAATAACGTAATATAACCTAACCTAACCCAACCTAACATCTCGGCGGTAATATTTGAAAACATCCCTGGCGAGTTGGCCTCTACGTCTCCGGGGGACCTTCATATACATCAATAACGTAATATAACCTAACCTAACCCAACCTATCATCTCGGCGGTAATATTTGACAACATTCCTGGCGAGTTGGCCTCTACGTCTCCGTTTGACCTTCATATACATCAATAACGTAATAAAACCTAACCTAACCCAACCTAATATCTCGGCGGTAATATTTGAAAACATTCCTGGCGAGTTGGCCTCTACGTCTCCGTGGGACCTTCATATACATCAATAACGTTATATAACCTAACCTAACTCAATCTAGGATCTCGTCGGTAATATTTGACCACATTCCTGGCTTGTTGGTCTCTACGTCTCCGTGGCTTTATATACATCTATAACGTAATATAACCTAACCTAACCCAACCTAACATCTCGGCGGTAATATTTGACCACATTCCTGGCGAGTTGGCCTCTACGTCTTCGTGGGACCTTTATATACATCAATAACGTAATATAACTTAACCTAACCCAACATAACATCTCCGCGGCAATATTTGACAACATACCTGGCAAGTCGGCCTCTACGTCTCCGTGGGCCCTTCATATACATCAATAACAAAAATATAACCTAACCTAAATCAACCTATCATCTCGGCGATAATATTTGACAAGATTCCGGGCGAGTTGCCCTCTACGTCTCCGTGGGATCTTTATATACATCAATAACGTAATATAACATAACCTAACCCAATCTAACATCTCGGCGGTAATATTTGACCACATTCCTGGCTTGTTGGCCTCTACGTCTCCGTGGGACCTTTATATACATCTATAACGTAATATAACCTAACCTAAGCCAATCTAACATCTCGGCGGTAATATTTGACATCATTTCTGGCGAGCTGGCCTCTATGTATCCGTTGACCTTCATATACATCAATAACGTAATATAACGTAACCTAACCCAAACTAACATCTCGGCGGTAATATTTGACCACATTCCTGGCGAGTTGGCCTCTACGTCTCCGGGGGACCTTCATATACATCAATAACGTAATATGACCTAACCTAACCCAATCTAGGATCTCGGCGGTAATATATGACCACATTCCTGGCTTGTTGGACTCTACGTCTCCGTGAGGCCTTTATATACATCTATAACGTAATATCACCTAACCTAATCCAACCTAACACCTCGGCTGTAATATTTGACAATATACCTGGCGAGTTGGCCTCTACGTCTCAGTGGGACCTTCATATACATCAATAACGAAATATAACCTAACCTAACCCAACCTATCATCTCGGCGGTAATATTTGACGACATTCCGGGCGAGTTGGCCTCTACGTTTCCGTGGGACCTTTATATACATCAATAACGTATTATAACCTAACCTAACCCAACCTAACATCTCGGCGGTAATATTTGAAAACATCCCTGGCGAGTTGGCCTCTACGTCTCCGGGGGACCTTCATATACATCAATAACGTAATATAACCTAACCTAACCCAATCTAGGATCTCGGCGGTAATATTTGACGACATTCCTGGCGAGTTGGCCTCTACGTTTCCGTGGGACCATTATACACATCAATAACGTATTATAACCTAACCTAACCCAACCTGACATCTCCGCGGTATTATTTGACAACATTCCTGGCGAGTTGGCCTCTACGTCTCCGTTTGACCTTCATATACATCAATAACGTAATAAAACCTAACCTAACCCAACCTAATATCTCGGCGGTAATATTTGAAAACATTCCTGGCGAGTTGGCCTCTACGTCTCCGTGGGACCTTCATATACATCAATAACGTTATATAACCTAACCTAACTCAATCTAGGATCTCGTCGGTAATATTTGACCACATTCCTGGCTTGTTGGTCTCTACGTCTCCGTGGGTCCTTTATATACATCTATAACGTAATATAACCTAACCTAACCCAACCTATCATCTCGGCGGTAATATTTGACAACATTCCTGGCGAGTTGGCCACTACGTCTTCGTGGGACCTTCATATACATCAATAACGTAATATAACTTAACCTAACCAAACCTAACATCTCCGCGGTAATATTTGACAACATACCTGGCAAGTCGGCCTCTACGTCTCCGTGGGCCCTTCATATACATCAATAACAAAAATATAACCTAACTTAAATCAACCTATCATCTCGGCGATAATATTTGACAAGATTCCTGGCGAGTTGCCCTCCACGTCTCCGTGGGATCTTTATATACATCAATAACGTAATATAACATAACCTAACCCAATCTAACATCTCGGTGGTAAAATTTGACCACATTCCTGGCTTCTTGGCCTCTACGTCTCCGTGGGACCTTTATATACATCTATAACGTAATATAACCTAACCTAACCCAACCTATCATCTCGGCGGTAATATTTGACAACATTCCTGGCGAGTTGGCCTCTACGTCTCCGTTTGACCTTCATATACATCAGTAACGTAATATAACCTAACCTAACCCAACCTAACATCTCGGCGGTAATATTTGAAAACATCCCTGGCGAGTTGGCCTCTACGTCTCCGGGGGACCTTCATATACATCAATAACGTAATATAACCTAACCTAACCCAACCTATCATCTCGGCGGTAATATTTGACAACATTCCTGGCGAGTTGGCCTCTACGTCTCCGTTTGACCTTCATATACATCAATAACGTAATATAACCTAACCTAACCCAACCTAACATCTCGGCGGTAATATTTGAAAACATCCCTGGCGAGTTGGCCTCTACGTCTCCGGGGGACCTTCATATACATCAATAACGTAATATAACCTAACCTAACCCAATCTAGGATCTCGGCGGTAATATTTGACGACATTCCTGGCGAGTTGGCCTCTACGTTTCCGTGGGACCTTTATACACATCAATAACGTATTATAACCTAACCTAACCCAACCTGACATCTCCGCGGTATTATTTGACAACATTCCTGGCGAGTTGGCCTCTACGTCTCCGTTTGACCTTCATATACATCAATAACGTAATAAAACCTAACCTAACCCAACCTAATATCTCGGCGGTAATATTTGAAAACATTCCTGGCGAGTTGGCCTCTACGTCTCCGTGGGACCTTCATATACATCAATAACGTTATATAACCTAACCTAACCCAATCTAGGATCTCGTCGGTAATATTTGACCACATTCCTGGCTTGTTGGTCTCTACGTCTCCGTGGGACCTTTATATACATCTATAACGTAATATCACCTAACCTAATCCAACCTAACACCTCGGCTGTAATATTTGACAATATACCTGGCGAGTTGGCCTCTACGTCTCAGTGGGACCTTCATATACATCAATAACGAAATATAACCTAACCTAACCCAACCTATCATCTCGGCGGTAATATTTGACGACATTCCGGGCGAGTTGGCCTCTACGTTTCCGTGGGACCTTTATATACATCAATAACGTATTATAACCTAACCTAACCCAACCTAACATCTCGGCGGTAATATTTGAAAACATCCCTGGCGAGTTGGCCTCTACGTCTCCGGGGGACCTTCATATACATCAATAACGTAATATAACCTAACCTAACCCAATCTAGGATCTCGGCGGTAATATTTGACGACATTCCTGGCGAGTTGGCCTCTACGTTTCCGTGGGACCATTATACACATCAATAACGTATTATAACCTAACCTAACC
Organism: Xylocopa violacea; assembly: GCA_963969225.1. Classification (NCBI taxonomy): domain Eukaryota; kingdom Metazoa; phylum Arthropoda; class Insecta; order Hymenoptera; family Apidae; genus Xylocopa; species Xylocopa violacea. The sequence goes on from CAXAJV010000001.1 coordinate 6,224,108, forward strand.
CAACCTGACATCTCCGCGGTATTATTTGACAACATTCCTGGCGAGTTGGCCTCTACGTCTCCGTTTGACCTTCATATACATCAATAACGTAATAAAACCTAACCTAACCCAACCTAATATCTCGGCGGTAATATTTGAAAACATTCCTGGCGAGTTGGCCTCTACGTCTCCGTGGGACCTTCATATACATCAATAACGTTATATAACCTAACCTAACTCAATCTAGGATCTCGTCGGTAATATTTGACCACATTCCTGGCTTGTTGGTCTCTACGTCTCCGTGGGTCCTTTATATACATCTATAACGTAATATAACCTAACCTAACCCAACCTATCATCTCGGCGGTAATATTTGACAACATTCCTGGCGAGTTGGCCACTACGTCTTCGTGGGACCTTCATATACATCAATAACGTAATATAACTTAACCTAACCAAACCTAACATCTCCGCGGTAATATTTGACAACATACCTGGCAAGTCGGCCTCTACGTCTCCGTGGGCCCTTCATATACATCAATAACAAAAATATAACCTAACTTAAATCAACCTATCATCTCGGCGATAATATTTGACAAGATTCCTGGCGAGTTGCCCTCCACGTCTCCGTGGGATCTTTATATACATCAATAACGTAATATAACATAACCTAACCCAATCTAACATCTCGGTGGTAAAATTTGACCACATTCCTGGCTTCTTGGCCTCTACGTCTCCGTGGGACCTTTATATACATCTATAACGTAATATAACCTAACCTAACCCAACCTATCATCTCGGCGGTAATATTTGACAACATTCCTGGCGAGTTGGCCTCTACGTCTCCGTTTGACCTTCATATACATCAGTAACGTAATATAACCTAACCTAACCCAACCTAACATCTCGGCGGTAATATTTGAAAACATCCCTGGCGAGTTGGCCTCTACGTCTCCGGGGGACCTTCATATACATCAATAACGTAATATAACCTAACCTAACCCAACCTATCATCTCGGCGGTAATATTTGACAACATTCCTGGCGAGTTGGCCTCTACGTCTCCGTTTGACCTTCATATACATCAATAACGTAATATAACCTAACCTAACCCAACCTAACATCTCGGCGGTAATATTTGAAAACATCCCTGGCGAGTTGGCCTCTACGTCTCCGGGGGACCTTCATATACATCAATAACGTAATATAACCTAACCTAACCCAATCTAGGATCTCGGCGGTAATATTTGACGACATTCCTGGCGAGTTGGCCTCTACGTTTCCGTGGGACCTTTATACACATCAATAACGTATTATAACCTAACCTAACCCAACCTGACATCTCCGCGGTATTATTTGACAACATTCCTGGCGAGTTGGCCTCTACGTCTCCGTTTGACCTTCATATACATCAATAACGTAATAAAACCTAACCTAACCCAACCTAATATCTCGGCGGTAATATTTGAAAACATTCCTGGCGAGTTGGCCTCTACGTCTCCGTGGGACCTTCATATACATCAATAACGTTATATAACCTAACCTAACCCAATCTAGGATCTCGTCGGTAATATTTGACCACATTCCTGGCTTGTTGGTCTCTACGTCTCCGTGGGACCTTTATATACATCTATAACGTAATATAACCTAACCTAACCCAACCTAACATCTCGGCGGTAATATTTGACCACATTCCTGGCGAGTTGGCCTCTACGTCTTCGTGGGACCTTTATATACATCAATAACGTAATATAACTTAACCTAACCCAACATAACATCTCCGCGGCAATATTTGACAACATACCTGGCAAGTCGGCCTCTACGTCTCCGTGGGCCCTTCATATACATCAATAACAAAAATATAACCTAACCTAAATCAACCTATCATCTCGGCGATAATATTTGACAAGATTCCGGGCGAGTTGCCCTCTACGTCTCCGTGGGATCTTTATATACATCAATAACGTAATATAACATAACCTAACCCAATCTAACATCTCGGCGGTAATATTTGACCACATTCCTGGCTTGTTGGCCTCTACGTCTCCGTGGGACCTTTATATACATCTATAACGTAATATAACCTAACCTAAGCCAATCTAACATCTCGGCGGTAATATTTGACATCATTTCTGGCGAGCTGGCCTCTATGTATCCGTTGACCTTCATATACATCAATAACGTAATATAACGTAACCTAACCCAAACTAACATCTCGGCGGTAATATTTGACCACATTCCTGGCGAGTTGGCCTCTACGTCTCCGGGGGACCTTCATATACATCAATAACGTAATATGACCTAACCTAACCCAATCTAGGATCTCGGCGGTAATATTTGACCACATTCCTGGCTTGTTGGACTCTACGTCTCCGTGAGGCCTTTATATACATCTATAACGTAATATCACCTAACCTAACCCAACCTAACACCTCGGCTGTAATATTTGACAATATACCTGGCGAGTTGGCCTCTACGTCTCAGTGGGACCTTCATATACATCAATAACGAAATATAACCTAACCTAACCCAACCTATCATCTCGGCGGTAATATTTGACGACATTCCTGGCGAGTTGGCCTCTACGTTTCCGTGAGACCTTTATATACATCAATAACGTATTATAACCTAACCTAACCCAACCTGACATCTCCGCGGTATTATTTGACAACATTCCTGGCGAGTTGGCCTCTACGTCTCCGTTTGACCTTCATATACATCAATAACGTAATAAAACCTAACCTAACCCAACCTAATATCTCGGCGGTAATATTTGAAAACATTCCTGGCGAGTTGGCCTCTACGTCTCCGTGGGACCTTCATATACATCAATAACGTTATATAACCTAACCTAACCCAATCTAGGATCTCGGCGGTAATATTTGACCACATTCCTGGCTTGTTGGTCTCTACGTCTCCGTGGGACCTTTATATACATCTATAACGTAATATAACCTAACCTAACCCAACCTAACATCTCGGCGGTAATATTTGAAAACATTCCTGGCGAGTTGGCCTCCACGTCTCCGTGGGACCTTTATATACATCAATAACATAATATAAGCTAGCCTAACCCAATCTAACATCTCGGCGGTAATATTTGACCACATTCCTGGCGAGTTGGTCTCTACGTCTTCGTGGGACCTTTATATACATCAATAACGTAATATAACTTAACCTAACCCAACATAACATCTCCGCGGCAATATTTGACAACATACCTGGCAAGTCGGCCTCTACGTCTCCGTGGGCCCTTCATATACATCAATAACAAAAATATAACCTAACTTAAATCAACCTATCATCTCGGCGATAATATTTGACAAGATTCCTGGCGAGTTGCCCTCCACGTCTCCGTGGGATCTTTATATACATCAATAACGTAATATAACATAACCTAACCCAATCTAACATCTCGGTGGTAAAATTTGACCACATTCCTGGCTTCTTGGCCTCTACGTCTCCGTGGGACCTTTATATACATCTATAACGTAATATAACCTAACCTAACCCAACCTATCATCTCGGCGGTAATATTTGACAACATTCCTGGCGAGTTGGCCTCTACGTCTCCGTTTGACCTTCATATACATCAGTAACGTAATATAACCTAACCTAACCCAACCTAACATCTCGGCGGTAATATTTGAAAACATCCCTGGCGAGTTGGCCTCTACGTCTCCGGGGGACCTTCATATACATCAATAACGTAATATAACCTAACCTAACCCAACCTATCATCTCGGCGGTAATATTTGACAACATTCCTGGCGAGTTGGCCTCTACGTCTCCGTTTGACCTTCATATACATCAATAACGTAATATAACCTAACCTAACCCAACCTAACATCTCGGCGGTAATATTTGAAAACATCCCTGGCGAGTTGGCCTCTACGTCTCCGGGGGACCTTCATATACATCAATAACGTAATATAACCTAACCTAACCCAATCTAGGATCTCGGCGGTAATATTTGACGACATTCCTGGCGAGTTGGCCTCTACGTTTCCGTGGGACCTTTATACACATCAATAACGTATTATAACCTAACCTAACCCAACCTGACATCTCCGCGGTATTATTTGACAACATTCCTGGCGAGTTGGCCTCTACGTCTCCGTTTGACCTTCATATACATCAATAACGTAATAAAACCTAACCTAACCCAACCTAATATCTCGGCGGTAATATTTGAAAACATTCCTGGCGAGTTGGCCTCTACGTCTCCGTGGGACCTTCATATACATCAATAACGTTATATAACCTAACCTAACCCAATCTAGGATCTCGTCGGTAATATTTGACCACATTCCTGGCTTGTTGGTCTCTACGTCTCCGTGGGACCTTTATATACATCTATAACGTAATATAACCTAACCTAACCCAACCTAACATCTCGGCGGTAATATTTGACCACATTCCTGGCGAGTTGGCCTCTACGTCTTCGTGGGACCTTTATATACATCAATAACGTAATATAACTTAACCTAACCCAACATAACATCTCCGCGGCAATATTTGACAACATACCTGGCAAGTCGGCCTCTACGTCTCCGTGGGCCCTTCATATACATCAATAACAAAAATATAACCTAACCTAAATCAACCTATCATCTCGGCGATAATATTTGACAAGATTCCGGGCGAGTTGCCCTCTACGTCTCCGTGGGATCTTTATATACATCAATAACGTAATATAACATAACCTAACCCAATCTAACATCTCGGCGGTAATATTTGACCACATTCCTGGCTTGTTGGCCTCTACGTCTCCGTGGGACCTTTATATACATCTATAACGTAATATAACCTAACCTAAGCCAATCTAACATCTCGGCGGTAATATTTGACATCATTTCTGGCGAGCTGGCCTCTATGTATCCGTTGACCTTCATATACATCAATAACGTAATATAACGTAACCTAACCCAAACTAACATCTCGGCGGTAATATTTGACCACATTCCTGGCGAGTTGGCCTCTACGTCTCCGGGGGACCTTCATATACATCAATAACGTAATATGACCTAACCTAACCCAATCTAGGATCTCGGCGGTAATATTTGACCACATTCCTGGCTTGTTGGACTCTACGTCTCCGTGAGGCCTTTATATACATCTATAACGTAATATCACCTAACCTAACCCAACCTAACACCTCGGCTGTAATATTTGACAATATACCTGGCGAGTTGGCCTCTACGTCTCAGTGGGACCTTCATATACATCAATAACGAAATATAACCTAACCTAACCCAACCTATCATCTCGGCGGTAATATTTGACGACATTCCTGGCGAGTTGGCCTCTACGTTTCCGTGAGACCTTTATATACATCAATAACGTATTATAACCTAACCTAACCCAACCTGACATCTCCGCGGTATTATTTGACAACATTCCTGGCGAGTTGGCCTCTACGTCTCCGTTTGACCTTCATATACATCAATAACGTAATAAAACCTAACCTAACCCAACCTAATATCTCGGCGGTAATATTTGAAAACATTCCTGGCGAGTTGGCCTCTACGTCTCCGTGGGACCTTCATATACATCAATAACGTTATATAACCTAACCTAACCCAATCTAGGATCTCGGCGGTAATATTTGACCACATTCCTGGCTTGTTGGTCTCTACGTCTCCGTGGGACCTTTATATACATCTATAACGTAATATAACCTAACCTAACCCAACCTAACATCTCGGCGGTAATATTTGAAAACATTCCTGGCGAGTTGGCCTCCACGTCTCCGTGGGACCTTTATATACATCAATAACATAATATAAGCTAGCCTAACCCAATCTAACATCTCGGCGGTAATATTTGACCACATTCCTGGCGAGTTGGTCTCTACGTCTTCGTGGGACCTTTATATAAATCAATAACGTAATATAACTTAACCTAACCCAACATAACATCTCCGCGGCAATATTTGACAACATACCTGGCAAGTCGGCCTCTACGTCTCCGTGGGCCCTTCATATACATCAATAACAAAAATATAACCTAACCTAAATCAACCTATCATCTCGGCGATAATATTTGACAAGATTCCTGGCGAGTTGCCCTCTACGTCTCCGTGGGATCTTTATATACATCAATAACGTAATATAACATAACTTAACCCAATCTAACATCTCGGCGGTAATATTTGACCACATTCCTGGCTTGTTGGCCTCTACGTCTCCGTGGGACCTTTATATACATCTATAACGTAATATAACCTAACCTAAGCCAATCTAACATCTCGGCGGTAATATTTGACATCATTTCTGGCGAGTTGGCCTCTATGTATCCGTTGACCTTCATATACATCAATAACGTAATATAACGTAACCTAACCCAAACTAACATCTCGGCGGTAATATTTGACCACATTCCTGGCGAGTTGGCCTCTACGTCTCCGGGGGACCTTCATATACATCAATAACGTAATATAACCTAACCTAACCCAATCTAGGATCTCGGCGGTAATATTTGACCACATTCCTGGCTTGTTGGACTCTACGTCTCCGTGAGGCCTTTATATACATCTATAACGTAATATCACCTAACCTAACCCAACCTAACACCTCGGCTGTAATATTTGACAATATACCTGGCGAGATGGCCTCTACGTCTCAGTGGGACCTTCGATACATCAATAACGAAATATAACCTAACCTAACCCAACCTATCATCTCGGCGGTAATATTTGACGACATTCCTGGCGAGTTGGCCTCTACGTTTCCGTGGGACCTTTATATACATCAATAACGTATTATAACCTAACCTAACCCAACCTGGCATCTCCGCGGTATTATTTGACAACATTCCTGGCGAGTTGGCCTCTACGTCTCCGTTTGACCTTCATATACATCAATAACGTAATAAAACCTAACCTAACCCAACCTAACATCTCGGCGGTAATATTTGAAAACATTCCTGGCGAGTTGGCCTCTACGTCTCCGTGGGACCTTCATATACATCAATAACGTTATATAACCTAACCTAACCCAATCTAGGATCTCGGCGGTAATATTTGACCACATTCCTGGCTTGTTGGCCTCTACGTCTCCGTGAGACTTTTATATACATCTATAACGTAATATAACCTAACCTAACCCAACCTAACATCTCGGGTGTAATATTTGACAACATACCTGGCGAGTTGGCCTCTACGTCTCAGTGGGACCTTCATATACATCAATAACGAAATATAACCTAACCTAACCCAACCTATCATCTCGGCGGTAATATTTGACAAGATTCCTGGCGAGTTGCCCTCTACGTCTCCGTGGGATCTTTATATACATCAATAACGTAATATAACCTAACCTAACCCAACCTAACATCTCCGCGGTATTATTTGACAACATACCTGGCGAGTTGGCCTCTACGTCTTCGTGGGACCTTCATATACATCAATAACGAAATATAACCTAACCTAACCCAACCTATCATCTCGGCGGTAATATTTGACGACATTCCTGGCGAGTTGGCCTCTACGTTTCCGTGGGAACTTTATATACTTCAATAACGTAATATAACATAACCTAACCCAATCTAACATCTCGGAGGTAATATTTGACCACATTCTTGGCTTGTTGGCCTCTACGTCACCGTGGGATCTTTATATACATCAATAACGTAATATAACATAACCTAACCCAATCTAGGATCTCGGCGGTAATATTTGACCACATTCCTGGCTTGTTGGACTCTACGTCTCCGTGAGGCCTTTATATACATCTATAACGTAATATCACCTAACCTAACCCAACCTAACATCTCGGCGGTAATATTTGAAAACATCCCTGGCGAGTTGGCCTCTACGTCTCCGGGGGACCTTCATATACATCAATAACGTAATATAACCTAACCTAACCCAATCTAGGATCTCGGCGGTAATATTTGACCACATTCCTCGCTTGTTGGCCTCTACGTCTCCGTGAGGCCTTTATATACATCTATAACGTAATATCACCTAACCTAACCCAACCTAACACCTCGGCTGTAATATTTGACAATATACCTGGCGAGTTGGCCTCTATGTATCCGTTGACCTTCATATACATCAATAACGAAATATAGCCTAACCTAACCCAACCTATCATCTCGGCGGTAATATTTGACGACATTCCTGGCGAGTTGGCCTCTACGTTTCCGTGGGACCTTTATATACATCAATAACGTAATATAACCTAACCTAACCCAACCTGACATCTCCGCGGTATTATTTGACAACATTCCTGGGGAGTTGGCCTCTACGTCTCCGTTTGACCTTCATATACATCAATAACGTAATAAAACCTAACCTAACCCAACCTAACATCTCGGCGGTAATATTTGATAACATTCCTGGCGAGTTGGCCTCTACGTCTCCGTTGACCTTCATATACATCAATAACGTAATATAACGTAACCTAACCCAACCTATCATCTCGGCGGTTATATTTGACAACATTCCTGGCGAGTTGGCTTCTCCGTCTCCGTGGGACCTTCATATACATCAATAACGTAATATAACGTAACCTAACCCAACCTATCATCTCGGCGGTAATATTTGACAACATTCCTGGCGAGTTGGCCTCTACGTTTCCGTGGGACCTTTATATACATCAATAACGTAATATAACCTAACCTAACCCAACCTGACATCTCCGCGGTATTATTTGACAACATTCCTGGCGAGTTGGCCTCTACGTCTCCGTGGGACCTTCATATACATCAATAACGTTATATAACCTAACCTAACCCAATCTAGGATCTCGGCGGTAATATTTGACCACATTCCTGGCTTGTTGGCCTCTACGTCTCCGTGAGACTTTTATATACATCTATAACGTAATATAACCTAACCTAACCCAACCTAACATCTCGGGTGTAATATTTGACAACATACCTGGCGAGTTGGCCTCTACGTCTCAGTGGGACCTTCATATACATCAATAACGAAATATAACCTAACCTAACCCAACCTATCATCTCGGCGGTAATATTTGACAAGATTCCTGGCGAGTTGCCCTCTACGTATCCGTGGGATCTTTATATACATCAATAACGTAATATAACCTAACCTAACCCAATCTAGGATCTCGGCGGTAATATTTGACCACATTCCTGGCTTGTTGGCCTCTAGGTCTCCGTGGGACCTTTATATACATCTATAACGTAATATAACCTAACCTAACCCAACCTAACATCTCGGCTGTAATATTTGACAACATACCTGGCGAGTTGGCCTCTACGTGTCAGTGGGACCTTCATATACATCAATAACGAAATATAACCTAACCTAACCCAACCTATCATCTCGGCGGTAATATTTGACAAGATTCCTGGCGAGTTGCCCTCTACGTCTCCGTGGGATCTTTATATACATCAATAACGTTATATAACCTAACCTAACCCAATCTAGGATCTCGGCGGTAATATTTGACCACATTCCTGGCTTGTTGGCCTCTACGTCTCCGTGAGACTTTTATATACATCTATAACGTAATATAACCTAACCTAACCCAACCTAACATCTCGGGTGTAATATTTGACAACATACCTGGCGAGTTGGCCTCTACGTCTCAGTGGGACCTTCATATACATCAATAACGAAATATAACCTAACCTAACCCAACCTATCATCTCGGCGGTAATATTTGACAAGATTCCTGGCGAGTTGCCCTCTACGTCTCCGTGGGATCTTTATATACATCAATAACGTAATATAACCTAACCTAACCCAACCCAACATCTCCGCGGTATTATTTGACAACATACCTGGCGAGTTGGCCTCTACGTCTTCGTGGGACCTTCATATACATCAATAACGAAATATAACCTAACCTAACCCAACCTATCATCTCGGCGGTAATATTTGACGACATTCCTGGCGAGTTGGCCTCTACGTTTCCGTGGGAACTTTATATACTTCAATAACGTAATATAACATAACCTAACCCAATCTAACATCTCGGAGGTAATATTTGACCACATTCTTGGCTTGTTGGCCTCTACGTCACCGTGGGATCTTTATATACATCAATAACGTAATATAACATAACCTAACCCAATCTAGGATCTCGGCGGTAATATTTGACCACATTCCTGGCTTGTTGGACTCTACGTCTCCGTGAGGCCTTTATATACATCTATAACGTAATATCACCTAACCTAACCCAACCTAACATCTCGGCGGTAATATTTGAAAACATCCCTGGCGAGTTGGCCTCTACGTCTCCGGGGGACCTTCATATACATCAATAACGTAATATAACCTAACCTAACCCAATCTAGGATCTCGGCGGTAATATTTGACCACATTCCTCGCTTGTTGGCCTCTACGTCTCCGTGAGGCCTTTATATACATCTATAACGTAATATCACCTAACCTAACCCAACCTAACACCTCGGCTGTAATATTTGACAATATACCTGGCGAGTTGGCCTCTATGTATCCGTTGACCTTCATATACATCAATAACGAAATATAGCCTAACCTAACCCAACCTATCATCTCGGCGGTAATATTTGACGACATTCCTGGCGAGTTGGCCTCTACGTTTCCGTGGGACCTTTATATACATCAATAACGTAATATAACCTAACCTAACCCAACCTGACATCTCCGCGGTATTATTTGACAACATTCCTGGGGAGTTGGCCTCTACGTCTCCGTTTGACCTTCATATACATCAATAACGTAATAAAACCTAACCTAACCCAACCTAACATCTCGGCGGTAATATTTGATAACATTCCTGGCGAGTTGGCCTCTACGTCTCCGTTGACCTTCATATACATCAATAACGTAATATAACGTAACCTAACCCAACCTATCATCTCGGCGGTTATATTTGACAACATTCCTGGCGAGTTGGCTTCTCCGTCTCCGTGGGACCTTCATATACATCAATAACGTAATATAACGTAACCTAACCCAACCTATCATCTCGGCGGTAATATTTGACAACATTCCTGGCGAGTTGGCCTCTACGTTTCCGTGGGACCTTTATATACATCAATAACGTAATATAACCTAACCTAACCCAACCTGACATCTCCGCGGTATTATTTGACAACATTCCTGGCGAGTTGGCCTCTACGTCTCCGTGGGACCTTCATATACATCAATAACGTTATATAACCTAACCTAACCCAATCTAGGATCTCGGCGGTAATATTTGACCACATTCCTGGCTTGTTGGCCTCTACGTCTCCGTGAGACTTTTATATACATCTATAACGTAATATAACCTAACCTAACCCAACCTAACATCTCGGGTGTAATATTTGACAACATACCTGGCGAGTTGGCCTCTACGTCTCAGTGGGACCTTCATATACATCAATAACGAAATATAACCTAACCTAACCCAACCTATCATCTCGGCGGTAATATTTGACAAGATTCCTGGCGAGTTGCCCTCTACGTATCCGTGGGATCTTTATATACATCAATAACGTAATATAACCTAACCTAACCCAATCTAGGATCTCGGCGGTAATATTTGACCACATTCCTGGCTTGTTGGCCTCTAGGTCTCCGTGGGACCTTTATATACATCTATAACGTAATATAACCTAACCTAACCCAACCTAACATCTCGGCTGTAATATTTGACAACATACCTGGCGAGTTGGCCTCTACGTGTCAGTGGGACCTTCATATACATCAATAACGAAATATAACCTAACCTAACCCAACCTATCATCTCGGCGGTAATATTTGACAAGATTCCTGGCGAGTTGCCCTCTACGTCTCCGTGGGATCTTTATATACATCAATAACGTAATATAACATAACCTAACCCAATCTAACATCTCGGCGGTAATATTTGACCACATTCCTGGCTTGTTGGTCTCTACGTCTCCGTGGGACCTTGATATACATCTATAACGTAATATAACCTAACCTAACCCAACCTATCATCTCGGCGGTAATATTTGACAACATTCCTGGCGAGTTGGCCTCTACGTCTCCGTTTGACCTTCATATACATCAATAACGTAATATAACCTAACCTCACCCAACCTAACATCTCGGCGGTAATATTTGAAAACATTCCTGGCGAGTTGGCCTCCACGTCTCCGTGGGACCTTTATATACATCAATAACATAATATAAGCTAGCCTAACCCAATCTAACATCTCGGCGGTAATATTTGACCACATTCCTGGCTTGTTGGCCTCTACGTCTCCGTCGGCCCTTCATATACATCAATAACAAAAATATAACCTAACCTAAATCAACCTATCATCTCGGCGATAATATTTGACAAGATTCCTGGCGAGTTGCCCTCTACGTCTCCGTGGGATCTTTATATACATCAATAACGTAATATAACATAACCTAACCCAATCTAACATCTCGGCGGTAATATTTGACCGCATTCCTGGCTTGTTGGCCTCTACGTCTCCGTGGGACCTTTATATATATCTATAACGTAATATAACCTAACCTAACCCAACCTATCATCTCGGCGGTAATATTTGACAACATTCCTGGCGAGTTGGCCTCTACGTCTCCGTTGACCTTCATATACATCAATAACGTAATATAACGTAACCTAACCCAACCTATCATCTCGGCGGTTATATTTGACAACATTCCTGGCGAGTTGGCTTCTCCGTCTCCGTGGGACCTTCATATACATCAATAACGTAATATAACGTAACCTAACCCAACCTATCATCTCGGCGGTAATATTTGACAACATTCCTGGCGAGTTGGCCTCTACGTTTCCGTGGGACCTTTATATACATCAATAACGTAATATAACCTAACCTAACCCAACCTGACATCTCCGCGGTATTATTTGACAACATTCCTGGCGAGTTGGCCTCTACGTCTCCGTGGGACCTTCATATACATCAATAACGTTATATAACCTAACCTAACCCAATCTAGGATCTCGGCGGTAATATTTGACCACATTCCTGGCTTGTTGGCCTCTACGTCTCCGTGAGACTTTTATATACATCTATAACGTAATATAACCTAACCTAACCCAACCTAACATCTCGGGTGTAATATTTGACAACATACCTGGCGAGTTGGCCTCTACGTCTCAGTGGGACCTTCATATACATCAATAACGAAATATAACCTAACCTAACCCAACCTATCATCTCGGCGGTAATATTTGACAAGATTCCTGGCGAGTTGCCCTCTACGTATCCGTGGGATCTTTATATACATCAATAACGTAATATAACATAACCTAACCCAATCTAACATCTCGGCGGTAATATTTGACCACATTCCTGGCTTGTTGGCCTCTACGTCTCCGTGGGACCTTTATATACATCTATAACGTAATATAACCTAACCTAACCCAACCTAACATCTCGGCTGTAATATTTGACAACATACCTGGCGAGTTGGCCTCTACGTGTCAGTGGGACCTTCATATACATCAATAACGAAATATAACCTAACCTAACGCAATCTATCATCTCGGCGGTAATATTTGACCACATTCCTGGCTTGTTGGACTCTACGTCTCCGTGGGATCTTTATATACATCAATAACGTAATATAACATAACCTAACCCAATCTAACATCTCGGCGGTAATATTTGACCACATTCCTGGCTTGTTGGTCTCTACGTCTCCGTGGGACCTTTATATACATCTATAACGTAATATAACCTAACCTAACCCAACCTAACATCTCGGCGTTAATATTTGAAAACATTCCTGGCGAGTTGGCCTCCACGTCTCCGTGGGACCTTTATATACATCAATAACATAATATAAGCTAGCCTAACCCAATCTAACATCTCGGCGGTAATATTTGACCACATTCCTGGCGAGTTGGCCCCTACGTCTTCGTGGGACCTTTATATACATCAATAACGTAATATTACGTAACCTAACCCAACCTATCATCTCGGCGGTTATATTTGGCAACATTCCTGGCGAGTTGGCTTCTACGTCTCAGTGGGACCTTCATATACATCAATAACGAAATATAACCTAACCTAACCCAACCTATCATCTCGGCGGTAATATTTGACGACATTCCTGGCGAGTTGGCCTCTACGTTTCCGTGGGACCTTTATATACATCAATAACGTAATAAAACCTAACCTAACCCAACCTAACATCTCGGCGGTAATATTTGATAACATTCCTGGCGAGTTGGCCTCTACGTCTCCGTTGACCTTCATATACATCAATAACGTAATAAAACCTAACCTAACCCAACCTAATATCTCGGCAGTAATATTTGAAAACATTCCTGGCGAGTTGGCCTCTACGTCTCCGTGGGACCTTCATATACATCAATAACGTTATATAACCTAACCTAACCCAATCTAGGATCTCGGCGGTAATATTTGACCACATTCCTGGCTTGTTGGTCTCTACGTCTCCGTGGGACCTTTATATACATCTATAACGTAATATAACCTAACCTAACCCAACCTAACATCTCGGCGGTAATATTTGAAAACATTCCTGGCGAGTTGGCCTCCACGTCTCCGTGGGACCTTTATATACATCAATAACATAATATAAGCTAGCCTAACCCAATCTAACATCTCGGCGGTAATATTTGACCACATTCCTGGCGAGTTGGCCTCTACGTCTTCGTGGGACATTTATATACATCAATAACGTAATATAACTTAACCTAACCCAACATAACATCTCCGCGGCAATATTTGACAACATACCTGGCAAGTCGGCCTCTACGTCTCCGTGGGCCCTTCATATACATCAATAACAAAAATATAACCTAACCTAAATCAACCTATCATCTCGGCGATAATATTTGACAAGATTCCTGGCGAGTTGCCCTCTACGTCTCCGTGGGATCTTTATATACATCAATAACGTAATATAACATAACTTAACCCAATCTAACATCTCGGCGGTAATATTTGACCACATTCCTGGCTTGTTGGCCTCTACGTCTCCGTGGGACCTTTATATACATCTATAACGTAATATAACCTAACCTAAGCCAATCTAACATCTCGGCGGTAATATTTGACATCATTTCTGGCGAGTTGGCCTCTATGTATCCGTTGACCTTCATATACATCAATAACGTAATATAACGTAACCTAACCCAAACTAACATCTCGGCGGTAATATTTGACCACATTCCTGGCGAGTTGGCCTCTACGTCTCCGGGGGACCTTCATATACATCAATAACGTAATATAACCTAACCTAACCCAATCTAGGATCTCGGCGGTAATATTTGACCACATTCCTGGCTTGTTGGACTCTACGTCTCCGTGAGGCCTTTATATACATCTATAACGTAATATCACCTAACCTAACCCAACCTAACACCTCGGCTGTAATATTTGACAATATACCTGGCGAGATGGCCTCTACGTCTCAGTGGGACCTTCATATACATCAATAACGAAATATAACCTAACCTAACCCAACCTATCATCTCGGCGGTAATATTTGACGACATTCCTGGCGAGTTGGCCTCTACGTTTCCGTGGGACCTTTATATACATCAATAACGTATTATAACCTAACCTAACCCAACCTGGCATCTCCGCGGTATTATTTGACAACATTCCTGGCGAGTTGGCCTCTACGTCTCCGTTTGACCTTCATATACATCAATAACGTAATAAAACCTAACCTAACCCAACCTAACATCTCGGCGGTAATATTTGAAAACATTCCTGGCGAGTTGGCCTCTACGTCTCCGTGGGACCTTCATATACATCAATAACGTTATATAACCTAACCTAACCCAATCTAGGATCTCGGCGGTAATATTTGACCACATTCCTGGCTTGTTGGCCTCTACGTCTCCGTGAGACTTTTATATACATCTATAACGTAATATAACCTAACCTAACCCAACCTAACATCTCGGGTGTAATATTTGACAACATACCTGGCGAGTTGGCCTCTACGTCTCAGTGGGACCTTCATATACATCAATAACGAAATATAACCTAACCTAACCCAACCTATCATCTCGGCGGTAATATTTGACAAGATTCCTGGCGAGTTGCCCTCTACGTCTCCGTGGGATCTTTATATACATCAATAACGTAATATAACCTAACCTAACCCAACCTAACATCTCCGCGGTATTATTTGACAACATACCTGGCGAGTTGGCCTCTACGTCTTCGTGGGACCTTCATATACATCAATAACGAAATATAACCTAACCTAACCCAACCTATCATCTCGGCGGTAATATTTGACGACATTCCTGGCGAGTTGGCCTCTACGTTTCCGTGGGAACTTTATATACTTCAATAACGTAATATAACATAACCTAACCCAATCTAACATCTCGGAGGTAATATTTGACCACATTCCTGGCTTGTTGGCCTCTACGTCACCGTGGGATCTTTATATACATCAATAACTTAATATAGCATAACCTAACCCAATCTAGGATCTCGGCGGTAATATTTGACCACATTCCTGGCTTGTTGGACTCTACGTCTCCGTGAGGCCTTTATATACATCTATAACGTAATATCACCTAACCTAACCCAACCTAACATCTCGGCGGTAATATTTGAAAACATCCCTGGCGAGTTGGCCTCTACGTCTCCGGGGGACCTTCATATACATCAATAACGTAATATAACCTAACCTAACCCAATCTAGGATCTCGGCGGTAATATTTGACCACATTCCTCGCTTGTTGGCCTCTACGTCT
The DNA here is from genome assembly GCA_963969225.1 of Xylocopa violacea. Taxonomy (NCBI): domain Eukaryota; kingdom Metazoa; phylum Arthropoda; class Insecta; order Hymenoptera; family Apidae; genus Xylocopa; species Xylocopa violacea. The sequence continues at coordinate 6,240,732 of CAXAJV010000001.1, forward strand.
CCGTGAGGCCTTTATATACATCTATAACGTAATATCACCTAACCTAACCCAACCTAACACCTCGGCTGTAATATTTGACAATATACCTGGCGAGTTGGCCTCTATGTATCCGTTGACCTTCATATACATCAATAACGAAATATAGCCTAACCTAACCCAACCTATCATCTCGGCGGTAATATTTGACGACATTCCTGGCGAGTTGGCCTCTACGTTTCCGTGGGACCTTTATATACATCAATAACGTAATATAACCTAACCTAACCCAACCTGACATCTCCGCGGTATTATTTGACAACATTCCTGGGGAGTTGGCCTCTACGTCTCCGTTTGACCTTCATATACATCAATAACGTAATAAAACCTAACCTAACCCAACCTAACATCTCGGCGGTAATATTTGATAACATTCCTGGCGAGTTGGCCTCTACGTCTCCGTTGACCTTCATATACATCAATAACGTAATATAACGTAACCTTACCCAACCTATCATCTCGGCGGTTTATTTGACAACATTCCTGGCGAGTTGGCTTCTCCGTCTCCGTGGGACCTTCATATACATCAATAACGTAATATAACGTAACCTAACCCAACCTATCATTTCGGCGGTAATATTTGACAACATTCCTGGCGAGTTGGCCTCTACGTTTCCGTGGGACCTTTATATACATCAATAACGTAATATAACCTGACCTAACCCAACCTGACATCTCCGCGGTATTATTTGACAACATTCCTGGCGAGTTGGCCTCTACGTCTCCGTGGGACCTTCATATACATCAATAACGTTATATAACCTAACCTAACCCAATCTAGGATCTCGGCGGTAATATTTGACCACATTCCTGGCTTGTTGGCCTCTACGTCTCCGTGAGACTTTTATATACATCTATAACGTAATATAACCTAACCTAACCCAACCTAACATCTCGGGTGTAATATTTGACAACATACCTGGCGAGTTGGCCTCTACGTCTCAGTGGGACCTTCATATACATCAATAACGAAATATAACCTAACCTAACCCAACCTATCATCTCGGCGGTAATATTTGACAAGATTCCTGGCGAGTTGCCCTCTACGTATCCGTGGGATCTTTATATACATCAATAACGTAATATAACATAACCTAACCCAATCTAACATCTCGGCGGTAATATTTGACCACATTCCTGGCTTGTTGGCCTCTAGGTCTCCGTGGGACCTTTATATACATCTATAACGTAATATAACCTAACCTAACCCAACCTAACATCTCGGCTGTAATATTTGACAACATACCTGGCGAGTTGGCCTCTACGTGTCAGTGGGACCTTCATATACATCAATAACGAAATATAACCTAACCTAACCCAACCTATCATCTCGGCGGTAAAATTTGACAAGATTCCTGGCGAGTTGCCCTCTACGTCTCCGTGGGATCTTTATATACATCAATAACGTAATATAACATAACCTAACCCAATCTAACATCTCGGCGGTAATATTTGACCACATTCCTGGCTTGTTGGTCTCTACGTCTCCGTGGGACCTTGATATACATCTATAACGTAATATAACCTAACCTAACCCAACCTATCATCTCGGCGGTAATATTTGACAACATTCCTGGCGAGTTGGCCTCTACGTCTCCGTTTGACCTTCATATACATCAATAACGTAATATAACCTAACCTCACCCAACCTAACATCTCGGCGGTAATATTTGAAAACATTCCTGGCGAGTTGGCCTCCACGTCTCCGTGGGACCTTTATATACATCAATAACATAATATAAGCTAGCCTAACCCAATCTAACATCTCGGCGGTAATATTTGACCACATTCCTGGCTTGTTGGCCTCTACGTCTCCGTCGGCCCTTCATATACATCAATAACAAAAATATAACCTAACCTAAATCAACCTATCATCTCGGCGATAATATTTGACAAGATTCCTGGCGAGTTGCCCTCTACGTCTCCGTGGGATCTTTATATACATCAATAACGTAATATAACATAACCTAACCCAATCTAACATCTCGGCGGTAATATTTGACCGCATTCCTGGCTTGTTGGCCTCTACGTCTCCGTGGGACCTTTATATATATCTATAACGTAATATAACCTAACCTAACCCAACCTATCATCTCGGCGGTAATATTTGACAACATTCCTGGCGAGTTGGCTTCTACGTCTCCGTTGACCTTCATATACATCAATAACGTAATATAACGTAACCTAACCCAACCTATCATCTCGGCGGTTATATTTGACAACATTCCTGGCGAGTTGGCTTCTCCGTCTCCGTGGGACCTTCATATACATCAATAACGTAATATAACGTAACCTAACCCAACCTATCATCTCGGCGGTAATATTTGACAACATTCCTGGCGAGTTGGCCTCTACGTTTCCGTGGGACCTTTATATACATCAATAACGTAATATAACCTAACCTAACCCAACCTAACATCTCGGGTGTAATATTTGACAACATACCTGGCGAGTTGGCCTCTACGTCTCAGTGGGACCTTCATATACATCAATAACGAAATATAACCTAACCTAACCCAACCTATCATCTCGGCGGTAATATTTGACAAGATTCCTGGCGAGTTGCCCTCTACGTATCCGTGGGATCTTTATATACATCAATAACGTAATATAACATAACCTAACCCAATCTAACATCTCGGCGGTAATATTTGACCACATTCCTGGCTTGTTGGCCTCTACGTCTCCGTGGGACCTTTATATACATCTATAACGTAATATAACCTAACCTAACCCAACCTAACATCTCGGCTGTAATATTTGACAACATACCTGGCGAGTTGGCCTCTACGTGTCAGTGGGACCTTGATATACATCTATAACGTAATATAACCTAACCTAACCCAACCTATCATCTCGGCTGTAATATTTGACAACATTCCTGGCGAGTTGGCCTCTACGTCTCCGTTTGACCTTCATATACATCAATAACGTAATATAACCTAACCTAACCCAACCTAACATCTCGGCGGTAATATTTGAAAACATTCCTGGCGAGTTGGCCTCCACGTCTCCGTGGGACCTTTATATACATCAATAACATAATATAAGCTAGCCTAACCCAATCTAACATCTCGGCGGTAATATTTGACCACATTCCTGGCTTGTTGGCCTCTACGTCTCCGTCGGCCCTTCATATACATCAATAACAAAAATATAACCTAACCTAAATCAACCTATCATCTCGGCGATAATATTTGACAACATACCTGGCGAGTTGGCCTCTACGTCTTCGTGGGACCTTTATATACATCAATAACGTAATATAACTTAACCTAACCCAACCTAACATCTCCGCGGTAATAGTTGACAACATACCTGGCGAGTTGGCCTCTACGTCTCCGTCGGCCCTTCATATACATCAATAACAAAAATATAACCTAACCTAAATCAACCTATCATCTCGGCGATAATATTTGTCAAGATTCCTGGCGAGTTGCCATCTACGTCTCCGTGGGATCTTTATATACATCAATAACGTAATATAACATAACCTAACCCAATCTAACATCTCGGCGGTAATATTTGACCACATTCCTGGCTTGTTGGCCTCTACGTCTCCGTTTGACCTTCATATACATCAATAACGTAATATAACCTAACCTAACTCAACCTATCATCTCGGAGGTAATATTTGACAAGATTCCTGGCGAGTTGCCCTCTACGTCTCCGTGGGATCTTTATATACATCAATAACGTAATATAGCATAACCTAACCCAATCTAACATCTCGGCGGTAATATTTGACCACATTCCTGGCTTGTTGGCCTCTACGTCTCCGTGGGACATTTATATACATCTATAACGTAATATAACCTAACCTAACCCAACCTAACATCTCGGCTGTAATATTTGACAACATACCTGGCGAGTTGGCCTCTACGTCTCAGTGGGACCTTCATATACATCAATAACGAAATATAACCTAACCTAACGCAATCTATCATCGCGGCGGTAATATTTGACAAGATTCCTGGCGAGTTGGCCTCTACGTTTCCGTGGGACCTTTATATACTTCAATAACGTAATATAACCTAACTTAACCCAATCTAGCATCTCGGCGGTAATATTTGACCACATTCCTGGCTTGTTGACCTCTACGTCTCCGTGAGACCTTTATATACATCTATAACGTAAGATAACCTAACCTAACCCAATCTAGGATCTCGGCGGTGATATTTGACCACATTCTTGGCGAGTTGGCCTCTACGTCTCCGTGTAACCCTCGTATACATCAATAACGCAATATTAGATAACTTAACCCAACCTATCATCTCGGCGGTAATATTTGAAAACATTCCTGGCGAGTTGGCCTCTACTTCTTCGTGGGACCTTTATATACATCAATAACGTAATGTAACTTAACCTAACCCAACCTAACATCTCCGCGGAAATATTTGACAACATTCGTCCCGAGTTAGCCGCTACGTTGCCGTGGGACCTTTATATACATCTATAACGTAATATAACCTAACCTAACCCAACCTAACATCTCGGCGGTAATATTTGAAAACATTCCTGGCGAGTTGGCCTCTACGTCTCCGTGAGACCTTTATATACATCTATAACGTAATATAACCTAACCTAACCCAACCTATCATCTCGGCGGTAATGTTTGACAACATTCCTGGCGAGTTGGCCTCTACGTCTCCGTTTGACCTTCATATACATCAATAACGTAATATAACATAACCTAACCCAATCTAGGATCTCGGCGGTGATATTTGACCACATTCCTGGCTTGTTGGACTCTACGTTTCCGTGGGACCTTTATATACATCAATAACGTAATATAACCTAACCTAACCCAATCTAACATCTCCGCGGTATTATTTGACAACATTCCTGGCGAGTTGGCCTCTACGTCTCCGTTTGACCTTCATACACATCAATAACGTAATAAAACCTAACCTAACCCAACCTAACATCTCGGCGGTAATATTTGATGGCATTCCTGGCGAGTTGGCCTCTACGTCTCCGTGGGACCATCATATACATCAATAACGTAATATAAGCTAACCTAACCCAATCTAGGATCTCGGCGGTAATATTTGACCACATTCCTGGCTTGTTGGCCTCTACGTCTCCGTGAGGGCTTTATATACATCTATAACGTAATATAACCTAACCTAACCCAACCTAACATCTCGGCTGTAATATTTGACAACATACCTGGCGAGTTGGTCTCTACGTCTCAGTGGGACCTTCATACACATCAATAACGAAATATAACCTAACCTAACCCAACCTAACATCTCGGCTGTAATATTTGACAACATACCTGGCGAGTTGGCCTCTACGTCTCAGTGGGACCTTCATACACATCAATAACGAAATATAACCTAACCTAACCCAACCTAGCATCTCGGCGGTAATATTTGACGACATTCCTGGCGAGTTGGCCTCTACGTTTCCGTGGTACCTTTATATACATCAATAACGTAATATAACCTAACCTAACCCAACCTAACATCTCCGCGATATTATTTGACAACATACCTGGCGAGTTGGCCTCCACGTCTCCGTGGGACCTTTATATACATCAATAACGTAATATAAGCTAGCCTAACCCAATCTAACTTCTCGGCGGTAATATTTGACCACATTCCTGGCTTGTTGGCCTCTACGTCTCCGTGAGACCTTTATATACATCAATAACGTAATATAACTTAACCTAACCCAACCCAAAATCTCCGCAGTAATATTTGACAACATACCTGGCGAGTTGGCCTCTACGTCTCCGTGGGCCCTTCATATACATCAATAACGAAATATAACCTAACCTAAATCAACCTATCATCTCGGCGATAATATTTGACAAGATTCCTGGCGAGTTGGCCTGTACGTCTCCGTGGGATCTTTATATACATCAATAACGTAATATAACATAACCAAACCCAATCTAACATCTCGGCGGTAATATTTGACCACATTCCTGGCGAGTTGGCCCCTACGTTTTCGTGGGACTTTTATATACATCAATAACGTAATATAACTTAACCTAACCCAACCCAACATCTCCGCGGTAATATTTGACAACATACCTGGCCAGTTGGCCTCTACGTCTCCGTGGGCCCTTCATATACATCAATAACGAAATATAACCTAACCTAAATCAACCTATCGTCTCGGCGATAATATTTGACAAGATTCCTGGCGAGTTAGCCGCTACGTTGCCGTGGGACCTTTATATACATCTATAACGTAATATAACCTAACCTAACCCAACCTAACATCTCGGCGGTAATATTTGACCACATTCCTGGCTTGTTGGCCTCTACGTCTCCGTGAGGCCTTTATATACATCTATAACGTAATATAACCTAACCTAACCCAACCTAACATCTCGGCTGTAATATTTGACAACATACCTGGCGAGTTGGCCTCTACGTCTCAGTGGGACCTTCATATGCATCAATAACGAAATATAACCTAACCTAACCCAACCTATCATCTCGGCGGTAATATTTGACGAGATTCCTGGCGAGTTGGCCTCTACGTTTCCGTGGGACCTTTATATACTTCAATAACGTAATATAACCTAACTTAACCCAATCTAGCATCTCGGCGGTAATATTTGACCACATTCCTGGCTTGTTGACCTCTACGTCTCCGTGAGACCTTTATATACATCTATAACGTAAGATAACCTAACCTAACCCAATCTAGGATCTCGGAGGTGATATTTGACCACATTCTTGGCGAGTTGGCCTCTACGTCTCCGTGTAACCCTCGTATACATCAATAACGCAATATTAGATAACTTAACCCAACCTATCATCTCGGCGGTAATATTTGAAAACATTCCTGGCGAGTTGGCCTCTACTTCTTCGTGGGACCTTTATATACATCAATAACGTAATGTAACTTAACCTAACCCAACCTAACATCTCCGCGGAAATATTTGACAACATTCGTCCCGAGTTAGCCGCTACGTTGCCGTGGGACCTTTATATACATCTATAACGTAATATAACCTAACCTAACCCAACCTAACATCTCGGCGGTAATATTTGAAAACATTCCTGGCGAGTTGGCCTCTACGTCTCCGTGGGACCTTTATATACATCTATAACGTAATATAACCTAACCTAACCCAACCTATCATCTCGGCGGTAATGTTTGACAACATTCCTGGCGAGTTGGCCTCTACGTCTCCGTTTGACCTTCATATACATCAATAACGTAATATAACATAACCTAACCCAATCTAGGATCTCGGCGGTGATATTTGACCACATTCCTGGCTTGTTGGACTCTACGTTTCCGTGGGACCTTTATATACATCAATAACGTAATATAACCTAACCTAACCCAACCTAACATCTCCGCGGTATTATTTGACAACATTCCTGGCGAGTTGGCCTCTACGTCTCCGTTTGACCTTCATACACATCAATAACGTAATAAAACCTAACCTAACCCAACCTAACATCTCGGCGGTAATATTTGATAGCATTCCTGGCGAGTTGGCCTCTACGTCTCCGTGGGACCATCATATACATCAATAACGTAATATAAGCTAACCTAACCCAATCTAGGATCTCGGCGGTAATATTTGACCACATTCCTGGCTTGTTGGCCTCTACGTCTCCGTGAGGGCTTTATATACATCTATAACGTAATATAACCTAACCTAACCCAACCTAACATCTCGGCTGTAATATTTGACAACATACCTGGCGAGTTGGCCTCTACGTCTCAGTGGGACCTTCATACACATCAATAACGAAATATAACCTAACCTAACCCAACCTAACATCTCGGCTGTAATATTTGACAACATACCTGGCGAGTTGGCCTCTACGTCTCAGTGGGACCTTCATACACATCAATAACGAAATATAACCTAACCTAACCCAACGTAGCATCTCGGCGGTAATATTTGACGACATTCCTGGCGAGTTGGCCTCTACGTTTCCGTGGTACCTTTATATACATCAATAACGTAATATAACCTAACCTAACCCAACCTAACATCTCCGCGATATTATTTGACAACATACCTGGCGAGTTGGCCTCCACGTCTCCGTGGGACCTTTATATACATCAATAACGTAATATAAGCTAGCCTAACCCAATCTAACTTCTCGGCGGTAATATTTGACCACATTCCTGGCTTGTTGGCCTCTACGTCTCCGTGGGACCTTTATATACATCAATAACGTAATATAACTTAACCTAACCCAACCCAAAATCTCCGCAGTAATATTTGACAACATACCTGGCGAGTTGGCCTCTACGTCTCCGTGGGCCCTTCATATACATCAATAACGAAATATAACCTAACCTAAATCAACCTATCATCTCGGCGATAATATTTGACAAGATTCCTGGCGAGTTGGCCTGTACGTCTCCGTGGGATCTTTATATACATCAATAACGTAATATAACATAACCAAACCCAATCTAACATCTCGGCGGTAATATTTGACCACATTCCTGGCGAGTTGGCCCCTACGTTTTCGTGGGACCTTTATATACATCTATAACGTAATATAACCTAACCTAACCCAACCTATCATCTCGGCGGTAATATTTGACAACATTCCTGGCGAGTTGGCCTCTACGTCTCCGTTTGACCTTCATATACATCAATAACGTAATATAACCTAACCTAACCCAACCTAACATCTCGGCGGTAATATTTGAAAACATTCCTGGCTTGTTGGCCTCTACGTCTCCGTGGGACATTTATATACATCTATAACGTAATATAACCTAACCTAACCCAACCTATCATCTCGGCGGTAATATTTCACAACATTCCTGGCGAGTTGGCCTCTACGTCTCCGTTTGACCTTCATATACATCAATAACGTAATAAAACCTAACCCAACCCAACCTAACATCTCGGCGGTAATATTTGACGACATTCCTGGCAAGTTGACCTCTACGTTTCCGTGGGACCTTTATATACATCAATAACAATAATATAACCTAACCTAAATCAACCTATCATCTCGGCGATAATATTTGACAAGATTCCTGGCGAGTTGGCCTGTACGTCTCCGTGGGATCTTTATATACATCAATAACGTAATATAACATAACCAAACCCAATCTAACATCTCGGCGGTAATATTTGACCACATTCCTGGCGAGTTGGCCCCTACGTTTTCGTGGGACTTTTATATACATCAATAACGTAATATAACTTAACCTAACCCAACCCAACATCTCCGCGGTAATATTTGACAACATACCTGGCGAGTTGGCCTCTACGTCTCCGTGGGCCCTTCATATACATCAACAACAAAAATATAACCTAACCTAAATCAACCTATCATCTCGGCGATAATATTTGACAAGATTCCTGGCGAGTTGCCCTCTACGTCTCCGTGGGATCTTTATATACATCAATAACGTAATATAACATAACCTAACCCAATCTAACATCTCGGCGGTAATATTTGACCACGTTCCTCGCTTGTTGGCCCCTACGTCTCCGTGGGACCTTTATATACATCTATAACGTAATATAACCTAACCTAACCCAACCTATCATCTCGGCGGTAATATTTGACAACATTCCTGGCGAGTTGGCCTCTACGTCTCCGTTTGACCTTCATATACATCAATAACGTAATAAAACCTAACCTAAATCAACCTAACATCTCGGCGGTAGTATTTGACATCATTCCTGGCGAGTTGGCTTCTCCGCCTCCGTGGGAACTTTATATTTATCAATAACGTAATATAACCTAACCTAACCCAACCTAACATCTCGGCGGTAATATTTAACAACATACCTGGCGCGTTGGCCTCTACGTCTCCGTGGCACCTTCATATACATCAATAACGAAATATAACCTAACCTAACCCAACCTATCATCTCGGCGGTAATATTTGACAACATTCCTGGCAAGTTGTCCTCTAAGTCTCCGAGGGACCTTCATATACATCAATAACGAAATATAACCTAACCTAACCCAATCTAGCATCTCGTCGGTAATATTTGACCACATTCCTGGCTTGTTGGCCTCTACGTCTCCGTGGGACATTTATATACATCTATAACGTAATATAACAAAACCTAATCCAACCTATCATCTCGGCGGTAATATTTCACAACATTCCTGGCGAGTTGGCCTCTACGTCTCCGTTTGACCTTCATATACATCAATAACGTAATAAAACCTAACCCAACCCAACCTAACATCTCGGCGGTAATATTTGACGACATTCCTGGCGAGTTGGCCTCTACGTTTCCGTGGGACCTTTATATACTTCAATAACGTAATATAACCTAACCTAACCCAATCTAGCATTTCGGCGGTAATATTTGAGAACATTCCTGGCTTGTTGGCCTCTACGTCTCCGTGAGACCTTTATATACATCTATAACGTAATATAACCTAACCTAACCTAACCTAACCCAACCTATCATCTCGGCGGTAATATTTGACAACATTCCTTGCGAGTTGGCCTCTACGTCTCCGAGGGACCTTCATATACATCAATAACGAAATATAACCTAACCTAACCCAATCTAGCATCTCGGCGGTAATATTTGACAACATTCCTGGCTTGTCGGCCTCTACGTCTCCGTGGGACCTTTATATACATCTATAACGTAATATAACCTAACCTAACCCAACCTATAATCTCGGCGGTAATATTTCACAACATTCCTGGCGAGTTGGCCTCTACGTCTCCGTGGGACCTTTATATACATCAATAACGTAATAGAACCTAACCTAACCCAACCTAACATCTCGGCGGTAATATTTGACCACATTCCTGGCGAGTTGGCCTCTACGTCTCCGTGGGGCCTTTATATACATCAATAACATAATATAAGCTAGCCTAACCCAATCTAACATCTCGGCGGTAATATTTGAGAACATTCCTGGCGAGTTGGCCTCTACGTCTTCGTGCGACTTTTATATACATCAATAACGAAATATAACCTAACCTAAATCAACCTATCATCTCGGCGATAATATTTGACAAGATTCCTGGCGAGTTGCCCTCTACGCCTCCGTGGGATCTTTATATACATCAATAACGTAATATAACATAACCTAACCCAATCTAACATCTCGGCGGTAATATTTGACCACGTTCCTCGCTTGTTGGCCTCTGCGTCTCCGTGGGACCTTTATATACATCTATAACGTAATATAACCTAACCTAACCCAACCTATCATCTCGGCGGTAATATTTCACAACATTCCTGGCGAGTTGGCCTCTACGTCTCCGTTTGACCTTCATATACATCTATAACGTAATATAACCTAACCTAACCCAACCTATCATTTCGGCGGTAATATTTGACAACATACCTGGCGAGTTGGCCTCATCTCAGTGGGACCTTCATATACATCAATAACGAAATATAACCTAACCTAACCCAACCTATCATTTCGGCGGTAATATTTGACAACATACCTGGCGAGTTGGCCTCATCGCAGTGGGACCTTCATATACATCAATAACGAAATATAACCTAACCTAACCTAACCCAACCTATCATCTCGGCGGTAATATTTGACCACATTCCTGGCGAGTTGGCCTCTACGTCTCCGTGGGGCCTTTATATACATCAATAACATAATATAAGCTAGCCTAACCCAATCTAACATCTCGGCGGTATTATTTGACCACATTCCTGACGAGTTGGCCTCTACGTCTTCGTGGGACTTTTATATACATCAATAACGTAATATAACTTAACCTAACCCAACCCAACATCTCCGCGGTAATATTTGACAACATTCCTGGCGAGTTGTCCTCTAAGTCTCCGAGGGACCTTCATATACATCAATAACGAAATATAACCTAACCTAACCCAATCTAGCATCTCGGCGGTAATATTTGACCACATTCCTGATTTGTTGGCCTCTACGTCTCCGTGGGACATTTATATACATCTATAACGTAATATAACCTAACCTAACCCAACCTATCATCTCGGCGGTAATATTTGACAACATTCCCCGCGAGTTGGCCTCTACGTCTCCGTGGGATCTTTATATACATCAATAACGAAATATAACCTAACCTAACCCAATCTAGCATCTCGGCGGTAATATTTGACCACATTCCTGTCTTGTCGGCCTCTACGTCTCCGTGGGACCTTCATATACATCAATAACGAAATATAACCTAACCTAACCCAATCTAGCATCTCGGCGGTAATATTTGACCACATTCCTGATTTGTTGGCCTCCACGTCTCCGTGGGACCTTTATATACATCAATAACATAATATAAGCTAGCCTAACCCAATCTAACATCTCGGCGGTAATATTTGACCACATTCCTGGCGAGTTGGCCTCTACGTCTCCGTTTGACCTTCATATACATCAATAACGTAATATAACCTAACCTAACCCAACCTAACATCTCGGCTGTAATATTTGACAACATTCTTGGCGAGTTGGCCTCTACGTCTCCGTGAGACCTTTATATACATCTATAACGTAAGATAACCTAACCTAATCCAACCTAACATCTGGGCGGTAATATTTGAAAACATTCTTGGCGAGTTGGCCTCTACGTCTCCGTGTAACCCTCGTATACATCAATAACGTAATATAACTTAACCTAACCCAACCCAACATCTCCGCGGTAATATTTGACAACATACCTGGCGAGTTGGCCTCTACGTCTCCGTGGGCCCTTCATATACATCAATAACGAAATATAACCTAACCTAAATCAACCTATCATCTCGGGGATAATATTTGACAAGATTCCTGGCGAGTTGGCCTCTACGTCTCCGTGGGATCTTTATATACATCAATAACGTAATATAACATAACCTAACCCAATCTAACATCTCGGCGGTAATATTTGACCACATTCCTGGCTTGTTGGCCTCTACGTCTCCGTGAGACCTTTATATACATCTATAACGTAATATAACCTAACCTAACCCAACCTATCATCTCGGCGGTAATATTTGACGAGATTCCTGGCGAGTTGGCCTCTACGTCTCAGTGGGACCTTCATACACATCAATAACGAAATATAACCTAACCTAACCCAACCTAACATCTCGGCTGTAATATTTAACAACATACCTGGCGAGTTGGCCTCTACGTCTCAGTGGGACCTTCATACACATCAATAACGAAATATAACCTAACCTAACCCAACGTAGCATCTCGGCGGTAATATTTGACGACATTCCTGGCGAGTTGGCCTCTACGTTTCCGTGGTACCTTTATATACATCAATAACGTAATATAACCTAACCTAACCCAACCTAACATCTCCGCGATATTATTTGACAACATACCTGGCGAGTTGGCCTCCACGTCTCCGTGGGACCTTTATATACATCAATAACGTAATATAAGCTAGCCTAACCCAATCTAACTTCTCGGCGGTAATATTTGACCACATTCCTGGCTTGTTGGCCTCTACGTCTCCGTGGGACCTTTATATACATCAATAACGTAATATAACTTAACCTAACCCAACCCAAAATCTCCGCAGTAATATTTGACAACATACCTGGCGAGTTGGCCTCTACGTCTCCGTGGGCCCTTCATATACATCAATAACGAAATATAACCTAACCTAAATCAACCTATCATCTCGGCGATAATATTTGACAAGATTCCTGGCGAGTTGGCCTGTACGTCTCCGTGGGATCTTTATATACATCAATAACGTAATATAACATAACCAAACCCAATCTAACATCTCGGCGGTAATATTTGACCACATTCCTGGCGAGTTGGCCCCTACGTTTTCGTGGGACTTTTATATACATCAATAACGTAATATAACTTAACCTAACCCAACCCAACATCTCCGCGGTAATATTTGACAACATACCTGGCCAGTTGGCCTCTACGTCTCCGTGGGCCCTTCATATACATCAATAACGAAATATAACCTAACCTAAATCAACCTATCATCTCGGCGATAATATTTGACAAGATTCCTGGCGAGTTGGCCTGTACGTCTCCATGGGATCTTTATATACATCAATAACGTAATATAACATAACCAAACCCAATCTAACATCTCGGCGGTAATATTTGACCACATTCCTGGCGAGTTGGCCCCTACGTTTTCGTGGGACTTTTATATACATCAATAACGTAATATAACTTAACCTAACCCAACCCAACATCTCCGCGGTAATATTTGACAACATACCTGGCGAGTTGGCCTCTACGTCTCCGTGGGCCCTTCATATACATCAATAACAAAAATATAACCTAACCTAAATCAACCTATCATCTCGGCGATAATATTTGACAAGATTCCTGGCGAGTTGCCCTCTACGTCTCCGTGCGATCTTTATATACATCAATAACGTAATATAACATAACCTAACCCAATCTAACATCTCGGCGGTAATATTTGACCACGTTCCTCGCTTGTTGGCCCCTACGTCTCCGTGGGACCTTTATATACATCTATAACGTAATATAACCTAACCTAACCCAACCTATCATCTCGGCGGTAATATTTGACAACATTCCTGGCGAGTTGGCCTCTACGTCTCCGTTTGACCTTCATATACATCAATAACGTAATATAACCTAACCTAACCCAACCTAACATCTCGGCGGTAATATTTGAAAACATTCCTGGCTTGTTGGCCTCTACGTCTCCGTGGGACATTTATATACATCTATAACGTAATATAACCTAACCTAACCCAACCTATCATCTCGGCGGTAATATTTCACAACATTCCTGGCGAGTTGGCCTCTACGTCTCCGTTTGACCTTCATATACATCAATAACGTAATAAAACCTAACCCAACCCAACCTAACATCTCGGCGGTAATATTTGACGACATTCCTGGCGAGTTGACCTCTACGTTTCCGTGGGACCTTTATATACATCAATAACAATAATATAACCTAACCTAAATCAACCTATCATCTCGGCGATAATATTTGACAAGATTCCTGGCGAGTTGGCCTGTACGTCTCCGTGGGATCTTTATATACATCAATAACGTAATATAACATAACCAAACCCAATCTAACATCTCGGCGGTAATATTTGACCACATTCCTGGCGAGTTGGCCCCTACGTTTTCGTGGGACTTTTATATACATCAATAACGTAATATAACTTAACCTAACCCAACCCAACATCTCCGCGGTAATATTTGACAACATACCTGGCGAGTTGGCCTCTACGTCTCCGTGGGCCCTTCATATACATCAACAACAAAAATATAACCTAACCTAAATCAACCTATCATCTCGGCGATAATATTTGACAAGATTCCTGGCGAGTTGCCCTCTACGTCTCCGTGGGATCTTTATATACATCAATAACGTAATATAACATAACCTAACCCAATCTAACATCTCGGCGGTAATATTTGACCACGTTCCTCGCTTGTTGGCCCCTACGTCTCCGTGGGACCTTTATATACATCTATAACGTAATATAACCTAACCTAACCCAACCTATCATCTCGGCGGTAATATTTGACAACATTCCTGGCGAGTTGGCCTCTACGTCTCCGTTTGACCTTCATATACATCAATAACGTAATAAAACCTAACCTAAATCAACCTAACATCTCGGCGGTAGTATTTGACATCATTCCTGGCGAGTTGGCTTCTCCGCCTCCGTGGGAACTTTATATTTATCAATAACGTAATATAACCTAACCTAACCCAACCTAACATCTCGGCGGTAATATTTAACAACATACCTGGCGCGTTGGCCTCTACGTCTCCGTGGCACCTTCATATACATCAATAACGAAATATAACCTAACCTAACCCAACCTATCATCTCGGCGGTAATATTTGACAACATTCCTGGCAAGTTGTCCTCTAAGTCTCCGAGGGACCTTCATATACATCAATAACGAAATATAACCTAACCTAACCCAATCTAGCATCTCGTCGGTAATATTTGACCACATTCCTGGCTTGTTGGCCTCTACGTCTCCGTGGGACATTTATATACATCTATAACGTAATATAACAAAACCTAATCCAACCTATCATCTCGGCGGTAATATTTCACAACATTCCTGGCGAGTTGGCCTCTACGTCTCCGTTTGACCTTCATATACATCAATAACGTAATAAAACCTAACCCAACCCAACCTAACATCTCGGCGGTAATATTTGACGACATTCCTGGCGAGTTGGCCTCTACGTTTCCGTGGGACCTTTATATACTTCAATAACGTAATATAACCTAACCTAACCCAATCTAGCATTTCGGCGGTAATATTTGAGAACATTCCTGGCTTGTTGGCCTCTACGTCTCCGTGAGACCTTTATATACATCTATAACGTAATATAACCTAACCTAACCTAACCTAACCCAACCTATCATCTCGGCGGTAATATTTGACAACATTCCTTGCGAGTTGGCCTCTACGTCTCCGAGGGACCTTCATATACATCAATAACGAAATATAACCTAACCTAACCCAATCTAGCATCTCGGCGGTAATATTTGACAACATTCCTGGCTTGTCGGCCTCTACGTCTCCGTGGGACCTTTATATACATCTATAACGTAATATAACCTAACCTAACCCAACCTATAATCTCGGCGGTAATATTTCACAACATTCCTGGCGAGTTGGCCTCTACGTCTCCGTGGGACCTTTATATACATCAATAACGTAATAGAACCTAACCTAACCCAACCTAACATCTCGGCGGTAATATTTGACCACATTCCTGGCGAGTTGGCCTCTACGTCTCCGTGGGGCCTTTATATACATCAATAACATAATATAAGCTAGCCTAACCCAATCTAACATCTCGGCGGTAATATTTGAGAACATTCCTGGCGAGTTGGCCTCTACGTCTTCGTGCGACTTTTATATACATCAATAACGAAATATAACCTAACCTAAATCAACCTATCATCTCGGCGATAATATTTGACAAGATTCCTGGCGAGTTGCCCTCTACGCCTCCGTGGGATCTTTATATACATCAATAACGTAATATAACATAACCTAACCCAATCTAACATCTCGGCGGTAATATTTGACCACGTTCCTCGCTTGTTGGCCTCTGCGTCTCCGTGGGACCTTTATATACATCTATAACGTAATATAACCTAACCTAACCCAACCTATCATCTCGGCGGTAATATTTCACAACATTCCTGGCGAGTTGGCCTCTACGTCTCCGTTTGACCTTCATATACATCAATAACGTAATAAAACCTAACCTAACCCAACCTAACATCTCGGCGGTAATATTTGAAAACATTCCTTGCGAGTTGGCCTCTACGTCTCCGAGGGACCTTCATATACATCAATAGCGAAATATAACCTAACCTAACCCAATCTAGCATCTCGGCGGTAATATTTGACCACATTCCTGGCTTGCTGGCCTCTATGTTTCCGTGAGACGTTTATATACATCTATAACGTAATATAACCTAACCTACCCCAACCTAACATCTCGGCTGTAATATTTGACAACATACCTGTCGAGTTGGCCTCATCTCAGTGGGACCTTCATATACATCAATAACGAAATATAACCTAACCTAACCCAACCTATCATCTCGGCGATAATATTTGACAAGATTCCTGGCGAGTTGCACTCTACGTCTCCGTGGGACCTTTATATACATCAATAACGTAATATAACATAACCTAACCCAATCTAACATCTCGGCGGTAATATTTGACCACATTCCTGGCTTGTTGGCCTCTACGTCTCCGTGGGATCTTTATATACATCCATAACGTAATATAACCTAACCTAACCCAACCTATCATCTCGGCGGTAATATTTGACAACATTCCTGGCGAGTTGGCCTCTACGTCTCCGTTTGACCTTCATATACATCTATAACGTAATATAACCTAACCTAACCCAACCTATCATTTCGGCGGTAATATTTGACAACATACCTGGCGAGTTGGCCTCATCTCAGTGGGACCTTCATATACATCAATAACGAAATATAACCTAACCTAACCCAACCTATCATTTCGGCGGTAATATTTGACAACATACCTGGCGAGTTGGCCTCATCGCAGTGGGACCTTCATATACATCAATAACGAAATATAACCTAACCTAACCCAACCTATCATCTCGGCGGTAATATTTGACCACATTCCTGGCGAGTTGGCCTCTACGTCTCCGTGGGGCCTTTATATACATCAATAACATAATATAAGCTAGCCTAACCCAATCTAACATCTCGGCGGTATTATTTGACCACATTCCTGACGAGTTGGCCTCTACGTCTTCGTGGGACTTTTATATACATCAATAACGTAATATAACTTAACCTAACCCAACCCAACATCTCCGCGGTAATATTTGACAACATTCCTGGCGAGTTGTCCTCTAAGTCTCCGAGGGACCTTCATATACATCAATAACGAAATATAACCTAACCTAACCCAATCTAGCATCTCGGCGGTAATATTTGACCACATTCCTGATTTGTTGGCCTCTACGTCTCCGTGGGACATTTATATACATCTATAACGTAATATAACCTAACCTAACCCAACCTATCATCTCGGCGGTAATATTTGACAACATTCCCCGCGAGTTGGCCTCTACGTCTCCGTGGGATCTTTATATACATCAATAACGAAATATAACCTAACCTAACCCAATCTAGCATCTCGGCGGTAATATTTGACCACATTCCTGTCTTGTCGGCCTCTACGTCTCCGTGGGACCTTCATATACATCAATAACGAAATATAACCTAACCTAACCCAATCTAGCATCTCGGCGGTAATATTTGACCACATTCCTGATTTGTTGGCCTCCACGTCTCCGTGGGACCTTTATATACATCAATAACATAATATAAGCTAGCCTAACCCAATCTAACATCTCGGCGGTAATATTTGACCACATTCCTGGCGAGTTGGCCTCTACGTCTCCGTTTGACCTTCATATACATCAATAACGTAATATAACCTAACCTAACCCAACCTAACATCTCGGCTGTAATATTTGACAACATTCTTGGCGAGTTGGCCTCTACGTCTCCGTGAGACCTTTATATACATCTATAACGTAAGATAACCTAACCTAATCCAACCTAACATCTGGGCGGTAATATTTGAAAACATTCTTGGCGAGTTGGCCTCTACGTCTCCGTGTAACCCTCGTATACATCAATAACGTAATATAACTTAACCTAACCCAACCCAACATCTCCGCGGTAATATTTGACAACATACCTGGCGAGTTGGCCTCTACGTCTCCGTGGGCCCTTCATATACATCAATAACGAAATATAACCTAACCTAAATCAACCTATCATCTCGGGGATAATATTTGACAAGATTCCTGGCGAGTTGGCCTCTACGTCTCCGTGGGATCTTTATATACATCAATAACGTAATATAACATAACCTAACCCAATCTAACATCTCGGCGGTAATATTTGACCACATTCCTGGCTTGTTGGCCTCTACGTCTCCGTGAGACCTTTATATACATCTATAACGTAATATAACCTAACCTAACCCAACCTATCATCTCGGCGGTAATATTTGACAACATTCCTTGCGAGTTGGCCTCTACGTCTCCGAGGGACCTTCATATACATCAATAACGAAATATAACCTAACCTAACCCAATCTAGCATCTCGGCGGTAATATTTGACCACATTTCTGGCTTGTTGGCCTCTATGTTTCCGTGAGACGTTTATATACATCTATAACGTAATATAACCTAACCTACCCCAACCTAACATCTCGGCTGTAATATTTGACAACATACCTGGCGAGTTGGCCTCATCTCAGTGGGACCTTCATATACATCAATAACGAAATATAACCTAACCTAACCCAACCTATCATCTCGGCGATAATATTTGACAAGATTCCTGGCGAGTTGCACTCTACGTCTCCGTGGGACCTTTATATACATCAATAACGTAATATAACATAACCTAACCCAATCTAACATCTCGGCGGTAATATTTGACCACATTCCTGGCTTGTTGGCCTCTACGTCTCCGTGGGATCTTTATATACATCCATAACGTAATATAACCTAACCTAACCCAACCTATCATCTCGGCGGTAATATTTGACAACATTCCTGGCGAGTTGGCCTCTACGTCTCCGTTTGACCTTCATATACATCTATAACGTAATATAACCTAACCTAACCCAACCTATCATTTCGGCGGTAATATTTGACAACATACCTGGCGAGTTGGCCTCATCTCAGTGGGACCTTCATATACATCAATAACGAAATATAACCTAACCTAACCCAACCTATCATCTCGGCGGTAATATTTGACGACATTCCTGGCGAGTTGGCCTCTACGTTTCCGTGGGACCTTTATATACTTCCATAACGTAATATAACCTAACCTGTCCCAATCTAGCATCTCGGCGGTAATATTTGACCACATTCCTGGCTTATTGACCTCTACGTCTCCGTGAGACCTTTATATACATCTATAACGTAAGATAACCTAACATAACCCAACCTAACATCTCGGCGGTAATATTTGAAATCATTCTTGTCGAGTTGGCCTCTACGTCTCCGTGTAACCCTCGTATACATCAATAACGTAATATAACGTAACTTAACCCAACCTATCATCTCGGGGGTAATATTTGAAAACATACCTGGCGAGTTGGCTTCTATGTCTCCGTGGGACCTTTATATACATCAATAACGTAATATAACCTAACCTAACCCAACCTAACATCTCGGCGGTAATATTTGACCACATTCCTGGCGAGTTGGCCTCTACGTCTCCGTGGGGCCTTTATATACATCAATAACATAATATAAGCTAGCCTAACCCAATCTAACATCTCGGCGGTAATATTTGACCACATTCCTCACGAGTTGGCCTCTAGGTCTCAGTTTGACCTACATATACTTCAATAACATAACATAACCTAACCTAACGCAACCTAACATCTCGGCCGTCATATTTGACCACATTCCTGGCTTGTTGGACTCTACGTCTCCGTGGAATATTTATATACATCAATAACATAATATAACATAAGCAAACCCAATATAACATCTCGGCGGTAATATTTGACCATATTCCTGTCTTGTTGGACTCTACGTCTCCGTGGGACCTTTATATACATCAATAACATCATATAAGCTAGCCTAACCCAATCTAACATCTCGGCGGTAATATTTGACCACATTCCTGGCTTGTTGGCCTCTATGTCTCCGTGTAACCCTCGTATACATCAATAACGTAATATAACGTAACTTAACCCAACCTAACGTCTCCGCGGTAATATTTGACAACATATCTGGCGAGTTAGCCTCTACGTCTCCGTGGGACCTTCATATACATGAATAACGAAATATAACCTAACCTAACCCAACCTATCATCTCGCCGGTAATATATGACAAAATTCCTGGCGAGTTGGCTTCTCCGTTTCCGTGGGACCTTTATATACATCTATAACGTAATATAACCTAACCTAAACCACCCTAGCATCTCGGCGGTAATATTTGACAACATTCCTGGCGAGTTGGACTCTACGTCTTCGTGGTACCTTTATATACATCAATAACGTAATATAACTTAACCTAACCCAACCTGACATATCCACGGTAAATTTGACAACATACCTGGCGAGTTGGCATCTACGTCTCCGTGGGCCCTTCATATACATCAATAACGAAATATAATCTAACCTAGCCCAACCTATCATCTCGGCGGTAATATTTGACATCATTCCTGGCGAGTTGACCTCTACGTCTCCGTGTAACCGTCGTATACAACAGTAACGTAATATAACGTAACTTAACCCAACCTATCATCTCGGCGGTAATATTTGACAACATTCCTGGCGAGTTGGCCTCTACGTCTTCGTGGGACCTTTATATACATCAATAAGGTAATATAACTTATCCTAACCCAACCTAACATCTCCGCTGTAATATTTGACAACATACCTGGCGAGTTGGCCTCTACGTATCCGTGGGCCCTTCATATACATCAATAACGAAATATAACCTAACCTAACCCTATCTAACATCTCGGCGGTAATATTTGACCACATTCCTGGCTTGTTGGCCTCTACGTCTCCGTCGGACCTTTATATACATCTATAACGTAATATAACCTAACCTAACCCAATCTAACATCTCGACGGTAATATTTGACGACATTCCTGGCTTGTTGGCCTCTACGTCTCCGTTTGACCTTCATATACATCAATAACGTAATATAACCTAACCTAACGCAACCTAACATCTCGGCCGTCATATTTGACCACATTCCTGGCTTGTTGGACTCTACGTCTCCGTGGAATATTTATATACATCAATAACATAATATAACATAAGCAAACCCAATATAACATCTCGGCGGTAATATTTGACCATATTCCTGTCTTGTTGGACTCTACGTCTCCGTGGGACCTTTATATACATCAATAACATCATATAAGCTAGCCTAACCCAATCTAACATCTCGGCGGTAATATTTGACCACATTCCTGGCTTGTTGGCCTCTATGTCTCCGTGTAACCCTCGTATACATCAATAACGTAATATAACGTAACTTAACCCAACCTAACGTCTCCGCGGTAATATTTGACAACATATCTGGCGAGTTAGCCTCTACGTCTCCGTGGGACCTTCATATACATGAATAACGAAATATAACCTAACCTAACCCAACCTATCATCTCGCCGGTAATATGTGACAAAATTCCTGGCGAGTTGGCTTCTCCGTTTCCGTGGGACCTTTATATACATCTATAACGTAATATAACCTAACCTAAACCACCCTAGCATCTCGGCGGTAATATTTGACAACATTCCTGGCGAGTTGGACTCTACGTCTTCGTGGTACCTTTATATACATCAATAACGTAATATAACTTAACCTAACCCAACCTGACATATCCGCGGTAAATTTGACAACATACCTGGCGAGTTGGCATCTACGTCTCCGTGGGCCCTTCATATACATCAATAACGAAATATAATCTAACCTAGCCCAACCTATCATCTCGGCGGTAATATTTGACATCATTCCTGGCGAGTTGACCTCTACGTCTCCGTGTAACCGTCGTATACAACAATAACGTAACATAACGTAACTTAACCCAACCTATCATCTCGGCGGTAATATTTGACAACATTCCTGGCGAGTTGGCCTCTACGTCTTCGTGGGACCTTTATATACATCAATAAGGTAATATAACTTATCCTAACCCAACCTAACATCTCCGCTGTAATATTTGACAACATACCTGGCGAGTTGGCCTCTACGTATCCGTGGGCCCTTCATATACATCAATAACGAAATATAACCTAACCTAACCCTATCTAACATCTCGGCGGTAATATTTGACCACATTCCTCGCTTGTTGGCCTCTACGTCTCCGTCGGACCTTTATATACATCTATAACGTAATATAACCTAACCTAACCCAACCTATCATCTCGGCGGTAATATTTGACAACATTCCTGGCGAGTTGGCCTCTACGTCTCCGTGGGACCTTTATATACATCAATAACATAATATAAGCTAGCCTAACCCAATCTAACATCTCGGCGATAATATTTGACCACATTCCTGGCGAGTTGGCCTCTACGTCTTCGTGGGACCTTTATATACATCAATAACGTAATATAACTTAAGCTAACCCAACCTAACATCTGCGCGGTAATATTTGACAACATACCTGGCGAGTTGGCCTCTACGTCTCCGTGGGCCCTTCATATACATCAATAACGAAAATTAACGTAACCTAACCCAACCTATCATCTCGGAGGTAATATTTGGCAACATTCCTGGCGAGTTGGCCTCTACGTCTCCGTGGGACCTTTATATACATCAATAACGTAATATAACCTAACCTAACCCAACCTAACATCTCGGCGGTAATATTTGACAACATTCCTGACGAGTTGGCCTCTAGGTCTCAGTTTGACCTTCATATATTTCAATAACATAACATAACCTAACCTAACGCAACCTAACATCTCGGCCGTCATATTTGACCACATTCCTGGCTTGTTGGACTCTACGTCTCCGTGGAATATTTATATACATCAATAACATAATATAACATAAGCAAACCCAATATAACATCTCGGCGGTAATATTTGACCATATTCCTGTCTTGTTGGACTCTACGTCTCCGTGGGACCTTTATATACATCAATAACATCATATAAGCTAGCCTAACCCAATCTAACATCTCGGCGGTAATATTTGACCACATTCCTGGCTTGTTGGCCTCTATGTCTCCGTGTAACCCTCGTATACATCAATAACGTAATATAACGTAACTTAACCCAACCTAACGTCTCCGCGGTAATATTTGACAACATATCTGGCGAGTTAGCCTCTACGTCTCCGTGGGACCTTCATATACATGAATAACGAAATATAACCTAACCTAACCCAACCTATCATCTCGCCGGTAATATGTGACAAAATTCCTGGCGAGTTGGCTTCTCCGTTTCCGTGGGACCTTTATATACATCTATAACGTAATATAACCTAACCTAAACCACCCTAGCATCTCGGCGGTAATATTTGACAACATTCCTGGCGAGTTGGACTCTACGTCTTCGTGGTACCTTTATATACATCAATAACGTAATATAACTTAACCTAACCCAACCTGACATATCCGCGGTAAATTTGACAACATACCTGGCGAGTTGGCATCTATGTCTCCGTGGGCCCTTCATATACATCAATAACGAAATATAATCTAACCTAGCCCAACCTATCATCTCGGCGGTAATATTTAACATCATTCCTGGCGAGTTGACCTCTACGTCTCCGTGTAACCGTCGTATACAACAATAACGTAACATAACGTAACTTAACCCAACCTATCATCTCGGCGGTAATATTTGACAACATTCCTGGCGAGTTGGCCTCTACGTCTTCGTGGGACCTTTATATACATCAATAAGGTAATATAACTTATCCTAACCCAACCTAACATCTCCGCTGTAATATTTGACAACATACCTGGCGAGTTGGCCTCTACGTATCCGTGGGCCCTTCATATACATCAATAACGAAATATAACCTAACCTAACCCTATCTAACATCTCGGCGGTAATATTTGACCACATTCCTCGCTTGTTGGCCTCTACGTCTCCGTCGGACCTTTATATACATCTATAACGTAATATAACCTAACCTAACCCAACCTATCATCTCGGCGGTAATATTTGACAACATTCCTGGCGAGTTGGCCTCTACGTCTCCGTGGGACCTTTATATACATCAATAACATAATATAAGCTAGCCTAACCCAATCTAACATCTCGGCGATAATATTTGACCACATTCCTGGCGAGTTGGCCTCTACGTCTTCGTGGGACCTTTATATACATCAATAACGTAATATAACTTAAGCTAACCCAACCTAACATCTCCGCGGTAATATTTGACAACATACCTGGCGAGTTGGCCTCTACGTCTCCGTGGGCCCTTCATATACATCAATAACGAAAATTAACGTAACCTAACCCAACCTATCATCTCGGAGGTAATATTTGGCAACATTCCTGGCGAGTTGGCCTCTACGTCTCCGTGGGACCTTTATATACATCAATAACGTAATATAACCTAACCTAACCCAACCTAACATCTCGGCGGTAATATTTGACAACATTCCTGACGAGTTGGCCTCTAGGTCTCAGTTTGACCTTCATATATTTCAATAACATAACATAACCTAACCTAACGCAACCTAACATCTCGGCCGTCATATTTGACCACATTCCTGGCTTGTTGGACTCTACGTCTCCGTGGAATATTTATATACATCAATAACATAATATAACATAAGCAAACCCAATATAACATCTCGGCGGTAATATTTGACCATATTCCTGTCTTGTTGGACTCTACGTCTCCGTGGGACCTTTATATACATCAATAACATCATATAAGCTAGCCTAACCCAATCTAACATCTCGGCGGTAATATTTGACCACATTCCTGGCTTGTTGGCCTCTATGTCTCCGTGTAACCCTCGTATACATCAATAACGTAATATAACGTAACTTAACCCAACCTAACGTCTCCGCCGTAATATTTGACAACATATCTGGCGAGTTAGCCTCTACGTCTCCGTGGGACCTTCATATACATGAATAACGAAATATAACCTAACCTAACCCAACCTATCATCTCGCCGGTAATATATGACAAAATTCCTGGCGAGTTGGCTTCTCCGTTTCCGTGGGACCTTTATATACATCTATAACGTAATATAACCTAACCTAAACCACCCTAGCATCTCGGCGGTAATATTTGACAACATTCCTGGCGAGTTGGACTCTACGTCTTCGTGGTACCTTTATATACATCAATAACGTAATATAACTTAACCTAACCCAACCTGACATATCCGCGGTAAATTTGACAACATACCTGGCGAGTTGGCATCTACGTCTCCGTGGGCCCTTCATATACATCAATAACGAAATATAATCTAACCTAGCCCAACCTATCATCTCGGCGGTAATATTTGACATCATTCATGGCGAGTTGACCTCTACGTCTCCGTGTAACCGTCGTATACAACAATAACGTAACATAACGTAACTTAACCCAAACTATCATCTCGGCGGTAATATTTGACAACATTCCTGGCGAGTTGGCCTCTACGTCTTCGTGGGACCTTTATATACATCAATAAGGTAATATAACTTATCCTAACCCAACCTAACATCTCCGCTGTAATATTTGACAACATACCTGGCGAGTTGGCCTCTACGTATCCGTGGGCCCTTCATATACATCAATAACGAAATATAACCTAACCTAACCCTATCTAACATCTCGGCGGTAATATTTGACCACATTCCTGGCTTGTTGGCCTCTACGTCTCCGTCGGACCTTTATATACATCTATAACGTAATATAACCTAACCTAACCCAACCTATCATCTCGGCGGTAATATTTGACAACATTCCTGGCGAGTTGGCCTCTACGTCTCCGTGTAACCCTCGTATACAACAGTAACGTAATATAACGTAACTTAACCCAACCTATCATCTCGGCGGTAATATTTGACAACATTCCTGGCGAGTTGGCCTCTACGTCTTCGTGGGACCTTTATATACATCAATAACGTAATATAACTTAACCTAACCCAACCTAACATCTCCGCGGTAATATGTGACAACATACCTGGCGAGTTGGCCTCTACGTCTTCGTGGGACCTTCATATAGATCTATAACGTAATATAACCTAACCTAACGCAACCCAACATCTCAGCGGTAATATTTGACAACATTCCTGGCTTGTTGGCCTCTACGCCTCCGTCGGACCTTTATATACATCTATAACGTAATATAACCTAACCTAACCAAATCTAACATCTCGACGGTAATATTTGACGACATTCCTGGCTTGTTGGCCTCTACGTCTCCGTTTGACCTTCATATACATCAATAACGTAATATAACCTAACCTAACGCAACCTAACATCTCGGCGGTAATATTTGACATCATTCCTGGCGAGTTGGCCTCTATGTCTCCGTGTAACCCTCGTATACATCACTAGCGTAATATAACGTAACTTAATCCAACCTATCATCTCGGCGGTAATATTTGACAACATTCCTGTCGAGTTGGCCTCTACGTCTTCGTGGGACCTTTATATACATCAATAACGTAATATAACTTAACCTAACCCAACCTAACATCTCCGCGGTAATATTTCACAACATACCTGGCGAGTTGGCCTCTACGTATCCGTGGGCCCTTCATATACATCAATAACGAAATATAACCTAACCTAACCCTATCTAACATCTAGGCGGTAATATTTGACCACATTCCTGGCTTGTTGGCCTCTACGTCTCCGTCGGACCGTTATATACATCTATAACGTAATATAACCTAACCTAACCCAACCTATCATCTCGGCGGTAATATTTGACAACATTCCTGGCGAGTTGGCCTCTACGTCTCCGTGGGACCTTTATATACATCAATAACATAATATAAGCTAGCCTAACCCAATTTAACATCTCGGCGATAATATTTGACCACATTCCTGGCGAGTTGGCCTCTACGTCTTCGTGGGACCTTTATATACATCAATAACGTAATATAACTTAAGCTAACCCAACCTATCATCTCGGCGGTAATATTTGACAACATTCCTGGCGAGTTGGACTCTACGTCTTCGTGGTACCTTTATATACATCAATAACGTAATATAACTTAACCTAACCCAACCTGACATATCCGCGGTAAATTTGATAACATACCTGGCGAGTTGGCATCTACGTCTCCGTGGGCCCTTCATATACATCAATAACGAAATATAATCTAACCTAGCCCAACCTATCATCTCGGCGGTAATATTTGACATCATTCCTGGCGAGTTGACCTCTACGTCTCCGTGTAACCGTCGTATACAAAAATAACGTAACATAACGTAACTTAACCCAACCTATCATCTCGGCGGTAATATTTGACAACATTCCTGGCGAGTTGGCCTCTACGTCTTCGTGGGACCTTTATATACATCAATAAGGTAATATAACTTATCCTAACCCAACCTAACATCTCCGCTGTAATATTTGACAACATACCTGGCGAGTTGGCCTCTACGTATCCGTGGGCCCTTCATATATATCAATAACGAAATATAACCTAACCTAACCCTATCTAACATCTCGGCGGTAATATTTGACCACATTCCTGGCTTGTTGGCCTCTACGTCTCCGTCGGACCTTTATATACATCTATAACGTAATATAACCTAACCTAACCCAACCTATCATCTCGGCGGTAATATTTGACAACATTCCTGGCTTGTTGGCCTCTACGTCTCCGTGAGACCTTTATATACATCTATAACGTAATATAACGTAGCTTAACCAAACCTATCATCTCGGCGGTAATATTTGACAACATTCCTGGCGAGTTGGACTCTACGTCTTCGTGGTACCTTTATATACATCAATAACGTAATATAACGTAACTTAACCCAACCTAACGTCTCCGCGGTAATATTTGACAACATACCTGGCGAGTTAGCCTCTACGTCTCCGTGGGACCTTCATATACATGAATAACGAAATATAACCTAACCTAACCCAACCTATCATCTCGCCGGTAATATATGACAAAATTCCTGGCGATTTGGCTTCTCCGTTTCCGTGGGACCTTTATATACATCTATAACGTAATATAACCTAACCTAAACCACCCTAGCATCTCGGCGGTAATATTTGACATCATTCCTGGCGAGTTGGCCTCTACGTCTCCGTGGAACCTTTATATACATCAATAACGTAATGTAACCTAACCTAACCCAACCTAACATCTCGGCGGTAATATTTGACCACATTCCTGGCTTGTTGGCCTCTACGTCCCCGTGGGACCTTTATATACATCAATAACGTAATATAACCTTACCTAACCCAACCTAACATCTCGGCGGTAATACTTGACATCATTCCTGGCTAGTTGGCCTCTACGTCTCCGTTTGACCATCATATACATCAATAACGTAATATAACGTAACCTAACCCAACCTATCATCTCGGCGGTAATATTTGACAACATTCCTGGCTTGTTGGCCTCTACGTCTCCGTGAGACCTTCATATACATCAATAACGAAATATAACCTAACCTAACCCTATCTAACATCTAGGCGGTAATATTTGACCACATTCCTGGCTTGTTGGCCTCTACGTTTCCGTCGGACCGTTATATACATCTATAACGTAATATAACCTAACCTAACCCAACCTATCATCTCGGCGGTAATATTTGACAACATTCCTGGCGAGTTGGCCTCTACGTCTCCGTGGGACCTTTATATACATCAATAACATAATATAAGCTAGCCTAACCCAATTTAACATCTCGGCGATAATATTTGACCACATTCCTGGCGAGTTGGCCTCTACGTCTTCGTGGGACCTTTATATACATCAATAACGTAATATAACTTAAGCTAACCCAACCTAACATCTCCGCGGTAATATTTGACAACATACCTGGCGAGTTGGCCTCTACGTCTCCGTGGGACCTTTATATACATCAATAACATAATATAAGCTAGCCAAACCCAATCTAACATCTCGGCGATAATATTTGACCACATTCCTGGCGAGTTGGCCTCTACGTCTTCGTGGGACCTTTATATACATCAATAACGTAATATAACTTAAGCTAACCCAACCTATCATCTCGGCGGTAATATTTGACAACATTCCTGGCGAGTTGGACTCTACGTCTTCGTGGTACCTTTATATACATCAATAACGTAATATAACTTAACCTAACCCAACCTGACATATCCGCGGTAAATTTGACAACATACCTGGCGAGTTGGCATCTACGTCTCCGTGGGCCCTTCATATACATCAATAACGAAATATAATCTAACCTAGCCCAACCTATCATCTCGGCGGTAATATTTGACATCATTCCTGGCGAGTTGACCTCTACGTCTCCGTGTAACCGTCGTATACAAAAATAACGTAACATAACGTAACTTAACCCAACCTATCATCTCGGCGGTAATATTTGACAACATTCCTGGCGAGTTGGCCTCTACGTCTTCGTGGGACCTTTATATACATCAATAAGGTAATATAACTTATCCTAACCCAACCTAACATCTCCGCTGTAATATTTGACAACATACCTGGCGAGTTGGCCTCTACGTATCCGTGGGCCCTTCATATATATCAATAACGAAATATAACCTAACCTAACCCTATCTAACATCTCGGCGGTAATATTTGACCACATTCCTGGCTTGTTGGCCTCTACGTCTCCGTCGGACCTTTATATACATCTATAACGTAATATAACCTAACCTAACCCAACCTATCATCTCGGCGGTAATATTTGACAACATTCCTGGCGAGTTGGCCTCTACGTCTCCGTGTAACCCTCGTATACAACAGTAACGTAATATAACGTAACTTAACCCAACCTATCATCTCGGCGGTAATATTTGACAACATTCCTGGCGAGTTGGCCTCTACGTCTTCGTGGGACCTTTATATACATCAATAACGTAATATAACTTAACCTAACCCAACCTAACATCTCCGCGGTAATATGTGACAACATACCTGGCGAGTTGGCCTCTACGTCTTCGTGGGACCTTCATATAGATCTATAACGTAATATAACCTAACCTAACGCAACCCAACATCTCAGCGGTAATATTTGACAACATTCCTGGCTTGTTGGCCTCTACGCCTCCGTCGGACCTTTATATACATCTATAACGTAATATAACCTAACCTAACCAAATCTAACATCTCGACGGTAATATTTGACGACATTCCTGGCTTGTTGGCCTCTACGTCTCCGTTTGACCTTCATATACATCAATAACGTAATATAACCTAACCTAACGCAACCTAACATCTCGGCGGTAATATTTGACATCATTCCTGGCGAGTTGGCCTCTATGTCTCCGTGTAACCCTCGTATACATCACTAGCGTAATATAACGTAACTTAATCCAACCTATCATCTCGGCGGTAATATTTGACAACATTCCTGTCGAGTTGGCCTCTACGTCTTCGTGGGACCTTTATATACATCAATAACGTAATATAACTTAACCTAACCCAACCTAACATCTCCGCGGTAATATTTCACAACATACCTGGCGAGTTGGCCTCTACGTATCCGTGGGCCCTTCATATACATCAATAACGAAATATAACCTAACCTAACCCTATCTAACATCTAGGCGGTAATATTTGACCACATTCCTGGCTTGTTGGCCTCTACGTCTCCGTCGGACCGTTATATACATCTATAACGTAATATAACCTAACCTAACCCAACCTATCATCTCGGCGGTAATATTTGACAACATTCCTGGCGAGTTGGCCTCTACGTCTCCGTGGGACCTTTATATACATCAATAACATAATATAAGCTAGCCTAACCCAATTTAACATCTCGGCGATAATATTTGACCACATTCCTGGCGAGTTGGCCTCTACGTCTTCGTGGGACCTTTATATACATCAATAACGTAATATAACTTAAGCTAACCCAACCTATCATCTCGGCGGTAATATTTGACAACATTCCTGGCGAGTTGGACTCTACGTCTTCGTGGTACCTTTATATACATCAATAACGTAATATAACTTAACCTAACCCAACCTGACATATCCGCGGTAAATTTGATAACATACCTGGCGAGTTGGCATCTACGTCTCCGTGGGCCCTTCATATACATCAATAACGAAATATAATCTAACCTAGCCCAACCTATCATCTCGGCGGTAATATTTGACATCATTCCTGGCGAGTTGACCTCTACGTCTCCGTGTAACCGTCGTATACAAAAATAACGTAACATAACGTAACTTAACCCAACCTATCATCTCGGCGGTAATATTTGACAACATTCCTGGCGAGTTGGCCTCTACGTCTTCGTGGGACCTTTATATACATCAATAAGGTAATATAACTTATCCTAACCCAACCTAACATCTCCGCTGTAATATTTGACAACATACCTGGCGAGTTGGCCTCTACGTATCCGTGGGCCCTTCATATATATCAATAACGAAATATAACCTAACCTAACCCTATCTAACATCTCGGCGGTAATATTTGACCACATTCCTGGCTTGTTGGCCTCTACGTCTCCGTCGGACCTTTATATACATCTATAACGTAATATAACCTAACCTAACCCAACCTATCATCTCGGCGGTAATATTTGACAACATTCCTGGCTTGTTGGCCTCTACGTCTCCGTGAGACCTTTATATACATCTATAACGTAATATAACGTAACTTAACCAAACCTATCATCTCGGCGGTAATATTTGACAACATTCCTGGCGAGTTGGACTCTACGTCTTCGTGGTACCTTTATATACATCAATAACGTAATATAACGTAACTTAACCCAACCTAACGTCTCCGCGGTAATATTTGACAACATACCTGGCGAGTTAGCCTCTACGTCTCCGTGGGACCTTCATATACATGAATAACGAAATATAACCTAACCTAACCCAACCTATCATCTCGCCGGTAATATATGACAAAATTCCTGGCGATTTGGCTTCTCCGTTTCCGTGGGACCTTTATATACATCTATAACGTAATATAACCTAACCTAAACCACCCTAGCATCTCGGCGGTAATATTTGACATCATTCCTGGCGAGTTGGCCTCTACGT
The DNA here is from genome assembly GCA_963969225.1 of Xylocopa violacea. NCBI lineage: Eukaryota > Metazoa > Arthropoda > Insecta > Hymenoptera > Apidae > Xylocopa > Xylocopa violacea. The sequence goes on from CAXAJV010000001.1 coordinate 6,273,867, forward strand.
CTCCGTGGAACCTTTATATACATCAATAACGTAATGTAACCTAACCTAACCCAACCTAACATCTCGGCGGTAATATTTGACCACATTCCTGGCTTGTTGGCCTCTACGTCCCCGTGGGACCTTTATATACATCAATAACGTAATATAACCTTACCTAACCCAACCTAACATCTCGGCGGTAATACTTGACATCATTCCTGGCTAGTTGGCCTCTACGTCTCCGTTTGACCATCATATACATCAATAACGTAATATAACGTAACCTAACCCAACCTATCATCTCGGCGGTAATATTTGACAACATTCCTGGCTTGTTGGCCTCTACGTCTCCGTGAGACCTTCATATACATCAATAACGAAATATAACCTAACCTAACCCTATCTAACATCTAGGCGGTAATATTTGACCACATTCCTGGCTTGTTGGCCTCTACGTTTCCGTCGGACCGTTATATACATCTATAACGTAATATAACCTAACCTAACCCAACCTATCATCTCGGCGGTAATATTTGACAACATTCCTGGCGAGTTGGCCTCTACGTCTCCGTGGGACCTTTATATACATCAATAACATAATATAAGCTAGCCTAACCCAATTTAACATCTCGGCGATAATATTTGACCACATTCCTGGCGAGTTGGCCTCTACGTCTTCGTGGGACCTTTATATACATCAATAACGTAATATAACTTAAGCTAACCCAACCTAACATCTCCGCGGTAATATTTGACAACATACCTGGCGAGTTGGCCTCTACGTCTCCGTGGGACCTTTATATACATCAATAACATAATATAAGCTAGCCAAACCCAATCTAACATCTCGGCGATAATATTTGACCACATTCCTGGCGAGTTGGCCTCTACGTCTTCGTGGGACCTTTATATACATCAATAACGTAATATAACTTAAGCTAACCCAACCTATCATCTCGGCGGTAATATTTGACAACATTCCTGGCGAGTTGGACTCTACGTCTTCGTGGTACCTTTATATACATCAATAACGTAATATAACTTAACCTAACCCAACCTGACATATCCGCGGTAAATTTGACAACATACCTGGCGAGTTGGCATCTACGTCTCCGTGGGCCCTTCATATACATCAATAACGAAATATAATCTAACCTAGCCCAACCTATCATCTCGGCGGTAATATTTGACATCATTCCTGGCGAGTTGACCTCTACGTCTCCGTGTAACCGTCGTATACAAAAATAACGTAACATAACGTAACTTAACCCAACCTATCATCTCGGCGGTAATATTTGACAACATTCCTGGCGAGTTGGCCTCTACGTCTTCGTGGGACCTTTATATACATCAATAAGGTAATATAACTTATCCTAACCCAACCTAACATCTCCGCTGTAATATTTGACAACATACCTGGCGAGTTGGCCTCTACGTATCCGTGGGCCCTTCATATATATCAATAACGAAATATAACCTAACCTAACCCTATCTAACATCTCGGCGGTAATATTTGACCACATTCCTGGCTTGTTGGCCTCTACGTCTCCGTCGGACCTTTATATACATCTATAACGTAATATAACCTAACCTAACCCAACCTATCATCTCGGCGGTAATATTTGACAACATTCCTGGCTTGTTGGCCTCTACGTCTCCGTGAGACCTTTATATACATCTATAACGTAATATAACGTAACTTAACCAAACCTATCATCTCGGCGGTAATATTTGACAACATTCCTGGCGAGTTGGACTCTACGTCTTCGTGGTACCTTTATATACATCAATAACGTAATATAACGTAACTTAACCCAACCTAACGTCTCCGCGGTAATATTTGACAACATACCTGGCGAGTTAGCCTCTACGTCTCCGTGGGACCTTCATATACATGAATAACGAAATATAACCTAACCTAACCCAACCTATCATCTCGCCGGTAATATATGACAAAATTCCTGGCGAGTTGGCTTCTCCGTTTCCGTGGGACCTTTATATACATCTATAACGTAATATAACCTAACCTAAACCACCCTAGCATCTCGGCGGTAATATTTGACATCATTCCTGGCGAGTTGGCCTCTACGTCTCCGTGGAACCTTTATATACATCAATAACGTAATGTAACCTAACCTAACCCAACCTAACATCTCGGCGGTAATATTTGACCACATTCCTGGCTTGTTGGCCTCTACGTCCCCGTGGGACCTTTATATACATCAATAACGTAATATAACCTTACCTAACCCAACCTAACATCTCGGCGGTAATATTTGACATCATTCCTGGCTAGTTGGCCTCTACGTCTCCGTTTGACCATCATATACATCAATAACGTAATATAACGTAACCTAACCCAACCTATCATCTCGGCGGTAATATTTGACAACATTCCTGGCTTGTTGGCCTCTACGTCTCCGTGAGACCTTTATATACATCTATAACGTAATATAACGTAACTTAACCAAACCTATCATCTCGGCGGTAATATTTGACAACATTCCTGGCGAGTTGGACTCTACGTCTTCGTGGTACCTTTATATACATCAATAACGTAATATAACTTAACCTAACCCAACCTGACATATCCGCGGTAAATTTGACAACATACCTGGCGAGTTGGCATCTACGTCTCCGTGGGCCCTTCATATACATCAATAACGAAATATAATCTAACCTAGCCCAACCTATCATCTCGGCGGTAATATTTGACATCATTCCTGGCGAGTTGGCCTCTATGTCTCCGTGTAACCCTCGTATACATCACTAGCGTAATATAACGTAACTTAATCCAACCTATCATCTCGGCGGTAATATTTGACAACATTCCTGTCGAGTTGGCCTCTACGTCTTCGTGGGACCTTTATATACATCAATAACGTAATATAACTTAACCTAACCCAACCTAACATCTCCGCGGTAATATTTCACAACATACCTGGCGAGTTGGCCTCTACGTATCCGTGGGCCCTTCATATACATCAATAACATAATATAAGCTAGCCTAACCCAATCTAACATCTCGGCGATAATATTTGACCACATTCCTGGCGAGTTGGCCTCTACGTCTTCGTGGGACCTTTATATACATCAATAACGTAATATAACTTAAGCTAACCCAACCTATCATCTCGGCGGTAATATTTGACAACATTCCTGGCGAGTTGGACTCTACGTCTTCGTGGTACCTTTATATACATCAATAACGTAATATAACTTAACCTAACCCAACCTGACATATCCGCGGTAAATTTGACAACATACCTTGCGAGTTGGCATCTACGTCTCCGTGGGCCCTTCATATACATCAATAACGAAATATAATCTAACCTAGCCCAACCTATCATCTCGGCGGTAATATTTGACATCATTCCTGGCGAGTTGACCTCTACGTCTCCGTGTAACCGTCGTATACAACAATAACGTAACATAACGTAACTTAACCCAACCTATCATCTCGGCGGTAATATTTGACAACATTCCTGGCGAGTTGGCCTCTACGTCTCCGTGGGACCTTTATATACATCAATAACGTAATATAACCTAACCTAACCCAACCTAACATCTCGGCGGTAATATTTGACAACATTCCTGACGAGTTGGCCTCTAGGTCTCAGTTTGACCTTCATATACTTCAATAACGTAACATAACCTAACCTAACGCAACCTAACATCTCGGCCGTCATATTTGACCACATTCCTGGCTTGTTGGACTCTACGTCTCCGTGGAATATTTATATACATCAATAACATAATATAACATAAGCAAACCCAATATAACATCTCGGCGGTAATATTTGACCATATTCCTGTCTTGTTGGACTCTACGTCTCCGTGGGACCTTTATATACATCAATAACATCATATAAGCTAGCCTAACCCAATCTAACATCTCGGCGGTAATATTTGACCACATTCCTGGCTTGTTGGCCTCTATGTCTCCGTGTAACCCTCGTATACATCAATAACGTAATATAACGTAACTTAATCCAACCTAACGTCTCCGCGGTAATATTTGACAACATACCTGGCGAGTTAGCCTCTACGTCTCCGTGGGACCTTCATATACATGAATAACGAAATATAACCTAACCTAACCCAACCTATCATCTCGCCGGTAATATATGACAAAATTCCTGGCGAGTTGGCTTCTCCGTTTCCGTGGGACCTTTATATACATCTATAACGTAATATAACCTAACCTAAACCACCCTAGCATCTCGGCGGTAATATTTGACATCATTCCTGGCGAGTTGGCCTCTACGTCTCCGTGGAACCTTTATATACATCAATAACGTAATGTAACCTAACCTAACCCAACCTAACATCTCGGCGGTAATATTTGACCACATTCCTGGCTTGTTGGCCTCTACGTCCCCGTCGGACCTTTATATACATCAATAACGTAATATAACCTTACCTAACCCAACCTAACATCTCGGCGGTAATATTTGACATCATTCCTGGCTAGTTGGCCTCTACGTCTCCGTTTGACCATCATATACATCAATAACGTAATATAACGTAACCTAACCCAACCTATCATCTCGGCGGTAATATTTGACAAGATTCCTGGCTTGTTGGCCTCTACGTCTCCGTGAGACCTTTATATACATCTATAACGTAATATAACGTAACTTAACCAAACCTATCATCTCGGCGGTAATATTTGACAACATTCCTGGCGAGTTGGACTCTACGTCTTCGTGGTACCTTTATATACATCAATAACGTAATATAACTTAACCTAACTCAACCTGACATATCCGCCGTAAATTTGACAACATACCTGGCGAGTTGGCATCTACGTCTCCGTGGGCCCTTCATATACATCAATAACGAAATATAATCTAACCTAGCCCAACCTATCATCTCGGCGGTAATATTTGACATCATTCCTGGCGAGTTGACCTCTACGTCTCCGTGTAACCGTCGTATACAACAATAACGTAACATAACGTAACTTAACCCAACCTATCATCTCGGCGGTAATATTTGACAACATTCCTGGCGAGTTGGCCTCTACGTCTTCGTGGGACCTTTATATACATCAATAAGGTAATATAACTTATCCTAACCCAACCTAACATCTCCGCTGTAATATTTGACAACATACCTGGCGAGTTGGCCTCTACGTATCCGTGGGCCCTTCATATACATCAATAACGAAATATAACCTAACCTAACCCTATCTAACATCTCGGCGGTAATATTTGACCACATTCCTGGCTTGTTGGCCTCTACGTCTCCGTCGGACCTTTATATACATCAATAACGTAATATAACCTAACCTAACCCAACCTAACATCTCGGCGGTAATATTTGACAACATTCCTGACGAGTTGGCCTCTAGGTCTCAGTTTGACCTTCATATACTTCAATAACGTAACATAACCTAACCTAACGCAACCTAACATCTCGGCCGTCATATTTGACCACATTCCAGGCTTGTTGGACTCTACGTCTCCGTGGAATATTTATATACATCAATAACATAATATAACATAAGCAAACCCAATATAACATCTCGGCGGTAATATTTGACCATATTCCTGTCTTGTTGGACTCTACGTCTCCGTGGGACCTTTATATACATCAATAACATCATATAAGCTAGCCTAACCCAATCTAACATCTCGGCGGTAATATTTGACCACATTCCTGGCTTGTTGGCCTCTATGTCTCCGTGTAACCCTCGTATACATCAATAACGTAATATAACGTAACTTAACCCAACCTAACGTCTCCGCGGTAATATTTGACAACATACCTGGCGAGTTAGCCTCTACGTCTCCGTGGGACCTTCATATACATGAATAACGAAATATAACCTAACCTAACCCAACCTATCATCTCGCCGGTAATATATGACAAAATTCCTGGCGAGTTGGCTTCTCCGTTTCCGTGGGACCTTTATATACATCTATAACGTAATATAACCTAACCTAAACCACCCTAGCATCTCGGCGGTAATATTTGACATCATTCCTGGCTTGTTGGCCTCTACGTCTCCGTGAGACCTTTATATACATCTATAACGTAATATAACGTAACTTAACCAAACCTATCATCTCGGCGGTAATATTTGACAACATTCCTGGCGAGTTGGACTCTACGTCTTCGTGGTACCTTTATATACATCAATAACGTAATATAACTTAACCTAACTCAACCTGACATATCCGCCGTAAATTTGACAACATACCTGGCGAGTTGGCATCTACGTCTCCGTGGGCCCTTCATATACATCAATAACGAAATATAATCTAACCTAGCCCAACCTATCATCTCGGCGGTAATGTTTGACATCATTCCTGGCGAGTTGACCTCTACGTCTCCGTGTAACCGTCGTATACAACAATAACGTAACATAACGTAACTTAACCCAACCTATCATCTCGGCGGTAATATCTGACAACATTCCTGGCGAGTTGGCCTCTACGTCTTCGTGGGACGTTTATATACATCAATAAGGTAATATAACTTATCCTAACCCAACCTAACATCTCCGCTGTAATATTTGACAACATACCTGGCGAGTTGGCCTCTACGTATCCGTGGGCCCTTCATATACATCAATAACAAAATATAACCTAACCTAACCCTATCTAACATCTCGGCGGTAATATTTGACCACATTCCTGGCTTGTTGGCCTCTACGTCTCCGTCGGACCTTTATATAAATCTATAACGTAATATAACCTAACCTAACCCAACCTATCATCTCGGCGGTAATATTTGACAACATTCCTGGCGAGTTGGCCTCTACGTCTCCGTGGGACCTTTATATACATCAATAACGTAATATAACCTAACCTAACCCAACCTAACATCTCGGCGGTAATATTTGACAACATTCCTGACGAGTTGGCCTCTAGGTCTCAGTTTGACCTTAATATACTTCAATAACGTAACATAACCTAACCTAACGCAACCTAACAGCTCGGTCGTCATATTTGACCACATTCCTGGCTTGTTGGACTCTACGTCTCCGTGGAATATTTATATACATCAATAACATAATATAACATAAGCAAACCCAATATAACGTCTCGGCGGTAATATTTGACCATATTCCTGTCTTGTTGGACTCTACGTCTCCGTGGGACCTTTATATACATCAATAACATCATATAAGCTAGCCTAACCCAATCTAACATCTCGGCGGTAATATTTGACCACATTCCTGGCTTGTTGGCCTCTATGTCTCCGTGTAACCCTCGTATACATCAATAACGTAATATAACGTAACTTAACCCAACCTAACATCTCCGCGGTAATATTTGACAACATATCTGGCGAGTTAGCCTCTACGTCTCCGTGGGACCTTCATATACATGAATAACGAAATATAACCTAACCTAACCCAACCTATCATCTCGCCGGTAATATATGACAAAATTCCTGGCGAGTTGGCTTCTCCGTTTCCGTGGGACCTTTATATACATCTATAACGTAATATAACCTAACCTAAACCACCCTAGCATCTCGGCGGTAATATTTGACATCATTCCTGGCGAGTTGGCCTCCACGTCTCCGTGTAACCCTCGTATACAACAATAACGTAATTTAACCTAACCTAACCCAACCTAACTTCTCGGCGGTAATATTTGAAGACATACCTGGCGAGGTGGACTCTATGTCTCCGTGGAATATTTATATACATCAATAACATAATATCACATAAGCTAACCCAATATAACATCTCGGCGGTAATATTTGACCATATTCCTGGCTTGTTGGACTCTACGTCTCCGTGGGACCTTTATATACATAAATAACGTCATATAAGCTAGCCTAACCCAATCTAACATCTCGGCGGTAATATTTGACCACATTCCTGGCTTGTTGTCGTCTACATCTCCGTGGGACCTTTATGTACCTCAATAACGTAATATAACCTAACCTAACCCAATCTAACATCTCGGCGATAATATTTGACCACATTCCTGGCTTGTTGGCCACTACGTCCCCGTGGGACCATTATACACATCAATAACGTAATATAACCTAACCTAACACAACCTAACATCTCGTCGGTAATATTTGACATCATTCCTGGCGAGTTGGCCTCTACGTCTCCGTGGAACCTTTATATACATCAATAACGTAATATAACCTAACCAAACCCAACCTGACATCTCGGCGGTAATATTTGACCACATTCCTGGCTTGTTGGCCTCTACGTCCCCGTGGGACCTTTATATACATCAATAACGTAATATAACATAACCTAACCCACCCTAGCATCTCGGCGGTAATATTTGACATCATTCCTGGCGAGTTGGCCTCTACGTCTCCATGTAACCCTCGTATACAACAGTAACGTAATATAACGTAACTTAACCCAACCTATCATCTCGGCGGTAATATTTGACAACACTCCTGGCGAGTTGGCCTCTACGTCTTCGTGGGCCCTTCATATACATCAATAACGAAATATAACCTAACCTAACCCTATCTAACATCTCGGCGGTAATATTTGACATCATTCCTGGCGAGTTGGCCTCTACGTCTCCGTGGAACCTTTATATACATCAATAACGTAATATAACCTAACCAAACCCAACCTGACATCTCGGCGGTAATATTTGACCACATTCCTGGCTTGTTGGCCTCTACGTCCCCGTGGGACCTTTATATACATCAATAACGTAATATAACTTAACCTAACCCAACCTATCATCTCGGCGGTAATATTTGACAACATTCCTGTCGAGTTGGCCTCTACGTCTTCGTGGGACCTTTATATACATCAATAACGTAATATAACTTAACCTAACCCAACCTAACATCTCCGCGGTAATATTTGACAACATACCTGGCGAGTTGGCCTCTACGTATCCGTGGGCCCTTCATATACATCAATAACGAAATATAACCTAACCTAACCCTATCTAACATCTCGGCGGTAATATTTGACCACATTCCTGGCTTGTTGGCCTCTACGTCTCCGTCGGACCGTTATATACATCAATAACGTAATATAACCTAACCTAACGCAACCTAACATCTCGGCGGTAATATTTGACATCATTCCTGGCGAGTTGGCCTCTATGTCTCCGTGTAACCCTCGTATACATCACTAACGTAATATAACGTAACTTAATCCAAGCTATCATCTCGGCGGTAATATTTGACAACATTCCTGGCGAGTTGGCCTCTACGTGTTCGTGGGACCTTTATATACATCAATAACGTAATATAATTTAACCTAACCCAACCAAACATCTCCGCGGTAATATTTGACAACATACCTGGTGAGTTGGCCTCTACGTCTCCGTGGGCCCTTCATATACATCAATAACGAAAACTAACCTAACCTAACCCAACCTATCATCTCGGAGGTAATATTTGGCAACATTCCTGGCGAGTTGGCCTCTACGTCTCCGTGGGACCTTTATATACATCAATAACGTAATATAACCTAACCTAACCCAACCTAACATCTCGGCGGTAATATTTGACAACATTCCTGACGAGTTGGCCTCTAGGTCTCAGTTTGACCTTCATATACTTCAATAACGTAACATAACCTAACCTAACGCAACCTAACAGCTCGGTCGTCATATTTGACCACATTCCTGGCTTGTTGGACTCTACGTCTCCGTGGAATATTTATATACATCAATAACATAATATAACATAAGCAAACCCAATATAACGTCTCGGCGGTAATATTTGACCATATTCCTGTCTTGTTGGACTCTACGTCACCGTGGGACCTTTATATACATCAATAACATCATATAAGCTAGCCTAACCCATTCTAACATTTCGGCGGTAATATTTGACCACATTCCTGGCTTGTTGGCCTCTATGTCTCCGTGTAACCCTCGTATACATCAATAACGTAATATAACGTAACTTAACCCAACCTAACATCTCCGCGGTAATATTTGACAACATATCTGGCGAGTTAGCCTCTACGTCTCCGTGGGACCTTCATATACATGAATAACGAAATATAACCTAACCTAACCCAACCTATCATCTCGGAGGTAATATTTGGCAACATTCCTGGCGAGTTGGCCTCTACGTCTTCGTGGGACCTTTATATACATCAATAACGTAATATAACTTAACCTAGCCCAACCTAACATCTCCGCGGTAATATTTGACAACATACCTGGCGAGTTGGCCTCTACGTCTCCGTGGGCCCTTCATATACATCAATAACGAAATATAACCTAACCTAACCCTATCTAACATCTCGGCAGTAATATTTGACCACATTCCTGGCTTGTTGGCCTCTACGTCTCCGTCGGACCTTTATATACATCTATAACGTAATATAACCTAACCTAACCCAACCTATCATCTCGGCGGTAATATTTGACAACATTCCTGGCGAGTTGGCCTCTACGTCTCCGTGGGACCTTTATATACATCAATAACATTATATAAGCTAGCCTAACCCAATCTAACATCTCGGCGATAATATTTGACCACATTCCTTGCGAGTTGGCCTCCACGTCTTCGTGGGACCTTTATATACATCAATAACGTAATATAACCTAACCTAACGCAACCTAACATCTCGGCGGTAATATTTGACATCATTCCTGGCGAGTTGGCCTCTATGTCTCCGTGTAACCCTCGTATACATCACTAACGTAATATAACGTAACTTAATCCAACCTATCATCTCGGCGGTAATATTTGACAACATTCCTGGCGAGTTGGCCTCTACGTGTTCGTGGGACCTTTATATACATCAATAACGTAATATAATTTAACCTAACCCAACCAAACATCTCCGCGGTAATATTTGACAACATACCTGGCGAGTTGGCCTCTACGTCTCCGTGGGCCCTTCATATACATCAATAACGAAAATTAACCTAACCTAACCCAACCTATCATCTCGGAGGTAATATTTGGCAACATTCCTGGCGAGTTGGCCTCTACGTCTCCGTGGGAACTTTATATACATCAATAACGTAATATAACCTAACCTAACCCAACCTATCATCTCGGCGGTAATATTTGACATCATTCCTGGCGAGTTGGCCTCTACGGCTCCGTGTAACCCTCGTATACAACAGTAACGTAATATAACGTAACTTAACCCAACCTATCATCTCGGCGATAATATTTGACAACACTCCTGGCGAGTTGGCCTCTACGTCTTCGTGGGCCCTTCATATACATCAATAACGAAATATAACCTAACCTAACCCTATCTAACATCTCGGCGGTAATATTTGACATCATTCCTGGCGAGTTGGCCTCTACGTCTTCGTGGTACCTTTATATACATCAATAACGTAATATAACTTAACCTAACCCAACCTGACATATCCGCGGTAAATTTGACAACATACCTGGCGAGTTGGCCTCTACGTCTCCGTGGGCCCTTCATATACATCAATAACGAAATATAATCTAACCTAGCCCAACCTATCATCTCGGCGGTAATATTTGACATCATTCCTGGCGAGTTGACCTCTACGTCTCCGTGTAACAGTCCTATACAACAATAACGTAACATAACGTAACTTAACCCAACCTATCATCTCGGCGGTAATATTTGACAACATTCCTGGCGAGTTGGCATCTACGTCTCCGTGGGACCTGCATATAGATCAATAACGTAATGTAACCTAACCTAACCCAACATAACATCTCGGTGGTAATATTTGACCACATTCCTGGCTTGTTGGACTCTACGTCTCCGAGGGACCTTTATATACATCACTAACGTAATATAACCTAACCAAACCCAACCTAACATCCCGGCGGTAATATTTGACCACATTCCTGGCTTGTTGTCCTCTACATCCCCGTGGGACTTTTATATACATCAATAACGTAATATAACCTAACCTATCGCAACCTAACATCTCGGCGGTAATATTTGACATCATTCCTGGCGAATTGGCCTTTACGTCTCCGTGTAACCCTCGTATACATCAATAACGTAATATAACTTAACTTAACCCAACCTATCATCTCGGCGGTAATATTTGACAACATTACTGTCGAGTTGGCCTCTACGTCTTCGTGGCACCTTTATATACATCAATAACGTAATATAACTTAACCTAATCCAACCTGACATCTCCGCGGTAAATTTGACAACATACCTGGCGAGTTGGCTTCTACGTCTCCGTGGGCCCTTCATATACATCAATAACGAAATATAATCTAACCTAGCCCAACCTATCATCTCGGCGGTAATATTTGACAAAATTCCTGGCGAGTTGGCTTCTCCGTCTCCGTCGGACCTTTATATACCTCAATAACGTAATATAATCTAACCTAACCCAATCTAACATCTCGGTGGTAATATTTGACCACATTACTGGCTTGTTGGCCACTACGTCCCCGTGGGACATTTATATACATCAATAACGTAATATAACCTAACCTAACCCAACCTAACATCTCGGCGGTAATATTTGACCACATTCCTGGCTTGTTGGCCTCTACGTCTCCGAGGGACCTTTATATACATCACTAACGTAATATAACCTAACCAAATCCAACCTAACATCCCGGCGGTAATATTTGACCACATTCCTGGCTTGTTGTCCTCTACGTCTCCGTGGGACCTTTATATACACCAATAACGTAATATAACCTAACCTAACCCAACCTAATATCTCGGCGGTAATATTTGACATCATTCCTGGCGAGTTGGCCTCTACGTCTCCGTTTGACCATCATATACATCAATAACGTAATATAACGTAACCTAACCCAACCTATCATCTCGGCGGGAATATTTGACAACATTCCTGGCTTGTTGGCCTCTACGTCTTCGTGGGACCTTTATATACATCAATAACGTAATATAACTTAACCTAACCCAACCTAACATCTCCGCGGTAATATTTGACAACATACCTGGCGAGTTGGCCTCTACGTCTCCGTGGGCCCTTCATATACATCAATAACGAAATATAACATAACCTAACCCAACCTATTATCTCGGAGGTAATATTTGACAAAATTCCTGGCGAGTTGGCTTCTCCGCTTCCGTGGGACCTTTATATACATCAATAACGTAATATAACCTAACCTAACCCAACCTAACATCTCCGTGGTAATATTTGACCACGTTCCTGGCTTGTTGCACTCTACGTCTCCGTGGGAGCTTCATATAGATCTATAACGTAATATAACCTAACCTAACCCAACCTAACATCTCGGCGGCAATATTTGACAACATTCCTGGCGAGTTGGCTTCTCCGTCCCCGTGGGACCTTTATATACATCAATAACGTAATATAATCTAACCTAACCCAACCTATCATCTCGGCGGTAATATTTGAAAACATTCCTGGCGAGTTGGCATCTACGTCTGCGTAGGACCTTTATATACATCAATAACGTAATATAACCTAACCTAACCCACCCTAGCAACTCGGCGGTAATATTTGACATCATTCCTGGCGAGTTGGCCTCTACGTCTCCGTGTAACCCTCGTATACAACAGTAACGTAATATAACGTAACTTAACCCAACCTATCATCTCGGCGATAATATTTGACAACATTCCTGGCGAGTTGGCCTCTACGTCTTCGTGGGCCCTTCATATACATCAATAACGAAATATAACCTAACCTAACCCTATCTAACATCTCGGCGGTAATATTTGACCACATTCCTGGCTTGTTGGCCTCTACGTCTCCGTCGGACCTTTATATACATCAATAACGTAATATAACCTAACCTAACCCAACCTAACATCTCGGCTGTAATATTTGACAGCTTTCCTGGCGAGTTGGCCTCTACGTCTCCGTGGGACCTTTATATACATCAATAACATAATATAAGCTAGCCTAACCCAATCTAACATCTCGGCGATAATATTTGACCACATTCCTGGCGAGTTGGCCTCTACGTCTTCGTGGGACCTTTATATACATCAATAACGTAATATAACTTAACCTAGCCCAACCTAACATCTCCGCGGTAATATTTGACAACATACCTGACGAGTTGGCCTCTACGTCTCCGTGGGCCCTTCATATACATCAATAACGAAATATAACCTAACCTAACCCTATCTAACATCTCGGCAGTAATATTTGACCACATTCCTGGCTTGTTGGCCTCTACGTCTCCGTCGGACCTTTATATACATCTATAACGTAATATAACCTAACCTAACCCAACCTATCATCTCGGCGGTAATATTTGACAACATTCCTGGCGAGTTGGCCTCTACGTCTCCGTGGGACCTTTATATACATCAATAACATTATATAAGCTAGCCTAACCCAATCTAACATCTCGGCGATAATATTTGACCACATTCCTTGCGAGTTGGCCTCCACGTCTTCGTTGGACCTTTATATACATCAATAACGTAATATAACCTAACCTAACGCAACCTAACATCTCGGCGGTAATATTTGACATCATTCCTGGCGAGTTGGCCTCTATGTCTCCGTGTAACCCTCGTATACATCACTAACGTAATATAACGTAACTTAATCCAACCTATCATCTCGGCGGTAATATTTGACAACATTCCTGGCGAGTTGGCCTCTACGTGTTCGTGGGACCTTTATATACATCAATAACGTAATATAATTTAACCTAACCCAACCAAACATCTCCGCGGTAATATTTGACAACATACCTGGCGAGTTGGCCTCTACGTCTCCGTGGGCCCTTCATATACATCAATAACGAAATATAACGTAACCTAACCCAACCTATTATCTCGGAGGTAATATTTGACAAAATTCCTGGCGAGTTGGCTTCTCCGCTTCCGTGGGACCTTTATATACATCAATAACGTAATATAACCTAACCTAACCCAACCTAACATCTCCGCGGTAATATTTGACCACGTTCCTGGCTTGTTGCACTCTACGTCTCCGTGGGACCTTCATATAGATCTATAACGTAATATAACCTAACCTAACCCAACCTAACATCTCGGCGGCAATATTTGACAACATTCCTGGCGAGTTGGCTTCTCCGTCCCCGTGGGACCTTTATATACATCAATAACGTAATATAATCTAACCTAACCCAACCTATCATCTCGGCGGTAATATTTGAAAACATTCCTGGCGAGTTGGCATCTACGTCTGCGTAGGACCTTTATATACATCAATAACGTAATATAACCTAACCTAACCCACCCTAGCAACTCGGCGGTAATATTTGACATCATTCCTGGCGAGTTGGCCTCTACGTCTCCGTGTAACCCTCGTATACAACAGTAACGTAATATAACGTAACTTAACCCAACCTATCATCTCGGCGATAATATTTGACAACATTCCTGGCGAGTTGGCCTCTACGTCTTCGTGGGCCCTTCATATACATCAATAACGAAATATAACCTAACCTAACCCTATCTAACTTCTCGGCGGTAATATTTGACCACATTCCTGGCTTGTTGGCCTCTACGTCTCCGTGGAACCTTTATATACATCAATAACGTAATATAACCTAACCTAACCCAACCTAACATCTCGGCTGTAATATTTGACAGCTTTCCTGGCGAGTTGGCCTCTACGTCTCCGTGGGACCTTTATATACATCAATAACATAATATAAGCTAGCCTAACCCAATCTAACATCTCGGCGATAATATTTGACCACATTCCTGGCGAGTTGGCCTCTACGTCTTCGTGGGACCTTTATATACATCAATAACGTAATATAACTTAACCTAGCCCAACCTAACATCTCCGCGGTAATATTTGACAACATACCTGACGAGTTGGCCTCTACGTCTCCGTGGGCCCTTCATATACATCAATAACGAAATATAACCTAACCTAACCCTATCTAACATCTCGGCAGTAATATTTGACCACATTCCTGGCTTGTTGGCCTCTACGTCTCCGTCGGACCTTTATATACATCTATAACGTAATATAACCTAACCTAACCCAACCTATCATCTCGGCGGTAATATTTGACAACATTCCTGGCGAGTTGGCCTCTACGTCTCCGTGGGACCTTTATATACATCAATAACATTATATAAGCTAGCCTACCCCAATCTAACATCTCGGCGATAATATTTGACCACATTCCTTGCGAGTTGGCCTCCACGTCTTCGTGGGACCTTTATATACATCAATAACGTAATATAACCTAACCTAACGCAACCTAACATCTCGGCGGTAATATTTGACATCATTCCTGGCGAGTTGGCCTCTATGTCTCCGTGTAACCCTCGTATACATCACTAACGTAATATAACGTAACTTAATCCAACCTATCATCTCGGCGGTAATATTTGACAACATTCCTGGCGAGTTGGCCTCTACGTGTTCGTGGGACCTTTATATACATCAATAACGTAATATAATTTAACCTAACCCAACCAAACATCTCCGCGGTAATATTTGACAACATACCTGGCGAGTTGGCCTCTACGTCTCCGTGGGCCCTTCATATACATCAATAACGAAAATTAGCCTAACCTAACCCAACCTATCATCTCGGAGGTAATATTTGGCAACATTCCTGGCGAGTTGGCCTCTACGTCTCCGTGGGACCTTTATATACATCAATAACATAATATAAGCTAGCCTAACCCAATCTAACATCTCGGCGATAATATTTGACCACATTCCTGGCGAGTTGGCCTCTACGTCTTCGTGGGACCTTTATATACATCAATAACGTAATATAACTTAACCTAGCCCAACCTAACATCTCCGCGGTAATATTTGACAACATACCTGACGAGTTGGCCTCTACGTCTCCGTGGGCCCTTCATATACATCAATAACGAAATATAACCTAACCTAACCCTATCTAACATCTCGGCAGTAATATTTGACCACATTCCTGGCTTGTTGGCCTCTACGTCTCCGTCGGACCTTTATATACATCTATAACGTAATATAACCTAACCTAACCCAACCTATCATCTCGGCGGTAATATTTGACAACATTCCTGGCGAGTTGGCCTCTACGTCTCCGTGGGACCTTTATATACATCAATAACATTATATAAGCTAGCCTAACCCAATCTAACATCTCGGCGATAATATTTGACCACATTCCTTGCGAGTTGGCCTCCACGTCTTCGTGGGACCTTTATATACATCAATAACGTAATATAACCTAACCTAACGCAACCTAACATCTCGGCGGTAATATTTGACATCATTCCTGGCGAGTTGGCCTCTATGTCTCCGTGTAACCCTCGTATACATCACTAACGTAATATAACGTAACTTAATCCAACCTATCATCTCGGCGGTAATATTTGACAACATTCCTGGCGAGTTGGCCTCTACGTGTTCGTGGGACCTTTATATACATCAATAACGTAATATAATTTAACCTAACCCAACCAAACATCTCCGCGGTAATATTTGACAACATACCTGGCGAGTTGGCCTCTACGTCTCCGTGGGCCCTTCATATACATCAATAACGAAATATAACGTAACCTAACCCAACCTATTATCTCGGAGGTAATATTTGACAAAATTCCTGGCGAGTTGGCTTCTCCGCTTCCGTGGGACCTTTATATACATCAATAACGTAATATAACCTAACCTAACCCAACCTAACATCTCCGCGGTAATATTTGACCACGTTCCTGGCTTGTTGCACTCTACGTCTCCGTGGGACCTTCATATAGATCTATAACGTAATATAACCTAACCTAACCCAACCTAACATCTCGGCGGCAATATTTGACAACATTCCTGGCGAGTTGGCTTCTCCGTCCCCGTGGGACCTTTATATACATCAATAACGTAATATAATCTAACCTAACCCAACCTATCATCTCGGCGGTAATATTTGAAAACATTCCTGGCGAGTTGGCATCTACGTCTGCGTAGGACCTTTATATACATCAATAACGTAATATAACCTAACCTAACCCACCCTAGCAACTCGGCGGTAATATTTGACATCATTCCTGGCGAGTTGGCCTCTACGTCTCCGTGTAACCCTCGTATACAACAGTAACGTAATATAACGTAACTTAACCCAACCTATCATCTCGGCGATAATATTTGACAACATTCCTGGCGAGTTGGCCTCTACGTCTTCGTGGGCCCTTCATATACATCAATAACGAAATATAACCTAACCTAACCCTATCTAACTTCTCGGCGGTAATATTTGACCACATTCCTGGCTTGTTGGCCTCTACGTCTCCGTGGAACCTTTATATACATCAATAACGTAATATAACCTAACCTAACCCAACCTAACATCTCGGCTGTAATATTTGACAGCTTTCCTGGCGAGTTGGCCTCTACGTCTCCGTGGGACCTTTATATACATCAATAACATAATATAAGCTAGCCTAACCCAATCTAACATCTCGGCGATAATATTTGACCACATTCCTGGCGAGTTGGCCTCTACGTCTTCGTGGGACCTTTATATACATCAATAACGTAATATAACTTAACCTAGCCCAACCTAACATCTCCGCGGTAATATTTGACAACATACCTGACGAGTTGGCCTCTACGTCTCCGTGGGCCCTTCATATACATCAATAACGAAATATAACCTAACCTAACCCTATCTAACATCTCGGCAGTAATATTTGACCACATTCCTGGCTTGTTGGCCTCTACGTCTCCGTCGGACCTTTATATACATCTATAACGTAATATAACCTAACCTAACCCAACCTATCATCTCGGCGGTAATATTTGACAACATTCCTGGCGAGTTGGCCTCTACGTCTCCGTGGGACCTTTATATACATCAATAACATTATATAAGCTAGCCTACCCCAATCTAACATCTCGGCGATAATATTTGACCACATTCCTTGCGAGTTGGCCTCCACGTCTTCGTGGGACCTTTATATACATCAATAACGTAATATAACCTAACCTAACGCAACCTAACATCTCGGCGGTAATATTTGACATCATTCCTGGCGAGTTGGCCTCTATGTCTCCGTGTAACCCTCGTATACATCACTAACGTAATATAACGTAACTTAATCCAACCTATCATCTCGGCGGTAATATTTGACAACATTCCTGGCGAGTTGGCCTCTACGTGTTCGTGGGACCTTTATATACATCAATAACGTAATATAATTTAACCTAACCCAACCAAACATCTCCGCGGTAATATTTGACAACATACCTGGCGAGTTGGCCTCTACGTCTCCGTGGGCCCTTCATATACATCAATAACGAAATATAACGTAACCTAACCCAACCTATTATCTCGGAGGTAATATTTGACAAAATTCCTGGCGAGTTGGCTTCTCCGCTTCCGTGGGACCTTTATATACATCAATAACGTAATATAACCTAACCTAACCCAACCTAACATCTCCGCGGTAATATTTGACCACGTTCCTGGCTTGTTGCACTCTACGTCTCCGTGGGACCTTCATATAGATCTATAACGTAATATAACCTAACCTAACCCAACCTAACATCTCGGCGGCAATATTTGACAACATTCCTGGCGAGTTGGCTTCTCCGTTCCCGTGGGACCTTTATATACATCAATAACGTAATATAATCTAACCTAACCCAACCTATCATCTCGGCGGTAATATTTGAAAACATTCCTGGCGAGTTGGCATCTACGTCTGCGTAGGACCTTTATATACATCAATAACGTAATATAACCTAACCTAACCCACCCTAGCAACTCGGCGGTAATATTTGACATCATTCCTGGCGAGTTGGCCTCTACGTCTCCGTGTAACCCTCGTATACAACAGTAACGTAATATAACGTAACTTAACCCAACCTATCATCTCGGCGATAATATTTGACAACATTCCTGGCGAGTTGGCCTCTACGTCTTCGTGGGCCCTTCATATACATCAATAACGAAATATAACCTAACCTAACCCTATCTAACTTCTCGGCGGTAATATTTGACCACATTCCTGGCTTGTTGGCCTCTACGTCTCCGTGGAACCTTTATATACATCAATAACGTAATATAACCTAACCTAACCCAACCTAACATCTCGGCTGTAATATTTGACAGCTTTCCTGGCGAGTTGGCCTCTACGTCTCCGTGGGACCTTTATATACATCAATAACATAATATAAGCTAGCCTAACCCAATCTAACATCTCGGCGATAATATTTGACCACATTCCTGGCGAGTTGGCCTCTACGTCTTCGTGGGACCTTTATATACATCAATAACGTAATATAACTTAACCTAGCCCAACCTAACATCTCTGCGGTAATATTTGACAACATACCTGACGAGTTGGCCTCTACGTCTCCGTGGGCCCTTCATATACATCAATAACGAAATATAACCTAACCTAACCCTATCTAACATCTCGGCAGTAATATTTGACCACATTCCTGGCTTGTTGGCCTCTACGTCTCCGTCGGACCTTTATATACATCTATAACGTAATATAACCTAACCTAACCCAACCTATCATCTCGGCGGTAATATTTGACAACATTCCTGGCGAGTTGGCCTCTACGTCTCCGTGGGACCTTTATATACATCAATAACATTATATAAGCTAGCCTACCCCAATCTAACATCTCGGCGATAATATTTGACCACATTCCTTGCGAGTTGGCCTCCACGTCTTCGTGGGACCTTTATATACATCAATAACGTAATATAACCTAACCTAACGCAACCTAACATCTCGGCGGTAATATTTGACATCATTCCTGGCGAGTTGGCCTCTATGTCTCCGTGTAACCCTCGTATACATCACTAACGTAATATAACGTAACTTAATCCAACCTATCATCTCGGCGGTAATATTTGACAACATTCCTGGCGAGTTGGCCTCTACGTGTTCGTGGGACCTTTATATACATCAATAACGTAATATAATTTAACCTAACCCAACCAAACATCTCCGCGGTAATATTTGACAACATACCTGGCGAGTTGGCCTCTACGTCTCCGTGGGCCCTTCATATACATCAATAACGAAAATTAGCCTAACCTAACCCAACCTATCATCTCGGAGGTAATATTTGGCAACATTCCTGGCGAGTTGGCCTCTACGTCTCCGTGGGAACTTTATATACATCAATAACGTAATATAACCTAACCTAACCCAACCTATCATCTCGGCGGTAATATTTGACCACATTCCTGGCTTGTTGGCGTCTACGTCTCCGTGGGACCTTTATGTACCTCAATAACGTAATATAACCTAACCTAACCCAACCTAATATCTCGGCGGTAATATTTGACATCATTCCTGGCGAGTTGGCCTCTACGTCTCCGTTTGACCATCATATACATCAATAACGTAATATAACGTAACCTAACCCAACCTATCATCTCGGCGGGAATATTTGACAACATTCCTGGCTTGTTGGCCTCTACGTCTTCGTGGGACCTTTATATACATCAATAACGTAATATAACTTAACCTAACCCAACCTAACATCTCCGCGGTAATATTTGACAACATACCTGGCGAGTTGGCCTCTACGTCTCCGTGGGCCCTTCATATACATCAATAACGAAATATAACATAACCTAACCCAACCTATTATCTCGGAGGTAATATTTGACAAAATTCCTGGCGAGTTGGCTTCTCCGCTTCCGTGGGACCTTTATATACATCAATAACGTAATATAACCTAACCTAACCCAACCTAACATCTCCGCGGTAATATTTGACCACTTTCCTGGCTTGTTGCACTCTACGTCTCCGTGGGACCTTCATATAGATCTATAACGTAATATAACGTAACCTAACCCAACCTAACATCTCGGCGGCAATATTTGACAACATTCCTGGCGAGTTGGCTTCTCCGTCCCCGTGGGACCTTTATATACATCAATAACGTAATATAATCTAACCTAACCCAACCTATCATCTCGGCGGTAATATTTGAAAACATTCCTGGCGAGTTGGCACCTACGTCTGCTTAGGACCTTTATATACATCAATAACGTAATATAACCTAACCTAACCCACCCTAGCAACTCGGCGGTAATATTTGACATCATTCCTGGCGAGTTGGCCTCTACGTCTCCGTGTAACCCTCGTATACAACAGTAACGTAATATAACGTAACTTAACCCAACCTATCATCTCGGCGATAATATTTGACAACATTCCTGGCGAGTTGGCCTCTACGTCTTCGTGGGCCCTTCATATACATCAATAACGAAATATAACCTAACCTAACCCTATCTAACATCTCGGCGGTAATATTTGACCACATTCCTGGCTTGTTGGCCTCTACGTCTCCGTGGAACCTTTATATACATCAATAACGTAATATAACCTAACCTAACCCAACCTAACATCTCGGCTGTAATATTTGACAGCTTTCCTAGCGAGTTGGCCTCTACGGCTCCGTGGGACCTTTATATACATCAATAACATAATATAAGCTAGCCTAACCCAATCTAACATCTCGGCGATAATATTTGACCACATTCCTGGCGAGTTGGCCTCTACGTCTTCGTGGGACCTTTATATACATCAATAACGTAATATAACTTAACCTAGCCCAACCTAACATCTCCGCGGTAATATTTGACAACATACCTGACGAGTTGGCCTCTACGTCTCCGTGGGCCCTTCATATACATCAATAACGAAATATAACCTAACCTAACCCTATCTAACATCTCGGCAGTAATATTTGACCACATTCCTGGCTTGTTGGCCTCTACGTCTCCGTCGGACCTTTATATACATCTATAACGTAATATAACCTAACCTAACCCAACCTATCATCTCGGCGGTAATATTTGACAACATTCCTGGCGAGTTGGCCTCTACGTCTCCGTGGGACCTTTATATACACCAATAACATTATATAAGCTAGCCTAACCCAATCTAACATCTCGGCAATAATATTTGACCACATT
The DNA here is from genome assembly GCA_963969225.1 of Xylocopa violacea. Lineage (NCBI taxonomy): Eukaryota > Metazoa > Arthropoda > Insecta > Hymenoptera > Apidae > Xylocopa > Xylocopa violacea. The sequence goes on from CAXAJV010000001.1 coordinate 6,296,619, forward strand.
CCTTGCGAGTTGGCCTCCACGTCTTCGTGGGACCTTTATATACATCAATAACGTAATATAACCTAACCTAACGCAACCTAACATCTCGGCGGTAATATTTGACATCATTCCTGGCGAGTTGGCCTCTATGTCTCCGTGTAACCCTCGTATACATCACTAACGTAATATAACGTAACTTAATCCAACCTATCATCTCGGCGGTAATATTTGACAACATTCCTGGCGAGTTGGCCTCTATGTCTCCGTGTAACCCTCGTATACATCACTAACGTAATATAACGTAACTTAATCCAACCTATCATCTCGGCGGTAATATTTGACAACATTCCTGGCGAGTTGGCCTCTACGTGTTCGTGGGACCTTTATATACATCAATAACGTAATATAATTTAACCTAACCCAACCAAACATCTCCGCGGTAATATTTGACAACATACCTGGCGAGTTGGCCTCTACGTCTCCGTGGGCCCTTCATATACATCAATAACGAAATATAACGTAACCTAACCCAACCTATTATCTCGGAGGTAATATTTGACAAAATTCCTGGCGAGTTGGCTTCTCCGCTTCCGTGGGACCTTTATATACATCAATAACGTAATATAACCTAACCTAACCCAACCTAACATCTCCGCGGTAATATTTGACCACGTTCCTGGCTTGTTGCACTCTACGTCTCCGTGGGACCTTCATATAGATCTATAACGTAATATAACCTAACCTAACCCAACCTAACATCTCGGCGGCAATATTTGACAACATTCCTGGCGAGTTGGCTTCTCCGTCCCCGTGGGACCTTTATATACATCAATAACGTAATATAATCTAACCTAACCCAACCTATCATCTCGGCGGTAATATTTGAAAACATTCCTGGCGAGTTGGCATCTACGTCTGCGTAGGACCTTTATATACATCAATAACGTAATATAACCTAACCTAACCCACCCTAGCAACTCGGCGGTAATATTTGACATCATTCCTGGCGAGTTGGCCTCTACGTCTCCGTGTAACCCTCGTATACAACAGTAACGTAATATAACGTAACTTAACCCAACCTATCATCTCGGCGATAATATTTGACAACATTCCTGGCGAGTTGGCCTCTACGTCTTCGTGGGCCCTTCATATACATCAATAACGAAATATAACCTAACCTAACCCTATCTAACTTCTCGGCGGTAATATTTGACCACATTCCTGGCTTGTTGGCCTCTACGTCTCCGTGGAACCTTTATATACATCAATAACGTAATATAACCTAACCTAACCCAACCTAACATCTCGGCTGTAATATTTGACAGCTTTCCTGGCGAGTTGGCCTCTACGTCTCCGTGGGACCTTTATATACATCAATAACATAATATAAGCTAGCCTAACCCAATCTAACATCTCGGCGATAATATTTGACCACATTCCTGGCGAGTTGGGCTCTACGTCTTCGTGGGACCTTTATATACATCAATAACGTAATATAACTTAACCTAGCCCAACCTAACATCTCCGCGGTAATATTTGACAACATACCTGACGAGTTGGCCTCTACGTCTCCGTGGGCCCTTCATATACATCAATAACGAAATATAACCTAACCTAACCCTATCTAACATCTCGGCAGTAATATTTGACCACATTCCTGGCTTGTTGGCCTCTACGTCTCCGTCGGACCTTTATATACATCTATAACGTAATATAACCTAACCTAACCCAACCTATCATCTCGGCGGTAATATTTGACAACATTCCTGGCGAGTTGGCCTCTACGTCTCCGTGGGACCTTTATATACATCAATAACATTATATAAGCTAGCCTACCCCAATCTAACATCTCGGCGATAATATTTGACCACATTCCTTGCGAGTTGGCCTCCACGTCTTCGTGGGACCTTTATATACATCAATAACGTAATATAACCTAACCTAACGCAACCTAACATCTCGGCGGTAATATTTGACATCATTCCTGGCGAGTTGGCCTCTATGTCTCCGTGTAACCCTCGTATACATCACTAACGTAATATAACGTAACTTAATCCAACCTATCATCTCGGCGGTAATATTTGACAACATTCCTGGCGAGTTGGCCTCTACGTGTTCGTGGGACCTTTATATACATCAATAACGTAATATAATTTAACCTAACCCAACCAAACATCTCCGCGGTAATATTTGACAACATACCTGGCGAGTTGGCCTCTACGTCTCCGTGGGCCCTTCATATACATCAATAACGAAATATAACGTAACCTAACCCAACCTATTATCTCGGAGGTAATATTTGACAAAATTCCTGGCGAGTTGGCTTCTCCGCTTCCGTGGGACCTTTATATACATCAATAACGTAATATAACCTAACCTAACCCAACCTAACATCTCCGCGGTAATATTTGACCACGTTCCTGGCTTGTTGCACTCTACGTCTCCGTGGGACCTTCATATAGATCTATAACGTAATATAACCTAACCTAACCCAACCTAACATCTCGGCGGCAATATTTGACAACATTCCTGGCGAGTTGGCTTCTCCGTCCCCGTGGGACCTTTATATACATCAATAACGTAATATAATCTAACCTAACCCAACCTATCATCTCGGCGGTAATATTTGAAAACATTCCTGGCGAGTTGGCATCTACGTCTGCGTAGGACCTTTATATACATCAATAACGTAATATAACCTAACCTAACCCACCCTAGCAACTCGGCGGTAATATTTGACATCATTCCTGGCGAGTTGGCCTCTACGTCTCCGTGTAACCCTCGTATACAACAGTAACGTAATATAACGTAACTTAACCCAACCTATCATCTCGGCGATAATATTTGACAACATTCCTGGCGAGTTGGCCTCTACGTCTTCGTGGGCCCTTCATATACATCAATAACGAAATATAACCTAACCTAACCCTATCTAACTTCTCGGCGGTAATATTTGACCACATTCCTGGCTTGTTGGCCTCTACGTCTCCGTGGAACCTTTATATACATCAATAACGTAATATAACCTAACCTAACCCAACCTAACATCTCGGCTGTAATATTTGACAGCTTTCCTGGCGAGTTGGCCTCTACGTCTCCGTGGGACCTTTATATACATCAATAACATAATATAAGCTAGCCTAACCCAATCTAACATCTCGGCGATAATATTTGACCACATTCCTGGCGAGTTGGCCTCTACGTCTTCGTGGGACCTTTATATACATCAATAACGTAATATAACTTAACCTAGCCCAACCTAACATCTCTGCGGTAATATTTGACAACATACCTGACGAGTTGGCCTCTACGTCTCCGTGGGCCCTTCATATACATCAATAACGAAATATAACCTAACCTAACCCTATCTAACATCTCGGCAGTAATATTTGACCACATTCCTGGCTTGTTGGCCTCTACGTCTCCGTCGGACCTTTATATACATCTATAACGTAATATAACCTAACCTAACCCAACCTATCATCTCGGCGGTAATATTTGACAACATTCCTGGCGAGTTGGCCTCTACGTCTCCGTGGGACCTTTATATACATCAATAACATTATATAAGCTAGCCTACCCCAATCTAACATCTCGGCGATAATATTTGACCACATTCCTTGCGAGTTGGCCTCCACGTCTTCGTGGGACCTTTATATACATCAATAACGTAATATAACCTAACCTAACGCAACCTAACATCTCGGCGGTAATATTTGACATCATTCCTGGCGAGTTGGCCTCTATGTCTCCGTGTAACCCTCGTATACATCACTAACGTAATATAACGTAACTTAATCCAACCTATCATCTCGGCGGTAATATTTGACAACATTCCTGGCGAGTTGGCCTCTACGTGTTCGTGGGACCTTTATATACATCAATAACGTAATATAATTTAACCTAACCCAACCAAACATCTCCGCGGTAATATTTGACAACATACCTGGCGAGTTGGCCTCTACGTCTCCGTGGGCCCTTCATATACATCAATAACGAAATATAACATAACCTAACCCAACCTATTATCTCGGAGGTAATATTTGACAAAATTCCTGGCGAGTTGGCTTCTCCGCTTCCGTGGGACCTTTATATACATCAATAACGTAATATAACCTAACCTAACCCAACCTAACATCTCCGCGGTAATATTTGACCACTTTCCTGGCTTGTTGCACTCTACGTCTCCGTGGGACCTTCATATAGATCTATAACGTAATATAACGTAACCTAACCCAACCTAACATCTCGGCGGCAATATTTGACAACATTCCTGGCGAGTTGGCTTCTCCGTCCCCGTGGGACCTTTATATACATCAATAACGTAATATAATCTAACCTAACCCAACCTATCATCTCGGCGGTAATATTTGAAAACATTCCTGGCGAGTTGGCACCTACGTCTGCTTAGGACCTTTATATACATCAATAACGTAATATAACCTAACCTAACCCACCCTAGCAACTCGGCGGTAATATTTGACATCATTCCTGGCGAGTTGGCCTCTACGTCTCCGTGTAACCCTCGTATACAACAGTAACGTAATATAACGTAACTTAACCCAACCTATCATCTCGGCGATAATATTTGACAACATTCCTGGCGAGTTGGCCTCTACGTCTTCGTGGGCCCTTCATATACATCAATAACGAAATATAACCTAACCTAACCCTATCTAACATCTCGGCGGTAATATTTGACCACATTCCTGGCTTGTTGGCCTCTACGTCTCCGTGGAACCTTTATATACATCAATAACGTAATATAACCTAACCTAACCCAACCTAACATCTCGGCTGTAATATTTGACAGCTTTCCTAGCGAGTTGGCCTCTACGGCTCCGTGGGACCTTTATATACATCAATAACATAATATAAGCTAGCCTAACCCAATCTAACATCTCGGCGATAATATTTGACCACATTCCTGGCGAGTTGGCCTCTACGTCTTCGTGGGACCTTTATATACATCAATAACGTAATATAACTTAACCTAGCCCAACCTAACATCTCCGCGGTAATATTTGACAACATACCTGACGAGTTGGCCTCTACGTCTCCGTGGGCCCTTCATATACATCAATAACGAAATATAACCTAACCTAACCCTATCTAACATCTCGGCAGTAATATTTGACCACATTCCTGGCTTGTTGGCCTCTACGTCTCCGTCGGACCTTTATATACATCTATAACGTAATATAACCTAACCTAACCCAACCTATCATCTCGGCGGTAATATTTGACAACATTCCTGGCGAGTTGGCCTCTACGTCTCCGTGGGACCTTTATATACACCAATAACATTATATAAGCTAGCCTAACCCAATCTAACATCTCGGCAATAATATTTGACCACATTCCTTGCGAGTTGGCCTCCACGTCTTCGTGGGACCTTTATATACATCAATAACGTAATATAACCTAACCTAACGCAACCTAACATCTCGGCGGTAATATTTGACATCATTCCTGGCGAGTTGGCCTCTATGTCTCCGTGTAACCCTCGTATACATCACTAACGTAATATAACGTAACTTAATCCAACCTATCATCTCGGCGGTAATATTTGACAACATTCCTGGCGAGTTGGCCTCTACGTGTTCGTGGGACCTTTATATACATCAATAACGTAATATAATTTAACCTAACCCAACCAAACATCTCCGCGGTAATATTTGACAACATACCTGGCGAGTTGGCCTCTACGTCTCCGTGGGCCCTTCATATACATCAATAACGAAAATTAACCTAACCTAACCCAACCTATCATCTCGGAGGTAATATTTGGCAACATTCCTGGCGAGTTGGCCTCTACGTCTCCGTGGGACCTTTATGTACCTCAATAACGTAATATAACCTAACCTAACCCAATCTAACATCTCCGCGGTAATATTTGACCACGTTCCTGGCTTGTTGCACTCTACGTCTCCGTGGGACCTTCATATAGATCTATAACGTAATATAACCTAACCTAACCCAACCTAACATCTCGGCGGCAATATTTGACAACATTCCTGGCGAGTTGGCTTCTCCGTCCCCGTGGGACCTTTATATACATCAATAACGTAATATAATCTAACCTAACCCAACCTATCATCTCGGCGGTAATATTTGAAAACATTCCTGGCGAGTTGGCATCTACGTCTGCGTGGGACCTTTATATACATCAATAACGTAATATAACCTAACCTAACCCACCCTAGCAACTCGGCGGTAATATTTGACATCACACCTGGCGAGTTGGCCTCTACGTCTCCGTGTAACCCTCGTATACAACAGTAACGTAATATAACGTAACTTAACCCAACCTATCATCTCGGCGGTAATATTTGACAACATTCCTGGCTTGTTGGGCTCTACGTCTCCGTGAGACCTTTATATACATCTATAACGTAATATAACATAACCTAACCCAACCTAACATCTCGGCGGTAATATTTGACCACATTCCTGGCTTGTTGGCCTCTACGTCCCCGTGGGACCTTTATATACATCAATAACGTAATATAACCTTCCCTAACCCAACCTAACATCTCGGCGGTAATATTTGACCACATTCCTGGCTTGTTGGCCACTACGTCCCCGTGGGACCATTATATACATCAATAACGTAATATAACCTAACCTAACACAACCTAACATCTCGTCGGTAATATTTGACATCATTCCTGGCTTGTTGGCCTCTACGTCCCCGTGGGACCTTTATATACATCAATAACGTAATATAACCTTACCTAACCCAACCTAACATCTCGGCGGTAATATTTGACATCATTCCTGGCGAGTTGGCCTCTACGTCTCCGTTTGACCATCATATACATCAATAACTTAATATAACGTAACCTAACCCAACCTATCATCTCGGCGGGAATATTTGACAACATTCCTGGCTTGTTGGCCTCTACGTCTTCGTGGGACCTTTATGTACATCAATAACGTAATATAACTTAACCTAACCCAACCTAACATCTCCGCGGTAATATTTGACAACATACCTGGCGAGTTGGCCTCTACGTCTCCGTGGGTCCTTCATATACATCAATAACGAAATATAACATAACCTAACCCAACCTATCATCTCGGAGGTAATATTTGACAAAATTCCTGGCGAGTTGGCTTCTCCGCTTCCGTGGGACCTTTATATACATCAATAACGTAATATAACCTAACCTAAGCCAACCTAACATCTCCGCGGTAATATTTGACCACGTTCCTGGCTTGTTGCACTCTACGTCTCCGTGGGACCTTCATATAGATCTATAACGTAATATAACCTAACCTAACCCAACCTAACATCTCGGCGGCAATATTTGACAACATTCCTGGCGAGTTGGCTTCTCCGTCCCCGTGGGACCATTATATACATCAATAACGTAATATAACCTAACCTATCACAACCTAACATCTCGTCGGTAATATTTGACATCATTCCTGGCTTGTTGGCCTCTACGTCCCCGTCGGAGCTTTATATACATCAATAACGTAATATAACCTTACCTAACCCAACCTAACATCTCGGCGGTAATATTTGACATCATTCCTGGCGAGTTGGCCTCTACGTCTCCGTTTGACCATCATATACATCAATAACGTAAAATAACGTAACCTAACCCAACCTATCATCGCGGCGGTAATATTTGACAACATTCCTGGCTTGTTGGCCTCTACGTCTCCGTGAGACCTTTATATACATCTATAACGTAATATAACGTAACTTAACCCAACCTATCATCTCGGCGGTAATATTTGACAACATTCCTGGCGAGTTGGCATCTACGTCTCCGTGGGACATTTATATACATCAATAACGTAATATAACCTAACCTAACCCAACCTAACATCTCGGCGGTAATATTTGGCAACATTCCTGGGGAGTTGGCATCTACGTCTTCGTGGGCCCTTCATATACATCAATAACGAAATATAACCTAACCTAACCCTATCTAACATCTCGGCGGTAATATTTGACCACATTCCTGGCTTGTTGGCCTCTACGTCTCCGTGGAACCTTTATATACATCAATAACGTAATATAACCTAACCTAACCCAACCTAACATCTCGGCGGTAATATTTGACATCATTCCTGGCGAGTTGGACTCTACGTCTCCGTTTGACCATCATATACATCAATAACGTAATATGACGTAACCTAACCCAACCTATCATCTCGGCGGCAATATTTGACAACATTCCTGGCGAGTTGGCTTCTCCGTCCCCGTGGGACCTTTATATACATCAATAACGTAATATAATCTAACCTAACCCAACCTATCATCTCGGCGGTAATATTTGAAAACATTCCTGGCGAGTTGGCATCTACGTCTGCGTGGGACCTTTATATACATCAATAACGTAATATAACCTAACCTAACGTAACCTAACATCTCGGCGATAATATTTGACATCATTCCTGGCGAGTTGGCCTCTACGTCTCCGTGTAACTCTCGTATACATCAATAACGTAATATAACGTAACATAAACCAACCTATCATCTCGGCGGTAATATTTGACAACTTTCCTGGCGAGTTGGCCTCTACGTCTTCGTGGGACCTTTATATACATCAATAACGTAATATAACATAACCTAACCCAATATAACATCTCGACGGTAATATTTGACCACATTCCTGGCTTGTTGGACTCTACGTCTCCGAGGGACCTTTATATACATCAATAACGTAATATAACCTAACCAAACCCAACCTAACATCCCGGCGGTAATATTTGACCACATTCCTGGCTTGTTGTCCTCTACGTCTCCGTGGGACCTTTATATACACCAATAACGTAATATAACCTAACCTAACCTAACCTAATATCTCGGCGGTAATATTTGACATCATTCCTGGCGAGTTGGCCTCTACGTCTCCGTTTGACCATCATATACATCAATAACGTAATATAACGTAACCTAACCCAACCTATCATCTCGGCGGGAATATTTGACAACATTCCTGGCTTGTTGGCCTCTACGTCTTCGTGGGACCTTTATATACATCAATAACGTAATATAACTTAACCTAACCCAACCTAACATCGCCGCGGTAATATTTGACAACATACCTGGCGAGTTGGCCTCTACGTCTCCGTGGGCCCTTCATATACATCAATAACGAAATATAACATAACCTAACCCAACCTATTATCTCGGAGGTAATATTTGACAAAATTCCTGGCGAGTTGGCTTCTCCGCTTCCGTGGGACCTTTATGTACATCAATAACGTAATATAACCTAACCTAACCCAACCTAACATCTCCGCGGTAATATTTGACCACGTTCCTGGCTTGTTGCACTCTACGTCTCCGTGGGACCTTCATATAGATCTATAACGTAATATAACCTAACCTAACCCAACCTAACATCTCGGCGGCAATATTTGACAACATTCCTGGCGAGTTGGTTTCTCCGTCCCCGTGGGACCTTTATATACATCAATAACGTAATATAATCTAACCTAACCCAACCTATCATCTCGGCGGTAATATTTGAAAACATTCCTGGCGAGTTGGCATCTACGTCTGCGTGGGACCTTTATATACATCAATAACGTAATATAACCTAACCTAACGTAACCTAACATCTCGGCGATAATATTTGACATCATTCCTGGCGAGTTGGCCTCTACGTCTCCGTGTAACTCTCGTATACATCAATAACGTAATATAACGTAACATAAACCAACCTATCATCTCGGCGGTAATATTTGACAACTTTCCTGGCCAGTTGGCCTCTACGTCTTCGTGGGACCTTTATATACATCAATAACGTAATATAACATAACCTAACCCAATATAACATCTCGACGGTAATATTTGACCACATTCCTGGCTTGTTGGACTCTACGTCTCCGAGGGACCTTTATATACATCAATAACGTAATATAACCTAACCAAACCCAACCTAACATCCCGGCGGTAATATTTGACCACATTCCTGGCTTGTTGTCCTCTACGTCTCCGTGGGACCTTTATATACACCAATAACGTAATATAACTTAACCTAACCCAACCTAACATCGCCGCGGTAATATTTGACAACATACCTGGCGAGTTGGCCTCTACGTCTCCGTGGGCCCTTCATATACATCAATAACGAAATATAACATAACCTAACCCAACCTATTATCTCGGAGGTAATATTTGACAAAATTCCTGGCGAGTTGGCTTCTCCGCTTCCGTGGGACCTTTATATACATCAATAACGTAATATAACCTAACCTAACCCAACCTAACATCTCCGCGGTAATATTTGACCACGTTCCTGGCTTGTTGCACTCTACGTCTCCGTGGGACCTTCATATAGATCTATAACGTAATATAACCTAACCTAACCCAACCTAACATCTCGGCGGCAATATTTGACAACATTCCTGGCGAGTTGGCTTCTCCGTCCCCGTGGGACCTTTATATACATCAATAACGTAATATAATCTAACCTAACCCAACCTATCATCTCGGCGGTAATATTTGAAAACATTCCTGGCGAGTTGGCATCTACGTCTGCGTGGGACCTTTATATACATCAATAACGTAATATAACCTAACCTAACGTAACCTAACATCTCGGCGATAATATTTGACATCATTCCTGGCGAGTTGGCCTCTACGTCTCCGTGTAACTCTCGTATACATCAATAACGTAATATAACGTAACATAAACCAACCTATCATCTCGGCGGTAATATTTGACAACTTTCCTGGCGAGTTGGCCTCTACGTCTTCGTGGGACCTTTATATACATCAATAACGTAATATAACATAACCTAACCCAATATAACATCTCGACGGTAATATTTGACCACATTCCTGGCTTGTTGGACTCTACGTCTCCGAGGGACCTTTATATACATCAATAACGTAATATAACCTAACCAAACCCAACCTAACATCCCGGCGGTAATATTTGACCACATTCCTGGCTTGTTGTCCTCTACGTCTCCGTGGGACCTTTATATACACCAATAACGTAATATAACCTAACCTAACCTAACCTAATATCTCGGCGGTAATATTTGACATCATTCCTGGCGAGTTGGCCTCTACGTCTCCGTTTGACCATCATATACATCAATAACGTAATATAACGTAACCTAACCCAACCTATCATCTCGGCGGGAATATTTGACAACATTCCTGGCTTGTTGGCCTCTACGTCTTCGTGGGACCTTTATATACATCAATAACGTAATATAACTTAACCTAACCCAACCTAACATCGCCGCGGTAATATTTGACAACATACCTGGCGAGTTGGCCTCTACGTCTCCGTGGGCCCTTCATATACATCAATAACGAAATATAACATAACCTAACCCAACCTATTATCTCGGAGGTAATATTTGACAAAATTCCTGGCGAGTTGGCTTCTCCGCTTCCGTGGGACCTTTATATACATCAATAACGTAATATAACCTAACCTAACCCAACCTAACATCTCCGCGGTAATATTTGACCACGTTCCTGGCTTGTTGCACTCTACGTCTCCGTGGGACCTTCATATAGATCTATAACGTAATATAACCTAACCTAACCCAACCTAACATCTCGGCGGCAATATTTGACAACATTCCTGGCGAGTTGGCTTCTCCGTCCCCGTGGGACCTTTATATACATCAATAACGTAATATAATCTAACCTAACCCAACCTATCATCTCGGCGGTAATATTTGAAAACATTCCTGGCGAGTTGGCATCTACGTCTGCGTGGGACCTTTATATACATCAATAACGTAGTATAACCTAACCTAACGTAACCTAACATCTCGGCGATAATATTTGACATCATTCCTGGCGAGTTGGCCTCTACGACTCCGTGTAACTCTCGTATACATCAATAACGTAATATAACGTAACTTAAACCAACCTATCATCTCGGCGGTAATATTTGACAACTTTCCTGGCGAGTTGGCCTCTACGTCTTCGTGGGACCTTTATATACATCAATAACGTAATATAACATAACCTAACCCAATATAACATCTCGACGGTAATATTTGGCCACATTCCTGGCTTGTTGGACTCTACGTCTCCGAGGGACCTTTACATACATCAATAACGTAATATAACCTAACCTAACCCAACCTAACATCCCGGCGGTAATATTTGACCACATTCCTGGCTTGTTGTCCTCTACGTCTCCGTGGGACCTTCATATACATCAATAACGAAATATAACCTAACCTAACCCAACCTATCATCTCGCCGGTAATATATGACAAAATTCCTGGCGAGTTGGCTTCTCCGTTTCCGTGGGACCTTTATATACATCTATAACGTAATATAACCTAACCTAAACCACCCTAGCATCTCGGCGGTAATATTTGACATCATTCCTGGCGAGTTGGCCTCTACGTCTCCGTGTAACCCTCGTATACAACAATAACGTAATTTAACCTAACCTAACCCAACCTAACTTCTCGGCGGTAATATTTGAAAACATACCTGGCGAGGTAGCCTCTACGTCTCCGTGGAATATTTATATACATCAATAACATAATATAACATAAGCTAACCCAATATAACATCTCGGCGGTAATATTTGACCATATTCCTAGCTTGTTGGACTCTACGTCTCCGTGGGACCTTTATATACCTCAATAACGTAATATAACCTAACCTAACCCAATCTAACATCTCGGCGATAATATTTGACCACATTCCTGGCTTGTTGGCCACTACGTCCCCGTGGGACCATTATATACTTCAATAACGTAATATAACCTAACCTAACACAACCTAACATCTCGTCGGTAATATTTGACATCATTCCTGGCGAGATGGCCTCTACGTCTCCGTGGAACCTTTATATACATCAATAACGTAATATAACATAACCTAACCCAACCTAACATCTCGGCGGTAATATTTGACCACATTCCTGGCTTGTTGGCCTCTACGTCCCCGTGGGACCTTTATATACATCAATAACGTAATATAACCTTCCCTAACCCAACCTAACATCTCGGCGGTAATATTTGACCACATTCCTGGCTTGTTGGCCACTACGTCCCCGTGGGACCATTATATACATCAATAACGTAATATAACCTAACCTAACACAACCTAACATCTCGTCGGTAATATTTGACATCATTCCTGGCTTGTTGGCCTCTACGTCCCCGTGGGACCTTTATATACATCAATAACGTAATATAACCTTACCTAACCCAACCTAACATCTCGGCGGTAATATTTGACATCATTCCTGGCGAGTTGGCCTCTACGTCTCCGTTTGACCATCATATACATCAATAACGAAATATAACATAACCTAACCCAACCTATCATCTCGGCGGTAATATTTGGCAACATTCCTGGGGAGTTGGCTTCTCCGTCTCCGTTGGACCTTTATATACATCAATAACGTAATATAACCTAACCTAACCCAACCTAACATCTCGGCGGTAATATTTGACATCATTCCTGGCGAGTTGACCTCTACGTCTCCGTGTAAGCGTCGTATACAACAATAACGTAACATAACGTAACTTAACCCAACCTATCATCTCGGCGGTAATATTTGACAACATTCCTGGCGAGTTGGCATCTACGTCTCCGTGGGACCTGCATATAGATCAATAACGTAATGTAACCTAACCTAACCCAACATAACATCTCGGTGGTAATATTTGACCACATTCCTGGCTTGTTGTCCTCTACGTCTCCGTGGGACTTTTATATACATCAATAACGTAATATAACCTAACCTAACCCAATCTAACATCTCGGCGATAATATTTGACCACATTCCTGGCTTGTTGACCACTACGTCCCCGTGGGACCATTATATACATCAATAACGTAATATAACCTAACCTAACACAACCTAACATCTCGTCGGTAATATTTGACATCATTCCTGGCGAGTTGGCCTCTACGTCTCCGTGGAACCTTTATATACATCAATAACGTAATATAACCTAACCTAACCCAACCTAACATCTCGGCGGTAATATTTGGCCACATTCCTGGCTTGTTGGCCTCTACGTCCCCGTGGGACCTTTATATACATCAATAACGTAATATAACCTTACCTAACCCAACCTAACATCTCGGCGGTAATATTTGACATCATTCCTGGCGAGTTGACCTCTACGTCTCCGTGTAACCGTCGTATACAACAATAACGTAACATAACGTAACTTAACCCAACCTATCATCTCGGCGGTAATATTTGACAACATTCCTGGCGAGTTGGCATCTACGTCTCCGTGGGACCTGCATAGAGATCAATAACGTAATGTAACCTAACCTAACCCAACATAACATCTCGGTGGTAATATTTGACCACATTCCTGGCTTGTTGGACTCTACGTCTCCGAGGGACCTTTATATACATCAATAACGTAATATAACCTAACCAAACCCAACCTAACATCCCGGCGGTAATATTTGACCACATTCCTGGCTTGTTGTCCTCTACGTCTCCGTGGGACTTTTATATACATCAATAACGTAATATAACCTAACCTATCGCAACCTAACATCTCGGCGGTAATATTTGGCAACATTCCTGGGGAGTTGGCTTCTCCGTCTCCGTTGGACCTTTATATACATCAATAACGTAATATAACCTAACCTAACCCAACCTAACATCTCGGCGGTAATATTTGACATCATTCCTGGCGAGTTGACCTCTACGTCTCCGTGTAAGCGTCGTATACAACAATAACGTAACATAACGTAACTTAACCCAACCTATCATCTCGGCGGTAATATTTGACAACATTCCTGGCGAGTTGGCATCTACGTATCCGTGGGACCTGCATAGAGATCAATAACGTAATGTAACCTAACCTAACCCAACATAACATCTCGGTGGTAATATTTGACCACATTCCTGGCTTGTTGGACTCTACGTCTCCGAGGGACCTTTATATACATCAATAACGTAATATAACCTAACCAAACCCAACCTAACATCCCGGCGGTAATATTTGACCACATTCCTGGCTTGTTGTCCTCTACGTCTCCGTGGGACTTTTATATACATCAATAACGTAATATAACCTAACCTAACCCAATCTAACATCTCGGCGATAATATTTGACCACATTCCTGGCTTGTTGGCCACTACGTCCCCGTGGGACCATTATATACATCAATAACGTAATATAACGTAACTTAACCCAACCTATCATCTCGGCGGTAATATTTGACAACATTCCTGGCGAGTTGGCCTCTACGTCTCCGTGGAACCTTTATATACATCAATAACGTAATATAACCTAACCTAACCCAACCTAACATCTCGGCGGTAATATTTGGCCACATTCCTGGCTTGTTGGCCTCTACGTCCCCGTGGGACCTTTATATACATCAATAACGTAATATAACCTTACCTAACACAACCTAACATCTCGGCGGTAATATTTGACATCATTCCTGGCGAGTTGGCCTCTACGTCTCCGTTTGACCATCATATACATCAATAACGTAATATAACGTAACCTAACCCAACCTATCATCTCGGCGGTAATATTTGACAACATTCCTGGCTTGTTGGCCACTACGTCCATCGTGTGACCCTTATATACATCAATAACGTAATATAGCCTAACCTAACCCAACCTAACATCTCGGCGGTAATATTTGGCAACATTCCTGGGGAGTTGGCTTCTCCGTCTCCGTGGGACCTTTATATACATCAATAACGTAATATAACCTAACCTAACCCAACCTAACATCTCGGCGGTAATATTTGACATCATTCCTGGCGAGTTGACCTCTACGTCTCCGTGTAACCGTCGTATACAACAATAACGTAACATAACGTAACTTAACCCAACCTATCATCTCGGCGGTAATATTTGACAACATTCCTGGCGAGTTGGCATCTACGTCTCCGTGGGACCTGCATAGAGATCAATAACGTAATGTAACCTAACCTAACCCAACATAACATCTCGGTGGTAATATTTGACCACATTCCTGGCTTGTTGGACTCTACGTCTCCGAGGGACCTTTATATACATCAATAACGTAATATAACCTAACCAAACCCAACCTAACATCCCGGCGGTAATATTTGACCACATTCCTGGCTTGTTGTCCTCTACGTCTCCGTGGGACTTTTATATACATCAATAACGTAATATAACCTAACCTAACCCAATCTAACATCTCGGCGATAATATTTGACCACATTCCTGGCTTGTTGGCCACTACGTCCCCGTGGGACCATTATATACATCAATAACGTAATATAACCTAACCTAACACAACCTAACATCTCGTCGGTAATATTTGACATCATTCCTGGCGAGTTGGCCTCTACGTCTCCGTGGAACCTTTATATACATCAATAACGTTATATAACCTAACCTAAGCCAACCTAACATCTCGGCGGTAATATTTGGCCACATTCCTGGCTTGTTGGCCTCTACGTCCCCGTGGGACCTTTATATACATCAATAACGTAATATAACCTTACCTAACCCAACCTAACATCTCGGCGGTAATATTTGACATCATTCCTGGCGAGTTGGCCTCTAAGTCTCCGTTTGACCATCATATACATCAATAACGTAATATAACGTAACCTAACCCAACCTATCATCTCGGCGGTAATATTTGACAACATTCCTGGCTTGTTGGCCTCTACGTCTCCGTGAGACCTTTATATACATCTATAACGTAATATAACGTAACTTAACCCAACCTATCATCTCGGCGGTAATATTTGACAACATTCCTGGCGAGTTGGCCTCTACGTCTCCGTTTGACCATCATATACATCAATAACGTAATATAACGTAACCTAACCCAACCTATCATCTCGGCGGTAATATTTGACAATATTCCTGGCTTGTTGGCCTCTACGTCTCCGTGAGACCTTTATATACATCTATAACGTAATATAATGTAACTTAACCCAACCTATCATCTCGGCGGTAATATTTGACAACATTCCTGGCGAGTTGGCCTCTACGTCTTCGTGGTACCTTTATATACATCAATAACGTAATATAACTTAACCTAACCCAACCTGACATATCCGCGGTAAATTTGACAACATACCTGGCGAGTTGGCCTCTACGTCTCCGTGGGCCCTTCATATACATCAATAACGAAATATAATCTAACCTAGCCCAACCTATCATCTCGGCAGTAATATTTGACAAAATTCCTGGCGAGTTGGCTTCTCCGTCTCCGTCGGACCTTTATATACTTCAATAACGTAATATAACCTAACCTAACCCAATCTAACATCTCGGCGGTAATATTTGACCACATTCCTGGCTTGTTGGCCACTACGTCCCCGTGGGACCCTTATATACATCAATAACGTAATATAGCCTAACCTAACCCAACCTAACATCTCGGCGGTAATATTTGGCAACATTCCTGGGGAGTTGGCTTCTCCGTCTCCGTGGGACCTTTATATACATCAATAACGTAATATAACCTAACCTAACCCAACCTAACATCTCGGCGGTAATATTTGACATCATTCCTGGCGAGTTGACCTCTACGTCTCCGTGTAACCGTCGTATACAACAATAACGTAACATAACGTAACTTAACCCAACCTATCATCTCGGCGGTAATATTTGACAACATTCCTGGCGAGTTGGCATCTACGTCTCCGTGGGACCTGCATAGAGATCAATAACGTAATGTAACCTAACCTAACCCAACATAACATCTCGGTGGTAATATTTGACCACATTCCTGGCTTGTTGGACTCTACGTCTCCGAGGGACCTTTATATACATCAATAACGTAATATAACCTAACCAAACCCAACCTAACATCCCGGCGGTAATATTTGACCACATTCCTGGCTTGTTGTCCTCTACGTCTCCGTGGGACTTTTATATACATCAATAACGTAATATAACCTAACCTAACCCAATCTAACATCTCGGCGATAATATTTGACCACATTCCTGGCTTGTTGGCCACTACGTCCCCGTGGGACCATTATATACATCAATAACGTAATATAACCTAACCTAACACAACCTAACATCTCGTCGGTAATATTTGACATCATTCCTGGCGAGTTGGCCTCTACGTCTCCGTGGAACCTTTATATACATCAATAACGTTATATAACCTAACCTAAGCCAACCTAACATCTCGGCGGTAATATTTGGCCACATTCCTGGCTTGTTGGCCTCTACGTCCCCGTGGGACCTTTATATACATCAATAACGTAATATAACCTTACCTAACCCAACCTAACATCTCGGCGGTAATATTTGACATCATTCCTGGCGAGTTGGCCTCTAAGTCTCCGTTTGACCATCATATACATCAATAACGTAATATAACGTAACCTAACCCAACCTATCATCTCGGCGGTAATATTTGACAACATTCCTGGCTTGTTGGCCTCTACGTCTCCGTGAGACCTTTATATACATCTATAACGTAATATAACGTAACTTAACCCAACCTATCATCTCGGCGGTAATATTTGACAACATTCCTGGCGAGTTGGCCTCTACGTCTCCGTTTGACCATCATATACATCAATAACGTAATATAACGTAACCTAACCCAACCTATCATCTCGGCGGTAATATTTGACAACATTCCTGGCTTGTTGGCCTCTACGTCTCCGTGAGACCTTTATATACATCTATAACGTAATATAATGTAACTTAACCCAACCTATCATCTCGGCGGTAATATTTGACAACATTCCTGGCGAGTTGGCCTCTACGTCTTCGTGGTACCTTTATATACATCAATAACGTAATATAACTTAACCTAACCCAACCTGACATATCCGCGGTAAATTTGACAACATACCTGGCGAGTTGGCCTCTACGTCTCCGTGGGCCCTTCATATACATCAATAACGAAATATAATCTAACCTAGCCCAACCTATCATCTCGGCAGTAATATTTGACAAAATTCCTGGCGAGTTGGCTTCTCCGTCTCCGTCGGACCTTTATATACTTCAATAACGTAATATAACCTAACCTAACCCAATCTAACATCTCGGCGGTAATATTTGACCACATTCCTGGCTTGTTGGCCACTACGTCCCCGTGGGACCCTTATATACATCAATAACGTAATATAGCCTAACCTAACCCAACCTAACATCTCGGCGGTAATATTTGGCAACATTCCTGGGGAGTTGGCTTCTCCGTCTCCGTGGGACCTTTATATACATCAATAACGTAATATAACCTAACCTAACCCAACCTAACATCTCGGCGGTAATATTTGACATCATTCCTGGCGAGTTGACCTCTACGTCTCCGTGTAACCGTCGTATACAACAATAACGTAACATAACGTAACTTAACCCAACCTAACATACCGGCGGTAATATTTGACCACATTCCCGGCTTGTTGTCCTCTACGTCTCCGTGGGACTTTTATATACATCAATAACGTAATATAACCTAACCTATCGCAACCTAACATCTCGGCGGTAATATTTGGCAACATTCCTGGGGAGTTGGCTTCTCCGTCTCCGTTGGACCTTTATATACATCAATAACGTAATATAACCTAACCTAACCCAACCTAACATCTCGGCGGTAATATTTGACATCATTCCTGGCGAGTTGACCTCTACGTCTCCGTGTAAGCGTCGTATACAACAATAACGTAACATAACGTAACTTAACCCAACCTAACATCTCGGCGGTAATATTTGACATCATTCCTGGCGAGTTGGCCTCTACGTCTCCGTTTGACCATCATATACATCAATAACGTAATATAACGTAACCTAACCCAACCTATCATCTCGGCGGTAATATTTGACAACACTCCTGGCTTGTTGGCCTCTACGTCTCCGTGGGACCTTCATATAGATTTATAACGTAATATAACCTAACCTAACCCAACCCAACATCTCGGCGGTAATATATGACAACATTCCTGGCGAGGTGGCTTCTCCGTCCCCGTGGGACATTTATATACATCAATAACGTAATATAACCTAACCTAACCCAACCTGACATATCCGCGGTAAATTTGACAACATACCTGGCGAGTTGGCTTCTACGTCTCCGTGGGCCCTTCATATACATCAATAACGAAATATAATCTAACCTAGCCCAACCTATCATCTCGGCAGTAATATTTGACAAAATTCCTGGCGAGCTGGCTTCTCCGTCTCCGTCGGACCTTTATATACCTCAATAACGTAATATAACCTAACCTAACCCAATCTAACATCTCGGCGGTAATATTTGACCACATTCCTGGCTTGTTGGCCACTACGTCCCCGTGGGACCCTTATATACATCAATAACGTAATATAATAGCCTAACCTAACCCAACCTAACATCTCGGCGGTAATATTTGGCAACATTCCTGGGGAGTTGGCTTCTCCGTCTCCGTGGGACCTTTATATACGTCAATAACGTAATATAATCTAACCTAGCCCAACCTATCATCTCGGCGGTAATATTTGACATCATTCCTGGCGAGTTGACCTCTACGTCTCCGTGTAACCGTCGTATACAACAATAACGTAATATAACGTAACTTAACCCAACCTATCATCTCGGCGGTAATATTTGACAACATTCCTGGCGAGTTGGCCTCTACGTCTCCGTGGGACCTTTATATACATCAATAACATAATATAAGCTAGCCTAACCCAATCTAACATCTCACGGCAATATTTGACCACCTTCCTGGCTTGTTGGCTTCTACGTCTCCGTGGGACCTTTATACACTTCAATAACGTAATATAACCTAGCCTAACCCAATTTAACATCTCGGCGGTAATATTTGACAACTTTCCTGGCGAGTTGGCCTCTACGTCTGCGTGGGATCTTTATATACAACAATAACGTAATATAACGTAATTTAACCCAACCTATCATCTCGGCGGTAATATTTGACAACATTCCTGGCGAGTTGGCATCTACGTCTCCGTGGGACCTGCATATAGATCAATAACGTAATGTAACCTAACCTAACCCAACAAAGCATCTCGGTGGTAATATTTGACCACATTCCTGGCTTGTTGGACTCTACGTCTCCGAGGGACCATTATATACATCACTAACGTAATATAACCTAACCAAACCCAACCTAACATCCCGGCGGTAATATTTGACCACATTCCTGGCTTGTTGTCCTCTACGTCTCCGTGGGACTTTTATATACATCAATAACGTAATATAACCTAACCTATCGCAACCTAACATCTCGGCTGTAATATTTGACATCATTCCTGGCGAATTGGCCTCTACGTCTCCGTGTAACCCTCGTATACATCAATAACGTAATATAACTTAACTTAACCCAACCTATCATCTCGGCGGTAATATTTGACAACATTCCTGTCGAGTTGGCCTCTACGTCTTCGTGGTACCTTTATATACATCAATAACGTAATATAACTTAACCAAATCCAACCTGACATCTTCGCGGTAAATTTGACAACATACCTGGCGAGTAGGCTTCTACGTCTCCGTGGGCCCTTCATATACATCAATAACGAAATATAATCTAACCTAGCCCAACCTATCATCTCGGCGGTAATATTTGACAAAATTCCTGGCGAGTTGGCTTCTCCGTCTCCGTCGGACCTTTATATACCTCAATAACGTAATATAATCTAACCTAATCCAATCTAACATCTCGGTGGTAATATTTGTCCACATTCCTGGCTTGTTGGACTCTACGTCTCCGAGGGACCATTATATACATCACTAACGTAATATAACCTAACCAAACCCAACCTAACATCCCGGCGGTAATATTTGACAACATTCCTGGCGAGTTGGCCTCCACGTCTCCGTTTGACCTTCATATACATCAATAACGTAATATAACCTAACCTAACGCAACCTAACATCTCGGCGGTAATATTTGACATCATTCCTGGCGAGTTGGCCTCTATGTCTCCGTGTAACCCTCGTATACGTCAATAACGTAATATAACGTAACTTAATCCAATCTATCATCTCGGCGGTAATATTTGACAACATTCCTGGCGAGTTGGCCTCTACGTCTTCGTGGGACCTTTATATACATCAATAACGTAATATAACTTAACCCAACCCAACCTAACATCTCCGCGGTAATATTTGACAACATACCTGGCGAGTTGGCCTCTACGTATCCGTGGGCCCTTCATATACATCAATAACGAAATATAACATAACCTAACCCAACCTATCATCTCGGAGGTAATATTTGACAAAATTCCTGGCGAGTTGGCTTCTCCGCTTCCGTGGGACCTTTATATACATCAATAACGTAATATAACCTAACCTAACCCAACCTAACATCTCCGCGGTAATATTTGACCACGTTCCTGGCTTGTTGCACTCTACGTCTCCGTGGGACCTTCATATAGATTTATAACGTAATATAACCTAACCTAACCCAACCCAACATCTCGGCGGTAATATTTGACAACATTCCTGGCGAGGTGGCTTCTCCGTCCCCGTGGGACATTTATATACATCAATAACGTAATATAACCTAACCTAACCCAAACTATCATCTCGGCGGTAATATATGAAAACATTCCTGGCGAGTTGGCATCTACGTCTCCGTGGGACCTTTATATACATCAATAACGTAATATAACCTAACCTAACCCTCCCTAGCATCTCGGCGGTAATATTTGACATCATTCCTGGCGAGTTGGCCTCTACGTCTCCGTGTAACCCTCGTATACAACAGTAACGTAATATAACGTAACTTAACCCAACCTATCATCTCGGCGGTAATATTTGACAACATTCCTGGCGAGTTGGCCTCTACGTCTTCGTGGGACCTTTATATACATTAATAACGTAATATAACTTAACCTAACCCAACCTAACATCTCCGCGGTAATATTTGACAACATACCTGGCGAGTTGGCCTCTCCGTATCCGTGGGCCCTCCATATACATCAATAACGAAATATAACCTAACCTAACCCACCCTAGCATCTCGGCGGTAATATTTGACATCATTCCTGGCGAGTTGGCCTCTACGTCTCCGTGTGACCCTCGTATACAACAGTAACGTAATATAACGTAACTTAACCCAACCTATCATCTCGGCGGTAATATTTGACAACATTCCTGGCGAGTTGGCCTCTACGTCTTCGTGGGACCTTTATATACATCAATAACGTAATATAACTTAACCTAACCCAACCTAACATCTCCGCGGTAATATCGGACCACGTTCCTGGCTTGTTGGCCTCTACGTTTCCGTAGGACCATTATATACATCTATAACGTAATATAACCTAACCTAACCCAACCTATCATCTCGGCGGTAATATTTGACCACATTCCTGGCTTGTTGGCCTCTACGTCCCCGTGGGACCTTTATATACATCAATAACGTAATATAACCTAACCTAACCCAACCTATCATCTCGGCGGTAATATTTGACAACATTCCTGGCGAGTTGGCCTCTACGTCTCCGTTTGACCTTCATATACATCAATAACGTAATATAACCTAACCTAACCCAACCTATCATCTCGGCGGTAATATTTGACAACATTCCTGGCGAGTTGGCCTCTACGTCTCCGTGGGACCTTTATATACATCAATAACGAAATATAACCTAACCTAACCCAACCTAACATCTCGGCGGTAATATTTGACCACGTTCCTGGCTTGTTGGCTTCTACGTCTCCGTGGGACCTTTATATACATCTAAAACGTAATATAACCTAACCTAACCCAACCTATCATCTCGGCGGTAATATTTGACAACATTCCTGGCGAGTTGGCCTCCACGTCTCCGTTTGACCTTCATATACATCAATAACGTAATATAACCTAACCTAACGCAACCTAACAACTCGGCGGTAATATTTGACATCATTCCTGGCGAGTTGGCCTCTATGTCTCCGTGTAACCCTCGTATACGTCAATAACGTAATATAACGTAACTTAATCCAATCTATCATCTCGGCGGTAATATTTGACAACATTCCTGGCGAGTTGGCCTCTACGTCTTCGTGGGACCTTTATTTACATCAATAACGTAATATAACTTAACCTAACCCAACCTATCATCTCGGCGGTAATATTTGACCACATTCCTGGCTTGTTGGCCTCTACGTCCCCGTGGGACCTTTATATACATCAATAACGTAATATAACCTAACCTAACCCAACCTATCATCTCGGCGGTAATATTTGACAACATTCCTGGCGAGTTGGCCTCTACGTCTCCGTTTGACCTTCATATACATCAATAACGTAATATAACCTAACCTAACCCAACCTATCATCTCGGCGGTAATATTTGACAACATTCCTGGCGAGTTGGCCTCTACGTCTCCGTGGGACCTTTATATACATCAATAACATAATATAAGCTAACCTAACCCAATCTAACATCTCGCGATAATATTTGACCACATTCCTGGCGAGTTGGCCTCTACGTCTTCGTGGGACCTTTATATACATCAATAACGTAATATAACTTAACCTAACCCAACCTAACATCTCCGCGGTAATATTTGACAACATACCTGGCGAGTTGGCCTCTACGTCTCCGTGGGCCCTTCATATACATCAATAACGAAATATAACCTAACCTAACCCTATCTAACATCTCGGCGGTAATATTTGACCACATTCCTGGCTTGTTGGCCTCTACGCCTCCGTCGGACCTTTATATACATCTATAACGTAATATAACCTAACCTAACCCAATCTAACATCTCGACGGTAATATTTGACGACATTCCTGGCTTGTTGGCCTCTACGTCTCCGTTTGACCTTCATATACATCAATAACGTAATATAACCTAACCTAACGCAACCTAACATCTCGGCGGTAATATTTGACATCATTCCTGGCGAGTTGGCCTCTATGTCTCCGTGTAACCCTCGTATACATCAATAACGTAATATAACGTAACTTAATCCAACCTATCATCTCGGCGGTAATATATGACAACATTCCTGGCGAGTTGGCCTCTACGTCTTCGTGGGACCTTTATATACATCAATAACGTAATATAACTTAACCTAACCCAACCTAACATCTCCGCGGTAATATTTGACGACATACCTGGCGAGTTGGCCTCTACGTATCCGTGGGCCCTTCATATACTTCAATAACGAAATATAACATAACCTAACCCAACCTATCATCTCGGAGGTAATATTTGACAAAATTCCTGGCGAGTTGGCTTCTCCGCTTCCGTGGGACCTTTATATACATCAATAACGTAATATAACCTAACCTAACCCAACCTAACATCTCCGCGGTAATATTTGACCACGTTCCTGGCTTGTTGCACTCTACGTACCCGTGGGACCTTCATATAGATCTATAACGTAATGTAACCTAACCTAACCCAACCCAACATCTCGGCGGTAATATTTGACAACATACCTGGCGAGTTGGCCACTACATATCCGTGGGCCCTTCCTATACATCAATAACGAAATATAACCTAACCTAACCCTATCTAACATCTCGGCGGTAATATTTGACGACATTCCTGGCTTGTTGGCCTCTACGTCTCCGTCGGACCTTTATATACATCTATAACGTAATATAACCTAACCTAACCCAACCTATCAGCTCGGCGGTAATATTTGACAACATTCCTGGCGAGTTGGCCTCTACGTCTCAGGTTTGACCTTCATATACATCAATAACGTAATATAACCTAACCTAACGCAACCTAACATCTCGGCGGTAATATTTGACATCATTCCTGGCGAGTTGGCCTCTATGTCTCCGTGTAACCCTCGTATACATCAATAACGTAATATAACGTAACTTAATCCAACCTATCATCTCGGCGGTAATATATGACAACATTCCTGGCGAGTTGGCCTCTACGTCTTCGTGGGACCTTTATATACATCAATAACGAAATATAAGCTAACCTAACCCAACCTAACATCTCGGCGGTAATATTTGACCACATTCCTGGCTTGTTGGCCCTTACGTCTCCGTGGGACCTATATATACATCAATAACATAATATAAGCTAGCCTAACCCAATCTAACATCTCACTGTAATATTTGACCACATTCCTGGCTTGTTGGCTTCCACGTCGCCGTGGGACCTTTATATACTTCAATAACGTAATATAACCTAGCCTAACCCAACCTATTTTCTCGGCGGTAATATTTGACAACATTCCTGGCGAGTTGGCCTCTACGTCTCAGGTTTGACCTTCATATACATCAATAACGTAATATAACCTAACCTAACGCAACCTAACATCTCGGCGGTAATATTTGACATCATTCCTGGCGAGTTGGCCTCTATGTCTCCGTGTAACCCTCGTATACATCAATAACGTAATATAACGTAACTTAATCCAACCTATCATCTCGGCGGTAATATATGACAACATTCCTGGCGAGTTGGCCTCTACGTCTTCGTGGGACCTTTATATACATCAATAACGTAATATAACTTAACCTAACCCAACCTAACATCTCCGCGGTAATATTTGACGACATACCTGGCGAGTTGGCCTCTACGTATCCGTGGGCCCTTCATATACTTCAATAACGAAATATAACATAACCTAACCCAACCTATCATCTCGGAGGTAATATTTGACAAAATTCCTGGCGAGTTGGCTTCTCCGCTTCCGTGGGACCTTTATATACATCAATAACGTAATATAACCTAACCTAACCCAACCTAACATCTCCGCGGTAATATTTGACCACGTTCCTGGCTTGTTGCACTCTACGTACCCGTGGGACCTTCATATAGATCTATAACGTAATGTAACCTAACCTAACCCAACCCAACATCTCGGCGGTAATATTTGACAACATACCTGGCGAGTTGGCCACTACATATCCGTGGGCCCTTCCTATACATCAATAACGAAATATAACCTAACCTAACCCTATCTAACATCTCGGCGGTAATATTTGACGACATTCCTGGCTTGTTGGCCTCTACGTCTCCGTCGGACCTTTATATACATCTATAACGTAATATAACCTAACCTAACCCAACCTATCATCTCGGCGGTAATATTTGACAACATTCCTGGCGAGTTGGCCTCTACGTCTCAGGTTTGACCTTCATATACATCAATAACGTAATATAACCTAACCTAACGCAACCTAACATCTCGGCGGTAATATTTGACATCATTCCTGGCGAGTTGGCCTCTATGTCTCCGTGTAACCCTCGTATACATCAATAACGTAATATAACGTAACTTAATCCAACCTATCATCTCGGCGGTAATATATGACAACATTCCTGGCGAGTTGGCCTCTACGTCTTCGTGGGACCTTTATATACATCAATAACGAAATATAAGCTAACCTAACCCAACCTAACATCTCGGCGGTAATATTTGACCACATTCCTGGCTTGTTGGCCCTTACGTCTCCGTGGGACCTATATATACATCAATAACATAATATAAGCTAGCCTAACCCAATCTAACATCTCACTGTAATATTTGACCACATTCCTGGCTTGTTGGCTTCCACGTCTCCGTGGGACCTTTATATACTTCAATAACGTAATATAACCTAGCCTAACCCAACCTATTTTCTCGGCGGTAATATTTGACAACATTCCTGGCGAGTTGGCCTCTACGTCTCAGGTTTGACCTTCATATACATCAATAACGTAATATAACCTAACCTAACGCAACCTAACATCTCGGCGGTAATATTTGACATCATTCCTGGCGAGTTGGCCTCTATGTCTCCGTGTAACCCTCGTATACATCAATAACGTAATATAACGTAACTTAATCCAACCTATCATCTCGGCGGTAATATATGACAACATTCCTGGCGAGTTGGCCTCTACGTCTTCGTGGGACCTTTATATACATCAATAACGTAATATAACTTAACCTAACCCAACCTAACATCTCCGCGGTAATATTTGACGACATACCTGGCGAGTTGGCCTCTACGTATCCGTGGGCCCTTCATATACTTCAATAACGAAATATAACATAACCTAACCCAACCTATCATCTCGGAGGTAATATTTGACAAAATTCCTGGCGAGTTGGCTTCTCCGCTTCCGTGGGACCTTTATATACATCAATAACGTAATATAACCTAACCTAACCCAACCTAACATCTCCGCGGTAATATTTGACCACGTTCCTGGCTTGTTGCACTCTACGTACCCGTGGGACCTTCATATAGATCTATAACGTAATGTAACCTAACCTAACCCAACCCAACATCTCGGCGGTAATATTTGACAACATACCTGGCGAGTTGGCCACTACATATCCGTGGGCCCTTCCTATACATCAATAACGAAATATAACCTAACCTAACCCTATCTAACATCTCGGCGGTAATATTTGACGACATTCCTGGCTTGTTGGCCTCTACGTCTCCGTCGGACCTTTATATACATCTATAACGTAATATAACCTAACCTAACCCAACCTATCATCTCGGCGGTAATATTTGACAACATTCCTGGCGAGTTGGCCTCTACGTCTCAGGTTTGACCTTCATATACATCAATAACGTAATATAACCTAACCTAACGCAACCTAACATCTCGGCGGTAATATTTGACATCATTCCTGGCGAGTTGGCCTCTATGTCTCCGTGTAACCCTCGTATACATCAATAACGTAATATAACGTAACTTAATCCAACCTATCATCTCGGCGGTAATATATGACAACATTCCTGGCGAGTTGGCCTCTACGTCTTCGTGGGACCTTTATATACATCAATAACGAAATATAAGCTAACCTAACCCAACCTAACATCTCGGCGGTAATATTTGACCACATTCCTGGCTTGTTGGCCCTTACGTCTCCGTGGGACCTATATATACATCAATAACATAATATAAGCTAGCCTAACCCAATCTAACATCTCACTGTAATATTTGACCACATTCCTGGCTTGTTGGCTTCCACGTCTCCGTGGGACCTTTATATACTTCAATAACGTAATATAACCTAGCCTAACCCAACCTATTTTCTCGGCGGTAATATTTGACAACATTCCTGGCGAGTTGGCCTCTACGTCTCCGTGGGACCTTTATATACATCAATAACATAATATAAGCTAGCCTAACCCAATCTAACATCTCGGCGGTAATATTTGACAACATTCCTGACGAGTTGGCTTCTCCGTCCCCGTGGGACCTTTATATACATCAATAACGTAATATAACCTAACCTAACCCAACCTAACATCTCCGCGGTAATATTTGACCACGTTCCTGGCTTGTTGCACTCTACGTCTCCGTGGGACCTTCATATAGATCTATAACGTAATATAACCTAACCTAACCCAACCTAACATCTCGGCGGTAATATTTGACAACATTCCTGGCGGGTTGGCTTCTCCGTCCCCGTGGGACCATTATATACGTCAATAACGTAATATAACCTAACCTAACCCAACCTATCATCTCCGCGGTAATATTTGACCACGTTCCTGGCTTGTTGCACTCTACGTCTCCGTGGGACCTTCATATAGATCTATAACGTAATATAACTTAACCTAACCCAACCTAACATCTCCGCGGTAATATTTGACAACATACCTGGCGAGTTGGCCTCTACGTCTCCGTGGGCCCTTCATATACATCAATAACGAAATATAACCTAACCTATCCCAACCTATCATCTCGGAGGTAATATTTGACAATATTCCTGGCGAGTTGGCCTCTACGTCTGCGTGGGATCTTTATATACATCAATAACGTAATATAACATAACCTAACCCAATCTAACATCTCGGCGGTAATATTTGCCAACATTCCTGGCTTGTTGGCCTCTACGTATCCGTGGGACCTTTATATACATCTATAACGTAATATAACCTAATCTAACCCAACCTATCATATCGGCGGTAATATTTGACAACAATCCTGGCGAGTTGGCCTCTACGTATCCGTGGGCCCTTCATATACATCAATAACGAAATATAACCTAACCTAACCCTATCTAACATCTCGGCCGTAATATTTGACCACATTCCTGGCTTGTTGGCCTCTACGTCTCCGTCGGACCTTTATATACATCTATAACGTAATATAACCTAACCTAACCCAACCTATCATCTCGGCGGTAATATTTGACAACATTCCTGGCGAGTTGGCCTCTACGTTTCCGTTTGACCTTCTTATACATCAATAACGTAATCTAACCTAACATAACCCAACCTATTTTCTCGGCGGTAATATTTGACAACATTCCTGGCGAGTTGGCCTCTACGTCTCCGTGGGACCTTTATATACATCAATAACATAATATAAGCTAGCCTAACCCAATCTAACATCACGGCGATAATATTTGACCACATTCCTGGCGAGTTGGCGTCTACGTCTTCGTGGGACCTTTATATACATCAATAACGTAATATAACTTAACCTAACCCAACCTAACATCTCCGCGGTAATATTTGACAACATACCTGGCGAGTTGGCCTCTACGTCTCCGTGGGCCCTTCATATACATCAATAACGAAATATAACCTAAGCTAACCCAACCTATCATCTCGGAGGTAATATTTGACAAAATTCCTGGCGAGTTGGCTTCTCCGCTTCCGTGGGACCTTTATATACATCAATAACGTAATATAACCTAACCTAACCCAACCTAACATCACCGCGGTAATATTTGACCACGTTCCTGGCTTGTTGCACTCTACGTCTCCGTGGGACCTTCATATAGATCTATAACGTAATATAACCTAACCTAACCCAACCTAACATCTCGGCGGTAATATTTGACAACTTTCCTGGCGAGTTGGCCTCTACGTCTGCGTGGGATCTTTATATACATCAATAACGTAATATAACATAACCTAACCCAATCTAACATCTCGGCGGTAATATTTGACAACATTCCTGGCTTGTTGGCCTATACGTCTCCGTGGGACCTTTATATACATCTATAACGTAATATAACCTAACCTAACCCAACCTATCATCTCGGCGGTAATATTTGACAACATTCCTGGCGAGTTGGCCTCTACGTCTCCGTGGGACCTTTATATACATCAATAACATAATATAAGCTAGCCTAACCCAATCTAACATCTCGGCGGTAATATTTGACAACATTCCTGACGAGTTGGCTTCTCCGTCCCCGTGGGACCTTTATATACATCAATAACGTAATATAACCTAACCTAACCCAACCTAACATCTCCGCGGTAATATTTGACCACGTTCCTGGCTTGTTGCACTCTACGTCTCCGTGGGACCTTCATATAGATCTATAACGTAATATAACCTAACCTAACCCAACCTAACATCTCGGCGGTAATATTTGACAACATTCCTGGCGGGTTGGCTTCTCCGTCCCCGTG
Source organism: Xylocopa violacea (assembly GCA_963969225.1). Lineage (NCBI taxonomy): Eukaryota > Metazoa > Arthropoda > Insecta > Hymenoptera > Apidae > Xylocopa > Xylocopa violacea. The sequence continues at coordinate 6,327,822 of CAXAJV010000001.1, forward strand.
GGACCATTATATACGTCAATAACGTAATATAACCTAACCTAACCCAACCTATCATCTCCGCGGTAATATTTGACCACGTTCCTGGCTTGTTGCACTCTACGTCTCCGTGGGACCTTCATATAGATCTATAACGTAATATAACTTAACCTAACCCAACCTAACATCTCCGCGGTAATATTTGACAACATACCTGGCGAGTTGGCCTCTACGTCTCCGTGGGCCCTTCATATACATCAATAACGAAATATAACCTAACCTATCCCAACCTATCATCTCGGAGGTAATATTTGACAATATTCCTGGCGAGTTGGCCTCTACGTCTGCGTGGGATCTTTATATACATCAATAACGTAATATAACATAACCTAACCCAATCTAACATCTCGGCGGTAATATTTGCCAACATTCCTGGCTTGTTGGCCTCTACGTATCCGTGGGACCTTTATATACATCTATAACGTAATATAACCTAATCTAACCCAACCTATCATATCGGCGGTAATATTTGACAACAATCCTGGCGAGTTGGCCTCTACGTATCCGTGGGCCCTTCATATACATCAATAACGAAATATAACCTAACCTAACCCTATCTAACATCTCGGCCGTAATATTTGACCACATTCCTGGCTTGTTGGCCTCTACGTCTCCGTCGGACCTTTATATACATCTATAACGTAATATAACCTAACCTAACCCAACCTATCATCTCGGCGGTAATATTTGACAACATTCCTGGCGAGTTGGCCTCTACGTTTCCGTTTGACCTTCTTATACATCAATAACGTAATCTAACCTAACATAACCCAACCTATTTTCTCGGCGGTAATATTTGACAACATTCCTGGCGAGTTGGCCTCTACGTCTCCGTGGGACCTTTATATACATCAATAACATAATATAAGCTAGCCTAACCCAATCTAACATCACGGCGATAATATTTGACCACATTCCTGGCGAGTTGGCGTCTACGTCTTCGTGGGACCTTTATATACATCAATAACGTAATATAACTTAACCTAACCCAACCTAACATCTCCGCGGTAATATTTGACAACATACCTGGCGAGTTGGCCTCTACGTCTCCGTGGGCCCTTCATATACATCAATAACGAAATATAACCTAAGCTAACCCAACCTATCATCTCGGAGGTAATATTTGACAAAATTCCTGGCGAGTTGGCTTCTCCGCTTCCGTGGGACCTTTATATACATCAATAACGTAATATAACCTAACCTAACCCAACCTAACATCACCGCGGTAATATTTGACCACGTTCCTGGCTTGTTGCACTCTACGTCTCCGTGGGACCTTCATATAGATCTATAACGTAATATAACCTAACCTAACCCAACCTAACATCTCGGCGGTAATATTTGACAACTTTCCTGGCGAGTTGGCCTCTACGTCTGCGTGGGATCTTTATATACATCAATAACGTAATATAACATAACCTAACCCAATCTAACATCTCGGCGGTAATATTTGACAACATTCCTGGCTTGTTGGCCTATACGTCTCCGTGGGACCTTTATATACATCTATAACGTAATATAACCTAACCTAACCCAACCTATCATCTCGGCGGTAATATTTGACAACATTCCTGGCGAGTTGGCCTCTACGTATCCGTGGGCCCTTCATATACATCAATAACGAAATATAACCTAACCTAAACCTATCTAACATCTCACGGCAATATTTGACCACATTCCTGGCTTGTTGGCTTCTACGTCTCCGTGGGACCTTTATACACTTCAATAACGTAATATAACCTAGCCTAACCCAATTTAACATCTCGGCGGTAATATTTGACAACTTTCCTGGCGAGTTGGCCTCTACGTCTGCGTGGGATCTTTATATACATCAATAACGTAATATAACATAACCTAACCCAATCTAACATCTCGGCGGTAATATTTGACAACATTCCTGGCTTGTTGGCCTCTACGTCTCCGTGGGACCTTTATATACATCTATAACGTAATATAACCTAACCTAACCCAACCTATCATCTCGGCGGTAATATTTGACAACATTCCTGGCGAGTTGGCCTCTACGTATCCGTGGGCCCTTCATATACATCAATAACGAAATATAACCTAAGCTAACCCAACCTATCATCTCGGAGGTAATATTTGACAAAATTCCTGGCGAGTTGGCTTCTCCGCTTCCGTGGGACCTTTATATACATCAATAACGTAATATAACCTAACCTAACCCAACCTAACATCTCCGCGGTAATATTTGACCACGTTCCTGGCTTGTTGCACTCTACGTCTCCGTGGGACCTTCATATAGATCTATAACGTAATATAACCTAACCTAACCCAACCTAACATCTCGGCGGTAATATTTGACAACATTCCTGGCGAGTTGGCCTCTACGTCTCCGTGGGACCTTTATATACATCAATAACATAATATAAGCTAGCCTAACCCAATCTAACATCTCACGGTAATATTTGATCACATTCCTGGCTTGTTGGCTTCTACGTCTCCGTGGGACCTTTATACACTTCAATAACGTAATATAACCTAGCCTAACCCAATTTAACATCTCGGCGGTAATATTTGACTACATTCCTGGCGAGTTGGCATCTACGTCTTCGTGGGACCTTTATATACATCAATAACGTAATATAACTTAACCTAACCCAAACTAACATCTCCGAGGTAATATTTGACAACATACCTTGCGAGTTGGCCTCTACGTATCCGTGGGCCCTTCATATACATCAATAACGAAATATAACCTAACCTAACCCTATCTAACATCTCGGCGGTAATTTTTGACCACATTCCTGGCTTGTTGGCCTCTACGTCTCCGTCGGACCTTCATATAGATCTATAACGTAATATAACTTAACCTAACCCAACCTAACATCTCCGCGGTAATATTTGATAACATACCTGGCGAGTTGGCCTCTACGTCTCCGTGGGCCCTTCATATACATCAATAACGAAATATAACCTAACCTAACCCAACCTATCATCTCGGAGGTAATATTTGACAATATTCCTGGCGAGTTGGCTTCTCCGCTTCCGTGGGAACTTTATATACATCAATAACGTAATATAACCTAACCTAACCCAACCTAAAATCTCCGCGGTAATATTTGACCACGTTCCTGGCTTGTTGCACTCTACGTCTCCGTGGGACCTTCATATAGATCTATAACGTAATATAACCTAACCTAACCCAACCTAACATCTCGGCGGTAATATTTGACAACATTCCTGGCGAGTTGGCCTCTACGTCTCCGTGGGACCTTTATATACATCAATAACATAATATAAGCTAGCCTAACCCAATCTAACATCTCACGGTAATATTTGACCACATTCCTGGCTTGTTGGCTTCTACGTCTCCGTGGGACCTTTGTATACATCTATAACGTAATATAACCTAACCTAACCCAACCTAACATCTCGGCGGTAATATTTGACAACATTCCTGGCGAGTTGGCCTCTACGTATCCGTGGGCCCTTCATATACATCAATAACGAAATATAACCTAACCTAAACCTATCTAACATCTCGGCGGTAATATTTGACCACATTCCTGGCTTGTTGGCCTCTAAGTCTCCGTCGGACCTTTATATACATCTATAACGTAATATAACCTAACCTAACCCAACCTATCATCTCGACGGTAATATTTGACAACATTCCTGGCGAGTTGGCCTCTACGTCTCCGTTTGACCTTCTTATACATCAATAACCTAATCTAACCTAACATAACCCAACCTATCATCTCGGAGGTAATATTTGACCACATTCCTGGCTTGTTGGCTTCTACGTCTCCGTGGGACCTTTATATACATCAATAACATAATATAAGCTAGCCTAACCCAATCTAACATCACGGCGATAATATTTGACCACATTCCTGGCGAGTTGGCGTCTACGTCTTCGTGGGACCTTTATATACATCAATAACGTAATATAACTTAACCTAACCCAACCTAACATCTCCGCGGTAATATTTGACAACATACCTGGCGAGTTGGCCTCTACGTCTCCGTGGGCCCTTCATATACATCAATAACGAAATATAACCTAAGCTAACCCAACCTATCATCTCGGAGGTAATATTTGACAAAATTCCTGGCGAGTTGGCTTCTCCGCTTCCGTGGGACCTTTATATACATCCATAACGTAATATAACCTAACCTAACCCAACCTAACATCACCGCGGTAATATTTGACCACGTTCCTGGCTTGTTGCACTCTACGTCTCCGTGGGACCTTCATATAGATCTATAACGTAATATAACCTAACCTAACCCAACCTATCATCTCGGAGGTAATATTTGACAAAATTCCTGGCGAGTTGGCTTCTCCGCTTCCGTGGGACCTTTATATACATCAATAACGTAATATAACCTAACCTAATCCAAACTAACATCACCGCGGTAATATTTGACCACGTTCCTGGCTTGTTGCACTCTACGTCTCCGTGGGACCTTCATATAGATCTATAACGTAATATAACCTAACCTAACCCAACCTATCATCTCGGAGGTAATATTTGACAAAATTCCTGGCGAGTTGGCTTCTCCGCTTCCGTGGGACCTTTATATACATCAATAACGTAATATAACCTAACCTAACCCAACCTAACATCTCCGCGGTAATATTTGACCACGTTCCTGGCTTGTTGCACTCTACGTCTCCGTGGGACCTTCATATAGATCTATAACGTAATATAACCTAACCTAACCCAACCTAACATCTCGGCGGTAATATTTGACAACATTCCTGGCGAGTTGGCCTCTACGTCTCCGTGGGACCTTTATATACATCAATAACATAATATAAGCTAGCCTAACCCAATCTAACATCTCACGGTAATATTTGATCACATTCCTGGCTTGTTGGCTTCTACGTCTCCGTGGGACCTTTATACACTTCAATAACGTAATATAACCTAGCCTAACCCAATTTAACATCTCGGCGGTAATATTTGACTACATTCCTGGCGAGTTGGCATCTACGTCTTCGTGGGACCTTTATATACATCAATAACGTAATATAACTTAACCTAACCCAAACTAACATCTCCGAGGTAATATTTGACAACATACCTTGCGAGTTGGCCTCTACGTATCCGTGGGCCCTTCATATACATCAATAACGAAATATAACCTAACCTAACCCTATCTAACATCTCGGCGGTAATATTTGACCACATTCCTGGCTTGTTGGCCTCTAAGTCTCCGTCGGACCTTTATATACATTTATAACGTAATATAACCTAACCTAACCCAACCTATCATCTCGACGGTAATATTTGACAACATTCCTGGCGAGTTGGCCTCTACGTCTCCGTTTGACCTTCTTATACATCAATAACCTAATCTAACCTAACATAACCCAACCTATTTTCTCGGCGGTAATATTTGACAACATTCCTGGCGAGTTTGCCTCTACGTCTCCGTGGGACCTTTATATACATCAATAACATAATGTAAGCTAGCCTAACCCAATCTAACATCTCGGCGATAATATTTGACCACATTTCTGGCGAGTTGGCCTCTACGTCTTCGTGGGACCTTTATATACATCAATAACGTAATATAACTTAACCTAACCCAACCTAACATCTCCGCGGTAATATTTGACAACATACCTGGCGAGTTGGCCTCTTCGCCTCCGTGGGCCCTTCATATACATCAATAACGAAATATAACCTAAGCTAACCCAACCTATCATCTCGGCGGTAATATTTGACAAAATTCCTGGCGAGTTGGCTTCTCCGCTTTCGTGGGACCTTTATATACATCAATAACGTAATATAACCTAACCTAACCCAACCTAACATCTCCGCGGTAATATTTGACCACGTTCCTGTCTTGTTGCACTCTACGTCTCCGTGGGACCTTCATATAGATCTATAACGTAACATAACCTAACCTAACCCAACCTAACATCTCGGCGGTAATATTTGACAACATTCCTGGCGAGTTGGCTTCTCCGTCCCCGTGGGACCTTTATATACATCAGTAACGTAATATAACCTAACCTAACCCAACCTATCATCTCGGCGGTAATATTTGACATCATTCCTGGCGAGTTGGCCTCTACGTCTCCGTGTAACCCTCGTATACAACAGTAACGTAATATAACGTAACTTAACCCAACCTATCATCTCGGCGGTAATATTTGACTACATTCCTGGCGAGTTGGCCTCTACGTCTTCGTGGGACCTTTATATACATCAATAACGTAATATAACTTAACCTAACCCAACCTAACATCTCCGCGGTAATATTTGACAACATACCTGGCGAGTTGGCCTCTACGTATCCGTGGGCCCTTCATATACATCAATAACGAAATATAACCTAACCTAACCCTATCTAACATCTCGGCGGTAATATTTTACCACATTCCTGGCTTGTTGGCCTCTACGCCTCCGTCGGACATTTATATACATCTATAACGTAATATAACATAACCTAACCCAATCTAACATCTCGACGGTAATATTTGACGACATTCCTGGCTTGTTGGCCTCTACGTCTCCGTATGACCTTCATATACATCAATAACGTAATATAACCTAACCTAACGCAACCTATCATCTCGGCGGTAATATTTGACCACATTCCTGGCTTGTTGGCCTCTACGTCTCCGTCGGACCTTTATATACATCAATAACGTAATATAACCTAACCTAACCCAACCTAACATCTCCGCGGTAATATTTGACAACATACCTGGCGAGTTGGCCTCTACGTCTCCGTGGGCCCTTCATATACATCAATAACGAAATATAACCTAAGCTAACCCAACCTATCATCTCGGAGGTAATATTTGACAAAATTCCTGGCGAGTTTGCTTCTCCGCTTCCGTGGGACCTTTATATACATCAATAACGTAATATAACCTAACCTAACCCAACCTAACATCTCCGCGGTAATATTTGACCACGTTCCTGGCTTGTTGCACTCTACGTCTCCGTGGGACCTTCATATAGATCTATAACGTAATATAACCTAACCTAACCCAACCTAACATCTCGGCGGTAATATTTGACAACATTCCTGGCGAGTTGGCCTCTACGTCTTCGTGGGACCTTTATATACATCAATAACGTAATATAACTTAACCTAACCCAACCTAACATCTCCGCGGTAATATTTGACAACATACCTGGCGAGTTGGCCTCTACGTCTGCGTGGGATCTTTATATACATCAATAACGTAATATAACATAACCTAAACCAATCTAACATCTCGGCGGTAATATTTGACAACATTCCTGGCTTGTTGGCCTCTACGTCTCCGTGGGACCTTTATATACATCTATAACGTAATATAACCTAACCTAACCCAACCTATCATCTCGGCGGTAATATTTGACAACATTCCTGGCGAGTTGGCCTCTACGTATCCGTGGGCCCTTCATATACATCAATAACGAAATATAACCTAACCTAAACCTATCTAACATCTCGGCGGTAATATTTGACCACATTCCTGGCTTGTTGGCCTCTACGTCTCCGTCGGACCTTTATATACATCTATAACGTAATATAACCTAACCTAACCCAACCTATCATCTCGGCGGTAATATTTGACAACATTCCTGGCGAGTTGGCCTCTACGTCTCCGTGTAACCCTCGTATACAACAGTAACGTAATATAACGTAACTTAACCCAACCTATCATCTCGGCGGTAATATTTGACTACATTCCTGGCGAGTTGGCCTCTACGTCTTCGTGGGACCTTTATATACATCAATAACATAATATAACTTAACCTAACCCAAACTAACATCTCCGCGGTAATATTTGACAACATACCTGGCGAGTTGGCCTCTACGTATCCGTGGGCCCTTCATATACATCAATAACGAAATATAACCTAACCTAACCCTATCTAACATCTCGGCGGTAATTTTTGACCACATTCCTGGCTTGTTGGCCTCTACGTCTCCGTCGGACCTTCATATAGATCTATAACGTAATATAACTTAACCTAACCCAACCTAACATCTCCGCGGTAATATTTGATAACATACCTGGCGAGTTGGCCTCTACGTCTCCGTGGGCCCTTCATATACATCAATAACGAAATATAACCTAACCTAACCCAACCTATCATCTCGGAGGTAATATTTGACAATATTCCTGGCGAGTTGGCTTCTCCGCTTCCGTGGGAACTTTATATACATCAATAACGTAATATAACCTAACCTAACCCAACCTATCATCTCGGCGGTAATATTTGACAACATTCCTGGCGAGTTGGCCTCTACGTCTCCGTTTGACCTTCTTATACATCAATAACGTAATCTAACCTAACATAACCCAACCTATTTTCTCGGCGGTAATATTTGACAACATTCCTGGCGAGTTGGCCTCTACGTCTCCGTGGGACCTTTATATACATCAATAACATAATATAAGCTAGCCTAACCCAATCTAACATCTCGGCGATAATATTTGACCACATTCCTGGCGAGTTGGCCTCTACGTCTTCGTGGGACCTTTATATACATCAATAACGTAATATAACTTAACCTAACCCAACCTAACATCTCCGCGGTAATATTTGACAACATACCTGGCGAGTTGGCCTCTACGTCTCCGTGGGCCCTTCATATACATCAATAACGAAATATAACCTAACCTAACCCTACCTAACATCTCGGCGGTAGTTTTTGACCACATTCCTGTCTTTTTGGCCTCTACGTCTCCGTCGGACCTTTATATACGTCTATAACGTAATATAACCTAACCTAACCCAACCTATCATCTCGGCGGTAATATTTGACAACATTCCTGGCGAGTTGGCCTCTACGTCTCCGTTTGACCTTCTTATACATCAATAACGTAATCTAACCTAACATAACCCAACCTATCATCTCGGCGGTAATATTTGACAACATACCTGGCGAGTTGGCCTTTACGTATCCATGGGCCCTTCATATACATCAATAACGAAATATAACCTAACCTAACCCTATCTAACATCTCGGCGGTAATATTTGACCATATTCCTGGCTTGTTGGCCTCTACGTCTTCGTGGGACCTTTATATACATCAATAACGTAATATAACTTAACCTAACCCAACCTAACATCTCCGCGGTAATATTTGACAACATACCTGGCGAGTTGGCCTCTACGTCTGCGTGGGATCTTTATATACATCAATAACGTAATATAACATAACCTAAACCAATCTAACATCTCGGCGGTAATATTTGACAACATTCCTGGCTTGTTGGCCTCTACGTCTCCGTGGGACCTTTATATACATCTATAACGTAATATAACCTAACCTAACCCAACCTATCATCTCGGCGGTAATATTTGACAACATTCCTGGCGAGTTGGCCTCTACGTATCCGTGGGCCCTTCATATACATCAATAACGAAATATAACCTAACCTAAACCTATCTAACATCTCGGCGGTAATATTTGACCACATTCCTGGCTTGTTGGCCTCTACGTCTCCGTCGGACCTTTATATACATCTATAACGTAATATAACCTAACCTAACCCAACCTATCATCTCGGCGGTAATATTTGACAACATTCCTGGCGAGTTGGCCTCTACGTCTCCGTGTAACCCTCGTATACAACAGTAACGTAATATAACGTAACTTAACCCAACCTATCATCTCGGCGGTAATATTTGACTACATTCCTGGCGAGTTGGCCTCTACGTCTTCGTGGGACCTTTATATACATCAATAACATAATATAACTTAACCTAACCCAAACTAACATCTCCGCGGTAATATTTGACAACATACCTGGCGAGTTGGCCTCTACGTATCCGTGGGCCCTTCATATACATCAATAACGAAATATAACCTAACCTAACCCTATCTAACATCTCGGCGGTAATTTTTGACCACATTCCTGGCTTGTTGGCCTCTACGTCTCCGTCGGACCTTCATATAGATCTATAACGTAATATAACTTAACCTAACCCAACCTAACATCTCCGCGGTAATATTTGATAACATACCTGGCGAGTTGGCCTCTACGTCTCCGTGGGCCCTTCATATACATCAATAACGAAATATAACCTAACCTAACCCAACCTATCATCTCGGAGGTAATATTTGACAATATTCCTGGCGAGTTGGCTTCTCCGCTTCCGTGGGAACTTTATATACATCAATAACGTAATATAACCTAACCTAACCCAACCTATCATCTCGGCGGTAATATTTGACAACATTCCTGGCTTGTTGGCCTCTACGTCTCCGTGAGACCTTTATATACATCTATAACGTAATATAACGTAACTTAACCAAACCTATCATCTCGGCGGTAATATTTGACAACATGCCTGGCGAGTTGGCCTCTACGTCTGCGTGGGATATTTATATACATCAATAACGTAATATAACATAACCTAACCCAATCTAACATCTCGGCGGTAATATTTGACAACATTCCTGGCTTGTTGGCCTCTACGTCTCCGTGGGACCTTTTTATACATCTATAACGTAATATAACCTAACCTAACCCAACCTATCATCTCGGCGGTAATATTTGACAACATTCCTGGCGAGTTGGCCTCTACGTCTCCGTTTGACCTTCTTATACATCAATAACGTAATCTAACCTAACATAACCCAACCTATTTTCTCGGCGGTAATATTTGACAACATTCCTGGCGAGTTGGCCTCTACGTCTCCGTGGGACCTTTATATACATCAATAACATAATATAAGCTAGCCTAACCCAATCTAACATCTCGGCGATAATATTTGACCACATTCCTGGCGAGTTGGCCTCTACGTCTTCGTGGGACCTTTATATACATCAATAACGTAATATAACTTAACCTAACCCAACCTAACATCTCCGCGGTAATATTTGACAACATACCTGGCGAGTTGGCCTCTACGTCTCCGTGGGCCCTTCATATACATCAATAACGAAATATAACCTAACCTAACCCTACCTAACATCTCGGCGGTAGTTTTTGACCACATTCCTGTCTTTTTGGCCTCTACGTCTCCGTCGGACCTTTATATACGTCTATAACGTAATATAACCTAACCTAACCCAACCTATCATCTCGGCGGTAATATTTGACAACATTCCTGGCGAGTTGGCCTCTACGTCTCCGTTTGACCTTCTTATACATCAATAACGTAATCTAACCTAACATAACCCAACCTATCATCTCGGCGGTAATATTTGACAACATACCTGGCGAGTTGGCCTTTACGTATCCATGGGCCCTTCATATACATCAATAACGAAATATAACCTAACCTAACCCTATCTAACATCTCGGCGGTAATATTTGACCATATTCCTGGCTTGTTGGCCTCTACGTCTCCGTCGGACCTTTATATACATCTATAACGTAATATAACCTAACCTAACCCAACCTATCATCTCGGCGGTAATATTTGACAACATACCTGGCGAGCTGGCCTCTACGTCTCCGTGGGCCCTTCATATACATCAATAACGGAATATAACCAAACCTAACCCAACCTATCATCTCGGCGGTAATATTTGACAAAATTCCTGGCGAGTTGGCTTCTCCGCTTCCGTGGGACCTTCATATACATCAATAACGTAATATAACCTAACCTAACCCAACCTAACATCTCGGCGGTAATATTTGACCACGTTCCTGGCTTGTTGCACTCTACGTCTCCGTGGGACCTTCATATAGATCTATAACGTAATATAACCTAACCTAACCCAACCTAACATCTCGGCGGTAATATTTGACAACATTCCTGGCGAGTTGGCTTCTCCGTCCCCGTGGGACCTTTATATACATCAATAACGTAATATAACCTAACCTAAGCCAACCTATCATCTCGGCTGTAATATTTGACAACATTCCTGGCGAGTTGGCCTCTACGTCTCCGTGTAACCCTCGTATACAACAGTAACGTAATATAACGTAACTTAACCCAACCTATCATCTCGGCGGTAATATTTGACTACATTCCTGGCGAGTTGGCCTCTACGTCTTCGTGGGACCTTTATATACATCAATAACGTAATATAACTTAACCTAACCCAAACTAACATCTCCGCGGTAATATTTGACAACATACCTGGCGAGTTGGCCTCTACGTATCCGTGGGCCCTTCATATACATCAATAACGAAATATAACCTAACCTAACCCTATCTAACGTCTCAGCGGTAATTTTTGACCACATTCCTGGCTTGTTGGCCTCTACGTCTCCGTCGGACCTTCATATAGATCTATAACGTAATATAACTTAACCTAACCCAACCTAACATCTCCGCGGTAATATTTGATAACATACCTGGCGAGTTGGCCTCTACGTCTCCGTGGGCCCTTCATATACATCAATAACGAAATATAACCTAACCTAACCCAACCTATCATCTCGGAGGTAATATTTGACAATATTCCTGGCGAGTTGGCTTCTCCGCTTCCGTGGGAACTTTATATACATCAATAACGTAATATAACCTAACCTAACCCAACCTATCATCTCGGCGGTAATATTTGACAACATTCCTGGCTTGTTGGCCTCTACGTCTCCGTGAGACCTTTATATACATCTATAACGTAATATAACGTAACTTAACCAAACCTATCATCTCGGCGGTAATATTTGACAACATTCCTGGCGAGTTGGCCTCTACGTCTGCGTGGGATATTTATATACATCAATAACGTAATATAACATAACCTAACCCAATCTAACATCTCGGCGGTAATATTTGACATCATTCCTGGCTTGTTGGCCTCTACGTCTCCGTGGGACCTTTATATACATCTATAACGTAATATAACCTAACCTAACCCAACCTATCATCTCGGCGGTAATATTTGACAACATTCCTGGCGAGTTGGCCTCTACGTCTCCGTTTGACCTTCTTATACATCAATAACGTAATCTAACCTAACATAACCCAACCTATCATCTCGGCGGTAATATTTGACAAAATTCCTGGCGAGTTGGCTTCTCCGCTTCCGTGGGACCTTTATATACATCAATAACGTAATATAACCTAACCTAACCCAACCTAACATCTCGGCGGTAATATTTGACCACGTTCCTGGCTTGTTGCACTCTACGTCTCCGTGGGACCTTCATATAGATCTATAACGTAATATAACCTAACCTAACCCAACCTAACATCTCGGCGGTAATATTTGACAACATTCCTGGCGAGTTGGCTTCTCCGTCCCCGTGGGACCTTTATATACATCAATAACGTAATATAACCTAACCTAACCCAACCTATCATCTCGGCGGTAATATTTGACCACATTCCTGGCTTGTTGGCCTCTACGTCTCCGTGAGACCTTTATATACATCTATAACGTAATATAACCTAACCTCACCCAACCTAACTTCTCGGCGGCAATATTTGAAAACATACCTGGCGAGGTGGCCTCTACGTCTCCGTGGGATATTTATATACATCAATAACATAATATAACATAAGCTAACCCAATATAACATCTCGGCGGTAATATTTGACCACGTTCCTGGCTTGTTGCACTCTACGTCTCCGTGGCACCTTCATATAGATCTATAACTTAATATAACCTAACCTAACCCAACCTATCATCTCGGCGGTAATATTTGACAACATTCCTGGCGAGTTGGCTTCTCCGTCCCCGTGGGACCTTTATATATCTCAATAACGTAATACAACCTAACCTAACCCAACAATATCATCTCGGCGGTAATATTTGATAACATTCCTGGCGAGTTGGCATCTACGTCTCCATGGGACATTTATATACATCAATAACGTAATATAACCTAACCTAACCCAACCTAGCATCTCGGCGGTAATATTTGACATCATTCCTGGCGAGTTGGCCTCTACGTCTCCGTGTAACCCTCGTATACAACAGTAACGTAATATAACGTAACTTAACCCAACCTATCATCTCGGCGGTAATATTTGACAACATTCCTGGCGAGTTGGCCTCTACGTCTCCGTTTGACCTTCTTATACATCAATAACGTAATCTAACCTAACATAACCCAACCTATCTTCTCGGCGGTAATATTTGGCAACATTCCTGGCGAGTTGGCCTCTACGTCTCCGTGGGACCTTTATATACATAAATAACATAATATAAGCTAGCCTAACCCAATCTAACATCTCGGCGATAATATTTGACCACATTCCTGGCGAGTTGGCCTCTACGTCTTCGCGGGACCTTTATATACATCAATAACGTAATATAACCTAACCTAACCCAACCTAGCATCTCGGCGGTAATATTTGACATCATTCCTGGCGAGTTGGCCTCTACGTCTCCGTGTAACCCTGGTATACAAAAGTAACGTAATATAACGTAACTTAACCCAACCTATCATCTCGGCGGTAATATTTGACAACATACCTGGCGAGTTGGCCTCCACGTCTCCGTGGGCCCTTCATATACATCAATAACGGAATATAACCAAACCTAACCCAACCTAACTTCTCGGCGGTAATATTTGAAAACATACCTGGCGAGGTGGCATCTACGTCTCCGTGGGATATTTATATACATCAATAACATAATATAACATAAGCTAACCCAATATAACATCTCGGCGGTAATATTTGACCACGTTCCTGGCTTGTTGCACTCTACGTCTCCGTGGGCCCTTCATATACATCAATAACGAAATATAACCTAACCTAAACCTATCTAACATCTCGGCGGTAATATTTGACCACATTCCTGGCTTGTTGGCCTCTACGTCTCCGTCGGACCTTTATATACATCTATAACGTAATATAACCTAACCTAACCCAACCTATCATCTCGGCGGTAATATTTGACAACATTCCTGGCGAGTTGGCCTCTACGTCTCCGTGTAACCCTCGTATACAACAGTAACGTAATATAACGTAACTTAACCCAACCTATCATCTCGGCGGTAGTTTTTGACCACATTCCTGACTTTTTGGCCTCTACGTCTCCGTCGGACTTTTATATACATCTATAACGTAATATAACCTAACCTAACCCAACCTATCATCTCGGCGGTAATATTTGACAACATTCCTGGCGAGTTGGCCTCTACGTCTCCGTGGGCCCTTCATATACATCAATAATGGAATATAACCAAACCTAACCCAACCTATCATCTCGGCGGTAATATTTGACAAAATTCCTGGCGAGTTGGCTTCTCCGCTTCCGTGGGACCTTTATATGCTTCAATAACGTAATATAACCTAACCTAACCCAACCTAACATCTCGGCGGTAATATTTGACCACGTTCCTGGCTTGTTGCACTCTACGTCTCCGTGGGACCTTCATATAGATCTATAACGTAATATAACCTAACCTAACCCAACCTAACATCTCGGCGGTAATATTTGACAACATTCCTGGCGAGTTGGCTTCTCCGTCCCCGTGGGACCTTTATATACATCAATAACGTAATATAACCTAACCTAACCCAACCTATCATCTCGGCGGTAATATTTGACCACGTTCCTGGCTTGTTGCACTCTACGTCTCCGTGGGACCTTCATATAGATCTATAACGTAATATAACCTAACCTAACCCAACCTAACTTCTCGGCGGCAATATTTGAAAACATACCTGGCGAGGTGGCCTCTACGTCTCCGTGGGATATTTATATACATCAATAACATAATATAACATAAGCTAACCCAATATAACATCTCGGCGGTAATATTTGACCACGTTCCTGGCTTGTTGCACTCTACGTCTCCGTGGCACCTTCATATAGATCTATAACTTAATATAACCTAACCTAACCCAACCTAACATCTCGGCGGTAATATTTGACAACATTCCTGGCGAGTTGGCTTCTCCGTCCCCGTGGGACCTTTATATATCTCAATAACGTAATACAACCTAACCTAACCCAACAATATCATCTCGGCGGTAATATTTGATAACATTCCTGGCGAGTTGGCATCTACGTCTCCGTGGGACATTTATATACATCAATAACGTAATATAACCTAACCTAACCCAACCTAGCATCTCGGCGGTAATATTTGACATCATTCCTGGCGAGTTGGCCTCTACGTCTCCGTGTAACCCTCGTATACAACAGTAACGTAATATAACGTAACTTAACCCAACCTATCATCTCGGCGGTAATATTTGACAACATTCCTGGCGAGTTGGCCTCTACGTCTCCGTTTGACCTTCTTATACATCAATAACGTAATCTAACCTAACATAACCCAACCTATCTTCTCGGCGGTAATATTTGGCAACATTCCTGGCGAGTTGGCCTCTACGTCTCCGTGGGACCTTTATATACATAAATAACATAATATAAGCTAGCCTAACCCAATCTAACATCTCGGCGATAATATTTGACCACATTCCTGGCGAGTTGGCCTCTACGTCTTCGCGGGACCTTTATATACATCAATAACGTAATATAACCTAACCTAACCCAACCTAGCATCTCGGCGGTAATATTTGACATCATTCCTGGCGAGTTGGCCTCTACGTCTCCGTGTAACCCTGGTATACAAAAGTAACGTAATATAACGTAACTTAACCCAACCTATCATCTCGGCGGTAATATTTGACAACATACCTGGCGAGTTGGCCTCCACGTCTCCGTGGGCCCTTCATATACATCAATAACGGAATATAACCAAACCTAACCCAACCTAACTTCTCGGCGGTAATATTTGAAAACATACCTGGCGAGGTGGCATCTACGTCTCCGTGGGATATTTATATACATCAATAACATAATATAACATAAGCTAACCCAATATAACATCTCGGCGGTAATATTTGACCACGTTCCTGGCTTGTTGCACTCTACGTCTCCGTGGGCCCTTCATATACATCAATAACGAAATATAACCTAATCTAAACCTATCTAACATCTCGGCGGTAATATTTGACCACATTCCTGGCTTGTTGGCCTCTACGTCTCCGTCGGACCTTTATATACATCTATAACGTAATATAACCTAACCTAACCCAACCTATCATCTCGGCGGTAATATTTGACAACATTCCTGGCGAGTTGGCCTCTACGTCTCCGTGTAACCCTCGTATACAACAGTAACGTAATATAACGTAACTTAACCCAACCTATCATCTCGGCGGTAGTTTTTGACCACATTCCTGACTTTTTGGCCTCTACGTCTCCGTCGGACCTTTATATACATCTATAACGTAATATAACCTAACCTAACCCAACCTATCATCTCGGCGGTAATATTTGACAACATTCCTGGCGAGTTGGCCTCTACGTCTCCGTGGGCCCTTCATATACATCAATAATGGAATATAACCAAACCTAACCCAACCTATCATCTCGGCGGTAATATTTGACAAAATTCCTGGCGAGTTGGCTTCTCCGCTTCCGTGGGACCTTTATATGCTTCAATAACGTAATATAACCTAACCTAACCCAACCTAACATCTCGGCGGTAATATTTGACCACGTTCCTGGCTTGTTGCACTCTACGTCTCCGTGGGACCTTCATATAGATCTATAGCGTAATATAACCTAACCTAACCCAACCTATCATCTCGGCGGTAATATTTGACAACATTCCTGGCGAGTTGGCTTCTCCGTCCCCGTGGGACCTTTATATATCTCAATAACGTAATACAACCTAACCTAACCCAACAATATCATCTCGGCGGTAATATTTGATAACATTCCTGGCGAGTTGGCATCTACGTCTCCATGGGACATTTATATACATCAATAAACTCTGAGATAGCGCGTTAACCCAACCTAGCATCTCGGCGGTAATATTTGACATCATTCCTGGCGAGTTGGCCTCTACGTCTCCGTGTAACCCTCGTATACAACAGTAACGTAATATAACGTAACTTAACCCAACCTATCATCTCGGCGGTAATATTTGACAACATTCCTGGCGAGTTGGCCTCTACGTCTCCGTTTGACCTTCTTATACATCAATAACGTAATCTAACCTAACATAACCCAACCTATCTTCTCGGCGGTAATATTTGGCAACATTCCTGGCGAGTTGGCCTCTACGTCTCCGTGGGACCTTTATATACATAAATAACATAATATAAGCTAGCCTAACCCAATCTAACATCTCGGCGATAATATTTGACCACATTCCTGGCGAGTTGGCCTCTACGTCTTCGCGGGACCTTTATATACATCAATAACGTAATATAACCTAACCTAACCCAACCTAGCATCTCGGCGGTAATATTTGACATCATTCCTGGCGAGTTGGCCTCTACGTCTCCGTGTAACCCTGGTATACAAAAGTAACGTAATATAACGTAACTTAACCCAACCTATCATCTCGGCGGTAATATTTGACAACATACCTGGCGAGTTGGCCTCCACGTCTCCGTGGGCCCTTCATATACATCAATAACGGAATATAACCAAACCTAACCCAACCTAACTTCTCGGCGGTAATATTTGAAAACATACCTGGCGAGGTGGCATCTACGTCTCCGTGGGATATTTATATACATCAATAACATAATATAACATAAGCTAACCCAATATAACATCTCGGCGGTAATATTTGACCACGTTCCTGGCTTGTTGCACTCTACGTCTCCGTGGGCCCTTCATATACATCAATAACGAAATATAACCTAACCTAAACCTATCTAACATCTCGGCGGTAATATTTGACCACATTCCTGGCTTGTTGGCCTCTACGTCTCCGTCGGACCTTTATATACATCTATAACGTAATATAACCTAACCTAACCCAACCTATCATCTCGGCGGTAATATTTGACAACATTCCTGGCGAGTTGGCCTCTACGTCTCCGTGTAACCCTCGTATACAACAGTAACGTAATATAACGTAACTTAACCCAACCTATCATCTCGGCGGTAGTTTTTGACCACATTCCTGACTTTTTGGCCTCTACGTCTCCGTCGGACTTTTATATACATCTATAACGTAATATAACCTAACCTAACCCAACCTATCATCTCGGCGGTAATATTTGACAACATTCCTGGCGAGTTGGCCTCTACGTCTCCGTGGGCCCTTCATATACATCAATAATGGAATATAACCAAACCTAACCCAACCTATCATCTCGGCGGTAATATTTGACAAAATTCCTGGCGAGTTGGCTTCTCCGCTTCCGTGGGACCTTTATATGCTTCAATAACGTAATATAACCTAACCTAACCCAACCTAACATCTCGGCGGTAATATTTGACCACGTTCCTGGCTTGTTGCACTCTACGTCTCCGTGGGACCTTCATATAGATCTATAACGTAATATAACCTAACCTAACCCAACCTAACATCTCGGCGGTAATATTTGACAACATTCCTGGCGAGTTGGCTTCTCCGTCCCCGTGGGACCTTTATATACATCAATAACGTAATATAACCTAACCTAACCCAACCTATCATCTCGGCGGTAATATTTGACCACGTTCCTGGCTTGTTGCACTCTACGTCTCCGTGGGACCTTCATATAGATCTATAACGTAATATAACCTAACCTAACCCAACCTAACTTCTCGGCGGCAATATTTGAAAACATACCTGGCGAGGTGGCCTCTACGTCTCCGTGGGATATTTATATACATCAATAACATAATATAACATAAGCTAACCCAATATAACATCTCGGCGGTAATATTTGACCACGTTCCTGGCTTGTTGCACTCTACGTCTCCGTGGCACCTTCATATAGATCTATAACTTAATATAACCTAACCTAACCCAACCTAACATCTCGGCGGTAATATTTGACAACATTCCTGGCGAGTTGGCTTCTCCGTCCCCGTGGGACCTTTATATATCTCAATAACGTAATACAACCTAACCTAACCCAACAATATCATCTCGGCGGTAATATTTGATAACATTCCTGGCGAGTTGGCATCTACGTCTCCGTGGGACATTTATATACATCAATAACGTAATATAACCTAACCTAACCCAACCTAGCATCTCGGCGGTAATATTTGACATCATTCCTGGCGAGTTGGCCTCTACGTCTCCGTGTAACCCTCGTATACAACAGTAACGTAATATAACGTAACTTAACCCAACCTATCATCTCGGCGGTAATATTTGACAACATTCCTGGCGAGTTGGCCTCTACGTCTCCGTTTGACCTTCTTATACATCAATAACGTAATCTAACCTAACATAACCCAACCTATCTTCTCGGCGGTAATATTTGGCAACATTCCTGGCGAGTTGGCCTCTACGTCTCCGTGGGACCTTTATATACATAAATAACATAATATAAGCTAGCCTAACCCAATCTAACATCTCGGCGATAATATTTGACCACATTCCTGGCGAGTTGGCCTCTACGTCTTCGCGGGACCTTTATATACATCAATAACGTAATATAACCTAACCTAACCCAACCTAGCATCTCGGCGGTAATATTTGACATCATTCCTGGCGAGTTGGCCTCTACGTCTCCGTGTAACCCTGGTATACAAAAGTAACGTAATATAACGTAACTTAACCCAACCTATCATCTCGGCGGTAATATTTGACAACATACCTGGCGAGTTGGCCTCCACGTCTCCGTGGGCCCTTCATATACATCAATAACGGAATATAACCAAACCTAACCCAACCTAACTTCTCGGCGGTAATATTTGAAAACATACCTGGCGAGGTGGCATCTACGTCTCCGTGGGATATTTATATACATCAATAACATAATATAACATAAGCTAACCCAATATAACATCTCGGCGGTAATATTTGACCACGTTCCTGGCTTGTTGCACTCTACGTCTCCGTGGGCCCTTCATATACATCAATAACGAAATATAACCTAATCTAAACCTATCTAACATCTCGGCGGTAATATTTGACCACATTCCTGGCTTGTTGGCCTCTACGTCTCCGTCGGACCTTTATATACATCTATAACGTAATATAACCTAACCTAACCCAACCTATCATCTCGGCGGTAATATTTGACAACATTCCTGGCGAGTTGGCCTCTACGTCTCCGTGTAACCCTCGTATACAACAGTAACGTAATATAACGTAACTTAACCCAACCTATCATCTCGGCGGTAGTTTTTGACCACATTCCTGACTTTTTGGCCTCTACGTCTCCGTCGGACCTTTATATACATCTATAACGTAATATAACCTAACCTAACCCAACCTATCATCTCGGCGGTAATATTTGACAACATTCCTGGCGAGTTGGCCTCTACGTCTCCGTGGGCCCTTCATATACATCAATAATGGAATATAACCAAACCTAACCCAACCTATCATCTCGGCGGTAATATTTGACAAAATTCCTGGCGAGTTGGCTTCTCCGCTTCCGTGGGACCTTTATATGCTTCAATAACGTAATATAACCTAACCTAACCCAACCTAACATCTCGGCGGTAATATTTGACCACGTTCCTGGCTTGTTGCACTCTACGTCTCCGTGGGACCTTCATATAGATCTATAGCGTAATATAACCTAACCTAACCCAACCTATCATCTCGGCGGTAATATTTGACAACATTCCTGGCGAGTTGGCTTCTCCGTCCCCGTGGGACCTTTATATATCTCAATAACGTAATACAACCTAACCTAACCCAACAATATCATCTCGGCGGTAATATTTGATAACATTCCTGGCGAGTTGGCATCTACGTCTCCATGGGACATTTATATACATCAATAACGTAATATAACCTAACCTAACCCAACCTAGCATCTCGGCGGTAATATTTGACATCATTCCTGGCGAGTTGGCCTCTACGTCTCCGTGTAACCCTCGTATACAACAGTAACGTAATATAACGTAACTTAACCCAACCTATCATCTCGGCGGTAATATTTGACAACATTCCTGGCGAGTTGGCCTCTACGTCTCCGTTTGACCTTCTTATACATCAATAACGTAATCTAACCTAACATAACCCAACCTATCTTCTCGGCGGTAATATTTGGCAACATTCCTGGCGAGTTGGCCTCTACGTCTCCGTGGGACCTTTATATACATAAATAACATAATATAAGCTAGCCTAACCCAATCTAACATCTCGGCGATAATATTTGACCACATTCCTGGCGAGTTGGCCTCTACGTCTTCGCGGGACCTTTATATACATCAATAACGTAATATAACCTAACCTAACCCAACCTAGCATCTCGGCGGTAATATTTGACATCATTCCTGGCGAGTTGGCCTCTACGTCTCCGTGTAACCCTGGTATACAAAAGTAACGTAATATAACGTAACTTAACCCAACCTATCATCTCGGCGGTAATATTTGACAACATACCTGGCGAGTTGGCCTCCACGTCTCCGTGGGCCCTTCATATACATCAATAACGGAATATAACCAAACCTAACCCAACCTAACTTCTCGGCGGTAATATTTGAAAACATACCTGGCGAGGTGGCATCTACGTCTCCGTGGGATATTTATATACATCAATAACATAATATAACATAAGCTAACCCAATATAACATCTCGGCGGTAATATTTGACCACGTTCCTGGCTTGTTGCACTCTACGTCTCCGTGGGCCCTTCATATACATCAATAACGAAATATAACCTAACCTAAACCTATCTAACATCTCGGCGGTAATATTTGACCACATTCCTGGCTTGTTGGCCTCTACGTCTCCGTCGGACCTTTATATACATCTATAACGTAATATAACCTAACCTAACCCAACCTATCATCTCGGCGGTAATATTTGACAACATTCCTGGCGAGTTGGCCTCTACGTCTCCGTGTAACCCTCGTATACAACAGTAACGTAATATAACGTAACTTAACCCAACCTATCATCTCGGCGGTAGTTTTTGACCACATTCCTGACTTTTTGGCCTCTACGTCTCCGTCGGACTTTTATATACATCTATAACGTAATATAACCTAACCTAACCCAACCTATCATCTCGGCGGTAATATTTGACAACATTCCTGGCGAGTTGGCCTCTACGTCTCCGTGGGCCCTTCATATACATCAATAATGGAATATAACCAAACCTAACCCAACCTATCATCTCGGCGGTAATATTTGACAAAATTCCTGGCGAGTTGGCTTCTCCGCTTCCGTGGGACCTTTATATGCTTCAATAACGTAATATAACCTAACCTAACCCAACCTAACATCTCGGCGGTAATATTTGACCACGTTCCTGGCTTGTTGCACTCTACGTCTCCGTGGGACCTTCATATAGATCTATAACGTAATATAACCTAACCTAACCCAACCTAACATCTCGGCGGTAATATTTGACAACATTCCTGGCGAGTTGGCTTCTCCGTCCCCGTGGGACCTTTATATACATCAATAACGTAATATAACCTAACCTAACCCAACCTATCATCTCGGCGGTAATATTTGACCACGTTCCTGGCTTGTTGCACTCTACGTCTCCGTGGGACCTTCATATAGATCTATAACGTAATATAACCTAACCTAACCCAACCTAACTTCTCGGCGGCAATATTTGAAAACATACCTGGCGAGGTGGCCTCTACGTCTCCGTGGGATATTTATATACATCAATAACATAATATAACATAAGCTAACCCAATATAACATCTCGGCGGTAATATTTGACCACGTTCCTGGCTTGTTGCACTCTACGTCTCCGTGGCACCTTCATATAGATCTATAACTTAATATAACCTAACCTAACCCAACCTAACATCTCGGCGGTAATATTTGACAACATTCCTGGCGAGTTGGCTTCTCCGTCCCCGTGGGACCTTTATATATCTCAATAACGTAATACAACCTAACCTAACCCAACAATATCATCTCGGCGGTAATATTTGATAACATTCCTGGCGAGTTGGCATCTACGTCTCCGTGGGACATTTATATACATCAATAACGTAATATAACCTAACCTAACCCAACCTAGCATCTCGGCGGTAATATTTGACATCATTCCTGGCGAGTTGGCCTCTACGTCTCCGTGTAACCCTCGTATACAACAGTAACGTAATATAACGTAACTTAACCCAACCTATCATCTCGGCGGTACTCTGAGATAGCGCGTCTGGCGAGTTGGCCTCTACGTCTCCGTTTGACCTTCTTATACATCAATAACGTAATCTAACCTAACATAACCCAACCTATCTTCTCGGCGGTAATATTTGGCAACATTCCTGGCGAGTTGGCCTCTACGTCTCCGTGGGACCTTTATATACATAAATAACATAATATAAGCTAGCCTAACCCAATCTAACATCTCGGCGATAATATTTGACCACATTCCTGGCGAGTTGGCCTCTACGTCTTCGCGGGACCTTTATATACATCAATAACGTAATATAACCTAACCTAACCCAACCTAGCATCTCGGCGGTAATATTTGACATCATTCCTGGCGAGTTGGCCTCTACGTCTCCGTGTAACCCTGGTATACAAAAGTAACGTAATATAACGTAACTTAACCCAACCTATCATCTCGGCGGTAATATTTGACAACATACCTGGCGAGTTGGCCTCCACGTCTCCGTGGGCCCTTCATATACATCAATAACGGAATATAACCAAACCTAACCCAACCTAACTTCTCGGCGGTAATATTTGAAAAACTCTGAGATAGCGCGTCATCTACGTCTCCGTGGGATATTTATATACATCAATAACATAATATAACATAAGCTAACCCAATATAACATCTCGGCGGTAATATTTGACCACGTTCCTGGCTTGTTGCACTCTACGTCTCCGTGGGCCCTTCATATACATCAATAACGAAATATAACCTAATCTAAACCTATCTAACATCTCGGCGGTAATATTTGACCACATTCCTGGCTTGTTGGCCTCTACGTCTCCGTCGGACCTTTATATACATCTATAACGTAATATAACCTAACCTAACCCAACCTATCATCTCGGCGGTAATATTTGACAACATTCCTGGCGAGTTGGCCTCTACGTCTCCGTGTAACCCTCGTATACAACAGTAACGTAATATAACGTAACTTAACCCAACCTATCATCTCGGCGGTAGTTTTTGACCACATTCCTGACTTTTTGGCCTCTACGTCTCCGTCGGACCTTTATATACATCTATAACGTAATATAACCTAACCTAACCCAACCTATCATCTCGGCGGTAATATTTGACAACATTCCTGGCGAGTTGGCCTCTACGTCTCCGTGGGCCCTTCATATACATCAATAATGGAATATAACCAAACCTAACCCAACCTATCATCTCGGCGGTAATATTTGACAAAATTCCTGGCGAGTTGGCTTCTCCGCTTCCGTGGGACCTTTATATGCTTCAATAACGTAATATAACCTAACCTAACCCAACCTAACATCTCGGCGGTAATATTTGACCACGTTCCTGGCTTGTTGCACTCTACGTCTCCGTGGGACCTTCATATAGATCTATAGCGTAATATAACCTAACCTAACCCAACCTAACATCTCGGCGGTAATATTTGACAACATTCCTGGCGAGTTGGCTTCTCCGTCCCCGTGGGACCTTTATATACATCAATAACGTAATATAACCTAACATAACCCAACCTATCATCTCGGCGGTAATATTTGACCACGTTCCTGGCTTGTTGCACTCTACGTCTCCGTGGGACCTTCATATAGATCTATAACGTAATATAACCTAACCTAACCCAACCTAACATCTCGGCGGTAATATTTGACAACATTCCTGGCGAGTTGACTTCTCCGTCCCCGTGGGACCTTTATATATCTCAATAACGTAATATAACCTAACCTAACCCAACAATATCATCTCGGCGGTAATATTTGACCACATTCCTGGCGAGTTGGCCTCTACGTCTTCGTGGGACCTTTATATACATCAATAACGTAATATAACCTAACCTAACCCAACCTAGCATCTCGGCGGTAATATTTGACATCATTCCTGGCGAGTTGGCCTCTACGTCTCCGTGTAACCCTCGTATACAAAAGTAACGTAATATAACGTAACTTAACCCAACCTATCATCTCGGCGGTAATATTTGACAACATACCTGGCGAGTTGGCCTCCACGTCTCCGTGGGCCCTTCATATACATCAATAACGGAATATAACCAAACCTAACCCAACCTAACTTCTCGGCGGTAATATTTGAAAACATACCTGGCGAGGTGGCATCTACGTCTCCGTGGGATATTTATATACATCAATAACATAATATAACATAAGCTAACCCAATATAACATCTCGGCGGTAATATTTGACCACGTTCCTGGCTTGTTGCACTCTACGTCTCCGTGGCACCTTCATATAGATCTATAATGTAATATAACCTAACCTAACCCAACCTAACATCTCGGCGGTAATATTTGACAACATTCCTGGCTTGTTGGCCTCTACGTCTCCGTGGGACCTTTATATACATCTATAACGTAATATAACCTAACCTAACCCAACCTATCATCTCGGCGGTAATATTTGACAACATTCCTGGCGAGTTGGCCTCTACGTATCCGTGGGCCCTTCATATACATCAATAACGAAATATAACCTAACCTAAACCTATCTAACATCTCGGCGGTAATATTTGACCACATTCCTGGCTTGTTGGCCTCTACGTCTCCGTCGGACCTTTATATACATCTATAACGTAATATAACCTAACCTAACCCAACCTATCATCTCGGCGGTAATATTTGACAACATTCCTGGCGAGTTGGCCTCTACGTCTCCGTGTAACCCTCGTATACAACAGTAACGTAATATAACGTAACTTAACCCAACCTATCATCTCGGCGGTAATATTTGACTACATTCCTGGCGAGTTGGCCTCTACGTCTTCGTGGGACCTTTATATACATCAATAACGTAATATAACTTAACCTAACCCAAACTAACATCTCCGCGGTAATATTTGACAACATACCTGGCGAGTTGGCCTCTACGTATCCGTGGGCCCTTCATATACATCAATAACGAAATATAACCTAACCTAACCCTATCTAACATCTCGGCGGTAATTTTTGACCACATTCCTGGCTTGTTGGCCTCTACGTCTCCGTCGGACCTTCATATAGATCTATAACGTAATATAACTTAACCTAACCCAACCTAACATCTCCGCGGTAATATTTGACAACATACCTGGCGAGTTGGCCTCTACGTCTCCGTGGGCCCTTCATATACATCAATAACGAAATATAACCTAACCTAACCCAACCTATCATCTCGGAGGTAATATTTGACAATATTCCTGGCGAGTTGGCTTCTCCGCTACCGTGGGAACTTTATATACATCAATAACGTAATATAACCTAACCTAACCCAACCTAACATCTCCGCGGTAATATTTGACCACGTTCCTGGCTTGTTGCACTCTACGTCTCCGTGGGACCTTCATATAGATCTATAACGTAATATAACCTAACCTAACCCAACCTAACATCTCGGCGGTAATATTTGACAACATTCCTGGCGAGTTGGCCTCTACGTCTTCGTGGGACCTTTATATACATCAATAACGTAATATAACTTAACCTAACCCAAACTAACATCTCCGCGGTAATATTTGACAACATACCTGGCGAGTTGGCCTCTACGTATCCGTGGGCCCTTCATATACATCAATAACGAAATATAACCTAACCTAACCCTATCTAACATCTCGGCGGTAATTTTTGACCACATTCCTGGCTTGTTGGCCTCTACGTCTCCGTCGGACCTTCATATAGATCTATAACGTAATATAACTTAACCTAACCCAACCTAACATCTCCGCGGTAATATTTGACAACATACCTGGCGAGTTGGCCTCTACGTCTCCGTGGGCCCTTCATATACATCAATAACGAAATATAACCTAACCTAACCCAACCTATCATCTCGGAGGTAATATTTGACAATATTCCTGGCGAGTTGGCTTCTCCGCTTCCGTGGGAACTTTATATACATCAATAACGTAATATAACCTAACCTAACCCAACCTAACATCTCCGCGGTAATATTTGACCACGTTCCTGGCTTGTTGCACTCTACGTCTCCGTGGGACCTTCATATAGATCTATAACGTAATATAACCTAACCTAACCCAACCTAACATCTCGGCGGTAATATTTGACAACATTCCTGGCGAGTTGGCCTCTACGTCTCCGTGGGACCTTTATATACATCAATAACATAATATAAGCTAGCCTAACCCAATCTAACATCTCACGGTAATATTTGACCACATTCCTGGCTTGTTGGCTTCTACGTCTCCGTGGGACCTTTATATACTTCAATAACGTAATATAACCTAGCCTAACCCAATTTAACATCTCGGCGGTAATATTTGACAACTTTCCTGGCGAGTTGGCCTCTACGTCTGCGTGGGATCTTTATATACATCAATAACGTAATATTACATAACCTAACCAAACATAAAATCTCCGCGGTAATATTTGACCACGTTCCTGGCTTGTTGCACTCTACGTCTCCGTGGGACCTTCATATAGATCTATAACGTAATATAACCTAACCTAACCCAACCTAACATCTCGGCGGTAATATTTGACAACATTCCTGGCGAGTTGGCCTCTACGTCTGCGTGGGATATTTATATACATCAATAACGTAATATAACATAACCTAACCCAATCTAACATCTCGGCGGTAATATTTGACAACATTCCTGGCTTGTTGGCCTCTACGTCTCCGTGGGACCTTTACATACATCTATAACGTAATATAACCTAACCTAACCCAACCTATCATCTCGGCGGTAATATTTGACAACATTCCTGGCGAGTTGGCCTCTACGTATCCGTGGGCCCTTCATATACATCAATAACGAAATATAACCTAACCTAAACCTATCTAACATCTCGGCGGTAATATTTGATAACATTCCCGGCGAGTTGGCATCTACGTCTCCGTGGGACATTTATATACATCAATAACGTAATATAACCTAACCTAACCCAACCTAGCATCTCGGCGGTAATATTTGACATCATTCCTGGCGAGTTGGCCTCTACGTCTCCGTGTAACCCTCGTATACAACAGTAACGTAATATAACGTAACTTAACCCAACCTATCATCTCGGCGGTAATATTTGACAACATTCCTGGCGAGTTGGCCTCTACGTCTCCGTTTGACCTTCTTATACATCAATAACGTAATCTAACCTAACATAACCCAACCTATCTTCTCGGCGGTAATATTTGGCAACATTCCTGGCGAGTTGGCCTCTACGTCTCCGTGGGACCTTTATATACATAAATAACATAATATAAGCTAGCCTAACCCAATCTAACATCTCGGCGATAATATTTGACCACATTCCTGGCGAGTTGGCCTCTACGTCTTCGTGGGACCTTTATATACATCAATAACGTAATATAACCTAACCTGACCCAACCTAGCATCTCGGCGGTAATATTTGACATCATTCCTGGCGAGTTGGCCTCTACGTCTCCGTGTAACCCTCGTATACAAAAGTAACGTAATATAACGTAACTTAACCCAACCTATCATCTCGGCGGTAATATTTGACAACATACCTGGCGAGTTGGCCTCCACGTCTCCGTGGGCCCTTCATATACATCAATAACGGAATATAACCAAACCTAACCCAACCTAACTTCTCGGCGGTAATATTTGAAAACATACCTGGCGAGGTGGCATCTACGTCTCCGTGGGATATTTATATACATCAATAACATAATATAACATAAGCTAACCCAATATAACATCTCGGCGGTAATATTTGACCACGTTCCTGGCTTGTTGCACTCTACGTCTCCGTGGGCCCTTCATATACATCAATAACGAAATATAACCTAACCTAAACCTATCTAACATCTCGGCGGTAATATTTGACCACATTCCTGGCTTGTTGGCCTCTACGTCTCCGTCGGACCTTTATATACATCTATAACGTAATATAACCTAACCTAACCCAACCTATCATCTCGGCGGTAATATTTGACAACATTCCTGGCGAGTTGGCCTCTACGTCTCCGTGTAACCCTCGTATACAACAGTAACGTAATATAACGTAACTTAACCCAACCTATCATCTCGGCGGTAATATTTGACTACATTCCTGGCGAGTTGGCCTCTACGTCGTCGTGGGACCTTTATATACATCAATAACGTAATATAACTTAACCTAACCCAAACTAACATCTCCGCGGTAATATTTGACAACATACCTGGCGAGTTGGCCTCTACGTATCCGTGGGCCCTTCATATACATCAATAACGAAATATAACCTAACCTAACCCTATCTAACATCTCGGCGGTAATTTTTGACCACATTCCTGGCTTGTTGGCCTCTACGTCTCCGTCGGACCTTCATATAGATCTATAACGTAATATAACTTAACCTAACCCAACCTAACATCTCCGCGGTAATATTTGACAACATACCTGGCGAGTTGGCCTCTACGTCTCCGTGGGCCCTTCATATACATCAATAACGAAATATAACCTAACCTAACCCAACCTATCATCTCGGAGGTAATATTTGACAATATTCCTGGCGAGTTGGCTTCTCCGCTTCCGTGGGAACTTTATATACATCAATAACGTAATATAACCTAACCTAACCCAACCTAACATCTCCGCGGTAATATTTGACCACGTTCCTGGCTTGTTGCACTCTACGTCTCCGTGGGACCTTCATATAGATCTATAACGTAATATAACCTAACCTAACCCAACCTAACATCTCGGCGGTAATATTTGACAACATTCCTGGCGAGTTGGCCTCTACGTCTCCGTGGGACCTTTATATACATCAATAACATAATATAAGCTAGCCTAACCCAATCTAACATCTCACGGTAATATTTGACCACATTCCTGGCTTGTTGGCTTCTACGTCTCCGTGGGACCTTTATATACTTCAATAACGTAATATAACCTAGCCTAACCCAATTTAACATCTCGGCGGTAATATTTGACAACTTTCCTGGCGAGTTGGCCTCTACGTCTGCGTGGGATCTTTATATACATCAATAACGTAATATTACATAACCTAACCAAACATAAAATCTCCGCGGTAATATTTGACCACGTTCCTGGCTTGTTGCACTCTACGTCTCCGTGGGACCTTCATATAGATCTATAACGTAATATAACCTAACCTAACCCAACCTAACATCTCGGCGGTAATATTTGACAACATTCCTGGCGAGTTGGCCTCTACGTCTGCGTGGGATATTTATATACATCAATAACGTAATATAACATAACCTAACCCAATCTAACATCTCGGCGGTAATATTTGACAACATTCCTGGCGAGTTGGCCTCTACGTCTCCGTTTGACCTTCTTATACATCAATAACGTAATCTAACCTAACATAACCCAACCTATCTTCTCGGCGGTAATATTTGACAACATTCCTGGCGAGTTGGCCTCTACGTCTCCGTGGCACCTTTATATACATCAATAACATAATATAAGCTAGCCTAACCCAATCTAACATCTCGGCGATAATATTTGACCACATTCCTGGCGAGTTGGCCTCTTCGTCTTCGTGGGACCTTTATATACATCAATAACGTAATATAACTTAACCTAACCCAACCTAACATCTCCGCGGTAATATTTGACCACATTCCTGGCTTGTTGGCCTCTACGTCTCCGTCGGACCTTTATATACATCTATAACGTAATATAACCTAACCTAACCCAACCTATCATCTCGGCGGTAATATTTGACAACATTCCTGGCGAGTTGGCCTCTACGTCTCCGTGGGACCTTTATATACATCAATAACATAATATAAGCTAGCTTAACCCAATCTAACATCTCGGCGATAATATTTGACCACATTCCTGGCGAGTTGGTCTCTACGTCTTCGTGGGACCTTTATATACATCAATAACGTAATATAACTTAACCTAACCCAACCTAACATCTCCGCGGTAATATTTGACAACATACCTGGCGAGTTGGCCTCTACGTCTCCGTGGGCCCTTCATATACATCAATAACGGAATATAACCTAACCTAACCCAACCTATCATCTCGTCGGTAATATTTGACAAAATTCCTGGCGAGTTGGCTTCTCCGCTTCCGTGGGACCTTTATATGCATCAATAACGTAATATAACCTAACCTAACCCAACCTAACATCTCGGCGGTAATATTTGACCACTTTCCTGGCTTGTTGCACTCTACGTCTCCGTGGGACCTTCATATAGATCTATAACGTAATATAACCTAACCTAACCCAACCTAACATCTCGGCGGTAACATTTGACAACATTCCTGGCGAGTTGGCTTCTCCGTCCCCGTGGGACCTTTATATTCATCAATAACGTAATATAACCTAACCTAACCCAACCTATCATCTCGGCGGTAATATTTGACCACATTCCTGGCTTGTTGGCCTCTACGTCTCCGTGAGACCTTTATATACATCTATAACGTAATATAACCTAACCTCACCCAACCTTACTTCTCGGCGGTAATATTTGAAAACATACCTGGCGAGGTGGCCTCTACGTCTCCGTGGGATATTTATATACATCAATAACATAATATAACATAAGCTAACCCAATATAACATCTCGGCGGTAATATTTGACCACGTTCCTGGCTTGTTGCACTCTACGTCTCCGTGGCACCTTCATATAGATCTATAACTTAATATAACCTAACCTAACCCAACCTAACATCTCGGCGGTAATATTTGACAACATTCCTGGCTTGTTGGCCTCTACGTCTCCGTGGGACCTTTATATACATCTATAACGTAATATAACCTAACCTAACCCAACCTATCATCTCGGCGGTAATATTTGACAACATTCCTGGCGAGTTGGCCTCTACGTATCCGTGGGCCCTTCATATACATCAATAACGAAATATAACCTAACCTAAACCTATCTAACATCTCGGCGGTAATATTTGACCACATTCCTGGCTTGTTGGCCTCTACGTCTCCGTCGGACCTTTATATACATCTATAACGTAATATAACCTAACCTAACCCAACCTATCATCTCGGCGGTAATATTTGACAACATTCCTGGCGAGTTGGCCTCTACGTCTCCGTGTAACCCTCCTATACAACAGTAACGTAATATAACGTAACTTAACCCAACCTATCATCTCGGCGGTAATATTTGACTACATTCCTGGCGAGTTGGCCTCTACGTCTTCGTGGGACCTTTATATACATCAATAACGTAATATAACTTAACCTAACCCAAACTAACATCTCCGCGGTAATATTTGACAACATACCTGGCGAGTTGGCCTCTACGTATCCGTGGGCCCTTCATATACATCAATAACGAAATATAACCTAACCTAACCCTATCTAACATCTCGGCGGTAATTTTTGACCACATTCCTGGCTTGTTGGCCTCTACGTCTCCGTCGGACCTTCATATAGATCTATAACGTAATATAACTTAACCTAACCCAACCTAACATCTCCGCGGTAATATTTGACAACATACCTGGCGAGTTGGCCTCTACGTCTCCGTGGGCCCTTCATATACATCAATAACGAAATATAACCTAACCTAACCCAACCTATCATCTCGGAGGTAATATTTGACAATATTCCTGGCGAGTTGGCTTCTCCGCTTCCGTGGGAACTTTATATACATCAATAACGTAATATAACCTAACCTAACCCAACCTAACATCTCCGCGGTAATATTTGACCACGTTCCTGGCTTGTTGCACTCTACGTCTCCGTGGGACCTTCATATAGATCTATAACGTAATATAACCTAACCTAACCCAACCTAACATCTCGGCGGTAATATTTGACAACATTCCTGGCGAGTTGGCCTCTACGTCTCCGTGGGACCTTTATATACATCAATAACATAATATAAGCTAGCCTAACCCAATCTAACATCTCACGGTAATATTTGACCACATTCCTGGCTTGTTGGCTTCTACGTCTCCGTGGGACCTTTATATACTTCAATAACGTAATATAACCTAGCCTAACCCAATTTAACATCTCGGCGGTAATATTTGACAACTTTCCTGGCGAGTTGGCCTCTACGTCTGCGTGGGATCTTTATATACATCAATAACGTAATATAACATAACCTAACCCAACATAAAATCTCCGCGGTAATATTTGACCACGTTCCTGGCTTGTTGCACTCTACGTCTCCGTGGGACCTTCATATAGATCTATAACGTAATATAACCTAACCTAACCCAACCTAACATCTCGGCGGTAATATTTGACAACATTCCTGGCGAGTTGGCCTCTACGTCTGCGTGGGATATTTATATACATCAATAACGTAATATAACATAACTAACCCAATCTAACATCTCGGCGGTAATATTTGACAACATTCCTGGCTTGTTGGCCTCTACGTCTCCGTGGGACCTTTATATACATCTATAACGTAATATAACCTAACCTAACCCAACCTATCATCTCGGCGGTAATATTTGACAACATTCCTGGCGAGTTGGCCTCTACGTCTCCGTGTAACCCTCGTATACAACAGTAACGTAATATAACGTAACTTAACCCAACCTATCATCTCGGCGGTAATATTTGACTACATTCCTGGCGAGTTGGCCTCTACGTCTTCGTGGGACCTTTATATACATCAATAACGTAATATAACTTAACCTAACCCAAACTAACATCTCCGCGGTAATATTTGACAACATACCTGGCGAGTTGGCCTCTACGTATCCGTGGGCCCTTCATATACATCAATAACGAAATATAACCTAACCTAACCCTATCTAACATCTCGGCGGTAATTTTTGACCACATTCCTGGCTTGTTGGCCTCTACGTCTCCGTCGGACCTTCATATAGATCTATAACGTAATATAACTTAACCTAACCCAACCTAACATCTCCGCGGTAATATTTGACAACATACCTGGCGAGTTGGCCTCTACGTCTCCGTGGGCCCTTCATATACATCAATAACGAAATATAACCTAACCTAACCCAACCTATCATCTCGGAGGTAATATTTGACAATATTCCTGGCGAGTTGGCTTCTCCGCTTCCGTGGGAACTTTATATACATCAATAACGTAATATAACCTAACCTAACCCAACCTAACATCTCCGCGGTAATATTTGACCACGTTCCTGGCTTGTTGCACTCTACGTCTCCGTGGGACCTTCATATAGATCTATAACGTAATATAACCTAACCTAACCCAACCTAACATCTCGGCGGTAATATTTGACAACATTCCTGGCGAGTTGGCCTCTACGTCTCCGTGGGACCTTTATATACATCAATAACATAATATAAGCTAGCCTAACCCAATCTAACATCTCACGGTAATATTTGACCACATTCCTGGCTTGTTGGCTTCTACGTCTCCGTGGGACCTTTATATACTTCAATAACGTAATATAACCTAGCCTAACCCAATTTAACATCTCGGCGGTAATATTTGACAACTTTCCTGGCGAGTTGGCCTCTACGTCTGCGTGGGATCTTTATATACATCAATAACGTAATATAACATAACCTAACCCAACATAAAATCTCCGCGGTAATATTTGACCACGTTCCTGGCTTGTTGCACTCTACGTCTCCGTGGGACCTTCATATAGATCTATAACGTAATATAACCTAACCTAACCCAACCTAACATCTCGGCGGTAATATTTGACAACATTCCTGGCGAGTTGGCCTCTACGTCTGCGTGGGATATTTATATACATCAATAACGTAATATAACATAACTAACCCAATCTAACATCTCGGCGGTAATATTTGACAACATTCCTGGCTTGTTGGCCTCTACGTCTCCGTGGGACCTTTATATACATCTATAACGTAATATAACCTAACCTAACCCAACCTATCATCTCGGCGGTAATATTTGACAACATTCCTGGCGAGTTGGCCTCTACGTCTCCATTTGACCTTCTTATACATCAATAACGTAATCTAACCTAACATAACCCAACCTATTTTCTCGGCGGTAATATTTGACAACATTCCTGGCGAGTTGGCCTCTACGTCTCCGTGGGACCTTTATATACATCAAGAACATAATATAAGCTAGCCTAGCCCAATCTAACATCTCGGCGATAATATTTGACCACATTCCTGGCGAGTTGGCCTCTACGTCTCCGTGGGACCTTCATATAGATCTATAACGTAATATAACCTAACCTAACCCAACCTAACATCTCGGCGGTAATATTTGACAACATTCCTTGCGAGTTGGCTTCTCCGTCCCCGTGGGACCTTTATATACATCAATAACGTGATATAACCTAACCTAACCCAACCTATCATCGCGGCGGTAATATTTGACCACATTCCTGGCTTGTTGGCCTCTACGTCTCCGTGAGACCTTTATATACATCTATAACGTAATATAACCTAACCTCACCCAACCTAACTTCTCGGCGGTAATATTTGAAAACATACCTGGCGAGGTGGCCTCTACGTCTCCGTGGGATATTTATATACATCAATAACATAATATAACATAAGCTAACCCAATATAACATCTCGGCGGTAATATTTGACCACGTTCCTGGCTTGTTGCACTCTACGTCTCCGTGGCACCTTCATATAGATCTATAATTTAATATAACCTAACCTAACCCAACCTAACATCTCGGCGGTAATATTTGACAACATTCCTGGCGAGTTGGCTTCTCCGTCCCCGTGGGACCTTTATATATCTCAATAACGTAATATAACCTAACCTAACCCAACAATATCATCTCGGCGGTAATATTTGATAACATTCCTGGCGAGTTGGCATCTACGTCTCCGTGGGACCTTTATATACATCAATAACGTAATATAACCTAACCTAACCCAACCTAGCATCTCGGCGGTAATATTTGACATCATTCCTGGCGAGTTGGCCTCTACGTCTCCGTGTAACCCTCGTATACAACAGTAACGTAATATAACGTAACTTAACCCAACCTATCATCTCGGCGGTAATATTTGACAACATTCCTGGCGAGTTGGCCTCTACGTCTTCGTGGGACCTTTATATACATGAATAAGGTAATATAACATTACCTAACCCAATCTAACATCTCGACGGTAATATTTGACCACATTCCTGGCTTGTTGGACTCTACGTCTCCGTGGGACCTTCATATAGATCTATAAGGTAATATAACCTAACCTAACCCAACCTAATATCTCGGCGCTAATATTTGAAAACATTCCTGGCGAGTTGGCATCTACGTCTCCGTTTGACCTTCATATACATCAATAACGTAATATAACCTAACCTAACCCAACCTAACGTCTCGGCGGTAATATTTGACAACATTCCTGGCTTGTTGGCCTCTACGTCTCCGTCGGACCTTTATATACATCTATAACGTAATATAACCTAACCTAACCCAACCTATCATCTCGGCGGTAATATTTGACAACATTCCTGGCGAGTTGGCCTCTACGTCTCCGTGTAACCCTCGTATACAACAGTAACGTAATATAACGTAACTTAACCCAACCTATCATCTCGGCGGTAATATTTGACTACATTCCTGGCGAGTTGGCCTCTACGTCTTCGTGGGACCTTTATATACATCAATAACGTAATATAACTTAACCTAACCCAAACTAACATCTCCGCGGTAATATTTGACAACATACCTGGCGAGTTGGCCTCTACGTATCCGTGGGCCCTTCATATACATCAATAACGAAATATAACCTAACCTAACCCTATCTAACATCTCGGCGGTAATTTTTGACCACATTCCTGGCTTGTTGGCCTCTACGTCTCCGTCGGACCTTCATATAGATCTATAACGTAATATAACTTAACCTAACCCAACCTAACATCTCCGCGGTAATATTTGACAACATACCTGGCGAGTTGGCCTCTACGTCTCCGTGGGCCCTTCATATACATCAATAACGAAATATAACCTAACCTAACCCAACCTATCATCTCGGAGGTAATATTTGACAATATTCCTGGCGAGTTGGCTTCTCCGCTTCCGTGGGAACTTTATATACATCAATAACGTAATATAACCTAACCTAACCCAACCTAACATCTCCGCGGTAATATTTGACCACGTTCCTGGCTTGTTGCACTCTACGTCTCCGTGGGACCTTCATATAGATCTATAACGTAATATAACCTAACCTAACCCAACCTAACATCTCGGCGGTAATATTTGACAACATTCCTGGCGAGTTGGCCTCTACGTCTCCGTGGGACCTTTATATACATCAATAACATAATATAAGCTAGCCTAACCCAATCTAACATCTCACGGTAATATTTGACCACATTCCTGGCTTGTTGGCTTCTACGTCTCCGTGGGACCTTTATATACTTCAATAACGTAATATAACCTAGCCTAACCCAATTTAACATCTCGGCGGTAATATTTGACAACTTTCCTGGCGAGTTGGCCTCTACGTCTGCGTGGGATCTTTATATACATCAATAACGTAATATAACATAACCTAACCCAACATAAAATCTCCGCGGTAATATTTGACCACGTTCCTGGCTTGTTGCACTCTACGTCTCCGTGGGACCTTCATATAGATCTATAACGTAATATAACCTAACCTAACCCAACCTAACATCTCGGCGGTAATATTTGACAACATTCCTGGCGAGTTGGCCTCTACGTCTGCGTGGGATATTTATATACATCAATAACGTAATATAACATAACTAACCCAATCTAACATCTCGGCGGTAATATTTGACAACATTCCTGGCTTGTTGGCCTCTACGTCTCCGTGGGACCTTTATATACATCTATAACGTAATATAACCTAACCTAACCCAACCTATCATCTCGGCGGTAATATTTGACAACATTCCTGGCGAGTTGGCCTCTACGTCTCCATTTGACCTTCTTATACATCAATAACGTAATCTAACCTAACATAACCCAACCTATTTTCTCGGCGGTAATATTTGACAACATTCCTGGCGAGTTGGCCTCTACGTCTCCGTGGGACCTTTATATACATCAAGAACATAATATAAGCTAGCCTAGCCCAATCTAACATCTCGGCGATAATATTTGACCACATTCCTGGCGAGTTGGCCTCTACGTCTCCGTGGGACCTTCATATAGATCTATAACGTAATATAACCTAACCTAACCCAACCTAACACCTCGGCGGTAATATTTGACAACATTCCTTGCGAGTTGGCTTCTCCGTCCCCGTGGGACCTTTATATACATCAATAACGTGATATAACCTAACCTAACCCAACCTATCATCGCGGCGGTAATATTTGACCACATTCCTGGCTTGTTGGCCTCTACGTCTCCGTGAGACCTTTATATACATCTATAACGTAATATAACCTAACCTCACCCAACCTAACTTCTCGGCGGTAATATTTGAAAACATACCTGGCGAGGTGGCCTCTACGTGTCCGTGGGATATTTATATACATCAATAACATAATATAACATAAGCTAACCCAATATAACATCTCGGCGGTAATATTTGACCACGTTCCTGGCTTGTTGCACTCTACGTCTCCGTGGCACCTTCATATAGATCTATAATTTAATATAACCTAACCTAACCCAACCTAACATCTCGGCGGTAATATTTGACAACATTGCTGGCGAGTTGGCTTCTCCGTCCCCGTGGGACCTTTATATATCTCAATAACGTAATATAACCTAACCTAACCCAACAATATCATCTCGGCGGTAATATTTGATAACATTCCTGGCGAGTTGGCATCTACGTCTCCGTGGGACCTTTATATACATCAATAACGTAATATAACCTAACCTAACCCAACCTAGCATCTCGGCGGTAATATTTGACATCATTCCTGGCGAGTTGGCCTCTACGTCTCCGTGTAACCCTCGTATACAACAGTAACGTAATATAACGTAACTTAACCCAACCTATCATCTCGGCGGTAATATTTGACAACATTCCTGGCGAGTTGGCCTCTACGTCTTCGTGGGACCTTTATATACATGAATAAGGTAATATAACATTACCTAACCCAATCTAACATCTCGACGGTAATATTTGACCACATTCCTGGCTTGTTGGACTCTACGTCTCCGTGGGACCTTCATATAGATCTATAAGGTAATATAACCTAACCTAACCCAACCTAATATCTCGGCGCTAATATTTGAAAACATTCCTGGCGAGTTGGCATCTACGTCTCCGTTTGACCTTCATATACATCAATAACGTAATATAACCTAACCTAACCCAACCTAACGTCTCGGCGGTAATATTTGACAACATTCTTGGCGAGTTGGACTCTACGTCTTCGTGGGACCTTCATATACATCAATAACGTAATATAACGTAACCTAACCCAACCTAACATCTCGGCGGTAATATTTGACAACATTCCTGGCGAGTTGGCTTCTCCGTTTCCGTGGGACCTTTATATACATCAATAACGTAATATAACCTAACCTAACGCAACATAACATCTCGGCGGTAATATTTGACATCATTCCTGGCGAGTTGGCCTCTATGTCTCCGTGTAACCCTCGTATACATCAATAACGTAATATAACTTAACCTAACCCAACCTAACATCTCCGCGGTTATATTTGACAACATACCTGGCGAGTTGGCCTCTACGTATCTGTGGGCCCTTCATATACATTAATAACGAAATATAACCTAACCTAACCCTATCTAACATCTCGGCGGTAATATTTGACCACATTCCTGGCTTGTTGGCCTCTACGTCTCCGTCGGACCTCTATATACATCTATAACGTAATGTAACCTAACCTAACCCAACATATCATCTCGGCGGTAATATTTGACAACATTCCTGGCGAGTTGGCCTCTACGTCTCCGTGGGACCTTTATATACATCAATAACATAATATAAGCTAGTCTAACCCAATCTAACATCTCGGCGATAACATTTGACCACATTCCTGGCGAGTTGGCCTCTACGTCTTCGTGGGACCTTTATATACATCAATAACGGAATATAACCAAACCTAACCCAACCTAACATCTCGGCGGTAATATTTGACAACATTCCTGGCGAGTTGGCTTCTCCGTCCCCGTGGGACCTTTATATACATCAATAACGTAATATAACCTAACCTAACCCAACCTAACATCTCCGCGGTTATATTTGACAACATACCTGGCGAGTTGGCCTCTACGTATCTGTGGGCCCTTCATATACATTAATAACGAAATATAACCTAACCTAACCCTATCTAACATCTCGGCGGTAATATTTGACCACATTCCTGGCTTGTTGGCCTCTACGTCTCCGTCGGACCTTTATATACATCTATAACGTAATGTAACCTAACCTAACCCAACATATCATCTCGGCGGTAATA
The DNA here is from genome assembly GCA_963969225.1 of Xylocopa violacea. Lineage (NCBI taxonomy): Eukaryota > Metazoa > Arthropoda > Insecta > Hymenoptera > Apidae > Xylocopa > Xylocopa violacea. Next base: position 6,368,980 of record CAXAJV010000001.1, read on the forward strand.
TTTGACAACATTCCTGGCGAGTTGGCCTCTACGTCTCCGTGGGACCTTTATATACATCAATAACATAATATAAGCTAGTCTAACCCAATCTAACATCTCGGCGATAACATTTGACCACATTCCTGGCGAGTTGGCCTCTACGACTTCGTGGGACCTTTATATACATCAATAACGTAATATAACTTAACCTAACCCAACCTAACATCTCCGCGGTAATATTTGACAACATACCTGGCGAGTTGGCCTCTACGTCTCCGTGGGACCTTTATATACATCAATAACATAATATAAGCTAGCCTAACCCAATCTAACATCTCGGCGATAATATTTGACCACATTCCTGGCGAGTTGGCCTCTACGTCTTCGTGGGACCTTTATATACATAAATAACGTAATATAACTTAACCTAACCCAACCTAACATCTCCGCGGTAATATTTGACAACATACCTGGCGAGTTGGCCTCTACGTCTCCGTGGGCCCTTCATATACATCAATAACGGAATATAACCAAACCTAACCCAACCTATCATCTCGGCGGTAATATTTGACAAAATTCCTGGCGAGTTGGCTTCTCCGCTTCCGTGGGACCTTTATATACATCAATAACGTAATATAACCTAACCTAACCCAACCTAACATCTCGGCGGTAATATTTGACATCATTCCTGGCGAGTTGGCCACTATGTCTCCGTGTAACCCTCGTATACATCAATAACGTAATATAACTTAACCTAAACCAACCTAACATCTCCGCGGTAATATTTGACAACATACCTGGCGAGTTGGCCTCTACGTCTCCGTGGGCCCTTCATATACATCAATAACGGAATATAACCAAACCTAACCCAACCTATCATCTCGGCGGTAATATTTGACAAAATTCCTGGCGAGTTGGCTTCTCCCCTTCCGTGGGACCTTTATATACATCAATAACGTAATATAACCTAACCTAACCCAACCTAACATCTCGGCGGTAATATTTGACATCATTCCTGGCGAGTTGGCCACTATGTCTCCGTGTAACCCTCGTATACATCAATAACGTAATATAACGTAACTTAATCCAACCTATCATCTCGGCGGTAATATTTGACAACATTCATGGCGAGTTGGCATCTACGTCTCCGTGGGACCTTTATATACATCAATAACGTAATATAACCTAACCTAACTCAACCTAGCATCTCGGCGGTAATATTTGACATCATTCCTGGCGAGTTGGCCTCTACGTCTCCGTTTGACCTTCTTATACATCAATAACGTAATATAACGTAACTTAATCCAACCTATCATCTCGGCGGTAATATTTGACAACATTCCTGGCGAGTTGGCCTCTACGTCTCCGTTTGACCTTCTTATACATCAATAACGTAATCTAACCTAACATAACCCAACCTATCTTCTCGGCGGTAATATTTGGCAACATTCCTGGCGAGTTGGCCTCTACGTCTCCGTGGGACCTTTATATACATAAATAACATAATATAAGCTAGCCTAACCCAATCTAACATCTCGGCGATAATATTTGACCACATTCCTGGCGAGTTGGCCTCTACGTCTCCGTGGGACCTTTATATACATCAATAACGTAATGTAACCTAACCTAACCCAACATAACATCTCGCCGGTATTATTTGACCACATTCCCGGCTTGTTGGACTCTACGTCTCCGAGGGACCTTTATATACATCAATAACGTAATATAACCTAACCTAACCCAACCTAACATCCCGGCGGTAATATTTGACCACATTCCTGGCTTGTTGTCCTCTACGTCTCCGTGGGAACTATATATACATCAATAACGTAATATAACCTAACCTAACCCAACCTAACATCTCGTCGGTAATATTTGACAACATTCCTGACGAGTTGGCCTCTAGGTCTCCGCTTGACCTTCATATACATCAATAACATAATATAACCTAACCTAACACAACCTAACATCCAGGCTATAATATTCGACAACATACCTGGCGAGTTGGCCTCTACGTCTCCGTGGGACCTTTATATACATCAATAACGTAATATATCCTAACCTAACCCAACCTAACATCCCGGCGGTAATATTTGACCACATTCCTGGCTTGTTGTCCTCTACGTCTCCGTGGGAACTATATATACATCAATAACGTAATATAACGTAACCTAACCCAACCTAACATCTCGGCGGTAATATATGACAACATTCCTGACGAGTTGGCCTCTAGGTGTCCGTTTGACCTTCATATACATCAATAACGTGATATAACCTAACCTAACACAACCTAACATCTCGGCGGTAATATTTGACAACATTCCTGACGAGTTGGCCTCTAGGTCTCCGTTTGACCTTCATATACATCAATAACGTAATATAACGTAACCTAACCCAACCTAACATCTGGGCGGTAATATTTGACAATATTCCTGGCGAGTTGGCATCTACGTCTCCGTTTGACCTTTATATACATCAATAACGTAATATAACCTAACCTAACCCAATCTAACATCTCGGCGGTAATATTTGACCACATTCCTGTCTTGTTGGACTCCACGACTCCGTGGGACTTTTATATACATCAATAACGTAATATAACCTAACCTATCGCAACCTAACATCTCGGCGGTAATATTTGACATCATTCCTGGCGAGTTGGCCTCTACGTCTCCGTGGGCCCTTCATATACATCAATAACGAAATATAATCTAACCTAGCCCAACCTATCATTTCGGCGGTAATATTTGACAAAATTCCTGGCGAGTTGGCTTCTCCGTCTCCGTCGGACCTTTATATACCTCAATAACGTAATATAACCTAACCTAACCCTATCTAACATCTCGGCGGTAATATTTGACCACATTCCTGGCTTGTTGGCCTCTACGTCTCCGTCGGACCTTTATATACATCAATAACGTAATATAACCTAACCTAACCCAACCTAACATCTCCGCGGTAATATTTGACAACATACCTGGCGAGTTGGCCTCTACGTCTCCGTGGGCCCTTCATATACATCAATAACGAAATATAACCTAAGCTAACCCAACCTATCATCTCGGAGGTAATATTTGACAAAATTCCTGGCGAGTTGGCTTCTCCGCTTCCGTGGGACCTTTATATACATCAATAACGTAATATAACCTAACCTAACCCAACCTAACATCTCCGCGGTAATATTTGACCACGTTCCTGGCTTGTTGCACTCTACGTCTACGTGGGACCTTCATATAGATCTATAACGTAATATAACCTAACCTAACCCAACCTAACATCTCGGCGGTAATATTTGACAACATTCCTGGCGAGTTGGCCTCTACGTCTCCGTGGGACCTTTATATACATCAATAACATAATATAAGCTAGCCTAACCCAATCTAACATCTCACGGTAATATTTGACCACATTCCTGGCTTGTTGGCTTCTACGTCTCCGTGGGACCTTTATACACTTCAATAACGTAATATAACCTAGCCTAACCCAATTTAACATCTCGGCGGTAATATTTGACAACTTTCCTGGCGAGTTGGCCTCTACGTCTGCGTGGGATCTTTATATACATCAATAACGTAATATAACATAACCTAAACCAATCTAACATCTCGGCGGTAATATTTGACAACATTCCTGGCTTGTTGGCCTCTACGTCTCCGTGGGACCTTTATATACATCAATAACGTAATATAACTTAACCTAACCCAAACTAACATCTCCGCGGTAATATTTGACAACATACCTGGCGAGTTGGCCTCTACGTATCCGTGGGCCCTTCATATACATCAATAACGAAATATAACCTAACCTAACCCTATCTAACATCTCGGCGGTAATTTTTGACCACATTCCTGGCTTGTTGGCCTCTACGTCTCCGTCGGACCATCATATAGATCTATAACGTAATATAACTTAACCTAACCCAACCTAACATCTCCGCGGTAATATTTGATAACATACCTGGCGAGTTGGCCTCTACGTCTCCGTGGGCCCTTCATATACATCAATAACGAAATATAACCTAACCTAACCCAACCTATCATCTCGGAGGTAATATTTAACAATATTCCTGGCGAGTTGGCTTCTCCGCTTCCGTGGGAACTTTATATACATCAATAACGTAATATAACCTAACCTAACACAACATAAAATCTCCGCGGTAATATTTGACCACGTTCCTGGCTTGTTGCACTCTACGTCTCCGTGGGACCTTCATATATATCTATAACGTAATATAACCTAACCTAACCCAACCTAACATCTCGGCGGTAATATTTGACAACATTCCTGGCGAGTTGGCCTCTACGTCTGCGTGGGATATTTATATACATCAATAACGTAATATAACATAACCTAACCCAATCTAACATCTCGGCGGTAATATTTGACAACATTCCTGGCGAGTTGGCTTCTCCGTCCCCGTGGGACCTTTATATACATCAATAACGTAATATAACCTAACCTAACCCAACAATATCATCTCGGCGGTAATATTTGATAACATTCCTGGCGAGTTGGCATCTACGTCTCCGTGGGACCTTTATATACATCAATAACGTAATATAACCTAACCTAACCCAACCTAACATCTCGGCGGTAATATTTGACAACATTCCTGGCGAGTTGGCTTCTCCGTTTCCGTGGGACCTTTATATACATCAATAACGTAATATAACCTAACCTAACGCAACATAACATCTCGGCGGTAATATTTGACATCATTCCTGGCGAGTTGGCCTCTATGTCTCCGTGTAACCCTCGTATACATCAATAACGTAATATAACTTAACCTAACCCATCCTAACATCTCCGCGGTTATATTTGACAACATACCTGGCGAGTTGGCCTCTACGTATCTGTGGGCCCTTCATATACATTAATAACGAAATATAACCTAACCTAACCCTATCTAACATCTCGACGGTAATATTTGATAACATTCCTGGCGAGTTGGCATCTACGTCTCCGTGGGACCTTTATATACATCAATAACGTAATATAACCTAACCTAACCCAACCTAGCATCTCGGCGGTAACATTTGACATCATTCCTGGCGAGTTGGCCTCTACGTCTCCGTGTAACCCTCGTATACAACAGTAACGTAATATAACGTAACTTAACCCAACCTATCATCTCGGCGGTAATATTTGACAACATTCCTGGCGAGTTGGCCTCTACGTCTTCGTGGGACCTTTATATACATGAATAAGGTAATATAACATTACCTAACCCAATCTAACATCTCGACGGTAATATTTGGCCACATTCCTGGCTTGTTGGACTCTACGTCTCCGTGGGACCTTCATATAGATCTATAAGGTAATATAACCTAACCTAACCCAACCTAACATCTCGGCGCTAATATTTGAAAACATTCCTGGCGAGTTGGCATCTACGTCTCCGTTTGACCTTCATATACATCAATAACGTAATATAACCTAACCTAACCCAACCTAACCTCTCGGCGGTAATATTTGACAACATTCTTGGCGAGTTGGACTCTACGTCTCCGTGGGACCTTCATATACATCAATAACGTAATATAACGTAACCTAACCCAACCTAACATCTCGGCGGTAATATTTGACAACATTCCTGGCGAGTTGGCTTCTCCGTTTCCGTGGGACCTTTATATACATCAATAACGTAATATAACCTAACCTAACGCAACATAACATCTCGGCGGTAATATTTGACATCATTCCTGGCGAGTTGGCCTCTATGTCTCCGTGTAACCCTCGTATACATCAATAACGTAATATAACTTAACCTAACCCAACCTAACATCTCCGCGGTTATATTTGACAACATACCTGGCGAGTTGGCCTCTACGTATCTGTGGGCCCTTCATATACATTAATAACGAAATATAACCTAACCTAACCCTATCTAACATCTCGGCGGTAATATTTGACCACATTCCTGGCTTGTTGGCCTCTACGTCTCCGTCGACCTTTATATACATCTATAACGTAATGTAACCTAACCTAACCCAACATATCATCTCGGCGGTAATATTTGACAACATTCCTGGCGAGTTGGCCTCTACGTCTCCGTGGGACCTTTATATACATCAATAACATAATATAAGCTAGTCTAACCCAATCTAATATCTCGGCGATAACATTTGACCACATTCCTGGCGAGTTGGCCTCTACGTCTTCGTGGGACCTTTATATACATCAATAACGTAATATAACTTAACCTAACCCAACCTAACATCTCCGCGGTAATATTTGACAACATACCTGGCGAGTTGGCCTCTACGTCTCCGTGGGACCTTTATATACATCAATAACATAATATAAGCTAGCCTAACCCAATCTAACATCTCGGCGATAATATTTGACCACATTCCTGGCGAGTTGGCCTCTACGTCTTCGTGGGACCTTTATATACATAAATAACGTAATATAACTTAACCTAACCCAACCTAACATCTCCGCGGTAATATTTGACAACATACCTGGCGAGTTGGCCTCTACGTCTCCGTGGGCCCTTCATATACATCAATAACGGAATATAACCAAACCTAACCCAACCTATCATCTCGGCGGTAATATTTGACAAAATTCCTGGCGAGTTGGCTTCTCCGCTTCCGTGGGACCTTTATATACATCAATAACGTAATATAACCTAACCTAACCCAACCTAACATCTCGGCGGTAATATTTGACATCATTCCTGGCGAGTTGGCCACTATGTCTCCGTGTTACCCTCGTATACATCAATAACGTAATATAACGTAACTTAATCCAACCTATCATCTCGGCGGTAATATTTGACAACATTCCTGGCGAGTTGGCCTCTACGTCTCCGTTTGACCTTCTTATACATCAATAACGTAATATAACGTAACTTAATCCAACCTATCATCTCGGCGGTAATATTTGACAACATTCCTGGCGAGTTGGCCTCTACGTCTCCGTTTGACCTTCTTATACATCAATAACGTAATCTAACCTAACATAACCCAACCTATCTTCTCGGCGGTAATATTTGGCAACATTCCTGGCGAGTTGGCCTCTACGTCTCCGTGGGACCTTTATATACATAAATAACATAATATAAGCTAGCCTAACCCAATCTAACATCTCGGCGATAATATTTGACCACATTCCTGGCGAGTTGGCCTCTACGTCTTCGTGGGACCTTTATATACATCAATAACTTAATATAACCTAACCTAACCCAACCTAGCATCTCGGCGGTAATATTTGACATCATTCCTGGCGAGTTGGCCTCTACGTCTCCGTGTAACCCTCGTATACAAAAGTAACGTAATATAACGTAACTTAACCCTACCTATCATCTCGGCGGTAATATTTGACAACATACCTGGCGAGTTGGCGTCCACGTCTCCGTGGGCCCTTCATATACATCAATAACGGAATATAACCAAACCTAACCCAACCTAACTTCTCGGCGGTAATATTTGAAAACATACCTGGCGAGGTGGCCTCTACGTCTCCGTGGGATATTTATATACATCAATAACATAATATAACATAAGCTAACCCAATATAACATCTCGGCGGTAATATTTGACCACGTTCCTGGCTTGTTGCACTCTACGTCTCCGTGGCACCTTCATATAGATCTATAATGTAATATAACCTAACCTAACCCAACCTAACATCTCGGCGGTAATATTTGACAACATTCATGGCGAGTTGGCTTCTCCGTCCCCGTGGGACCTTTATATATCTCAATAACGTAATATAACCTAACCTAACCCAACCTATCATCTCGGCGGTAATATTTGATAACATTCCTGGCGAGTTGGCATCTACGTCTCCGTGGGACCTTTATATACATCAATAACGTAATATAACCTAACCTAACCCAACCTAGCATCTCGGCGGTACTATTTGACGTCATTCCTGGCGAGTTGGCCTCTACGCCTCCGTGTAACCCTCGTATACAACAGTAACGTAATATAACGTAACTTAACCCAACCTATCATCTCGGCGGTAATATTTGACAACATTCCTGGCGAGTTGGCATCTACGTCTCCGTGAGACCTTTATATACATCTATAACGTAATATAACCTAACCTAACCCAACCTAACATCTCGGCGGTAATATTTGAAAACATTCCTGGCGAGTTGGCAGCTACGTCTCCGTGGGACCTTTATATACATCAATAACGTAATATAACCCAACCTAATCCAACCTAACATCTCGGCGGTCATATTCGACCACATTCCTGGCTTGTTGGACTCTACGTCTCCGTGGGACCTTCAATAGATCTATAACGTAATATAACCTAACCTATCCCAACGTAACATCTCGGCGGTAATATTTGAAAACATTCCTGGCGAGTTGGCCTCTACGCCTTCGTGGGACCTTTATATACATGAATAACGTAATATAACATAACCTAACCCAATCTAACATCTCGACGGTAATATTTGACCACATTCCTGGCTTGTTGGCCTCTACGTCTCCGTGGGACATTTATATACAACAATAACATAATATAAGCTAGCCTAACCCAATCTAACATCTCGGCGGTAATATTTGACCACATTCCTGGCTTGTTGGAGTCTACGTCTCCGTTTGACCATCATATACATCAATAACGTAATATAACCTAACCTAACCCAACATAAAATCTCCGCGGTAATATTTGACCACGTTCCTGGCTTGTTGCACTCTACGTCTCCGTGGGACCTTCATATAGATCTATAACGTAATATAACCTAACCTAACCCAACCTAACATCTCGGCGGTAATATTTGACAACATTCCTGGCGAGTTGGCTTCTCCGTTTCCATGGGACCTTTATATACGTCAATAACGTAATATAACCTAACCTAACCCAACCTAACATCTGGGCGGTAATATTTGACAACATTCCTGGCGAGTTGGCCCCTGCGTCTCCGTGGGACCTTTATATACATCAATAACGTAATATAACCTAACCTAACCCAACCTAACATCTCGTCGGTAATATTTGACAACATTCCTGACGAGTTGGCCTCTAGGTCTCCGCTTGACCTTCATATACATCAATAACATAATATAACCTAACCTAACACAACCTAACATCCAGGCTATAATATTCGACAACATACCTGGCGAGTTGGCCTCTACGTCTCCGTGGGACCTTTATATACATCAATAACGTAATGTAACCTAACCTAACCCAACATAACATCTCGCCGGTATTATTTGACCACATTCCCGGCTTGTTGGACTCTACGTCTCCGAGGGACCTTTATATACATCAATAACGTAATATAACCTAACCTAACCCAACCTAACATCCCGGCGGTAATATTTGACCACATGCCTGGCTTGTTGTCCTCTACGTCTCCGTGGGAACTATATATACATCAATAACGTAATATAACCTAACCTAACCCAACCTAACATCTCGTCGGTAATATTTGACAACATTCCTGACGAGTTGGCCTCTAGGTCTCCGTGGGATATTTATATACATCAATAACATAATATAACATAAGCTAACCCAATATAACATCTCGGCGGTAATATTTGACCACGTTCCTGGCTTGTTGCACTCTACGTCTCCGTGGCACCTTCATATAGATCTATAATTTAATATAACCTAACCTAACCCAACCTAACATCTCGGCGGTAATATTTGACAACATTCCTGGCGAGTTGGCTTCTCCGTCCCCGTGGGACCTTTATATACCTCAATAACGTAATATAACCTAACCTAACCCAACAATATCATCTCGGCGGTAATATTTGATAACATTCCTGGCGAGTTGGCATCTACGTCTCCGTGGGACCTTTATATACATCAATAACGTAATATAACCTAACCTAACCCAACCTAGCATCTCGGCGGTAACATTTGACATCATTCCTGGCGAGTTGGCCTCTACGTCTCCGTGTAACCCTCGTATACAACAGTAACGTAATATAACGTAACTTAACCCAACCTATCATCTCGGCGGTAATATTTGACAACATTCCTGGCGAGTTGGCCTCTACGTCTTCGTGGGACCTTTATATACATGAATAAGGTAATATAACATTACCTAACCCAATCTAACATCTCGACGGTAATATTTGACCACATTCCTGGCTTGTTGGACTCTACGTCTCCGTGGGACCTTCATATAGATCTATAAGGTAATATAACCTAACCTAACCCAACCTAACATCTCGGCGCTAATATTTGAAAACATTCCTGGCGAGTTGGCATCTACGTCTCCGTTTGACCTTCATATACATCAATAACGTAATATAACCTAACCTAACCCAACCTAACCTCTCGGCGGTAATATTTGACAACATTCTTGGCGAGTTGGACTCTACGTCTCCGTGGGACCTTCATATACATCAATAACGTAATATAACGTAACCTAACCCAACCTAACATCTCGGCGGTAATATTTGACAACATTCCTGGCGAGTTGGCATCTACGTCTCCGTGAGACCTTTATATACATCTATAACGTAATATAACCTAACCTAACCCAACCTAACATCTCGGCGGTAATATTTGAAAACATTCCTGGCGAGTTGGCAGCTACGTCTCCGTGGGACCTTTATATACATCAATAACGTAATATAACCCAACCTAATCCAACCTAACATCTCGGCGGTCATATTCGACCACATTCCTGGCTTGTTGGACTCTACGTCTCCGTGGGACCTTCAATAGATCTATAACGTAATATAACCTAACCTAACCCAACGTAACATCTCGGCGGTAATATTTGAAAACATTCCTGGCGAGTTGGCCTCTACGCCTTCGTGGGACCTTTATATACATGAATAACGTAATATAACATAACCTAACCCAATCTAACATCTCGACGGTAATATTTGACCACATTCCTGGCTTGTTGGCCTCTACGTCTCCGTGGGACATTTATATACAACAATAACATAATATAAGCTAGCCTAACCCAATCTAACATCTCGGCGGTAATATTTGACCACATTCCTGGCTTGTTGGAGTCTACGTCTCCGTTTGACCATCATATACATCAATAACGTAATATAACCTAACCTAACCCAACATAAAATCTCCGCGGTAATATTTGACCACGTTCCTGGCTTGTTGCACTCTACGTCTCCGTGGGACCTTCATATAGATCTATAACGTAATATAACCTAACCTAACCCAACCTAACATCTCGGCGGTAATATTTGACAACATTCCTGGCGAGTTGGCTTCTCCGTTTCCATGGGACCTTTATATACGTCAATAACGTAATATAACCTAACCTAACCCAACCTAACATCTGGGCGGTAATATTTGACAACATTCCTGGCGAGTTGGCCCCTGCGTCTCCGTGGGACCTTTATATACATCAATAACGTAATATAACCTAACCTAACCCAACCTAACATCTCGTCGGTAATATTTGACAACATTCCTGACGAGTTGGCCTCTAGGTCTCCGCTTGACCTTCATATACATCAATAACATAATATAACCTAACCTAACACAACCTAACATCCAGGCTATAATATTCGACAACATACCTGGCGAGTTGGCCTCTACGTCTCCGTGGGACCTTTATATACATCAATAACGTAATGTAACCTAACCTAACCCAACATAACATCTCGCCGGTATTATTTGACCACATTCCCGGCTTGTTGGACTCTACGTCTCCGAGGGACCTTTATATACATCAATAACGTAATATAACCTAACCTAACCCAACCTAACATCCCGGCGGTAATATTTGGCCACATGCCTGGCTTGTTGTCCTCTACGTCTCCGTGGGAACTATATATACATCAATAACGTAATATAACCTAACCTAACCCAACCTAACATCTCGTCGGTAATATTTGACAACATTCCTGACGAGTTGGCCTCTAGGTCTCCGTGGGATATTTATATACATCAATAACATAATATAACATAAGCTAACCCAATATAACATCTCGGCGGTAATATTTGACCACGTTCCTGGCTTGTTGCACTCTACGTCTCCGTGGCACCTTCATATAGATCTATAATTTAATATAACCTAACCTAACCCAACCTAACATCTCGGCGGTAATATTTGACAACATTCCTGGCGAGTTGGCTTCTCCGTCCCCGTGGGACCTTTATATACCTCAATAACGTAATATAACCTAACCTAACCCAACAATATCATCTCGGCGGTAATATTTGATAACATTCCTGGCGAGTTGGCATCTACGTCTCCGTGGGACCTTTATATACATCAATAACGTAATATAACCTAACCTAACCCAACCTAGCATCTCGGCGGTAACATTTGACATCATTCCTGGCGAGTTGGCCTCTACGTCTCCGTGTAACCCTCGTATACAACAGTAACGTAATATAACGTAACTTAACCCAACCTATCATCTCGGCGGTAATATTTGACAACATTCCTGGCGAGTTGGCCTCTACGTCTTCGTGGGACCTTTATATACATGAATAAGGTAATATAACATTACCTAACCCAATCTAACATCTCGACGGTAATATTTGACCACATTCCTGGCTTGTTGGACTCTACGTCTCCGTGGGACCTTCATATAGATCTATAAGGTAATATAACCTAACCTAACCCAACCTAACATCTCGGCGCTAATATTTGAAAACATTCCTGGCGAGTTGGCATCTACGTCTCCGTTTGACCTTCATATACATCAATAACGTAATATAACCTAACCTAACCCAACCTAACCTCTCGGCGGTAATATTTGACAACATTCTTGGCGAGTTGGACTCTACGTCTCCGTGGGACCTTCATATACATCAATAACGTAATATAACGTAACCTAACCCAACCTAACATCTCGGCGGTAATATTTGACAACATTCCTGGCGAGTTGGCTTCTCCGTTTCCGTGGGACCTTTATATACATCAATAACGTAATATAACCTAACCTAACGCAACATAACATCTCGGCGGTAATATTTGACATCATTCCTGGCGAGTTTGCCTCTATGTCTCCGTGTAACCCTCGTATACATCAATAACGTAATATAACTTAACCTAACCCAACCTAACATCTCCGCGGTTATATTTGACAACATACCTGGCGAGTTGGCCTCTACGTATCTGTGGGCCCTTCATATACATTAATAACGAAATATAACCTAACCTAACCCTATCTAACATCTCGGCGGTAATATTTGACCACATTCCTGGCTTGTTGGCCTCTACGTCTCCGTCGGACCTTTATATACATCTATAACGTAATGTAACCTAACCTAACCCAACATATCATCTCGGCGGTAATATTTGACAACATTCCTGGCGAGTTGGCCTCTACGTCTCCGTGGGACCTTTATATACATCAATAACATAATATAAGCTAGTCTAACCCAATCTAACATCTCGGCGATAACATTTGACCACATTCCTGGCGAGTTGGCCTCTACGTCTTCGTGGGACCTTTATATACATCAATAACGTAATATAACTTAACCTAACCCAACCTAACATCTCCGCGGTAATATTTGACAACATACCTGGCGAGTTGGCCTCTACGTCTCCGTGGGACCTTTATATACATCAATAACATAATATAAGCTAGCCTAACCCAATCTAACATCTCGGCGATAATATTTGACCACATTCCTGGCGAGTTGGCCTCTACGTCTTCGTGGGACCTTTATATACATAAATAACGTAATATAACTTAACCTAACCCAACCTAACATCTCCGCGGTAATATTTGACAACATACCTGGCGAGTTGGCCTCTACGTCTCCGTGGGCCCTTCATATACATCAATAACGGAATATAACCAAACCTAACCCAACCTATCATCTCGGCGGTAATATTTGACAAAATTCCTGGCGAGTTGGCTTCTCCGCTTCCGTGGGACCTTTATATACATCAATAACGTAATATAACCTAACCTAACCCAACCTAACATCTCGGCGGTAATATTTGACATCATTCCTGGCGAGTTGGCCACTATGTCTCCGTGTAACCCTCGTATACATCAATAACGTAATATAACTTAACCTAACCCAACCTAACATCTCCGCGGTAATATTTGACAACATACCTGGCGAGTTGGCCTCTACGTCTCCGTGGGCCCTTCATATACATCAATAACGGAATATAACCAAACCTAACCCAACCTATCATCTCGGCGGTAATATTTGACAAAATTCCTGGCGAGTTGGCTTCTCCCCTTCCGTGGGACCTTTATATACATCAATAACGTAATATAACCTAACCTAACCCAACCTAACATCTCGGCGGTAATATTTGACATCATTCCTGGCGAGTTGGCCACTATGTCTCCGTGTAACCCTCGTATACATCAATAACGTAATATAACGTAACTTAATCCAACCTATCATCTCGGCGGTAATATTTGACAACATTCCTGGCGAGTTGGCCTCTACGTCTCCGTTTGACCTTCTTATACATCAATAACGTAATATAACGTAACTTAATCCAACCTATCATCTCGGCGGTAATATTTGACAACATTCCTGGCGAGTTGGCCTCTACGTCTCCGTTTGACCTTCTTATACATCAATAACGTAATCTAACCTAACATAACCCAACCTATCTCCTCGGCGGTAATATTTGGCAACATTCCTGGCGAGTTGGCCTCTACGTCTCCGTGGGACCTTTATATACATAAATAACATAATATACGCTAGCCTAACCCAATCTAACATCTCGGCGATAATATTTGACCACATTCCTGGCGAGTTGGCCTCTACGTCTTCGTGGGACCTTTATATACATCAATAACTTAATATAACCTAACCTAACCCAACCTAGCATCTCGGCGGTACTATTTGACGTCATTCCTGGCGAGTTGGCCTCCACGTCTCCGTGGGCCCTTCATATACATCAATAACGGAATATAACCAAACCTAACCCAACCTAACTTCTCGGCGGTAATATTTGAAAACATACCTGGCGAGGTGGCCTCTACGTCTCCGTGGGATATTTATATACATCAATAACATAATATAACATAAGCTAACCCAATATAACATCTCGGCGGTAATATTTGACCACGTTCCTGGCTTGTTGCACTCTACGTCTCCGTGGCACCTTCATATAGATCTATAATGTAATATAACCTAACCTAACCCAACCTAACATCTCGGCGGTAATATTTGACAACATTCATGGCGAGTTGGCTTCTCCGTCCCCGTGGGACCTTTATATATCTCAATAACGTAATATAACCTAACCTAACCCAACCTATCATCTCGGCGGTAATATTTGATAACATTCCTGGCGAGTTGGCATCTACGTCTCCGTGGGACCTTTATATACATCAATAACGTAATATAACCTAACCTAACCCAACCTAGCATCTCGGCGGTACTATTTGACGTCATTCCTGGCGAGTTGGCCTCTACGCCTCCGTGTAACCCTCGTATACAACAGTAACGTAATATAACGTAACTTAACCCAACCTATCATCTCGGCGGTAACATTTGACAACATTCCTGGCGAGTTGGCATCTACGTCTCCGTGAGACCTTTATATACATCTATAACGTAATATAACCTAACCTAACCCAACCTAACATCTCGGCGGTAATATTTGAAAACATTCCTGGCGAGTTGGCAGCTACGTCTCCGTGGGACCTTTATATACATCTATAACGTAATATAACCCAACCTAATCCAACCTAACATCTCGGCGGTCATATTCGACCACATTCCTGGCTTGTTGGACTCTACGTCTCCGTGGGACCTTCAATAGATCTATAACGTAATATAACCTAACCTAACCCAACGTAACATCTCGGCGGTAATATTTGAAAACATTCCTGGCGAGTTGGCCTCTACGCCTTCGTGGGACCTTTATATACATGAATAACGTAATATAACATAACCTAACCCAATCTAACATCTCGACGGTAATATTTGACCACATTCCTGGCTTGTTGGCCTCTACGTCTCCGTGGGACATTTATATACAACAATAACATAATATAAGCTAGCCTAACCCAATCTAACATCTCGGCGGTAATATTTGACCACATTCCTGGCTTGTTGGAGTCTACGTCTCCGTTTGACCATCATATACATCAATAACGTAATATAACGTAACCTAACCCAACCTATCATCTCGGCGGTAATATTTGACAACATTCCTGGCTTGTTGGCCTCTACTTCTCCGTGGGACCTTTATATACTTCAATAACGTAATATAACCTAACCTAACCCAACCTAATATCTCGGAGGTAATAGTTGACAACATTCCTGGCGAGTTGGCTTCTCCGTTTCCATGGGACCTTTATATACGTCAATAACGTAATATAACCTAACCTAACCCAACCTAACATCTGGGCGGTAATATTTGACAACATTCCTGGCAAGTTGGCCCCTGCGTCTCCGTGGGACCTTTATATACATCAATAACGTAATATAACCTAACCTAACCCAACCTAACATCTCGTCGGTAATATTTGACAACATTCCTGACGAGTTGGCCTCTAGGTCTCCGCTTGACCTTCATATACATCAATAACATAATATAACCTAACCTAACACAACCTAACATCCAGGCTATAATATTCGACAACATACCTGGCGAGTTGGCCTCTACGTCTCCGTGGGACCTTTATATACATCAATAACGTAATGTAACCTAACCTAACCCAACATAACATCTCGCCGGTATTATTTGACCACATTCCCGGCTTGTTGGACTCTACGTCTCCGAGGGACCTTTATATACATCAATAACGTAATATAACCTAACCTAACCCAACCTAACATCCCGGCGGTAATATTTGACCACATGCCTGGCTTGTTGTCCTCTACGTCTCCGTGGGAACTATATATACATCAATAACGTAATATAACCTAACCTAACCCAACCTAACATCTCGTCGGTAATATTTGACAACATTCCTGACGAGTTGGCCTCTAGGTCTCCGTGGGATATTTATATACATCAATAACATAATATAACATAAGCTAACCCAATATAACATCTCGGCGGTAATATTTGACCACGTTCCTGGCTTGTTGCACTCTACGTCTCCGTGGCACCTTCATATAGATCTATAATTTAATATAACCTAACCTAACCCAACCTAACATCTCGGCGGTAATATTTGACAACATTCCTGGCGAGTTGGCTTCTCCGTCCCCGTGGGACCTTTATATATCTCAATAACGTAATATAACCTAACCTAACCCAACAATATCATCTCGGCGGTAATATTTGATAACATTCCTGGCGAGTTGGCATCTACGTCTCCGTGGGACCTTTATATACATCAATAACGTAATATAAGCTAGCCTAACCCAATCTAACATCTCGGCGGTAATATTTGACCACATTCCTGGCTTGTTGGAGTCTACGTCTCCGTTTGACCATCATATACATCAATAACGTAATATAACGTAACCTAACCCAACCTATCATCTCGGCGGTAATATTTGACAACATTCCTGGCTTGTTGGCCTCTACTTCTCCGTGGGACCTTTATATACTTCAATAACGTAATATAACCTAACCTAACCCAACCTAATATCTCGGAGGTAATAGTTGACAACATTCCTGGCGAGTTGGCTTCTCCGTTTCCATGGGACCTTTATATACGTCAATAACGTAATATAACCTAACCTAACCCAACCTAACATCTGGGCGGTAATATTTGACAACATTCCTGGCGAGTTGGCCCCTGCGTCTCCGTGGGACCTTTATATACATCAATAACGTAATATAACCTAACCTAACCCAACCTAACATCTCGTCGGTAATATTTGACAACATTCCTGACGAGTTGGCCTCTAGGTCTCCGCTTGACCTTCATATACATCAATAACATAATATAACCTAACCTAACACAACCTAACATCCAGGCTATAATATTCGACAACATACCTGGCGAGTTGGCCTCTACGTCTCCGTGGGACCTTTATATACATCAATAACGTAATGTAACCTAACCTAACCCAACATAACATCTCGCCGGTATTATTTGACCACATTCCCGGCTTGTTGGACTCTACGTCTCCGAGGGACCTTTATATACATCAATAACGTAATATAACCTAACCTAACCCAACCTAACATCCCGGCGGTAATATTTGACCACATGCCTGGCTTGTTGTCCTCTACGTCTCCGTGGGAACTATATATACATCAATAACGTAATATAACCTAACCTAACCCAACCTAACATCTCGTCGGTAATATTTGACAACATTCCTGACGAGTTGGCCTCTAGGTCTCCGTGGGATATTTATATACATCAATAACATAATATAACATAAGCTAACCCAATATAACATCTCGGCGGTAATATTTGACCACGTTCCTGGCTTGTTGCACTCTACGTCTCCGTGGCACCTTCATATAGATCTATAATTTAATATAACCTAACCTAACCCAACCTAACATCTCGGCGGTAATATTTGACAACATTCCTGGCGAGTTGGCTTCTCCGTCCCCGTGGGACCTTTATATATCTCAATAACGTAATATAACCTAACCTAACCCAACAATATCATCTCGGCGGTAATATTTGATAACATTCCTGGCGAGTTGGCATCTACGTCTCCGTGGGACCTTTATATACATCAATAACGTAATATAACCTAACCTAACCCAACCTAGCATCTCGGCGGTAACATTTGACATCATTCCTGGCGAGTTGGCCTCTACGTCTCCGTGTAACCCTCGTATACAACAGTAACGTAATATAACGTAACTTAACCCAACCTATCATCTCGGCGGTAATATTTGACAACATTCCTGGCGAGTTGGCCTCTACGTCTTCGTGGGACCTTTATATACATGAATAAGGTAATATAACATTACCTAACCCAATCTAACATCTCGACGGTAATATTTGACCACATTCCTGGCTTGTTGGACTCTACGTCTCCGTGGGACCTTCATATACATCAATAACGTAATATAACCTAACCTAACCCAACCTAACCTCTCGGCGGTAATATTTGACAACATTCTTGGCGAGTTGGACTCTACGTCTCCGTGGGACCTTCATATACATCAATAACGTAATATAACGTAACCTAACCCAACCTAACATCTCGGCGGTAATATTTGACAACATTCCTGGCGAGTTGGCTTCTCCGTTTCCGTGGGACCTTTATATACATCAATAACGTAATATAACCTAACCTAACGCAACATAACATCTCGGCGGTAATATTTGACATCATTCCTGGCGAGTTGGCCTCTATGTCTCCGTGTAACCCTCGTATACATCAATAACGTAATATAACTTCACCTAACCCAACCTAACATCTCCGCGGTTATATTTGACAACATACCTGGCGAGTTGGCCTCTACGTATCTGTGGGCCCTTCATATACATTAATAACGAAATATAACCTAACCTAACCCTATCTAACATCTCGGCGGTAATATTTGACCACATTCCTGGCTTGTTGGCCTCTACGTCTCCGTCGGACCTTTATATACATCTATAACGTAATGTAACCTAACCTAACCCAACATATCATCTCGGCGGTAATATTTGACGACATTCCTGGCGAGTTGGCCTCTACGTCTCCGTGGGACCTTTATATACATCAATAACATAATATAAGCTAGTCTAACCCAATCTAACATCTCGGCGATAACATTTGACCACATTCCTGGCGAGTTGGCCTCTACGTCTTCGTGGGACCTTTATATACATCAATAACGTAATATAACTTAACCTAACCCAACCTAACATCTCCGCGGTAATATTTGACAACATACCTGGCGAGTTGGCCTCTACGTCTCCGTGGGACCTTTATATACATCAATAACATAATATAAGCTAGCCTAACCCAATCTAACATCTCGGCGATAATATTTGACCACATTCCTGGCGAGTTGGCCTCTACGTCTTCGTGGGACCTTTATATACATAAATAACGTAATATAACTTAACCTAACCCAACCTAACATCTCCGCGGTAATATTTGACAACATACCTGGCGAGTTGGCCTCTACGTCTCCGTGGGCCCTTCATATACATCAATAACGGAATATAACCAAACCTAACCCAACCTATCATCTCGGCGGTAATATTTGACATCATTCCTGGCGAGTTGGCCACTATGTCTCCGTGTAACCCTCGTATACATCAATAACGTAATATAACTTAACCTAACCCAACCTAACATCTCCGCGGTAATATTTGCCAACATACCTGGCGAGTTGGCCTCTACGTCTCCGTGGGCCCTTCATATACATCAATAACGGAATATAACCAAACCTAACCCAACCTATCATCTCGGCGGTAATATTTGACAAAATTCCTGGCGAGTTGGCTTCTCCCCTTCCGTGGGACCTTTATATACATCAATAACGTAATATAACCTAACCTAACCCAACCTAACATCTCGGCGGTAATAT
The DNA here is from genome assembly GCA_963969225.1 of Xylocopa violacea. Classification (NCBI taxonomy): domain Eukaryota; kingdom Metazoa; phylum Arthropoda; class Insecta; order Hymenoptera; family Apidae; genus Xylocopa; species Xylocopa violacea. The sequence continues at coordinate 6,389,255 of CAXAJV010000001.1, forward strand.
TTGACATCATTCCTGGCGAGTTGGCCACTATGTCTCCGTGTAACCCTCGTATACATCAATAACGTAATATAACGTAACTTAATCCAACCTATCATCTCGGCGGTAATATTTGACAACATTCCTGGCGAGTTGGCCTCTACGTCTCCGTTTGACCTTCTTATACATCAATAACGTAATATAACGTAACTTAATCCAACCTATCATCTCGGCGGTAATATTTGACAACATTCCTGGCGAGTTGGCCTCTACGTCTCCGTTTGACCTTCTTATACATCAATAACGTAATCTAACCTAACATAACCCAACCTATCTTCTCGGCGGTAATATTTGGCAACATTCCTGGCGAGTTGGCCTCTACGTCTTCGTGGGACCTTTATATACATCAATAACTTAATATAACCTAACCTAACCCAACCTAGCATCTCGGCGGTAATATTTGACATCATTCCTGGCGAGTTGGCCTCTACGTCTCCGTGTAACCCTCGTATACAAAAGTAACGTAATATAACGTAACTTAACCCTACCTATCATCTCGGCGGTAATATTTGACAACATACCTGGCGAGTTGGCCTCCACGTCTCCGTGGGCCCTTCATATACATCAATAACGGAATATAACCAAACCTAACCCAACCTAACTTCTCGGGGGTAATGTTTGAAAACATACCTGGCGAGGTGGCCTCTACGTCTCCGTGGGATATTTATATACATCAATAACATAATATAACATAAGCTAACCCAATATAACATCTCGGCGGTAATATTTGACCACGTTCCTGGCTTGTTGCACTCTACGTCTCCGTGGCACCTTCATATAGATCTATAATGTAATATAACCTAACCTAACCCAACCTAACATCTCGGCGGTAATATTTGACAACATTCATGGCGAGTTGGCTTCTCCGTCCCCGTGGGACCTTTATATATCTCAATAACGTAATATAACCTAACCTAACCCAACCTATCATCTCGGCGGTAATATTTGATAACATTCCTGGCGAGTTGGCATCTACGTCTCCGTGGGACCTTTATATACATCAATAACGTAATATAACCTAACCTAACCCAACCTAGCATCTCGGCGGTACTATTTGACGTCATTCCTGGCGAGTTGGCCTCTACGCCTCCGTGTAACCCTCGTATACAACAGTAACGTAATATAACGTAACTTAACCCAACCTATCATCTCGGCGGTAATATTTGACAACATTCCTGGCGAGTTGGCATCTACGTCTCCGTGAGACCTTTATATACATCTATAACGTAATATAACCTAACCTAACCCAACCTAACATCTCGGCGGTAATATTTGAAAACATTCCTGGCGAGTTGGCAGCTACGTCTCCGTGGGACCTTTATATACATCAATAACGTAATATAACCCAACCTAATCCAACCTAACATCTCGGCGGTCATATTCGACCACATTCCTGGCTTGTTGGACTCTACGTCTCCGTGGGACCTTCAATAGATCTATAACGTAATATAACCTAACCTAACCCAACGTAACATCTCGGCGGTAATATTTGAAAACATTCCTGGCGAGTTGGCCTCTACGCCTTCGTGGGACCTTTATATACATGAATAACGTAATATAACATAACCTAACCCAATCTAACATCTCGACGGTAATATTTGACCACATTCCTGGCTTGTTGGCCTCTACGTCTCCGTGGGACATTTATATACAACAATAACATAATATAAGCTAGCCTAACCCAATCTAACATCTCGGCGGTAATATTTGACCACATTCCTGGCTTGTTGGAGTCTACGTCTCCGTTTGACCATCATATACATCAATAACGTAATATAACGTAACCTAACCCAACCTATCATCTCGGCGGTAATATTTGACAACATTCCTGGCTTGTTGGCCTCTACTTCTCCTTGGGACCTTTATATACTTCAATAACGTAATATAACCTAACCTAACCCAACCTAATATCTCGGAGGTAATAGTTGACAACATTCCTGGCGAGTTGGCTTCTCCGTTTCCATGGGACCTTTATATACGTCAATAACGTAATATAACCTAACCTAACCCAACCTAACATCTGGGCGGTAATATTTGACAACATTCCTGGCGAGTTGGCCCCTGCGTCTCCGTGGGACCTTTATATACATCAATAACGTAATATAACCTAACCTAACCCAACCTAACATCTCGTCGGTAATATTTGACAACATTCCTGACGAGTTGGCCTCTAGGTCTCCGCTTGACCTTCATATACATCAATAACATAATATAACCTAACCTAACACAACCTAACATCCAGGCTATAATATTCGACAACATACCTGGCGAGTTGGCCTCTACGTCTCCGTGGGACCTTTATATACATCAATAACGTAATGTAACCTAACCTAACCCAACATAACATCTCGCCGGTATTATTTGACCACATTCCCGGCTTGTTGGACTCTACGTCTCCGAGGGACCTTTATATACATCAATAACGTAATATAACCTAACCTAACCCAACCTAACATCCCGGCGGTAATATTTGACCACATGCCTGGCTTGTTGTCCTCTACGTCTCCGTGGGAACTATATATACATCAATAACGTAATATAACCTAACCTAACCCAACCTAACATCTCGTCGGTAATATTTGACAACATTCCTGACGAGTTGGCCTCTAGGTCTCCGTGGGATATTTATATACATCAATAACATAATATAACATAAGCTAACCCAATATAACATCTCGGCGGTAATATTTGACCACGTTCCTGGCTTGTTGCACTCTACGTCTCCGTGGCACCTTCATATAGATCTATAATTTAATATAACCTAACCTAACCCAACCTAACATCTCGGCGGTAACATTTGACATCATTCCTGGCGAGTTGGCCTCTACGTCTCCGTGTAACCCTCGTATACAACAGTAACGTAATATAACGTAACTTAACCCAACCTATCATCTCGGCGGTAATATTTGACAACATTCCTGGCGAGTTGGCCTCTACGTCTTCGTGGGACCTTTATATACATGAATAAGGTAATATAACATTACCTAACCCAATCTAACATCTCGACGGTAATATTTGACCACATTCCTGGCTTGTTGGACTCTACGTCTCCGTGGGACCTTCATATACATCAATAACGTAATATAACCTAACCTAACCCAACCTAACCTCTCGGCGGTAATATTTGACAACATTCTTGGCGAGTTGGACTCTACGTCTCCGTGGGACCTTCATATACATCAATAACGTAATATAACGTAACCTAACCCAACCTAACATCTCGGCGGTAATATTTGACAACATTCCTGGCGAGTTGGCTTCTCCGTTTCCGTGGGACCTTTATATACATCAATAACGTAATATAACCTAACCTAACGCAACATAACATCTCGGCGGTAATATTTGACATCATTCCTGGCGAGTTGGCCTCTATGTCTCCGTGTAACCCTCGTATACATCAATAACGTAATATAACTTCACCTAACCCAACCTAACATCTCCGCGGTTATATTTGACAACATACCTGGCGAGTTGGCCTCTACGTATCTGTGGGCCCTTCATATACATTAATAACGAAATATAACCTAACCTAACCCTATCTAACATCTCGGCGGTAATATTTGACCACATTCCTGGCTTGTTGGCCTCTACGTCTCCGTCGGACCTTTATATACATCTATAACGTAATGTAACCTAACCTAACCCAACATATCATCTCGGCGGTAATATTTGACGACATTCCTGGCGAGTTGGCCTCTACGTCTCCGTGGGACCTTTATATACATCAATAACATAATATAAGCTAGTCTAACCCAATCTAACATCTCGGCGATAACATTTGACCACATTCCTGGCGAGTTGGCCTCTACGTCTTCGTGGGACCTTTATATACATCAATAACGTAATATAACTTAACCTAACCCAACCTAACATCTCCGCGGTAATATTTGACAACATACCTGGCGAGTTGGCCTCTACGTCTCCGTGGGACCTTTATATACATCAATAACATAATATAAGCTAGCCTAACCCAATCTAACATCTCGGCGATAATATTTGACCACATTCCTGGCGAGTTGGCCTCTACGTCTTCGTGGGACCTTTATATACATAAATAACGTAATATAACTTAACCTAACCCAACCTAACATCTCCGCGGTAATATTTGACAACATACCTGGCGAGTTGGCCTCTACGTCTCCGTGGGCCCTTCATATACATCAATAACGGAATATAACCAAACCTAACCCAACCTATCATCTCGGCGGTAATATTTGACATCATTCCTGGCGAGTTGGCCACTATGTCTCCGTGTAACCCTCGTATACATCAATAACGTAATATAACTTAACCTAACCCAACCTAACATCTCCGCGGTAATATTTGACAACATACCTGGCGAGTTGGCCTCTACGTCTCCGTGGGCCCTTCATATACATCAATAACGGAATATAACCAAACCTAACCCAACCTATCATCTCGGCGGTAATATTTGACAAAATTCCTGGCGAGTTGGCTTCTCCCCTTCCGTGGGACCTTTATATACATCAATAACGTAATATAACCTAACCTAACCCAACCTAACATCTCGGCGGTAATATTTGACATCATTCCTGGCGAGTTGGCCACTATGTCTCCGTGTAACCCTCGTATACATCAATAACGTAATATAACGTAACTTAATCCAACCTATCATCTCGGCGGTAATATTTGACAACATTCCTGGCGAGTTGGCCTCTACGTCTCCGTTTGACCTTCTTATACATCAATAACGTAATATAACGTAACTTAATCCAACCTATCATCTCGGCGGTAATATTTGACAACATTCCTGGCGAGTTGGCCTCTACGTCTCCGTTTGACCTTCTTATACATCAATAACGTAATCTAACCTAACATAACCCAACCTATCTTCTCGGCGGTAATATTTGGCAACATTCCTGGCGAGTTGGCCTCTACGTCTTCGTGGGACCTTTATATACATCAATAACTTAATATAACCTAACCTAACCCAACCTAGCATCTCGGCGGTAATATTTGACATCATTCCTGGCGAGTTGGCCTCTACGTCTCCGTGTAACCCTCGTATACAAAAGTAACGTAATATAACGTAACTTAACCCTACCTATCATCTCGGCGGTAATATTTGACAACATACCTGGCGAGTTGGCCTCCACGTCTCCGTGGGCCCTTCATATACATCAATAACGGAATATAACCAAACCTAACCCAACCTAACTTCTCGGCGGTAATGTTTGAAAACATACCTGGCGAGGTGGCCTCTACGTCTCCGTGGGATATTTATATACATCAATAACATAATATAACATAAGCTAACCCAATATAACATCTCGGCGGTAATATTTGACCACGTTCCTGGCTTGTTGCACTCTACGTCTCCGTGGCACCTTCATATAGATCTATAATGTAATATAACCTAACCTAACCCAACCTAACATCTCGGCGGTAATATTTGACAACATTCATGGCGAGTTGGCTTCTCCGTCCCCGTGGGACCTTTATATATCTCAATAACGTAATATAACCTAACCTAACCCAACCTATCATCTCGGCGGTAATATTTGATAACATTCCTGGCGAGTTGGCATCTACGTCTCCGTGGGACCTTTATATACATCAATAACGTAATATAACCTAACCTAACCCAACCTAGCATCTCGGCGGTACTATTTGACGTCATTCCTGGCGAGTTGGCCTCTACGCCTCCGTGTAACCCTCGTATACAACAGTAACGTAATATAACGTAACTTAACCCAACCTATCATCTCGGCGGTAATATTTGACAACATTCCTGGCGAGTTGGCATCTACGTCTCCGTGAGACCTTTATATACATCTATAACGTAATATAACCTAACCTAACCCAACCTAACATCTCGGCGGTAATATTTGAAAACATTCCTGGCGAGTTGGCAGCTACGTCTCCGTGGGACCTTTATATACATCAATAACGTAATATAACCCAACCTAATCCAACCTAACATCTCGGCGGTCATATTCGACCACATTCCTGGCTTGTTGGACTCTACGTCTCCGTGGGACCTTCAATAGATCTATAACGTAATATAACCTAACCTAACCCAACGTAACATCTCGGCGGTAATATTTGAAAACATTCCTGGCGAGTTGGCCTCTACGCCTTCGTGGGACCTTTATATACATGAATAACGTAATATAACATAACCTAACCCAATCTAACATCTCGACGGTAATATTTGACCACATTCCTGGCTTGTTGGCCTCTACGTCTCCGTGGGACATTTATATACAACAATAACATAATATAAGCTAGCCTAACCCAATCTAACATCTCGGCGGTAATATTTGACCACATTCCTGGCTTGTTGGAGTCTACGTCTCCGTTTGACCATCATATACATCAATAACGTAATATAACGTAACCTAACCCAACCTATCATCTCGGCGGTAATATTTGACAACATTCCTGGCTTGTTGGCCTCTACTTCTCCTTGGGACCTTTATATACTTCAATAACGTAATATAACCTAACCTAACCCAACCTAATATCTCGGAGGTAATAGTTGACAACATTCCTGGCGAGTTGGCTTCTCCGTTTCCATGGGACCTTTATATACGTCAATAACGTAATATAACCTAACCTAACCCAACCTAACATCTGGGCGGTAATATTTGACAACATTCCTGGCGAGTTGGCCCCTGCGTCTCCGTGGGACCTTTATATACATCAATAACGTAATATAACCTAACCTAACCCAACCTAACATCTCGTCGGTAATATTTGACAACATTCCTGACGAGTTGGCCTCTAGGTCTCCGCTTGACCTTCATATACATCAATAACATAATATAACCTAACCTAACACAACCTAACATCCAGGCTATAATATTCGACAACATACCTGGCGAGTTGGCCTCTACGTCTCCGTGGGACCTTTATATACATCAATAACGTAATGTAACCTAACCTAACCCAACATAACATCTCGCCGGTATTATTTGACCACATTCCCGGCTTGTTGGACTCTACGTCTCCGAGGGACCTTTATATACATCAATAACGTAATATAACCTAACCTAACCCAACCTAACATCCCGGCGGTAATATTTGACCACATGCCTGGCTTGTTGTCCTCTACGTCTCCGTGGGAACTATATATACATCAATAACGTAATATAACCTAACCTAACCCAACCTAACATCTCGTCGGTAATATTTGACAACATTCCTGACGAGTTGGCCTCTAGGTCTCCGTGGGATATTTATATACATCAATAACATAATATAACATAAGCTAACCCAATATAACATCTCGGCGGTAATATTTGACCACGTTCCTGGCTTGTTGCACTCTACGTCTCCGTGGCACCTTCATATAGATCTATAATTTAATATAACCTAACCTAACCCAACCTAACATCTCGGCGGTAATATTTGACAACATTCCTGGCGAGTTGGCTTCTCCGTCCCCGTGGGACCTTTATATATCTCAATAACGTAATATAACCTAACCTAACCCAACAATATCATCTCGGCGGTAATATTTGATAACATTCCTGGCGAGTTGGCATCTACGTCTCCGTGGGACCTTTATATACATCAATAACGTAATATAACCTAACCTAACCCAACCTAGCATCTCGGCGGTAACATTTGACATCATTCCTGGCGAGTTGGCCTCTACGTCTCCGTGTAACCCTCGTATACAACAGTAACGTAATATAACGTAACTTAACCCAACCTATCATCTCGGCGGTAATATTTGACAACATTCCTGGCGAGTTGGCCTCTACGTCTTCGTGGGACCTTTATATACATGAATAAGGTAATATAACATTACCTAACCCAATCTAACATCTCGACGGTAATATTTGACCACATTCCTGGCTTGTTGGACTCTACGTCTCCGTGGGACCTTCATATACATCAATAACGTTATATAACCTAACCTAACCCAACCTAACCTCTCGGCGGTAATATTTGACAACATTCTTGGCGAGTTGGACTCTACGTCTCCGTGGGACCTTCATATACATCAATAACGTAATGTAACGTAACCTAACCCAACCTAACATCTCGGCGGTAATATTTGACAACATTCCTGGCGAGTTGGCTTCTCCGCTTCCGTGGGACCTTTATATACATCAATAACGTAATATAACCTAACCTAACGCAACATAACATCTCGGCGGTAATATTTGACATCATTCCTGGCGAGTTGGCCTCTATGTCTCCGTGTAACCCTCGTATACATCAATAACGTAATATAACTTCACCTAACCCAACCTAACATCTCCGCGGTTATATTTGACAACATACCTGGCGAGTTGGCCTCTACGTATCTGTGGGCCCTTCATATACATTAATAACGAAATATAACCTAACCTAACCCTATCTAACATCTCGGCGGTAATATTTGACCACATTCCTGGCTTGTTGGCCTCTACGTCTCCGTCGGACCTTTATATACATCTATAACGTAATGTAACCTAACCTAACCCAACATATCATCTCGGCGGTAATATTTGACGACATTCCTGGCGAGTTGGCCTCTACGTCTCCGTGGGACCTTTATATACATCAATAACATAATATAAGCTAGTCTAACCCAATCTAACATCTCGGCGATAACATTTGACCACATTCCTGGCGAGTTGGCCTCTACGTCTTCGTGGGACCTTTATATACATCAATAACGTAATATAACTTAACCTAACCCAACCTAACATCTCCGCGGTAATATTTGACAACATACCTGGCGAGTTGGCCTCTACGTCTCCGTGGGCCCTTCATATACATCAATAACGGAATATAACCAAACCTAACCCAACCTATCATCTCGGCGGTAATATTTGACATCATTCCTGGCGAGTTGGCCACTATGTCTCCGTGTAACCCTCGTATACATCAATAACGTAATATAACTTAACCTAACCCAACCTAACATCTCCGCGGTAATATTTGACAACATACCTGGCGAGTTGGCCTCTACGTCTCCGTGGGCCCTTCATATACATCAATAACGGAATATAACCAAACCTAACCCAACCTATCATCTCGGCGGTAATATTTGACAAAATTCCTGGCGAGTTGGCTTCTCCCCTTCCGTGGGACCTTTATATACATCAATAACGTAATATAACCTAACCTAACCCAACCTAACATCTCGGCGGTAATATTTGACATCATTCCTGGCGAGTTGGCCACTATGTCTCCGTGTAACCCTCGTATACATCAATAACGTAATATAACGTAACTTAATCCAACCTATCATCTCGGCGGTAATATTTGACAACATTCCTGGCGAGTTGGCCTCTACGTCTCCGTTTGACCTTCTTATACATCAATAACGTAATATAACGTAACTTAATCCAACCTATCTTCTCGGCGGTAATATTTGGCAACATTCCTGGCGAGTTGGCCTCTACGTCTCCGTGGGACCTTTATATACATAAATAACATAATATAAGCTAGCCTAACCCAATCTAACATCTCGGCGATAATATTTGACCACATTCCTGGCGAGTTGGCCTCTACGTCTTCGTGGGACCTTTATATACATCAATAACTTAATATAACCTAACCTAACCCAACCTAGCATCTCGGCGGTAATATTTGACATCATTCCTGGCGAGTTGGCCTCTACGTCTCCGTGTAACCCTCGTATACAAAAGTAACGTAATATAACGTAACTTAACCCTACCTATCATCTCGGCGGTAATATTTGACAACATACCTGGCGAGTTGGCCTCCACGTCTCCGTGGGCCCTTCATATACATCAATAACGGAATATAACCAAACCTAACCCAACCTAACTTCTCGGCGGTAATATTTGAAAACATACCTGGCGAGTTGGCCTCTACGTATCCGTGGGCCCTTCATATACATCAATAACGAAATATAACCTAACCTAAACCTATCTAACATCTCGGCGGTAATATTTGACCACATTCCTGGCTTGTTGGCCTCTACGTCTCCGTCGGACCTTTATATACATCTATAACGTAATATAACCTAACCTAACCCACCCTATCATCTCGGCGGTAATATTTGACAACATTCCTGGCGAGTTGGCCTCTACGTCTCCGTGTAACCCTCGTATACAACAGTAACGTAATATAACGTAACTTAACCCAAAATATCATCTGGGCGGTAATATTTGACAACATTCATGGCGAGTTGGCCTCTACGTCTTCGTGGGACCTTTATATACATCAATAACGTAATATAACTTAACCTAACCCAAAATAACATCTCCGCGGTAATATTTGACAACATACCTGGCGAGTTGGCCTCTACGTATCCGTGGGCCCTTCATATACATCAATAACGAAATATAACCTAACCTAACCCTATCTAACATCTCGGCGGTAATTTTTGACCACATTCCTGGCTTGTTGGCCTCTACGTCTCCGTCGGACCTTCATATAGATCTATAACGTAATATAACTTAACCTAACCCAACCTAACATCTCCGCGGTAATATTTGATAACATACCTGGCGAGTTGGCCTCTACGTCTCCGTGGGCCCTTCATATACATCTATAACGTAATATAACCAAACCTAACCCAACCTATCATCTCGGCGGTAATATTTGACAACATTCCTGGCGAGTTGGCCTCTACGTATCCGTGGGCCCTTCATATACATCAATAACGAAATATAACCTAACCTAAACCTATCTAACATCTCGGCGGTAATATTTGACCACATTGCTGGCTTGTTGGCCTCTACGTCTCCGTCGGACCTTTATATACATCTATAACGTAATATAACCTAACCTAACCCAACCTATCATCTCGGCGGTAATATTTGACAACATTCCTGGCGAGTTGGCCTCTACGTCTCCGTGTAACCCTCGTATACAACAGTAACGTAATATAACGTAACTTAACCCAACCTATCATCTCGGCGGTAATATTTGACTACATTCCTGGCGAGTTGGCCTCTACGTCTTCGTGGGACCTTTATATACATCAATAACGTAATATAACTTAACCTAACCCAAACTAACATCTCCGCGGTAATATTTGACAACATACCTGGCGAGTTGGCCTCTACGTATCCGTGGGCCCTTCATATACATCAATAACGAAATATAACCTAACCTAACCCTATCTAACATCTCGGCGGTAATTTTTGACCACATTCCTGGCTTGTTGGCCTCTACGTCTCCGTCGGACCTTCATATAGATCTATAACGTAATATAACTTAACCTAACCCAACCTAACATCTCCGCGGTAATATTTGATAACATACCTGGCGAGTTGGCCTCTACGTCTCCGTGGGCCCTTCATATACATCAATAACGAAATATAACCTAACCTAACCCAACCTATCATATCGGAGGTAATATTTGACAATATTCCTGGCGAGTTGGCTTCTCCGCTTCCGTGGAAACTTTATATACATCAATAACGTAATATAACCTAACCTAACCCAACATAAAATCTCCGCGGTAATATTTGACCACGTTCCTGGCTTGTTGCACTCTACGTCTCCGTGGGACCTTCATATAGATCTATAACGTAATATAACCTAACCTAACCCAACCTAACATCTCGGCGGTAATATTTGACAACATACCTGGCGAGTTGGCCTCTACGTATCCATGGGCCCTTTATATACATCAATAACGAAATAAAACCTAACCTAACCCTATCTAACATCTCGGCGGTAATATTTGACCATATTCCTGGCTTGTTGGCCTCTACGTCTCCGTCGGACCTTTATATACATCTATAACGTAATATAACCTAACCTAACCCAACCTATCATCTCGGCGGTAATATTTGACAACATACCTGGCGAGCTGGCCTCTACGTCTCCGTGGGCCCTTCATATACATCAATAACGGAATATAACCAAACCTAACCCAACCTATCATCTCGGCGGTAATATTTGACAAAATTCCTGGCGAGTTGGCTTCTCCGCTTCCGTGGGACCTTTATATACATCAATAACGTAATATAACCTAACCTAACCCAACCTAACATCTCGGCGGTAATATTTGACCACGTTCCTGGCTTGTTGCACTCTACGTCTCCGTGGGACCTTCATATAGATCTATAACGTAATATAACCTAACCTAAGCCAACCTAACATCTCGGCGGTAATATTTGACAACATTCCTGGCGAGGTGGCTTCTCCGTCCCCGTGGGACCTTTATATACATCAATAACGTAATATAACCTAACCTAACCCAATCTAACATCTCGGCGGTAATATTTGACAACATTCCTGGCTTGTTGGCCTCTACGTCTCCGTGGGACCTTTATATACATCTATAACGTAATATAACCTAACCTAACCCAACCTATCATCTCGGCGGTAATATTTGACCACATTCCTGGCTTGTTGGCCTCTACGTCTCCGTCGGACCTTTATATACATCTATAACGTAATATAACCTAACCTAACCCAACCTATCATCTCGGCGGTAATATTTGACAACATTCCTGGCGAGTTGGCCTCTACGTCTCCGTGTAACCCTCGTATACAACAGTAACGTAATATAACGTAACTTAACCCAACCTATCATCTCGGCGGTAATATTTGACTACATTCCTGGCGAGTTGGCCTCTACGTCTTCGTGGGACCTTTATATACATCAATAACGTAATATAACTTAACCTAACCCAAACTAACATCTCCGCGGTAATATTTGACAACATACCTGGCGAGTTGGCCTCTACGTATCCGTGGGCCCTTGATATACATCAATAACGAAATATAACCTAACCTAACCCTATCTAACATCTCGGCGGTAATTTTTGACCACATTCCTGGCTTGTTGGCCTCTACGTCTCCGTCGGACCTTCATATAGATCTATAACGTAATATAACTTAACCTAACCCAACCTAACATCTCCGCGGTAATATTTGATAACATACCTGGCGAGTTGGCCTCTACGTCTCCGTGGGCCCTTCATATACATCAATAACGAAATATAACCTAACCTAACCCAACCTATCATCTCGGAGGTAATATTTGACAATATTCCTGGCGAGTTGGCTTCTCCGCTTCCGTGGGAACTTTATATACATCAATAACGTAATATAACCTAACCTAACCCAACATAAAATCTCCGCGGTAATATTTGACCACGTTCCTGGCTTGTTGCACTCTACGTCTCCGTGGGACCTTCATATAGATCTATAACGTAATATAACCTAACCTAACCCAACCTAACATCTCGGCGGTAATATTTGACAACATTCCTGGCGAGTTGGCCTCTACGTCTGCGTGGGATATTTATATACATCAATAACGTAATATAACATAACCTAACCCAATCTAACATCTCGGCGGTAATATTTGACAACATTCCTGGCTTGTTGGCCTCTACGTCTCCGTGGGACCTTTATATACATCTATAACGTAATATAACCTAACCTAACCCAACCTATCATCTCGGCGGTAATATTTGACAACATTCCTGGCGAGTTGGCCTCTACGTCTCCGTTTGACCTTCTTATACATCAATAACGTAATCTAACCTAACATAACCCAACCTATCTTCTCGGCGGTAATATTTGGCAACATTCCTGGCGAGTTGGCCTCTACGTCTCCGTGGGACCTTTATATACATAAATAACATAATATAAGCTAGCCTAACCCAATCTAACATCTCGGCGATAATATTTGACCACATTCCTGGCGAGTTGGCCTCTACGTCTTCGTGGGACCTTTATATACATCAATAACTTAATATAACCTAACCTAACCCTACCTAGCATCTCGGCGGTAATATTTGACATCATTCCTGGCGAGTTGGCCTCTACGTCTCCGTGTAACCCTCGTATACAAAAGTAACGTAATATAACGTAACTTAACCCTACCTATCATCTCGGCGGTAATATTTGACAACATACCTGGCGAGTTGGCCTCCACGTCTCCGTGGGCCCTTCATATACATCAATAACGGAATATAACCAAACCTTACCCAACCTAACTTCTCGGCGGTAATATTTGAAAACATACCTGGCGAGGTGGCCTCTACGTCTCCGTGGGATATTTATATACATCAATAACATAATATAACATAAGCTAACCCAATATAACATCTCGGCGGTAATATTTGACCACGTTCCTGGCTTGTTGCACTCTACGTCTCCGTGGCACCTTCATATAGATCTATAATGTAATATAACCTAACCTAACCCAACCTAACATCTCGGCGGTAATATTTGACAACATTCATGGCGAGTTGGCTTCTCCGTCCCCGTGGGACCTTTATATATCTCAATAACGTAATATAACCTAACCTAACCCAACCTATCATCTCGGCGGTAATATTTGATAACATTCCTGGCGAGTTGGCATCTACGTCTCCGTGGGACCTTTATATACATCAATAACGTAATATAACCTAACCTAACCCAACCTAGCATCTCGGCGGTACTATTTGACGTTATTCCTGGCGAGTTGGCCTCTACGCCTCCGTGTAACCCTCGTATACAACAGTAACGTAATATAACGTAACCTAACCCAACCTATCATCTCGGCGGTAATATTTGACAACATTCCTGGCTTGTTGGCCTCTACTTCTCCGTGGGACCTTTATATACTTCAATAACGTAATATAACCTAACCTAACCCAACCTAATATCTCGGAGGTAATAGTTGACAACATTCCTTGCGAGTTGGCTTCTCCGTTTCCATGGGACCTTTATATACGTCAATAACGTAATATAACCTAACCTAACCCAACCTAACATCTGGGCGGTAATATTTGACAACATTCCTGGCGAGTTGGCCCCTGCGTCTCCGTGGGACCTTTATATACATCAATAACGTAATATAACCTAACCTAACCCAACCTAACATCTCGTCGGTAATATTTGACAACATTCCTGAAGAGTTGGCCTCTAGGTCTCCGCTTGACCTTCATATACATCAATAACATAATATAGCCTAACCTAACACAACCTAACATCCAGGCTATAATATTCGACAACATACCTGGCGAGTTGGCCTCTACGTCTCCGTGGGACCTTTATATACATCTATAACGTAATATAACCAAACCTAACCCAACCTATCATCTCGGCGGTAATATTTGACAACATTCCTGGCGAGTTGGCCTCTACGTATCCGTGGGCCCTTCATATACATCAATAACGAAATATAACCTAACCTAAACCTATCTAACATCTCGGCGGTAATATTTGACCACATTCCTGGCTTGTTGGCCTCTACGTCTCCGTCGGACCTTTATATACATCTATAACGTAATATAACCTAACCTAACCCACCCTATCATCTCGGCGGTAATATTTGACAACATTCCTGGCGAGTTGGCCTCTACGTCTCCGTGTAACCCTCGTATACAACAGTAACGTAATATAACGTAACTTAACCCAAAATATCATCTGGGCGGTAATATTTGACTACATTCCTGGCGAGTTGGCCTCTACGTCTTCGTGGGACCTTTATATACATCAATAACGTAATATAACTTAACCTAACCCAAACTAACATCTCCGCGGTAATATTTGACAACATACCTGGCGAGTTGGCCTCTACGTATCCGTGGGCCCTTCATATACATCAATAACGAAATATAACCTAACCTAACCCTATCTAACATCTCGGCGGTAATTTTTGACCACATTCCTGGCTTGTTGGCCTCTACGTCTCCGTCGGACCTTCATATAGATCTATAACGTAATATAACTTAACCTAACCCAACCTAACATCTCCGCGGTAATATTTGATAACATACCTGGCGAGTTGGCCTCTACGTCTCCGTGGGCCCTTCATATACATCAATAACGAAATATAACCTAACCTAACCCAACCTATCATCTCGGAGGTAATATTTGACAATATTCCTGGCGAGTTGGCTTCTCCGCTTCCGTGGGAACTTTATATACATCAATAACGTAATATAACCTAACCTAACCCAACATAAAATCTCCGCGGTAATATTTGACCACGTTCCTGGCTTGTTGCACTCTACGTCTCCGTGGGACCTTCATATAGATCTATAACGTAATATAACCTAACCTAACCCAACCTAACATCTCGGCGGTAATATTTGACAACATTCCTGGCGAGTTGGCTTCTCCGTCCCCGTGGGACCTTTATATACATCAATAACGTAATATAACCTAACCTAACCCAAGCTATCATCTCGGCGGTAATATTTGACCACATTCCTGGCTTGTTGGCCTCTACGTCTCCGTGAGACCTTTATATACATCTATAACGTAATATAACCTAACCTCACCCAACCTAACATCTCCGCGGTAATATTTGACAACATACCTGGCGAGTTGGCCTCTACGTCTTCGTGGGCCCTTCATATACATCAATAACGAAATATAACCTAAGCTAACCCAACCTATCATCTCGGAGGTAATATTTGACATAATTCCTGGCGAGTTGGCTTCTCCGCTTCCGTGGGACCTTTATATACATCAATAACGTAATATAACCTAACCTAACCCAACCTAACATCTCCGCGGTAATATTTGACCACGTTCCTGGCTTGTTGCACTCTACGTCTCCGTGGGACCTTCATATAGATCTATAACGTAATATAACCTAACCTAACCCAACCTAACATCTCGGCGGTAATATTTGACAACATTCCTGGCGAGTTGGCCTCTACGTCTCCGTGGGACCTTTATATACATCAATAACATAATATAAGCTAGCCTAACCCAATCTAACATCTCACGGTAATATTTGACCACATTCCTGGCTTGTTGGCTTCTACGTCTCCGTGGGACCTTTATACACTTCAATAACGTAATATAACCTAGCCTAACCCAATTTAACATCTCGGCGGTAATATTTGACAACTTTTCTGGCGAGTTGGCCTCTACGTCTGCGTGGGATCTTTATATACATCAATAACGTAATATAACATAACCTAAACCAATCTAACATCTCGGCGGTAATATTTGACAACATTCCTGGCTTGTTGGCCTCTACGTCTCCGTGGGACCTTTATATACATCTATAACGTAATATAACCAAACCTAACCCAACCTATCATCTCGGCGGTAATATTTGACAACATTCCTGGCGAGTTGGCCTCTACGTATCCGTGGGCCCTTCATATACATCAATAACGAAATATAACCTAACCTAAACCTATCTAACATCTCGGCGGTAATATTTGACCACATTCCTGGCTTGTTGGCCTCTACGTCTCCGTCGGACCTTTATATACATCTATAACGTAATATAACCTAACCTAACCCAACCTATCATCTCGGCGGTAATATTTGACAACATTCCTGGCGAGTTGGCCTCTACGTCTCCGTGTAACCCTCGTATACAACAGTAACGTAATATAACGTAACTTAACCCAACCTATCATCTCGGCGGTAATATTTGACTACATTCCTGGCGAGTTGGCCTCTACGTCATCGTGGGACCTTTATATACATCAATAACGTAATATAACTTAACCTAACCCAAACTAACATCTCCGCGGTAATATTTGACAACATACCTGGCGAGTTGGCCTCTACGTATCCGTGGGCCCTTCATATACATCAATAACGAAATATAACCTAACCTAACCCTATCTAACATCTCGGCGGTAATTTTTGACCACATTCCTGGCTTGTTGGCCTCTACGTCTCCGTCGGACCTTCATATAGATCTATAACGTAATATAACTTAACCTAACCCAACCTAACATCTCCGCGGTAATATTTGATAACATACCTGGCGAGTTGGCCTCTACGTCTCCGTGGGCCCTTCATATACATCAATAACGAAATATAACCTAACCTAACCCAACCTATCATATCGGAGGTAATATTTGACAATATTCCTGGCGAGTTGGCTTCTCCGCTTCCGTGGAAACTTTATATACATCAATAACGTAATATAACCTAACCTAACCCAACATAAAATCTCCGCGGTAATATTTGACCACGTTCCTGGCTTGTTGCACTCTACGTCTCCGTGGGACCTTCATATAGATCTATAACGTAATATAACCTAACCTAACCCAACCTAACATCTCGGCGGTAATATTTGACAACATTCCTGGCGAGTTGGCCTCTACGTCTGCGTGGGATATTTATATACATCAATAACGTAATATAACATAACCTAACCCAATCTAACATCTCGGCGGTAATATTTGACAACATTCCTGGCTTGTTGGCCTCTACGTCTCCGTGGGACCTTTATATACATCTATAACGTAATATAACCTAACCTAACCCAACCTATCATCTCGGCGGTAATATTTGACAACATTCCTGGCGAGTTGGCCTCTACGTCTCCGTTTGACCTTCTTATACATCAATAACGTAATCTAACCTAACATAACCCAACCTATTTTCTCGGCGGTAATATTTGACAACATTCCTGGCGAGTTGGCCTCTACGTCTCCGTGGGACCTTTATATACATCAATAACATAATATAAGCTAGCCTAACCCAATCTAACATCTCGGCGATAATATTTGACCACATTCCTGGCGAGTTGGCCTCTACGTCTTCGTGGGACCTTTATATACATCAATAACGTAATATAACTTAACCTAACCCAACCTAACATCTCCGCGGTAATATTTGACAACATACCTGGCGAGTTGGCCTCTACGTCTCCGTGGGCCCTTCATATACATCAATAACGAAATATAACCAAACCTAACCCAACCTATCATCTCGGCGGTAATATTTGACAAAATTCCTGGCGAGTTGACTTCTCCGCTTCCGTGGGACCTTTATATACATCAATAACGTAATATAACCTAACCTAACCCAACCTAACATCTCGGCGGTAATATTTGACCACGTTCCTGGCTTGTTGCACTCTACGTCTCCGTGGGACCTTCATATAGATCTATAACGTAATATAACCTAACCTAAGCCAACCTAACATCTCGGCGGTAATATTTGACAACATTCCTGGCGAGTTGGCTTCTCCGTCCCCGTGGGACCTTTATATACATCAATAACGTAATATAACCTAACCTAACCCAATCTAACATCTCGGCGGTAATATTTGACAACATTCCTGGCTTGTTGGCCTCTACGTCTCCGTGGGACCTTTATATACATCTATAACGTAATATAACCTAACCTAACCCAACCTATCATCTCGGCGGTAATATTTGACAACATTCCTGGCGAGTTGGCCTCTACGTCTCCGTGTAACCCTCGTATACAACAGTAACGTAATATAACGTAACTTAACCCAACCTATCATCTCGGCGGTAATATTTGACTACATTCCTGGCGAGTTGGCCTCTACGTCTTCGTGGGACCTTTATATACATCAATAACGTAATATAACTTAACCTAACCCAAACTAACATCTCCGCGGTAATATTTGACAACATACCTGGCGAGTTGGCCTCTACGTATCCGTGGGCCCTTGATATACATCAATAACGAAATATAACCTAACCTAACCCTATCTAACATCTCGGCGGTAATTTTTGACCACATTCCTGGCTTGTTGGCCTCTACGTCTCCGTCGGACCTTCATATAGATCTATAACGTAATATAACTTAACCTAACCCAACCTAACATCTCCGCGGTAATATTTGATAACATACCTGGCGAGTTGGCCTCTACGTCTCCGTGGGCCCTTCATATACATCAATAACGAAATATAACCTAACCTAACCCAACCTATCATCTCGGAGGTAATATTTGACAATATTCCTGGCGAGTTGGCTTCTCCGCTTCCGTGGGAACTTTATATACATCAATAACGTAATATAACCTAACCTAACCCAACATAAAATCTCCGCGGTAATATTTGACCACGTTCCTGGCTTGTTGCACTCTACGTCTCCGTGGGACCTTCATATAGATCTATAACGTAATATAACCTAACCTAACCCAACCTAACATCTCGGCGGTAATATTTGACAACATTCCTGGCGAGTTGGCCTCTACGTCTGCGTGGGATATTTATATACATCAATAACGTAATATAACATAACCTAACCCAATCTAACATCTCGGCGGTAATATTTGACAACATTCCTGGCTTGTTGGCCTCTACGTCTCCGTGGGACCTTTATATACATCTATAACGTAATATAACCTAACCTAACCCAACCTATCATCTCGGCGGTAATATTTGACAACATTCCTGGCGAGTTGGCCTCTACGTCTCCGTTTGACCTTCTTATACATCAATAACGTAATCTAACCTAACATAACCCAACCTATCTTCTCGGCGGTAATATTTGGCAACATTCCTGGCGAGTTGGCCTCTACGTCTCCGTGGGACCTTTATATACATAAATAACATAATATAAGCTAGCCTAACCCAATCTAACATCTCGGCGATAATATTTGACCACATTCCTGGCGAGTTGGCCTCTACGTCTTCGTGGGACCTTTATATACATCAATAACTTAATATAACCTAACCTAACCCAACCTAGCATCTCGGCGGTAATATTTGACATCATTCCTGGCGAGTTGGCCTCTACGTCTCCGTGTAACCCTCGTATACAAAAGTAACGTAATATAACGTAACTTAACCCTACCTATCATCTCGGCGGTAATATTTGACAACATACCTGGCGAGTTGGCCTCCACGTCTCCGTGGGCCCTTCATATACATCAATAACGGAATATAACCAAACCTTACCCAACCTAACTTCTCGGCGGTAATATTTGAAAACATACCTGGCGAGGTGGCCTCTACGTCTCCGTGGGATATTTATATACATCAATAACATAATATAACATAAGCTAACCCAATATAACATCTCGGCGGTAATATTTGACCACGTTCCTGGCTTGTTGCACTCTACGTCTCCGTGGCACCTTCATATAGATCTATAATGTAATATAACCTAACCTAACCCAACCTAACATCTCGGCGGTAATATTTGACAACATTCATGGCGAGTTGGCTTCTCCGTCCCCGTGGGACCTTTATATATCTCAATAACGTAATATAACCTAACCTAACCCAACCTATCATCTCGGCGGTAATATTTGATAACATTCCTGGCGAGTTGGCATCTACGTCTCCGTGGGACCTTTATATACATCAATAACGTAATATAACCTAACCTAACCCAACCTAGCATCTCGGCGGTACTATTTGACGTCATTCCTGGCGAGTTGGCCTCTACGCCTCCGTGTAACCCTCGTATACAACAGTAACGTAATATAACGTAACCTAACCCAACCTATCATCTCGGCGGTAATATTTGACAACATTCCTGGCTTGTTGGCCTCTACTTCTCCGTGGGACCTTTATATACTTCAATAACGTAATATAACCTAACCTAACCCAACCTAATATCTCGGAGGTAATAGTTGACAACATTCCTTGCGAGTTGGCTTCTCCGTTTCCATGGGACCTTTATATACGTCAATAACGTAATATAACCTAACCTAACCTAACCTAACATCTGGGCGGTAATATTTGACAACATTCCTGGCGAGTTGGCCCCTGCGTCTCCGTGGGACCTTTATATACATCAATAACGTAATATAACCTAACCTAACCCAACCTAACATCTCGTCGGTAATATTTGACAACATTCCTGAAGAGTTGGCCTCTAGGTCTCCGCTTGACCTTCATATACATCAATAACATAATATAGCCTAACCTAACACAACCTAACATCCAGGCTATAATATTCGATAACATACCTGGCGAGTTGGCCTCTACGTCTCCGTGGGACCTTTATATACATCTATAACGTAATATAACCAAACCTAACCCAACCTATCATCTCGGCGGTAATATTTGACAACATTCCTGGCGAGTTGGCCTCTACGTATCCGTGGGCCCTTCATATACATCAATAACGAAATATAACCTAACCTAAACCTATCTAACATCTCGGCGGTAATATTTGACCACATTCCTGGCTTGTTGGCCTCTACGTCTCCGTCGGACCTTTATATACATCTATAACGTAATATAACCTAACCTAACCCACCCTATCATCTCGGCGGTAATATTTGACAACATTCCTGGCGAGTTGGCCTCTACGTCTCCGTGTAACCCTCGTATACAACAGTAACGTAATATAACGTAACTTAACCCAAAATATCATCTGGGCGGTAATATTTGACTACATTCCTGGCGAGTTGGCCTCTACGTCTTCGTGGGACCTTTATATACATCAATAACGTAATATAACTTAACCTAACCCAAACTAACATCTCCGCGGTAATATTTGACAACATAACTGGCGAGTTGGCCTCTACGTATCCGTGGGCCCTTCATATACATCAATAACGAAATATAACCTAACCTAACCCTATCTAACATCTCGGCGGTAATTTTTGACCACATTCCTGGCTTGTTGGCCTCTACGTCTCCGTCGGACCTTCATATAGATCTATAACGTAATATAACTTAACCTAACCCAACCTAACATCTCCGCGGTAATATTTGATAACATACCTGGCGAGTTGGCCTCTACGTCTCCGTGGGCCCTTCATATACATCAATAACGAAATATAACCTAACCTAACCCAACCTATCATCTCGGAGGTAATATTTGACAATATTCCTGGCGAGTTGGCTTCTCCGCTTCCGTGGGAACTTTATATACATCAATAACGTAATATAACCTAACCTAACCCAACATAAAATCTCCGCGGTAATATTTGACCACGTTCCTGGCTTGTTGCACTCTACGTCTCCGTGGGACCTTCATATAGATCTATAACGTAATATAACCTAACCTAACCCAACCTAACATCTCGGCGGTAATATTTGACAACATTCCTGGCGAGTTGGCTTCTCCGTCCCCGTGGGACCTTTATATACATCAATAACGTAATATAACCTAACCTAACCCAAGCTATCATCTCGGCGGTAATATTTGACCACATTCCTGGCTTGTTGGCCTCTACGTCTCCGTGAGACCTTTATATACATCTATAACGTAATATAACCTAACCTCACCCAACCTAACATCTCCGCGGTAATATTTGACAACATACCTGGCGAGTTGGCCTCTACGTCTTCGTGGGCCCTTCATATACATCAATAACGAAATATAACCTAAGCTAACCCAACCTATCATCTCGGAGGTAATATTTGACATAATTCCTGGCGAGTTGGCTTCTCCGCTTCCGTGGGACCTTTATATACATCAATAACGTAATATAACCTAACCTAACCCAACCTAACATCTCCGCGGTAATATTTGACCACGTTCCTGGCTTGTTGCACTCTACGTCTCCGTGGGACCTTCATATAGATCTATAACGTAATATAACCTAACCTAACCCAACCTAACATCTCGGCGGTAATATTTGACAACATTCCTGGCGAGTTGGCCTCTACGTCTCCGTGGGACCTTTATATACATCAATAACATAATATAAGCTAGCCTAACCCAATCTAACATCTCACGGTAATATTTGACCACATTCCTGGCTTGTTGGCTTCTACGTCTCCGTGGGACCTTTATACACTTCAATAACGTAATATAACCTAGCCTAACCCAATTTAACATCTCGGCGGTAATATTTGACAACTTTTCTGGCGAGTTGGCCTCTACGTCTGCGTGGGATCTTTATATACATCAATAACGTAATATAACATAACCTAAACCAATCTAACATCTCGGCGGTAATATTTGACAACATTCCTGGCTTGTTGGCCTCTACGTCTCCGTGGGACCTTTATATACATCTATAACGTAATATAACCAAACCTAACCCAACCTATCATCTCGGCGGTAATATTTGACAACATTCCTGGCGAGTTGGCCTCTACGTATCCGTGGGCCCTTCATATACATCAATAACGAAATATAACCTAACCTAAACCTATCTAACATCTCGGCGGTAATATTTGACCACATTCCTGGCTTGTTGGCCTCTACGTCTCCGTCGGACCTTTATATACATCTATAACGTAATATAACCTAACCTAACCCAACCTATCATCTCGGCGGTAATATTTGACAACATTCCTGGCGAGTTGGCCTCTACGTCTCCGTGTAACCCTCGTATACAACAGTAACGTAATATAACGTAACTTAACCCAACCTATCATCTCGGCGGTAATATTTGACTACATTCCTGGCGAGTTGGCCTCTACGTCTTCGTGGGACCTTTATATACATCAATAAGGTAATATAACTTAACCTAACCCAAACTAACATCTCCGCGGTAATATTTGACAACATACCTGGCGAGTTGGCCTCTACGTATCCGTGGGCCCTTCATATACATCAATAACGAAATATAACCTAACCTAACCCTATCTAACATCTCGGCGGTAATTTTTGACCACATTCCTGGCTTGTTGGCCTCTACGTCTCCGTCGGACCTTCATATAGATCTATAACGTAATATAACTTAACCTAACCCAACCTAACATCTCCGCGGTAATATTTGATAACATACCTGGCGAGTTGGCCTCTACGTCTCCGTGGGCCCTTCATATACATCAATAACGAAATATAACCTAACCTAACCCAACCTATCATATCGGAGGTAATATTTGACAATATTCCTGGCGAGTTGGATTCTCCGCTTCCGTGGGAACTTTATATACATCAATAACGTAATATAACCTAACCTAACCCAACATAAAATCTCCGCGGTAATATTTGACCACGTTCCTGGCTTGTTGCACTCTACGTCTCCGTGGGACCTTCATATAGATCTATAACGTAATATAACCTAACCTAACCCAACCTAACATCTCGGCGGTAATATTTGACAACATTCCTGGCGAGTTGGCCTCTACGTCTGCGTGGGATATTTATATACATCAATAACGTAATATAACATAACCTAACCCAATCTAACATCTCGGCGGTAATATTTGACAACATTCCTGGCTTGTTGGCCTCTACGTCTCCGTGGGACCTTTATATACATCTATAACGTAATATAACCTAACCTAACCCAACCTATCATCTCGGCGGTAATATTTGACAACATTCCTAGCGAGTTGGCCTCTACGTCTCCGTTTGACCTTCTTATACATCAATAACGTAATCTAACCTAACATAACCCAACCTATTTTCTCGGCGGTAATATTTGACAACATTCCTGGCGAGTTGGCCTCTACGTCTCCGTGGGACCTTTATATACATCAATAACATAATATAAGCTAGCCTAACCCAATCTAACATCTCGGCGATAATATTTGACCACATTCCTGGCGAGTTGGCCTCTACGTCTTCGTGGGACCTTTATATACATCAATAACGTAATATAACTTAACCTAACCCAACCTAACATCTCCGCGGTAATATTTGACAACATACCTGGCGAGTTGGCCTCTACGTCTCCGTGGGCCCTTCATATACATCAATAACGAAATATAACCTAACCTAACCCTACCTAACATCTCGGCGGTAGTTTTTGACCACATTCCTGGCTTTTTGGCCTCTACGTCTCCGTCGGACCTTTATATACATCTATAACGTAATATAACCTAACCTAACCCAACCTATCATCTCGGAGGTAATATTTGACAACATTCCTGGCGAGTTGGCCTCTACGTCTCCGTTTGACCTTCTTATACATCAATAACGTAATCTAACCTAACATAACCCAACCTATCATCTCGGCGGTAATATTTGACAACATACCTGGCGAGTTGGCCTCTACGTATCCATGGGCCCTTCATATACATCAATAACGAAATATAACCTAACCTAACCCTATCTAACATCTCGGCGGTAATATTTGACCATATTCCTGGCTTGTTGGCCTCTACGTCTCCGTCGGACCTTTATATACATCTATAACGTAATATAACCTAACCTAACCCAACCTATCATCTCGGCGGTAATATTTGACAACATACCTGGGGAGCTGGCCTCTACGTCTCCGTGGGCCCTTCATATACATCAATAACGGAATATAACCAAACCTAACCCAACCTATCATCTCGGCGGTAATATTTGACAAAATTCCTGGCGAGTTGGCTTCTCCGCTTCCGTGGGACCTTTATATACATCAATAACGTAATATAACATAACCTAACCCAACCTAACATCTCGGCGGTAATATTTGACCACGTTCCTGGCTTGTTGCACTCTACGTCTCCGTGGGACCTTCATATAGATCTATAACGTAATATAACCTAACCTAAGCCAACCTAACATCTCGGCGGTAATATTTGACAACATTCCTGGCGAGTTGGCTTCTCCGTCCCCGTGGGACCTTTATATACATCAATAACGTAATATAACCTAACCTAACCCAATCTAACATCTCGGCGGTAATATTTGACAACATTCCTGGCTTGTTGGCCTCTACGTCTCCGTGGGACCTTTATATACATCTATAACGTAATATAACCTAACCTAACCCAACCTATCATCTCGGCGGTAATATTTGACCACATTCCTGGCTTGTTGGCCTCTACGTCTCCGTCGGACCTTTATATACATCTATAACGTAATATAACCTAACCTAACCCAACCTATCATCTCGGCGGTAATATTTGACAACATTCCTGGCGAGTTGGCCTCTACGTCTCCGTGTAACCCTCGTATACAACAGTAACGTAATATAACGTAACTTAACCCAACCTATCATCTCGGCGGTAATATTTGACTACATTCCTGGCGAGTTGGCCTCTACGTCTTCGTGGTACCTTTATATACATCAATAACGTAATATAACTTAACCTAACCCAAACTAACATCTCCGCGGTAATATTTGACAACATACCTGGCGAGTTGGCCTCTACGTATCCGTGGGCCCTTCATATACATCAATAACGAAATATAACCTAACCTAACCCTATCTAACATCTCGGCGGTAATTTTTGACCACATTCCTGGCTTGTTGGCCTCTACGTCTCCGTCGGACCTTCATATAGATCTATAACGTAATATAACTTAACCTAACCCAACCTAACATCTCCGCGGTAATATTTGATAACATACCTGGCGAGTTGGCCTCTACGTCTCCGTGGGCCCTTCATATACATCAATAACGAAATATAACCTAACCTAACCCAACCTATCATCTCGGAGGTAATTTTTGACCACATTCCTGGCTTGTTGGCCTCTACGTCTCCGTCGGACCTTCATATAGATCTATAACGTAATATAACTTAACCTAACCCAACCTAACATCTCCGCGGTAATATTTGATAACATACCTGGCGAGTTGGCCTCTACGTCTCCGTGGGCCCTTCATATACATCAATAACGAAATATAACCTAACCTAACCCAACCTATCATATCGGAGGTAATATTTGACAATATTCCTGGCGAGTTGGCTTCTCCGCTTCCGTGGGAACTTTATATACATCAATAACGTAATATAACCTAACCTAACCCAACATAAAATCTCCGCGGTAATATTTGACCACGTTCCTGGCTTGTTGCACTCTACGTCTCCGTGGGACCTTCATATAGATCTATAACGTAATATAACCTAACCTAACCCAACCTAACATCTCGGCGGTAATATTTGACAACATTCCTGGCGAGTTGGCCTCTACGTCTGCGTGGGATATTTATATACATCAATAACGTAATATAACATAACCTAACCCAATCTAACATCTCGGCGGTAATATTTGACAACATTCCTGGCTTGTTGGCCTCTACGTCTCCGTGGGACCTTTATATACATCTATAACGTAATATAACCTAACCTAACCCAACCTATCATCTCGGCGGTAATATTTGACAACATTCCTGGCGAGTTGGCCTCTACGTCTCCGTTTGACCTTCTTATACATCAATAACGTAATCTAACCTAACATAACCCAACCTATTTTCTCGGCGGTAATATTTGACAACATTCCTGGCGAGTTGGCCTCTACGTCTCCGTGGGACCTTTATATACATCAATAACATAATATAAGCTAGCCTAACCCAATCTAACATCTCGGCGATAATATTTGACCACATTCCTGGCGAGTTGGCCTCTACGTCTTCGTGGGACCTTTATATACATCAATAACGTAATATAACTTAACCTAACCCAACCTAACATCTCCGCGGTAATATTTGACAACATACCTGGCGAGTTGGCCTCTACGTCTCCGTGGGCCCTTCATATACATCAATAACGAAATATAACCTAACCTAACCCTACCTAACATCTCGGCGGTAGTTTTTGACCACATTCCTGGCTTTTTGGCCTCTACGTCTCCGTCGGACCTTTATATACATCTATAACGTAATATAACCTAACCTAACCCAACCTATCATCTCGGAGGTAATATTTGACAACATTCCTGGCGAGTTGGCCTCTACGTCTCCGTTTGACCTTCTTATACATCAATAACGTAATCTAACCTAACATAACCCAACCTATCATCTCGGCGGTAATATTTGACAACATACCTGGCGAGTTGGCCTCTACGTATCCATGGGCCCTTCATATACATCAATAACGAAATATAACCTAACCTAACCCTATCTAACATCTCGGCGGTAATATTTGACCATATTCCTGGCTTGTTGGCCTCTACGTCTCCGTCGGACCTTTATATACATCTATAACGTAATATAACCTAACCTAACCCAACCTATCATCTCGGCGGTAATATTTGACAACATACCTGGGGAGCTGGCCTCTACGTCTCCGTGGGCCCTTCATATACATCAATAACGGAATATAACCAAACCTAACCCAACCTATCATCTCGGCGGTAATATTTGACAAAATTCCTGGCGAGTTGGCTTCTCCGCTTCCGTGCGACCTTTATATACATCAATAACGTAATATAACATAACCTAACCCAACCTAACATCTCGGCGGTAATATTTGACCACGTTCCTGGCTTGTTGCACTCTACGTCTCCGTGGGACCTTCATATAGATCTATAACGTAATATAACCTAACCTAAGCCAACCTAACATCTCGGCGGTAATATTTGACAACATTCCTGGCGAGTTGGCTTCTCCGTCCCCGTGGGACCTTTATATACATCAATAACGTAATATAACCTAACCTAACCCAATCTAACATCTCGGCGGTAATATTTGACAACATTCCTGGCTTGTTGGCCTCTACGTCTCCGTGGGACCTTTATATACATCTATAACGTAATATAACCTAACCTAACCCAACCTATCATCTCGGCGGTAATATTTGACCACATTCCTGGCTTGTTGGCCTCTACGTCTCCGTCGGACCTTTATATACATCTATAACGTAATATAACCTAACCTAACCCAACCTATCATCTCGGCGGTAATATTTGACAACATTCCTGGCGAGTTGGCCTCTACGTCTCCGTGTAACCCTCGTATACAACAGTAACGTAATATAACGTAACTTAACCCAACCTATCATCTCGGCGGTAATATTTGACTACATTCCTGGCGAGTTGGCCTCTACGTCTTCGTGGTACCTTTATATACATCAATAACGTAATATAACTTAACCTAACCCAAACTAACATCTCCGCGGTAATATTTGACAACATACCTGGCGAGTTGGCCTCTACGTATCCGTGGGCCCTTCATATACATCAATAACGAAATATAACCTAACCTAACCCTATCTAACATCTCGGCGGTAATTTTTGACCACATTCCTGGCTTGTTGGCCTCTACGTCTCCGTCGGACCTTCATATAGATCTATAACGTAATATAACTTAACCTAACCCAACCTAACATCTCCGCGGTAATATTTGATAACATACCTGGCGAGTTGGCCTCTACGTCTCCGTGGGCCCTTCATATACATCAATAACGAAATATAACCTAACCTAACCCAACCTATCATCTCGGAGGTAATATTTGACAATATTCCTGGCGAGTTGGCTTCTCCGCTTCCGTGGGAACTTTATATACATCAATAACGTAATATAACCTAACCTAACCCAACATAAAATCTCCGCGGTAATATTTGACCACGTTCCTGGCTTGTTGCACTCTACGTCTCCGTGGGACCTTCATATAGATCTATAACGTAATATAACCTAACCTAACCCAACCTAACATCTCGGCGGTAATATTTGACAACATTCCTGGCGAGTTGGCCTCTACGTCTGCGTGGGATATTTATATACATCAATAACGTAATATAACATAACCTAACCCAATCTAACATCTCGGCGGTAATATTTGACAACATTCCTGGCTTGTTGGCCTCTACGTCTCCGTGGGACCTTTATATACATCAATAACGTAATATAACCTAACCTAACCCAACATAAAATCTCCGCGGTAATATTTGACCACGTTCCTGGCTTGTTGCACTCTACGTCTCCGTGGGACCTTCATATAGATCTATAACGTAATATAACCTAACCTAACCCAACCTAACATCTCGGCGGTAATATTTGACAACATTCCTGGCGAGTTGGCCTCTACGTCTGCGTGGGATATTTATATACATCAATAACGTAATATAACATAACCTAACCCAATCTAACATCTCGGCGGTAATATTTGACAACATTCCTGGCTTGTTGGCCTCTACGTCTCCGTGGGACCTTTATATACATCTATAACGTAATATAACCTAACCTAACCCAACCTATCATCTCGGCGGTAATATTTGACAACATTCCTGGCGAGTTGGCCTCTACGTCTCCGTTTGACCTTCTTATACATCAATAACGTAATCTAACCTAACATAACCCAACCTATTTTCTCGGCGGTAATATTTGACAACATTCCTAGCGAGTTGGCCTCTACGTCTCCGTGGGACCTTTATATACATCAATAACATAATATAAGCTAGCCTAACCCAATCTAACATCTCGGCGATAATATTTGACCACATTCCTGGCGAGTTGGCCTCTACGTCTTCGTGGGACCTTTATATACATCAATAACGTAATATAACTTAACCTAACCCAACCTAACATCTCCGCGGTAATATTTGACAACATACCTGGCGAGTTGGCCTCTACGTCTCCGTGGGCCCTTCATATACATCAATAACGAAATATAACCTAACCTAACCCTACCTAACATCTCGGCGGTAGTTTTTGACCACATTCCTGGCTTTTTGGCCTCTACGTCTCCGTCGGACCTTTATATACATCTATAACGTAATATAACCTAACCTAACCCAACCTATCATCTCGGAGGTAATATTTGACAACATTCCTGGCGAGTTGGCCTCTACGTCTCCGTTTGACCTTCTTATACATCAATAACGTAATCTAACCTAACATAACCCAACCTATCATCTCGGCGGTAATATTTGACAACATACCTGGCGAGTTGGCCTCTACGTATCCATGGGCCCTTCATATACATCAATAACGAAATATAACCTAACCTAACCCTATCTAACATCTCGGCGGTAATATTTGACCATATTCCTGGCTTGTTGGCCTCTACGTCTCCGTCGGACCTTTATATACATCTATAACGTAATATAACCTAACCTAACCCAACCTATCATCTCGGCGGTAATATTTGACAACATACCTGGCGAGCTGGCCTCTACGTCTCCGTGGGCCCTTCATATACATCAATAACGGAATATAACCAAACCTAACCCAACCTATCATCTCGGCGGTAATATTTGACAAAATTCCTGGCGAGTTGGCTTCTCCGCTTCCGTGGGACCTTTATATACATCAATAACGTAATATAACATAACCTAACCCAACCTAACATCTCGGCGGTAATATTTGACCACGTTCCTGGCTTGTTGCACTCTACGTCTCCGTGGGACCTTCATATAGATCTATAACGTAATATAACCTAACCTAAGCCAACCTAACATCTCGGCGGTAATATTTGACAACATTCCTGGCGAGTTGGCTTCTCCGTCCCCGTGGGACCTTTATATACATCAATAACGTAATATAACTTAACCTAACCCAACCTAACATCTCCGCGGTAATATTTGACAACATACCTGGCGAGTTGGCCTCTACGTCTCCGTGGGCCCTTCATATACATCAATAACGAAATATAACCTAACCTAACCCTACCTAACATCTCGGCGGTAGTTTTTGACCACATTCCTGGCTTTTTGGCCTCTACGTCTCCGTCGGACCTTTATATACATCTATAACGTAATATAACCTAACCTAACCCAACCTATCATCTCGGAGGTAATATTTGACAACATTCCTGGCGAGTTGGCCTCTACGTCTCCGTTTGACCTTCTTATACATCAATAACGTAATCTAACCTAACATAACCCAACCTATCATCTCGGCGGTAATATTTGACAACATACCTGGCGAGTTGGCCTCTACGTATCCATGGGCCCTTCATATACATCAATAACGAAATATAACCTAACCTAACCCTATCTAACATCTCGGCGGTAATATTTGACCATATTCCTGGCTTGTTGGCCTCTACGTCTCCGTCGGACCTTTATATACATCTATAACGTAATATAACCTAACCTAACCCAACCTATCATCTCGGCGGTAATATTTGACAACATACCTGGGGAGCTGGCCTCTACGTCTCCGTGGGCCCTTCATATACATCAATAACGGAATATAACCAAACCTAACCCAACCTATCATCTCGGCGGTAATATTTGACAAAATTCCTGGCGAGTTGGCTTCTCCGCTTCCGTGCGACCTTTATATACATCAATAACGTAATATAACATAACCTAACCCAACCTAACATCTCGGCGGTAATATTTGACCACGTTCCTGGCTTGTTGCACTCTACGTCTCCGTGGGACCTTCATATAGATCTATAACGTAATATAACCTAACCTAAGCCAACCTAACATCTCGGCGGTAATATTTGACAACATTCCTGGCGAGTTGGCTTCTCCGTCCCCGTGGGACCTTTATATACATCAATAACGTAATATAACCTAACCTAACCCAATCTAACATCTCGGCGGTAATATTTGACAACATTCCTGGCTTGTTGGCCTCTACGTCTCCGTGGGACCTTTATATACATCTATAACGTAATATAACCTAACCTAACCCAACCTATCATCTCGGCGGTAATATTTGACCACATTCCTGGCTTGTTGGCCTCTACGTCTCCGTCGGACCTTTATATACATCTATAACGTAATATAACCTAACCTAACCCAACCTATCATCTCGGCGGTAATATTTGACAACATTCCTGGCGAGTTGGCCTCTACGTCTCCGTGTAACCCTCGTATACAACAGTAACGTAATATAACGTAACTTAACCCAACCTATCATCTCGGCGGTAATATTTGACTACATTCCTGGCGAGTTGGCCTCTACGTCTTCGTGGTACCTTTATATACATCAATAACGTAATATAACTTAACCTAACCCAAACTAACATCTCCGCGGTAATATTTGACAACATACCTGGCGAGTTGGCCTCTACGTATCCGTGGGCCCTTCATATACATCAATAACGAAATATAACCTAACCTAACCCTATCTAACATCTCGGCGGTAATTTTTGACCACATTCCTGGCTTGTTGGCCTCTACGTCTCCGTCGGACCTTCATATAGATCTATAACGTAATATAACTTAACCTAACCCAACCTAACATCTCCGCGGTAATATTTGATAACATACCTGGCGAGTTGGCCTCTACGTCTCCGTGGGCCCTTCATATACATCAATAACGAAATATAACCTAACCTAACCCAACCTATCATCTCGGAGGTAATATTTGACAATATTCCTGGCGAGTTGGCTTCTCCGCTTCCGTGGGAACTTTATATACATCAATAACGTAATATAACCTAACCTAACCCAACATAAAATCTCCGCGGTAATATTTGACCACGTTCCTGGCTTGTTGCACTCTACGTCTCCGTGGGACCTTCATATAGATCTATAACGTAATATAACCTAACCTAACCCAACCTAACATCTCGGCGGTAATATTTGACAACATTCCTGGCGAGTTGGCCTCTACGTCTGCGTGGGATATTTATATACATCAATAACGTAATATAACATAACCTAACCCAATCTAACATCTCGGCGGTAATATTTGACAACATTCCTGGCTTGTTGGCCTCTACGTCTCCGTGGGACCTTTATATACATCAATAACGTAATATAACCTAACCTAACCCAACATAAAATCTCCGCGGTAATATTTGACCACGTTCCTGGCTTGTTGCACTCTACGTCTCCGTGGGACCTTCATATAGATCTATAACGTAATATAACCTAACCTAACCCAACCTAACATCTCGGCGGTAATATTTGACAACATTCCTGGCGAGTTGGCCTCTACGTCTGCGTGGGATATTTATATACATCAATAACGTAATATAACATAACCTAACCCAATCTAACATCTCGGCGGTAATATTTGACAACATTCCTGGCTTGTTGGCCTCTACGTCTCCGTGGGACCTTTATATACATCTATAACGTAATATAACCTAACCTAACCCAACCTATCATCTCGGCGGTAATATTTGACAACATTCCTGGCGAGTTGGCCTCTACGTCTCCGTGGGACCTTTATATACATCAATAACATAATATAAGCTAGCCTAACCCAATCTAACATCTCGGCGATAATATTTGACCACATTCCTGGCGAGTTGGCCTCTACGTCTTCGTGGGACCTTTATATACATCAATAACGTAATATAACTTAACCTAACCCAACCTAACATCTCCGCGGTAATATTTGACAACATACCTGGCGAGTTGGCCTCTACGTCTCCGTGGGCCCTTCATATACATCAATAACGAAATATAACCTAACCTAACCCTACCTAACATCTCGGCGGTAGTTTTTGACCACATTCCTGGCTTTTTGGCCTCTACGTCTCCGTCGGACCTTTATATACATCTATAACGTAATATAACCTAACCTAACCCAACCTATCATCTCGGAGGTAATATTTGACAACATTCCTGGCGAGTTGGCCTCTACGTCTCCGTTTGACCTTCTTATACATCAATAACGTAATCTAACCTAACATAACCCAACCTATCATCTCGGCGGTAATATTTGACAACATACCTGGCGAGTTGGCCTCTACGTATCCATGGGCCCTTCATATACATCAATAACGAAATATAACCTAACCTAACCCTATCTAACATCTCGGCGGTAATATTTGACCATATTCCTGGCTTGTTGGCCTCTACGTCTCCGTCGGACCTTTATATACATCTATAACGTAATATAACCTAACCTAACCCAACCTATCATCTCGGCGGTAATATTTGACAACATACCTGGGGAGCTGGCCTCTACGTCTCCGTGGGCCCTTCATATACATCAATAACGGAATATAACCAAACCTAACCCAACCTATCATCTCGGCGGTAATATTTGACAAAATTCCTGGCGAGTTGGCTTCTCCGCTTCCGTGGGACCTTTATATACATCAATAACGTAATATAACATAACCTAACCCAACCTAACATCTCGGCGGTAATATTTGACCACGTTCCTGGCTTGTTGCACTCTACGTCTCCGTGGGACCTTCATATAGATCTATAACGTAATATAACCTAACCTAAGCCAACCTAACATCTCGGCGGTAATATTTGACAACATTCCTGGCGAGTTGGCTTCTCCGTCCCCGTGGGACCTTTATATACATCAATAACGTAATATAACCTAACCTAACCCAATCTAACATCTCGGCGGTAATATTTGACAACATTCCTGGCTTGTTGGCCTCTACGTCTCCGTGGGACCTTTATATACATCTATAACGTAATATAACCTAACCTAACCCAACCTATCATCTCGGCGGTAATATTTGACCACATTCCTGGCTTGTTGGCCTCTACGTCTCCGTCGGACCTTTATATACATCTATAACGTAATATAACCTAACCTAACCCAACCTATCATCTCGGCGGTAATATTTGACAACATTCCTGGCGAGTTGGCCTCTACGTCTCCGTGTAACCCTCGTATACAACAGTAACGTAATATAACGTAACTTAACCCAACCTATCATCTCGGCGGTAATATTTGACTACATTCCTGGCGAGTTGGCCTCTACGTCTTCGTGGTACCTTTATATACATCAATAACGTAATATAACTTAACCTAACCCAAACTAACATCTCCGCGGTAATATTTGACAACATACCTGGCGAGTTGGCCTCTACGTATCCGTGGGCCCTTCATATACATCAATAACGAAATATAACCTAACCTAACCCTATCTAACATCTCGGCGGTAATTTTTGACCACATTCCTGGCTTGTTGGCCTCTACGTCTCCGTCGGACCTTCATATAGATCTATAACGTAATATAACTTAACCTAACCCAACCTAACATCTCCGCGGTAATATTTGATAACATACCTGGCGAGTTGGCCTCTACGTCTCCGTGGGCCCTTCATATACATCAATAACGAAATATAACCTAACCTAACCCAACCTATCATCTCGGAGGTAATATTTGACAATATTCCTGGCGAGTTGGCTTCTCCGCTTCCGTGGGAACTTTATATACATCAATAACGTAATATAACCTAACCTAACCCAACATAAAATCTCCGCGGTAATATTTGACCACGTTCCTGGCTTGTTGCACCCTACGTCTCCGTGGGACCTTCATATAGATCTATAACGTAATATAACCTAACCTAACCCAACCTAACATCTCGGCGGTAATATTTGACAACATTCCTGGCGAGTTGGCCTCTACGTCTGCGTGGGATATTTATATACATCAATAACGTAATATAACATAACCTAACCCAATCTAACATCTCGGCGGTAATATTTGACAACATTCCTGGCTTGTTGGCCTCTACGTCTCCGTGGGACCTTTATATACATCTATAACGTAATATAACCTAACCTAACCCAACCTATCATCTCGGCGGTAATATTTGACAACATTCCTGGCGAGTTGGCCTCTACGTCTCCGTTTGACCTTCTTATACATCAATAACGTAATCTAACCTAACATAACCCAACCTATTTTCTCGGCGGTAATATTTGACAACATTCCTGGCGAGTTGGCCTCTACGTCTCCGTGGGACCTTTATATACATCAATAACATAATATAAGCTAGCCTAACCCAATCTAACATCTCGGCGATAATATTTGACCACATTCCTGGCGAGTTGGCCTCTACGTCTTCGTGGGACCTTTATATACATCAATAACGTAATATAACTTAACCTAACCCAACCTAACATCTCCGCGGTAATATTTGACAACATACCTGGCGAGTTGGCCTCTACGTCTCCGTGGGCCCTTCATATACATCAATAACGAAATATAACCTAACCTAACCCTACCTAACATCTCGGCGGTAGTTTTTGACCACATTCCTGGCTTTTTGGCCTCTACGTCTCCGTCGGACCTTTATATACATCTATAACGTAATATAACCTAACCTAACCCAACCTATCATCTCGGAGGTAATATTTGACAACATTCCTGGCGAGTTGGCCTCTACGTCTCCGTTTGACCTTCTTATACATCAATAACGTAATCTAACCTAACATAACCCAACCTATCATCTCGGCGGTAATATTTGACAACATACCTGGCGAGTTGGCCTCTACGTATCCATGGGCCCTTCATATACATCAATAACGAAATATAACCTAACCTAACCCTATCTAACATCTCGGCGGTAATATTTGACCATATTCCTGGCTTGTTGGCCTCTACGTCTCCGTCGGACCTTTATATACATCTATAACGTAATATAACCTAACCTAACCCAACCTATCATCTCGGCGGTAATATTTGACAACATACCTGGCGAGCTGGCCTCTACGTCTCCGTGGGCCCTTCATATACATCAATAACGGAATATAACCAAACCTAAGCCAACCTATCATCTCGGCGGTAATATTTGACAAAATTCCTGGCGAGTTGGCTTCTCCGCTTCCGTGGGACCTTTATATACATCAATAACGTAATATAACCTAACCTAACCCAACCTAACATCTCGGCGGTAATATTTGACCACGTTCCTGGCTTGTTGCACTCTACGTCTCCGTGGGACCTTCATATAGATCTATAACGTAATATAACCTAACCTAAGCCAACCTAACATCTCGGCGGTAATATTTGACAACATTCCTGGCGAGTTGGCTTCTCCGTCCCCGTGGGACCTTTATATACATCAATAACGTAATATAACCTAACCTAACCCAATCTAACATCTCGGCGGTAATATTTGACAACATTCCTGGCTTGTTGGCCTCTACGTCTCCGTGGGACCTTTATATACATCTATAACGTAATATAACCTAACCTAACCCAACCTATCATCTCGGCGGTAATATTTGACAACATTCCTGTCGAGTTGGCCTCTACGTCTCCGTTTGACCTTCTTATACATCAATAACGTAATCTAACCTAACATAACCCAACCTATTTTCTCGGCGGTAATATTTGACAACATTCCTGGCGAGTTGGCCTCTACGTCTCCGTGGGACCTTTATATACATCAATAACATAGTATAAGCTAGCCTAACCCAATCTAACATCTCGGCGATAATATTTGACCACATTCCTGGCGAGTTGGCCTCTACGTCTTCGTGGCACCTTTATATACATCAATAACGTAATATAACTTAACCTAACCCAACTTAACATCTCCGCGGTAATATTTGACAACATACCTGGCGAGTTGGCCTCTACGTCTCCGTGGGCCCTTCATATACATCAATAACGAAATATAACCTAACCTAACCCTACCTAACATCTCGGCGGTAGTTTTTGACCACATTCCTGGCTTTTTGGCCTCTACGTCTCCGTCGGACCTTTATATACATCTATAGCGTAATATAACCTAACCTAACCCAACCTATCATCTCGGAGGTAATATTTGACAACATTCCTGGTGAGTTGGCCTCTACGTCTCCGTTTGACCTTCTTATACATCAATAACGTAATCTAACCTAACATAACCCAACCTATCATCTCGGCGGTAATATTTGACAACATACCTGGCGAGTTGGCCTCTACGTATCCATGGGCCCTTCATATACATCAATAACGAAATATAACCTAACCTAACCCTATCTAACATCTCGGCGGTAATATTTGACCATATTCCTGGCTTGTTGGCCTCTACGTCTCCGTCGGACCTTTATATACATCTATAACGTAATATAACCTAACCTAACCCAACCTATCATCTCGGCGGTAATATTTGACAACATACCTGGGGAGCTGGCCTCTACGTCTCCGTGGGCCCTTCATATACATCAATAACGGAATATAACCAAACCTAACCCAACCTATCATCTCGGCGGTAATATTTGACAAAATTCCTGGCGAGTTGGCTTCTCCGCTTCCGTGCGACCTTTATATACATCAATAACGTAATATAACATAACCTAACCCAACCTAACATCTCGGCGGTAATATTTGACCACGTTCCTGGCTTGTTGCACTCTACGTCTCCGTGGGACCTTCATATAGATCTATAACGTAATATAACCTAACCTAAGCCAACCTAACATCTCGGCGGTAATATTTGACAACATTCCTGGCGAGTTGGCTTCTCCGTCCCCGTGGGACCTTTATATACATCAATAACGTAATATAACCTAACCTAACCCAATCTAACATCTCGGCGGTAATATTTGACAACATTCCTGGCTTGTTGGCCTCTACGTCTCCGTGGGACCTTTATATACATCTATAACGTAATATAACCTAACCTAACCCAACCTATCATCTCGGCGGTAATATTTGACAACATTCCTGGCGAGTTGGCCTCTACGTCTCCGTTTGACCTTCTTATACATCAATAACGTAATCTAACCTAACATAACCCAACCTATTTTCTCGGCGGTAATATTTGACAACATTCCTGGCGAGTTGGCCTCTACGTCTCCGTGGGACCTTTATATACATCAATAACATAATATAAGCTAGCCTAACCCAATCTAACATCTCGGCGATAATATTTGACCACATTCCTGGCGAGTTGGCCTCTACGTCTTCGTGGGACCTTTATATACATCAATAACGTAATATAACTTAACCTAACCCAACTTAACATCTCCGCGGTAATATTTGACAACATTCCTGGCGAGTTGGCCTCTACGTCTCCGTGGGACCTTTATATACATCAATAACATAATATAAGCTAGCCTAACCCAATCTAACATCTCGGCGATAATATTTGACCACATTCCTGGCGAGTTGGCCTCTACGTCTTCGTGGGACCTTTATATACATCAATAACGTAATATAACTTAACCTAACCCAACTTAACATCTCCGCGGTAATATTTGACAACATACCTGGCGAGTTGGCCTCTACGTCTCCGTGGGCCCTTCATATACATCAATAACGAAATATAACCTAACCTAACCCTACCTAACATCTCGGCGGTAGTTTTTGACCACATTCCTGGCTTTTTGGCCTCTACGTCTCCGTCGGACCTTTATATACATCTATAACGTAATATAACCTAACCTAACCCAACCTATCATCTCGGAGGTAATATTTGACAACATTCCTGGCGAGTTGGCCTCTACGTCTCCGTTTGACCTTCTTATACATCAATAACGTAATCTAACCTAACATAACCCAACCTATCATCTCGGCGGTAATATTTGACAACATACCTGGCGAGTTGGCCTCTACGTATCCATGGGCCCTTCATATACATCAATAACGAAATATAACCTAACCTAACCCTATCTAACATCTCGGCGGTAATATTTGACCATATTCCTGGCTTGTTGGCCTCTACGTCTCCGTCGGACCTTTATATACATCTATAACGTAATATAACCTAACCTAACCCAACCTATCATCTCGGAGGTAATATTTGACAACATTCCTGGCGAGTTGGCCTCTACGTCTCCGTTTGACCTTCTTATACATCAATAACGTAATCTAACCTAACATAACCCAACCTATCATCTCGGCGGTAATATTTGACAACATACCTGGCGAGTTGGCCTCTACGTATCCATGGGCCCTTCATATACATCAATAACGAAATATAACCTAACCTAACCCTATCTAACATCTCGGCGGTAATATTTGACCATATTCCTGGCTTGTTGGCCTCTACGTCTCCGTCGGACCTTTATATACATCTATAACGTAATATAACCTAACCTAACCCAACCTATCATCTCGGCGGTAATATTTGACCACGTTCCTGGCTTGTTGCACTCTACGTCTCCGTGGGACCTTCATATAGATCTATAACGTAATATAACCTAACCTAACCCAACCTAACATCTCGGCGGTAATATTTGACAACATTCCTGGCGAGTTGGCTTCTCCGTCCCCGTGGGACCTTTATATACATCAATAACGTAATATAACCTAACCTAACCCAACTTAACATCTCCGCGGTAATATTTGACAACATACCTGGGGAGCTGGCCTCTACGTCTCCGTGGGCCCTTCATATACATCAATAACGGAATATAACCAAACCTAACCCAACCTATCATCTCGGCGGTAATATTTGACAAAATTCCTGGCGAGTTGGCTTCTCCGCTTCCGTGGGACCTTTATATACATCAATAACGTAATATAACATAACCTAACCCAACCTAACATCTCGGCGGTAATATTTGACCACGTTCCTGGCTTGTTGCACTCTACGTCTCCGTGGGACCTTCATATAGATCTATAACGTAATATAACCTAACCTAAGCCAACCTAACATCTCGGCGGTAATATTTGACAACATTCCTGGCGAGTTGGCTTCTCCGTCCCCGTGGGACCTTTATATACATCAATAACGTAATATAACCTAACCTAACCCAATCTAACATCTCGGCGGTAATATTTGACAACATTCCTGGCTTGTTGGCCTCTACGTCTCCGTGGGACCTTTATATACATCTATAACGTAATATAACCTAACCTAACCCAACCTATCATCTCGGCGGTAATATTTGACCACATTCCTGGCTTGTTGGCCTCTACGTCTCCGTCGGACCTTTATATACATCTATAACGTAATATAACCTAACCTAACCCAACCTATCATCTCGGCGGTAATATTTGACAACATTCCTGGCGAGTTGGCCTCTACGTCTCCGTGTAACCCTCGTATACAACAGTAACGTAATATAACGTAACTTAACCCAACCTATCATCTCGGCGGTAATATTTGACTACATTCCTGGCGAGTTGGCCTCTACGTCTTCGTGGTACCTTTATATACATCAATAACGTAATATAACTTAACCTAACCCAAACTAACATCTCCGCGGTAATATTTGACAACATACCTGGCGAGTTGGCCTCTACGTATCCGTGGGCCCTTCATATACATCAATAACGAAATATAACCTAACCTAACCCTATCTAACATCTCGGCGGTAATTTTTGACCACATTCCTGGCTTGTTGGCCTCTACGTCTCCGTCGGACCTTCATATAGATCTATAACGTAATATAACTTAACCTAACCCAACCTAACATCTCCGCGGTAATATTTGATAACATACCTGGCGAGTTGGCCTCTACGTCTCCGTGGGCCCTTCATATACATCAATAACGAAATATAACCTAACCTAACCCAACCTATCATCTCGGAGGTAATATTTGACAATATTCCTGGCGAGTTGGCTTCT
The DNA here is from genome assembly GCA_963969225.1 of Xylocopa violacea. NCBI lineage: Eukaryota > Metazoa > Arthropoda > Insecta > Hymenoptera > Apidae > Xylocopa > Xylocopa violacea. Next base: position 6,431,573 of record CAXAJV010000001.1, read on the forward strand.
CCGCTTCCGTGGGAACTTTATATACATCAATAACGTAATATAACCTAACCTAACCCAACATAAAATCTCCGCGGTAATATTTGACCACGTTCCTGGCTTGTTGCACCCTACGTCTCCGTGGGACCTTCATATAGATCTATAACGTAATATAACCTAACCTAACCCAACCTAACATCTCGGCGGTAATATTTGACAACATTCCTGGCGAGTTGGCCTCTACGTCTGCGTGGGATATTTATATACATCAATAACGTAATATAACATAACCTAACCCAATCTAACATCTCGGCGGTAATATTTGACAACATTCCTGGCTTGTTGGCCTCTACGTCTCCGTGGGACCTTTATATACATCTATAACGTAATATAACCTAACCTAACCCAACCTATCATCTCGGCGGTAATATTTGACAACATTCCTGGCGAGTTGGCCTCTACGTCTCCGTTTGACCTTCTTATACATCAATAACGTAATCTAACCTAACATAACCCAACCTATTTTCTCGGCGGTAATATTTGACAACATTCCTGGCGAGTTGGCCTCTACGTCTCCGTGGGACCTTTATATACATCAATAACATAATATAAGCTAGCCTAACCCAATCTAACATCTCGGCGATAATATTTGACCACATTCCTGGCGAGTTGGCCTCTACGTCTTCGTGGGACCTTTATATACATCAATAACGTAATATAACTTAACCTAACCCAACCTAACATCTCCGCGGTAATATTTGACAACATACCTGGCGAGTTGGCCTCTACGTCTCCGTGGGCCCTTCATATACATCAATAACGAAATATAACCTAACCTAACCCTACCTAACATCTCGGCGGTAGTTTTTGACCACATTCCTGGCTTTTTGGCCTCTACGTCTCCGTCGGACCTTTATATACATCTATAACGTAATATAACCTAACCTAACCCAACCTATCATCTCGGAGGTAATATTTGACAACATTCCTGGCGAGTTGGCCTCTACGTCTCCGTTTGACCTTCTTATACATCAATAACGTAATCTAACCTAACATAACCCAACCTATCATCTCGGCGGTAATATTTGACAACATACCTGGCGAGTTGGCCTCTACGTATCCATGGGCCCTTCATATACATCAATAACGAAATATAACCTAACCTAACCCTATCTAACATCTCGGCGGTAATATTTGACCATATTCCTGGCTTGTTGGCCTCTACGTCTCCGTCGGACCTTTATATACATCTATAACGTAATATAACCTAACCTAACCCAACCTATCATCTCGGCGGTAATATTTGACAACATACCTGGCGAGCTGGCCTCTACGTCTCCGTGGGCCCTTCATATACATCAATAACGGAATATAACCAAACCTAAGCCAACCTATCATCTCGGCGGTAATATTTGACAAAATTCCTGGCGAGTTGGCTTCTCCGCTTCCGTGGGACCTTTATATACATCAATAACGTAATATAACCTAACCTAACCCAACCTAACATCTCGGCGGTAATATTTGACCACGTTCCTGGCTTGTTGCACTCTACGTCTCCGTGGGACCTTCATATAGATCTATAACGTAATATAACCTAACCTAAGCCAACCTAACATCTCGGCGGTAATATTTGACAACATTCCTGGCGAGTTGGCTTCTCCGTCCCCGTGGGACCTTTATATACATCAATAACGTAATATAACCTAACCTAACCCAATCTAACATCTCGGCGGTAATATTTGACAACATTCCTGGCTTGTTGGCCTCTACGTCTCCGTGGGACCTTTATATACATCTATAACGTAATATAACCTAACCTAACCCAACCTATCATCTCGGCGGTAATATTTGACAACATTCCTGGCGAGTTGGCCTCTACGTCTCCGTTTGACCTTCTTATACATCAATAACGTAATCTAACCTAACATAACCCAACCTATTTTCTCGGCGGTAATATTTGACAACATTCCTGGCGAGTTGGCCTCTACGTCTCCGTGGGACCTTTATATACATCAATAACATAGTATAAGCTAGCCTAACCCAATCTAACATCTCGGCGATAATATTTGACCACATTCCTGGCGAGTTGGCCTCTACGTCTTCGTGGCACCTTTATATACATCAATAACGTAATATAACTTAACCTAACCCAACTTAACATCTCCGCGGTAATATTTGACAACATACCTGGCGAGTTGGCCTCTACGTCTCCGTGGGCCCTTCATATACATCAATAACGAAATATAACCTAACCTAACCCTACCTAACATCTCGGCGGTAGTTTTTGACCACATTCCTGGCTTTTTGGCCTCTACGTCTCCGTCGGACCTTTATATACATCTATAGCGTAATATAACCTAACCTAACCCAACCTATCATCTCGGAGGTAATATTTGACAACATTCCTGGTGAGTTGGCCTCTACGTCTCCGTTTGACCTTCTTATACATCAATAACGTAATCTAACCTAACATAACCCAACCTATCATCTCGGCGGTAATATTTGACAACATACCTGGCGAGTTGGCCTCTACGTATCCATGGGCCCTTCATATACATCAATAACGAAATATAACCTAACCTAACCCTATCTAACATCTCGGCGGTAATATTTGACCATATTCCTGGCTTGTTGGCCTCTACGTCTCCGTCGGACCTTTATATACATCTATAACGTAATATAACCTAACCTAACCCAACCTATCATCTCGGCGGTAATATTTGACAACATACCTGGGGAGCTGGCCTCTACGTCTCCGTGGGCCCTTCATATACATCAATAACGGAATATAACCAAACCTAACCCAACCTATCATCTCGGCGGTAATATTTGACAAAATTCCTGGCGAGTTGGCTTCTCCGCTTCCGTGCGACCTTTATATACATCAATAACGTAATATAACATAACCTAACCCAACCTAACATCTCGGCGGTAATATTTGACCACGTTCCTGGCTTGTTGCACTCTACGTCTCCGTGGGACCTTCATATAGATCTATAACGTAATATAACCTAACCTAAGCCAACCTAACATCTCGGCGGTAATATTTGACAACATTCCTGGCGAGTTGGCTTCTCCGTCCCCGTGGGACCTTTATATACATCAATAACGTAATATAACCTAACCTAACCCAATCTAACATCTCGGCGGTAATATTTGACAACATTCCTGGCTTGTTGGCCTCTACGTCTCCGTGGGACCTTTATATACATCTATAACGTAATATAACCTAACCTAACCCAACCTATCATCTCGGCGGTAATATTTGACAACATTCCTGGCGAGTTGGCCTCTACGTCTCCGTTTGACCTTCTTATACATCAATAACGTAATCTAACCTAACATAACCCAACCTATTTTCTCGGCGGTAATATTTGACAACATTCCTGGCGAGTTGGCCTCTACGTCTCCGTGGGACCTTTATATACATCAATAACATAATATAAGCTAGCCTAACCCAATCTAACATCTCGGCGATAATATTTGACCACATTCCTGGCGAGTTGGCCTCTACGTCTTCGTGGGACCTTTATATACATCAATAACGTAATATAACTTAACCTAACCCAACTTAACATCTCCGCGGTAATATTTGACAACATTCCTGGCGAGTTGGCCTCTACGTCTCCGTGGGACCTTTATATACATCAATAACATAATATAAGCTAGCCTAACCCAATCTAACATCTCGGCGATAATATTTGACCACATTCCTGGCGAGTTGGCCTCTACGTCTTCGTGGGACCTTTATATACATCAATAACGTAATATAACTTAACCTAACCCAACTTAACATCTCCGCGGTAATATTTGACAACATACCTGGCGAGTTGGCCTCTACGTCTCCGTGGGCCCTTCATATACATCAATAACGAAATATAACCTAACCTAACCCTACCTAACATCTCGGCGGTAGTTTTTGACCACATTCCTGGCTTTTTGGCCTCTACGTCTCCGTCGGACCTTTATATACATCTATAACGTAATATAACCTAACCTAACCCAACCTATCATCTCGGAGGTAATATTTGACAACATTCCTGGCGAGTTGGCCTCTACGTCTCCGTTTGACCTTCTTATACATCAATAACGTAATCTAACCTAACATAACCCAACCTATCATCTCGGCGGTAATATTTGACAACATACCTGGCGAGTTGGCCTCTACGTATCCATGGGCCCTTCATATACATCAATAACGAAATATAACCTAACCTAACCCTATCTAACATCTCGGCGGTAATATTTGACCATATTCCTGGCTTGTTGGCCTCTACGTCTCCGTCGGACCTTTATATACATCTATAACGTAATATAACCTAACCTAACCCAACCTATCATCTCGGAGGTAATATTTGACAACATTCCTGGCGAGTTGGCCTCTACGTCTCCGTTTGACCTTCTTATACATCAATAACGTAATCTAACCTAACATAACCCAACCTATCATCTCGGCGGTAATATTTGACAACATACCTGGCGAGTTGGCCTCTACGTATCCATGGGCCCTTCATATACATCAATAACGAAATATAACCTAACCTAACCCTATCTAACATCTCGGCGGTAATATTTGACCATATTCCTGGCTTGTTGGCCTCTACGTCTCCGTCGGACCTTTATATACATCTATAACGTAATATAACCTAACCTAACCCAACCTATCATCTCGGCGGTAATATTTGACCACGTTCCTGGCTTGTTGCACTCTACGTCTCCGTGGGACCTTCATATAGATCTATAACGTAATATAACCTAACCTAACCCAACCTAACATCTCGGCGGTAATATTTGACAACATTCCTGGCGAGTTGGCTTCTCCGTCCCCGTGGGACCTTTATATACATCAATAACGTAATATAACCTAACCTAACCCAATCTAACATCTCGGCGATAATATTTGACCACATTCCTGGCGAGTTGGCCTCTACGGCTTCGTGGGACCTTTATATACATCAATAACGTAATATAACTTAACCTAACCCAACTTAACATCTCCGCGGTAATATTTGACAACATACCTGGCGAGTTGGCCTCTACGTCTCCGTGGGCCCTTCATATACATCAATAACGGAATATAACCAAACCTAACCCAACCTATCATCTCGGCGGTAATATTTGACAAAATTCCTGGCGAGTTGGCTTCTCCGCTTCCGTGGGACCTTTATATGCATCAATAACGTAATATAACCTAACCTAACCCAACCTAACATCTCGGCGGTAATATTTGACCACGTTCCTGGCTTGTTGCACTCTACGTCTCCGTGGGACCTTCATATAGATCTATAACGTAATATAACCTAACCTAACCCAACCTAACATCTCGGCGGTAATATTTGACAACATTCCTGGCGAGTTGGCTTCTCCGTCCCCGTGGGACCTTTATATACATCAATAACGTAATATAACCTAACCTAACCCAACCTATCATCTCGGCGGTAATATTTGACCACATTCCTGGCTTGTTGGCCTCTACGTCTCCGTGAGACCTTTATATACATCTATAACGTAATATAACCTAACCTCACCCAACCTAACTTCTCGGCGGTAATATTTGAAAATATACCTGGCGAGGTGGCCTCTACGTCTCCGTGGGATATTTATATACATCAATAACATAATATAACATAAGCTAACCCAATATAACATCTCGGCGGTAATATTTGACCACGTTCCTGGCTTGTTGCACTCTACGTCTCCGTGGCACCTTCATATAGATCTATAACTTAATATAACCTAACCTAACCCAACCTAACATCTCGGCGGTAATATTTGACAACATTCCTGGCGAGTTGGATTCTCCGTCCCCGTGGGACCTTTATATATCTCAATAACGTAATATAACCTAACCTAACCCAACAATATCATCTCGGCGGTAATATTTGATAACATTCCTGGCGAGTTGGCATCTACGTCTCCGTGGGACCTTTATATACATCAATAACGTAATATAACCTAACCTAACCCAACCTAGCACCTCGGCGGTAATATTTGACATCATTCCTGGCGAGTTGGCCTCTACGTCTCCGTGTAACCCTCGTATACAACAGTAACGTAATATAACGTAACTTAACCCAACCTATCATCTCGGCGGTAATATTTGACAACATTCCTGGCGAGTTGGCCTCTACGTCTCCGTTTGACCTTCTTATACATCAATAACGTAATCTAACCTAACATAACCCAACCTAACTTCTCGGCGGTAATATTTGAAAACATTCCTGGCGAGTTGGCTTCTCCGTCCCCGTGGGACCTTTATATACATCAATAACGTAATATAACCTAACCTAACCCAACCTATCATCTCGGCGGTAATATTTGTCCACATTCCTGGCTTGTTGGCCTCTACGTCTCCGTGAGACCTTTATATACATCTATAACGTAATATAACCTAACCTAACCCAATCTAACATCTCGGCGGTAATATTTGACAACATTCCTGGCTTGTTGGCCTCTACGTCTCCGTGGGACCTTTATATACATCTAAAACGTAATATAACCTAACCTAACCCAACCTCTCATCTCGGCGGTAATATTTGACAACATTCCTGGCGAGTTCGCCTCTACGTCTCCGTTTGACCTTCTTATACATCAATAACGTAATCTAACCTAACATAACCCAACCTATTTTCTCGGCGGTAATATTTGACAACATTCCTGGCGAGTTGGCCTCTACGTCTCCGTGGGACCTTTATATACATCAATAACATAATATAATCTAGCCTAACCCAATCTAACATCTCGGCGATAATATTTGGCCACATTCCTGGCGAGTTGGCCTCTACGTCTTCGTGGGACCTTTATATACATCAATAACGTAATATAACTTAACCTAACCCAACTTAACATCTCCGCGGTAATATTTGACAACATTCCTGGCGAGTTGGCCTCTACGTCTCCGTGGGACCTTTATATACATCAATAACATAATATAAGCTAGCCTAACCCAATCTAACATCTCGGCGATAATATTTGACCACATTCCTGGCGAGTTGGCCTCTACGTCTTCGTGGGACCTTTATATACATCAATAACGTAATATAACTTAACCTAACCCAACTTAACATCTCCGCGGTAATATTTGACAACATACCTGGCGAGTTGGCCTCTACGTCTCCGTGGGCCCTTCATATACATCAATAACGAAATATAACCTAACCTAACCCTACCTAACATCTCGGCGGTAGTTTTTGACCACATTCCTGGCTTTTTGGCCTCTACGTCTCCGTCGGACCTTTATATACATCTATAACGTAATATAACCTAACCTAACCCAACCTATCATCTCGGAGGTAATATTTGACAACATTCCTGGCGAGTTGGCCTCTACGTCTCCGTTTGACCTTCTTATACATCAATAACGTAATCTAACCTAACATAACCCAACCTATCATCTCGGCGGTAATATTTGACAACATACCTAGCGAGTTGGCCTCTACGTATCCATGGGCCCTTCATATACATCAATAACGAAATATAACCTAACCTAACCCTATCTAACATCTCGGCGGTAATATTTGACCATATTCCTGGCGTGTTGGCCTCTACGTCTCCGTCGGACCTTTATATACATCTATAACGTAATATAACCTAACCTAACCCAACCTATCATCTCGGAGGTAATATTTGACAACATTCCTGGCGAGTTGGCCTCTACGTCTCCGTTTGACCTTCTTATACATCAATAACGTAATCTAACCTAACATAACCCAACCTATCATCTCGGCGGTAATATTTGACAACATACCTGGCGAGTTGGCCTCTACGTATCCATGGGCCCTTCATATACATCAATAACGAAATATAACCTAACCTAAGCCTATCTAACATCTCGGCGGTAATATTTGACCATATTCCTGGCTTGTTGGCCTCTGCGTCTCCGTCGGACCTTTATATACATCTATAACGTAATATAACCTAACCTAACCCAACCTATCATCTCGGCGGTAATATTTGACAACATACCTGGCGAGCTGGCCTCTACGTCTCCGTGGGCCCTTCATATACATCAATAACGGAATATAACCAAACCTAACCCAACCTATCATCTCGGCGGTAATATTTGACAAAATTCCTGGAGAGTTGGCTTCTCCGCTTCCGTGGGACCTTTATATACATCAATAACGTAATATAACCTAACCTAACCCAACCTAACATCTCGGCGGTAATATTTGACCACGTTCCTGGCTTGTTGCACTCTACGTCTCCGTGGGACCTTCATATAGATCTATAACGTAATATAACCTAACCTAACCCAACCTAACATCTCGGCGGTAATATTTGACAACATTCCTGGCGAGTTGGCTTCTCCGTCCCCGTGGTACCTTTATATACATCAATAACGTAATATAACCTAACCTAACCCAATCTAACATCTCGGCGGTAATATTTGACAACATTCCTGGCTTGTTGGCCTCTACGTCTCCGTGGGACATTTATATACATCTATAACGTAATATAACCTAACCTAACCCAACCTATCATCTCGGCGGTAATATTTGACAACATTCCTGGCGAGTTGGCCTCTACGTCTCCGTTTGACCTTCTTATACATCAATAACGTAATCTAACCTAACATAACCCAACCTATCATCTCGGCGGTAATATTTGACAACATACCTGGCGAGTTGGCTTCTCCGTCCCCGTGGGACCTTTATATACATCAATAACGTAATATAACCTAACCTAACCCAACCTATCATCTCGGCGGTAATATTTGACCACGTTCCTGGCTTGTTGCACTCTACGTCTCCGTGGCACCTTCATATAGATCTATAACTTAATATAACCTAACCTAACCCAACCTAACATCTCGGCGGTAATATTTGACAACATTCCTGGCGAGTTGGCTTCTCCGTCCCCGTGGGACCTTTATATATCTCAATAACGTAATATAACCTAACCTAACCCAACAATATCATCTCGGCGGTAATATTTGATAACATTCCTGGCGAGTTGGCATCTACGTCTCCGTGGGACCTTTATATACATCAATAACGTAATATAACCTAACCTAACCCAACCTAGCATCTCGGCGGTAATATTTGACATCATTCCTGGCGAGTTGGCCTCTACGTCTCCGTGTAACCCTCGTATACAACAGTAACGTAATATAACGTAACTTAACCCAACCTATCATCTCGGCGGTAATATTTGACAACATTCCTGGCGAGTTGGCCTCTACGTCTCCGTTTGACCTTCTTATACATCAATAACGTAATCTAATCTAACATAACCCAACCTATCTTCTCGGCGGTAATATTTGGCAACATTCCTGGCGAGTTGGCCTCTACGTCTCCGTGGGACCTTTATATACATAAATAACATAATATAAGCTAGCCTAACCCAATCTAACATCTCGGCGATAATATTTGACCACATTCCTGGCGAGTTGGCGTCTACGTCTTCGTGGGACCTTTATATACATCAATAACGTAATATAACCTAACCTAACCCAACCTAGCATCTCGGCGGTAATATTTGACATCATTCCTGGCGAGTTGGCCTCTACGTCTCCGTGTAACCCTCGTATACAAAAGTAACGTAATATAACGTAACTTAACCCAACCTATCATCTCGGCGGTAATATTTGACAACATACCTGGCGAGTTGGCCTCCACGTCTCCGTGGGCCCTTCATATACATCAATAACGGAATATAACCAAACCTAACCCAACCTAACTTCTCGGCGGTAATATTTGACAACATACCTGGCGAGGTGGCATCTACGTCTCCGTGGGCCCTTCATATACATCAATAACGAAATATAACCTAACCTAACCCTACCTAACATCTCGGCGGTAGTTTTTTACCACATTCCTGGCTTTTTGGCCTCTACGTCTCCGTCGGACCATTATATACATCTATAACGTAATATAACCTAACCTAACCAGACCTATCATCTCGGCGGTAATATTTGACAACATTCCTGGCGAGTTGGCCTCTACGTCTCCGTTTGACCTTCTTATACATCAATAACGTAATCTAACCTAACATAACGCAACCTACTTTCTCGGCGGTAATATTTGACAACATTCCTGGCGAGTTGGCCTCTACGTCTCCGTGGGACCTTTATATACATCAATGACATAATATAAGCTAGCCTAACCCAATCTAACATCTCGGCGATAATATTTGACCACATTCCTGGCGAGTTGGCCTCTTCGTCTTCGTGGGACCTTTATATACATCAATAACGTAATATAACTTAACCTAACCCAACTTAACATCTCCGCGGTAATATTTCACCACATTCCTGGCTTGTTGGCCTCTACGTCTCCGTCGGACCTTTATATACATCTATAACGTAATATAACCTAACCTAACCCAACCTATCATCTCGGCGGTAATATTTGACAACATTCCTGCCGAGTTGGCCTCTACGTCTTCGTGGGACCTTTATATACATCAATAACGTAATATAACTTAACCTAACCCAACCTAACATCTCCGCGGTAATATTTGACAACATACCTGGCGAGTTGGCCTCTACGTCTCCGTGGGCCCTTCATATACATCAATAACGAAATATAACCTAACCTAACCCAACCTATCATCTCGGAGGTAATATTTGACAATATTCCTGGCGAGTTGGCTTCTCCGCTTCTGTGGGAACTTTATATACATCAATAACGTAATATAACCTAACCTAACCCAACCTAACATCTCCGCGGTAATATTTGACCACGTTCCTGGCTTGTTGCACTCTACGTCTCCGTGGGACCTTCATATAGATCTATAACGTAATATAACCTAACCTAACCCAACCTAACATCTCGGCGGTAATATTTGACAACATTCCTGGCGAGTTGGCTTCTCCGTCCCCGTGGGACCATTATATACATCAATAACGTAATATAACCTAACCTAACACAACCTATCATCTCGGCGGTAATATTTGACAACATAGCTGGCGAGTTGGCCTCTACGTCTCCGTGAGACCTTTATATACATCTATAACGTAATATAACCTAACCTCACCCAACCTAACTTCTCGGCGGTAATATTTGAAAACATACCTGGCGAGGTGGCCTCTACGTCTCCGTGGGATATTTATATACATCAATAACGTAATATAACATAAGCTAACCCAATATAACATCTCGGCGGTAATATTTGACAACATACCTGGCGAGTTGGCCTCTACGTCTCCGTGGGCCCTTCATATACATCAATAACGGAATATAACCAAACCTAACCCAACCTATCATCTCGGCGGTAATATTTGACAAAATTCCTGGCGAGTTGGCTTCTCCGCTTCCGTGGGACCTTTATATGCATCAATAACGTAATATAACCTAACCTAACCCAACCTAACATCTCGGCGGTAATATTTGACCACGTTCCTGGCTTGTTGCACTCTACGTCTCCGTGGGACCTTCATATAGATCTATAACGTAATATAACCTAACCTAACCCAACCTAACATCTCGGCGGTAATATTTGACAACATTCCTGGCGAGTTGGCTTCTCCGTCCCCGTGGGACCTTTATATACATCAATAACGTAATATAACCTAACCTAACCCAACCTAACTTCTCGGCGGTAATATTTGAAAACATACCTGGCGAGGTGGCCTCTACGTCTCCGTGGGATATTTATATACATCAATAACATAATATAACATAAGCTAACCCAATATAACATCTCGGCGGTAATATTTGACAACATACCTGGCGAGTTGGCCTCTACGTCTCCGTGGGCCCTTCATATACATCAATAACGGAATATAACCAAACCTAACCCAACCTATCATCTAGGCGGTAATATTTGACAAAATTCCTGGCGAGTTGGCTTCTCCGCGTCCGTGGGACCTTTATATGCATCAATAACGTAATATAACCTAACCTAACCCAACCTAACATCTCGGCGGTAATATTTGACCACGTTCCTGGCTTGTTGCACTCTACGTCTCCGTGGGACCTTCATATAGATCTATAACTTAATATAACCTAACCTAACCCAACCTAACATCTCGGCGGTAATATTTGACAACATTCCTGGCGAGTTGGCTTCTCCGCTTCCGTGGGACCTTTATATGCATCAATAACGTAATATAACCTAACATAACCCAACCTAACATCTCGGCGGTAATATTTGACCACGTTCCTGGCTTGTTGCACTCTACGTCTCCGTGGGACCTTCATATAGATCTATAACGTAATATAACCTAACCTAACCCAACCTAACATCTCGGCGGTAATATTTTACAACATTCCTGGCGAGTTGGCTTCTCCGTCCCCGTGGGACCTTTATATACATCAATAACGTAATATAACCTAACCTAACCCAACCTATCATCTCGGCGGTAATATTTGACCACATTCCTGGCTTGTTGGCCTCTACGTCTCCGTGAGACCTTTATATACATCTATAACGTAATATAACCTAACCTCACCCAACCTAACTTCTCGGCGGTAATATTTGAAAACATACCTGGCGAGGTGGCCTCTACGTCTCCGTGGGATATTTATATACATCAATAACATAATATAACATAAGCTAACCCAATATAACATCTCGGCGGTAATATTTGACCACGTTCCTGGCTTGTTGCACTCTACGTCTCCGTGGGACCTTCATATAGATCTATAACGTAATATAACCTAACCTAACCCAACCTAACATCTCGGCGGTAATATTTGACAACATTCCTGGCGAGTTGGCTTCTCCGTCCCCGTGGGACCTTTATATACATCAATAACGTAATATAACCTAACCTAACCCAACCTATCATCTCGGCGGTAATATTTGACCACATTCCTGGCTTGTTGGCCTCTACGTCTCCGTGAGACCTTTATATACATCTATAACGTAATATAACCTAACCTCACCCAACCTAACTTCTCGGCGGTAATATTTGAAAACATACCTGGCGAGGTGGCCTCTACGTCTCCGTGGGATATTTATATACATCAATAACGTAATATAACATAAGCTAACCCAATATAACATCTCGGCGGTAATATTTGACAACATACCTGGCGAGTTGGCCTCTACGTCTCCGTGGGCCCTTCATATACATCAATAACGGAATATAACCAAACCTAACCCAACCTATCATCTCGGCGGTAATATTTGACAAAATTCCTGGCGAGTTGGCTTCTCCGCTTCCGTGGGACCTTTATATGCATCAATAACGTAATATAACCTAACCTAACCCAACCTAACATCTCGGCGGTAATATTTGACCACGTTCCTGGCTTGTTGCACTCTACGTCTCCGTGGGACCTTCATATAGATCTATAACGTAATATAACTTAACCTAACCCAACTTAACATCTCCGCGGTAATATTTGACAACATTCCTGGCGAGTTGGCCTCTACGTCTCCGTGGGACCTTTATATACATCAATAACATAATATAAGCTAGCCTAACCCAATCTAACATCTCGGCGATAATATTTGACCACATTCCTGGCGAGTTGGCCTCTACGTCTTCGTGGGACCTTTATATACATCAATAACGTAATATAACTTAACCTAACCCAACTTAACATCTCCGCGGTAATATTTGACAACATACCTGGCGAGTTGGCCTCTACGTCTCCGTGGGCCCTTCATATACATCAATAACGAAATATAACCTAACCTAACCCTACCTAACATCTCGGCGGTAGTTTTTGACCACATTCCTGGCTTTTTGGCCTCTACGTCTCCGTCGGACCTTTATATACATCTATAACGTAATATAACCTAACCTAACCCAACCTATCATCTCGGAGGTAATATTTGACAACATTCCTGGCGAGTTGGCCTCTACGTCTCCGTTTGACCTTCTTATACATCAATAACGTAATCTAACCTAACATAACCCAACCTATCATCTCGGCGGTAATATTTGACAACATACCTAGCGAGTTGGCCTCTACGTATCCATGGGCCCTTCATATACATCAATAACGAAATATAACCTAACCTAACCCTATCTAACATCTCGGCGGTAATATTTGACCATATTCCTGGCTTGTTGGCCTCTACGTCTCCGTCGGACCTTTATATACATCTATAACGTAATATAACCTAACCTAACCCAACCTATCATCTCGGAGGTAATATTTGACAACATTCCTGGCGAGTTGGCCTCTACGTCTCCGTTTGACCTTCTTATACATCAATAACGTAATCTAACCTAACATAACCCAACCTATCATCTCGGCGGTAATATTTGACAACATACCTGGCGAGTTGGCCTCTACGTATCCATGGGCCCTTCATATACATCAATAACGAAATATAACCTAACCTAAGCCTATCTAACATCTCGGCGGTAATATTTGACCATATTCCTGGCTTGTTGGCCTCTACGTCTCCGTCGGACCTTTATATACATCTATAACGTAATATAACCTAACCTAACCCAACCTATCATCTCGGCGGTAATATTTGACAACATACCTGGCGAGCTGGCCTCTACGTCTCCGTGGGCCCTTCATATACATCAATAACGGAATATAACCAAACCTAACCCAACCTATCATCTCGGCGGTAATATTTGACAAAATTCCTGGAGAGTTGGCTTCTCCGCTTCCGTGGGACCTTTATATACATCAATAACGTAATATAACCTAACCTAACCCAACCTAACATCTCGGCGGTAATATTTGACCACGTTCCTGGCTTGTTGCACTCTACGTCTCCGTGGGACCTTCATATAGATCTATAACGTAATATAACCTAACCTAACCCAACCTAACATCTCGGCGGTAATATTTGACAACATTCCTGGCGAGTTGGCTTCTCCGTCCCCGTGGGACCTTTATATACATCAATAACGTAATATAACCTAACCTAACCCAATCTAACATCTCGGCGGTAATATTTGACAACATTCCTGGCTTGTTGGCCTCTACGTCTCCGTGGGACATTTATATACATCTATAACGTAATATAACCTAACCTAACCCAACCTATCATCTCGGCGGTAATATTTGACAACATTCCTGGCGAGTTGGCCTCTACGTCTCCGTTTGACCTTCTTATACATCAATAACGTAATCTAACCTAACATAACCCAACCTATCATCTCGGCGGTAATATTTGACAACATACCTGGCGAGTTGGCTTCTCCGTCCCCGTGGGACCTTTATATACATCAATAACGTAATATAACCTAACCTAACCCAACCTATCATCTCGGCGGTAATATTTGACCACGTTCCTGGCTTGTTGCACTCTACGTCTCCGTGGCACCTTCATATAGATCTATAACTTAATATAACCTAACCTAACCCAACCTAACATCTCGGCGGTAATATTTGACAACATTCCTGGCGAGTTGGCTTCTCCGTCCCCGTGGGACCTTTATATATCTCAATAACGTAATATAACCTAACCTAACCCAACAATATCATCTCGGCGGTAATATTTGATAACATTCCTGGCGAGTTGGCATCTACGTCTCCGTGGGACCTTTATATACATCAATAACGTAATATAACCTAACCTAACCCAACCTAGCATCTCGGCGGTAATATTTGACATCATTCCTGGCGAGTTGGCCTCTACGTCTCCGTGTAACCCTCGTATACAACAGTAACGTAATATAACGTAACTTAACCCAACCTATCATCTCGGCGGTAATATTTGACAACATTCCTGGCGAGTTGGCCTCTACGTCTCCGTTTGACCTTCTTATACATCAATAACGTAATCTAATCTAACATAACCCAACCTATCTTCTCGGCGGTAATATTTGGCAACATTCCTGGCGAGTTGGCCTCTACGTCTCCGTGGGACCTTTATATACATAAATAACATAATATAAGCTAGCCTAACCCAATCTAACATCTCGGCGATAATATTTGACCACATTCCTGGCGAGTTGGCGTCTACGTCTTCGTGGGACCTTTATATACATCAATAACGTAATATAACCTAACCTAACCCAACCTAGCATCTCGGCGGTAATATTTGACATCATTCCTGGCGAGTTGGCCTCTACGTCTCCGTGTAACCCTCGTATACAAAAGTAACGTAATATAACGTAACTTAACCCAACCTATCATCTCGGCGGTAATATTTGACAACATACCTGGCGAGTTGGCCTCCACGTCTCCGTGGGCCCTTCATATACATCAATAACGGAATATAACCAAACCTAACCCAACCTAACTTCTCGGCGGTAATATTTGAAAACATACCTGGCGAGGTGGCATCTACGTCTCCGTGGGATATTTATATACATCAATAACATAATATAACATAAGCTAACCCAATATAACATCTCGGCGGTAATATTTGACCACGTTCCTGGCTTGTTGCACTCTACGTCTCCGTGGCACCTTCATATAGATCTATAATGTAATATAACCTAACCTAACCCAACCTAACATCTCGGCGGTAATATTTGACAACATTCCTGGCTTGTTGGCCTCTACGTCTCCGTGGGACCTTTATATACATCTATAACGTAATTTAACCTAACCTAACCCAACCTATCATCTCGGCGGTAATATTTGACAACATTCCTGGCGAGTTGGCCTCTACGTATCCGTGGGACCTTTATATACATCTATAACGTAATATAACCTAACCTAACCCAACCTATCATCTCGGCGGTAATATTTGACAACATTCCTGGCGAGTTGGCCTCTACGTCTCCGTGGGACCTTTATATACATCAAGAACATAATATAAGCTAGCCTAACCCAATCTAACATCTCGGCGATAATATTTGACCACATTCCTGGCGAGTTGGCCTCTACGTCTTCGTGGGACCTTTATATACATCAATAACGTAATATAACTTAACCTAACCCAACCTAACATCTCCGCGGTAATATTTGACAACATACCTGGCGAGTTGGCCTCTACGTCTCCGTGGGCCCTTCATATACATCAATAACGAAATATAACCTAACCTAACCCTACCTAACATCTCGGCGGTAGTTTTTTACCACATTCCTGGCTTTTTGGCCTCTACGTCTCCGTCGGACCATTATATACATCTATAACGTAATATAACCTAACCTAACCAGACCTATCATCTCGGCGGTAATATTTGACAACATTCCTGGCGAGTTGGCCTCTACGTCTCCGTTTGACCTTCTTATACATCAATAACGTAATCTAACCTAACATAACGCAACCTACTTTCTCGGCGGTAATATTTGACAACATTCCTGGCGAGTTGGCCTCTACGTCTCCGTGGGACCTTTATATACATCAATGACATAATATAAGCTAGCCTAACCCAATCTAACATCTCGGCGATAATATTTGACCACATTCCTGGCGAGTTGGCCTCTACGTCTTCGTGGGACCTTTATATACATCAATAACGTAATATAACTTAACCTAACCCAACCTAACATCTCCGCGGTAATATTTGACAACATACCTGGCGAGTTGGCCTCTACGTCTCCGTGGGCCCTTCATATACATCAATAACGAAATATAACCTAACCTAACCCAACCTATCATCTCGGAGGTAATATTTGACAATATTCCTGGCGAGTTGGCTTCTCCGCTTCCGTGGGAACTTTATATACATCAATAACGTAATATAACCTAACCTAACCCAACCTAACATCTCCGCGGTAATATTTGACCACGTTCCTGGCTTGTTGCACTCTACGTCTCCGTGGGACCTTCATATAGATCTATAACGTAATATAACCTAACCTAACCCAACCTAACATCTCGGCGGTAATATTTGACAACATTCCTGGCGAGTTGGCTTCTCCGTCCCCGTGGGACCTTTATATACATCAATAACGTAATAAAACCTAACCTAACACAACCTATCATCTCGGCGGTAATATTTGACAACATAGCTGGCGAGTTGGCCTCTACGTCTCCGTGAGACCTTTATATACATCTATAACGTAATATAACCTAACCTCACCCAACCTAACTTCTCGGCGGTAATATTTGAAAACATACCTGGCGAGGTGGCCTCTACGTCTCCGTGGGATATTTATATACATCAATAACGTAATATAACATAAGCTAACCCAATATAACATCTCGGCGGTAATATTTGACAACATACCTGGCGAGTTGGCCTCTACGTCTCCGTGGGCCCTTCATATACATCAATAACGGAATATAACCAAACCTAACCCAACCTATCATCTCGGCGGTAATATTTGACAAAATTCCTGGCGAGTTGGCTTCTCCGCTTCCGTGGGACCTTTATATGCATCAATAACGTAATATAACCTAACCTAACCCAACCTAACATCTCGGCGGTAATATTTGACCACGTTCCTGGCTTGTTGCACTCTACGTCTCCGTGGGACCTTCATATAGATCTATAACGTAATATAACCTAACCTAACCCAACCTAACATCTCGGCGGTAATATTTGACAACATTCCTGGCGAGTTGGCTTCTCCGTCCCCGTGGGACCTTTATATACATCAATAACGTAATATAACCTAACCTAACCCAACCTAACTTCTCGGCGGTAATATTTGAAAACATACCTGGCGAGGTGGCCTCTACGTCTCCGTGGGATATTTATATACATCAATAACATAATATAACATAAGCTAACCCAATATAACATCTCGGCGGTAATATTTGACAACATACCTGGCGAGTTGGCCTCTACGTCTCCGTGGGCCCTTCATATACATCAATAACGGAATATAACCAAACCTAACCCAACCTATCATCTAGGCGGTAATATTTGACAAAATTCCTGGCGAGTTGGCTTCTCCGCGTCCGTGGGACCTTTATATGCATCAATAACGTAATATAACCTAACCTAACCCAACCTAACATCTCGGCGGTAATATTTGACCACGTTCCTGGCTTGTTGCACTCTACGTCTCCGTGGGACCTTCATATAGATCTATAACGTAATATAACCTAACCTAACCCAACCTAACATCTCGGCGGTAATATTTTACAACATTCCTGGCGAGTTGGCTTCTCCGTCCCCGTGGGACCTTTATATACATCAATAACGTAATATAACCTAACCTAACCCAACCTATCATCTCGGCGGTAATATTTGACCACATTCCTGGCTTGTTGGCCTCTACGTCTCCGTGAGACCTTTATATACATCTATAACGTAATATAACCTAACCTCACCCAACCTAACTTCTCGGCGGTAATATTTGAAAACATACCTGGCGAGGTGGCCTCTACGTCTCCGTGGGATATTTATATACATCAATAACATAATATAACATAAGCTAACCCAATATAACATCTCGGCGGTAATATTTGACCACGTTCCTGGCTTGTTGCACTCTACGTCTCCGTGGCACCTTCATATAGATCTATAACTTAATATAACCTAACCTAACCCAACCTAACATCTCGGCGGTAATATTTGACAACATTCCTGGCGAGTTGGCTTCTCCGCTTCCGTGGGACCTTTATATGCATCAATAACGTAATATAACCTAACCTAACCCAACCTAACATCTCGGCGGTAATATTTGACCACGTTCCTGGCTTGTTGCACTCTACGTCTCCGTGGGACCTTCATATAGATCTATAACGTAATATAACCTAACCTAACCCAACCTAACATCTCGGCGGTAATATTTTACAACATTCCTGGCGAGTTGGCTTCTCCGTCCCCGTGGGACCTTTATATACATCAATAACGTAATATAACCTAACCTAACCCAACCTATCATCTCGGCGGTAATATTTGACCACATTCCTGGCTTGTTGGCCTCTACGTCTCCGTGAGACCTTTATATACATCTATAACGTAATATAAGCTAACCTCACCCAACCTAACTTCTCGGCGGTAATATTTGAAAACATACCTGGCGAGGTGGCCTCTACGTCTCCGTGGGATATTTATATACATCAATAACATAATATAACATAAGCTACCCCAATATAACATCTCGGCGGTAATATTTGACCACGTTCCTGGCTTGTTGCACTCTACGTCTCCGTGGCACCTTCATATAGATCTATAACTTAATATAACCTAACCTAACCCAACCTAACATCTCGGCGGTAATATTTGACAACATTCCTGGCGAGTTGGCTTCTCCGTCCCCGTGGGACCTTTATATATCTCAATAACGTAATATAACCTAACCTAACCCAACAATATCATCTCGGCGGTAATATTTGATAACATTCATGGCGAGTTGGCATCTACGTCTCCGTGGGACCTTTATATACATCAATAACGTAATATAACCTAACCTAACCCAACCTAGCATCTCGGCGGTAATATTTGACATCATTCCTGGCGAGTTGGCCTCTACGTCTTCGTGGGACCTTTATATACATCAATAACGTAATATAACCTAACCTAACCCAACCTAACATCTCGGCGGTAATATTTGACATCATTCCTGGCGAGTTGGCCACTATGTCTCCGTGTAACCCTCGTATACATCAATAACGTAATATAACGTAACTTAATCCAGCCTATCATCTCGGCGGTAATATTTGACAACATTCCTGGCGAGTTGGCCTCTACGTCTCCGTTTGACCTTCTTATACATCAATAACGTAATCTAACCTAACATAACCCAACCTATCTTCTCGGCGGTAATATTTGGCAGCATTCCTGGCGAGTTGGCCTCTACGTCTCCGTGGGACCTTTATATACATAAATAACATAATATAAGCTAGCCTAACCCAATCTAACATCTCGGCGATAATATTTGACGACATTCCTGGCGAGTTGGCCTCTTCGTCTTCGTGGGACCTTTATATACATCAATAACGTAATATAACTTAACCTAACCCAACCTAACATCTCCGCGGTAATATTTGACAACATTCCTGGCGAGTTGACCTCTACGTCTCCGTGGGCCCTTCATATACATCAATAACGGAATATAACCAAACCTAACCCAACCTATCATCTCGGCGGTAATATTTGACAAAATTCCTGGCGAGTTGGCTTCTCCGCTTCCGTGGGACCTTTATATGCATCAATATAGTAATATAACCTAACCTAACCCAACCTAACATCTCGGCGGTAATATTTGACCACGTTCCTGGCTTGTTGCACTCTACGTCTCCGTGGGACCTTCATATAGATCTATAACGTAATATAACCTAACCTAACCCAACCTAACATCTCGGCGGTAATATTTGACAACATTCCTGGCGAGTTGGCTTCTCCGTCCCCGTGGGACCTTTATATACATCAATAACGTAATATAACCTAACCTAACCCAACCTATCATCTCGGCGGTAATATTTGACCACATTCCTGGCTTGTTGGCCTCTACGTCTCCGTGAGACCTTTATATACATCTATAACGTAATATAACCTAACCTCACCCAACCTAACTTCTCGGCGGTAATATTTGAAAACATACCTGGCGAGGTGGCCTCTACGTCTCCGTGGGATATTTATATACATCAATAACGTAATATAACATAAGCTAACCCAATATAACATCTCGGCGGTAATATTTGACAACATACCTGGCGAGTTGGCCTCTACGTCTCCGTGGGCCCTTCATATACATCAATAACGGAATATAACCAAACCTAACCCAACCTATCATCTCGGCGGTAATATTTGACAAAATTCCTGGCGAGTTGGCTTCTCCGCTCCCGTGGGACCTTTATATGCATCAATAACGTAATATAACCTAACCTAACCCAACCTAACATCTCGGCGGTAATATTTGACCACGTTCCTGGCTTGTTGCACTCTACGTCTCCGTGGGACCTTCATATAGATCTATAACGTAATATAACCTAACCTAACCCAACCTAACATCTCGGCGGTAATATTTGACAACATTCCTGGCGAGTTGGCTTCTCCGTCCCCGTGGGACCTTTATATACATCAATAGCGTAATATAACCTAACCTAACCCAACCTATCATCTCGGCGGTAATATTTGACCACATTCCTGGCTTGTTGGCCTCTACGTCTCCGTGAGACCTTTATATACATCTATAACGTAATATAACCTAACCTCACCCAACCTAACTTCTCGGCGGTAATATTTGAAAACATACCTGGCGAGGTGGCATCTACGTCTCCGTGGGATATTTATATACATCAATAACATAATATAACATAAGCTAACCCAATATAACATCTCGGCGGTAATATTTGACCACGCTCCTGGCTTGTTGCACTCTACGTCTCCGTGGCACCTTCATATAGATCTATAATGTAATATAACCTAACCTAACCCAACCTAACATCTCGGCGGTAATATTTGACAACATTCCTGGCTTGTTGGCCTCTACGTCTCCGTGGGACCTTTATATACATCTATAACGTAATATAACCTAACCTAACCCAACCTATCATCTCGGCGGTAATATTTGACAACATTCCTGGCGAGTTGGCCTCTACGTATCCGTGGGCCCTTCATATACATCAATAACGAAATATAACCTAACCTAAACCTATCTAACATCTCGGCGGTAATATTTGACCACATTCCTGGCTTGTTGGCCTCTACGTCTCCGTCGGACCTTCATATAGATCTATAACGTAATATAACTTAACCTAACCCAACCTAACATCTCCGCGGTAATATTTGACAACATACCTGGCGAGTTGGCCTCTACGTCTCCGTGGGCCCTTCATATACATCAATAACGAAATATAACCAAACCTAACCCAACCTATCATCTCGGAGGTAATATTTGACAATATTCCTGGCGAGTTGGCTTCTCCGCTTCCGTGGGAACTTTATATACATCTATAACGTAATATAACCTAACCTCACCCAACCTAACATCTCCGCGGTAATATTTGACCACGTTCCTGGCTTGTTGCACTCTACGTCTCCGTGGGACCTTCATATAGATCTATAACGTAATATAACCTAACCTAACCCAACCTAACATCTCGGCGGTAATATTTGACAACATTCCTGGCGAGTTGGCCTCTACGTCTCCGTGGGACCTTTATATACATCAATAACATAATATAAGCTAGCCTAACCCAATCTAACATCTCACGGTAATATTTGACCACATTCCTGCCTTGTTGGCTTCTACGTCTCCGTGGGACCTTTATATACTTCAATAACGTAATATAACCTAGCCTAACCCAATTTAACATCTCGGCGGTAATATTTGACAACTTTCCTGGCGAGTTGGCCTCTACGTCTGCGTGGGATCTTTATATACATCAATAACGTAATATAACATAACCTAACCCAACATAAAATCTCCGCGGTAATATTTGACCACGTTCCTGGCTTGTTGCACTCTACGTCTCCGTGGGACCTTCATATAGATCTATAACGTAATATAACCTAACCTAACCCAACCTAACATCTCGGCGGTAATATTTGACAACATTCCTGGCGAGTTGGCCTCTACGTCTGCGTGGGATATTTATATACATCAATAACGTAATATAACATAACCTAACCCAATCTAACATCTCGGCGGTAATATTTGACAACATTCCTGGCTTGTTGGCCTCTACGTCTCCGTGGGACCTTTATATACATCTATAACGTAATATAACCTAACCTAACCCAACCTATCATCTCGGCGGTAATATTTGACAACATTCCTGGCGAGTTGGCCTCTACGTCTCCGTTTGACCTTCTTATACATCAATAACGTAATCTAACCTAACATAACCCAACCTATTTTCTCGGCGGTAATATTTGACAACATTCCTGGCGAGTTGGCCTCTACGTCTCCGTGGGACCTTTATATACATCAAGAACATAATATAAGCTAGCCTAACCCAATCTAACATCTCGGCGATAATATTTGACCACATTCCTGGCGAGTTGGCCTCTTCGTCTTCGTGGGATATTTATATACATCAATAACGTAATATAACATAAGCTAACCCAATATAACATCTCGGCGGTAATATTTGACAACATACCTGGCGAGTTGGCCTCTACGTCTCCGTGGGCCCTTCATATACATCAATAACGGAATATAACCAAACCTAACCCAACCTATCATCTCGGCGGTAATATTTGACAAAATTCCTGGCGAGTTGGCTTCTCCGCTTCCGTGGGACCTTTATATGCATCAATAACGTAATATAACCTAACCTAACCCAACCTATCATCTCGGCGGTAATATTTGACAACATTCCTGGCGAGTTGGCCTCTACGTCTCCGTTTGACCTTCTTATACATCAATAACGTAATCTAACCTAACATAACCCAACCTATTTTCTCGGCGGTAATATTTGACAACATTCCTGGCGAGTTGGCCTCTACGTCTCCGTGGGACCTTTATATACATCAAGAACATAATATAAGCTAGCCTAACCCAATCTAACATCTCGGCGATAATATTTGACCACATTCCTGGCGAGTTGGCCTCTTCGTCTTCGTGGGATATTTATATACATCAATAACGTAATATAACATAAGCTAACCCAATATAACATCTCGGCGGTAATATTTGACAACATACCTGGCGAGTTGGCCTCTACGTCTCCGTGGGCCCTTCATATACATCAATAACGGAATATAACCAAACCTAACCCAACCTATCATCTCGGCGGTAATATTTGACAAAATTCCTGGCGAGTTGGCTTCTCCGCTTCCGTGGGACCTTTATATGCATCAATAACGTAATATAACCTAACCTAACCCAACCTAACATCTCGGCGGTAATATTTGACCACGTTCCTGGCTTGTTGCACTCTACGTCTCCGTGGGACCTTCATATAGATCTATAACGTAATATAACCTAACCTAACCCAACCTAACATCTCGGCGGTAATATTTGACAACATTCCTGGCGAGTTGGCTTCTCCGTCCCCGTGGGACCTTTATATACATCAATAGCGTAATATAACCTAACCTAACCCAACCTATCATCTCGGCGGTAATATTTGACCACATTCCTGGCTTGTTGGCCTCTACGTCTCCGTGAGACCTTTATATACATCTATAACGTAATATAACCTAACCTCACCCAACCTAACTTCTCGGCGGTAATATTTGAAAACATACCTGGCGAGGTGGCATCTACGTCTCCGTGGGATATTTATATACATCAATAACATAATATAACATAAGCTAACCCAATATAACATCTCGGCGGTAATATTTGACCACGCTCCTGGCTTGTTGCACTCTACGTCTCCGTGGCACCTTCATATAGATCTATAATGTAATATAACCTAACCTAACCCAACCTAACATCTCGGCGGTAATATTTGACAACATTCCTGGCTTGTTGGCCTCTACGTCTCCGTGGGACCTTTATATACATCTATAACGTAATATAACCTAACCTAACCCAACCTATCATCTCGGCGGTAATATTTGACAACATTCCTGGCGAGTTGGCCTCTACGTATCCGTGGGCCCTTCATATACATCAATAACGAAATATAACCTAACCTAAACCTATCTAACATCTCGGCGGTAATATTTGACCACATTCCTGGCTTGTTGGCCTCTACGTCTCCGTCGGACCTTCATATAGATCTATAACGTAATATAACTTAACCTAACCCAACCTAACATCTCCGCGGTAATATTTGACAACATACCTGGCGAGTTGGCCTCTACGTCTCCGTGGGCCCTTCATATACATCAATAACGAAATATAACCAAACCTAACCCAACCTATCATCTCGGAGGTAATATTTGACAATATTCCTGGCGAGTTGGCTTCTCCGCTTCCGTGGGAACTTTATATACATCTATAACGTAATATAACCTAACCTCACCCAACCTAACATCTCCGCGGTAATATTTGACCACGTTCCTGGCTTGTTGCACTCTACGTCTCCGTGGGACCTTCATATAGATCTATAACGTAATATAACCTAACCTAACCCAACCTAAC
Source organism: Xylocopa violacea (assembly GCA_963969225.1). Classification (NCBI taxonomy): domain Eukaryota; kingdom Metazoa; phylum Arthropoda; class Insecta; order Hymenoptera; family Apidae; genus Xylocopa; species Xylocopa violacea. Next base: position 6,457,255 of record CAXAJV010000001.1, read on the forward strand.
ATCTCGGCGGTAATATTTGACAACATTCCTGGCGAGTTGGCCTCTACGTCTCCGTGGGACCCTTATATACATCAATAACATAATATAAGCTAGCCTAACCCAATCTAACATCTCACGGTAATATTTGACCACATTCCTGCCTTGTTGGCTTCTACGTCTCCGTGGGACCTTTATATACTTCAATAACGTAATATAACCTAGCCTAACCCAATTTAACATCTCGGCGGTAATATTTGACAACTTTCCTGGCGAGTTGGCCTCTACGTCTGCGTGGGATCTTTATATACATCAATAACGTAATATAACATAACCTAACCCAACATAAAATCTCCGCGGTAATATTTGACCACGTTCCTGGCTTGTTGCACTCTACGTCTCCGTGGGACCTTCATATAGATCTATAACGTAATATAACCTAACCTAACCCAACCTAACATCTCGGCGGTAATATTTGACAACATTCCTGGCGAGTTGGCCTCTACGTCTGCGTGGGATATTTATATACATCAATAACGTAATATAACATAACCTAACCCAATCTAACATCTCGGCGGTAATATTTGACAACATTCCTGGCTTGTTGGCCTCTACGTCTCCGTGGGACCTTTATATACATCTATAACGTAATATAACCTAACCTAACCCAACCTATCATCTCGGCGGTAATATTTGACAACATTCCTGGCGAGTTGGCCTCTACGTCTCCGTTTGACCTTCTTATACATCAATAACGTAATCTAACCTAACATAACCCAACCTATTTTCTCGGCGGTAATATTTGACAACATTCCTGGCGAGTTGGCCTCTACGTCTCCGTGGGACCTTTATATACATCAAGAACATAATATAAGCTAGCCTAACCCAATCTAACATCTCGGCGATAATATTTGACCACATTCCTGGCGAGTTGGCCTCTTCGTCTTCGTGGGATATTTATATACATCAATAACGTAATATAACATAAGCTAACCCAATATAACATCTCGGCGGTAATATTTGACAACATACCTGGCGAGTTGGCCTCTACGTCTCCGTGGGCCCTTCATATACATCAATAACGGAATATAACCAAACCTAACCCAACCTATCATCTCGGCGGTAATATTTGACAAAATTCCTGGCGAGTTGGCTTCTCCGCTTCCGTGGGACCTTTATATGCATCAATAACGTAATATAACCTAACCTAACCCAACCTAACATCTCGGCGGTAATATTTGACCACGTTCCTGGCTTGTTGCACTCTACGTCTCCGTGGGACCTTCATATAGATCTATAACGTAATATAACCTAACCTAACCCAACCTAACATCTCGGCGGTAATATTTGACAACATTCCTGGCGAGTTGGCTTCTCCGTCCCCGTGGGACCTTTATATACATCAATAACGTAATATAACCTAACCTAACCCAACCTATCATCTCGGCGGTAATATTTGACCACATTCCTGGCTTGTTGGCCTCTACGTCTCCGTGAGACCTTTATATACATCTATAACGTAATATAACCTAACCTCACCCAACCTAACTTCTCGGCGGTAATATTTGAAAACATACCTGGCGAGGTGGCCTCTACGTCTCCGTGGGATATTTATATACATCAATAACATAATATAACATAAGCTAACCCAATATAACATCTCGGCGGTAATATTTGACAACATACCTGGCGAGTTGGCCTCTACGTCTCCGTGGGCCCTTCATATACATCAATAACGGAATATAACCAAACCTAACCCAACCTATCATCTCGGCGGTAATATTTGACAAAATTCCTGGCGAGTTGGCTTCTCCGCTTCCGTGGGACCTTTATATGCATCAATAACGTAATATAACCTAACCTAACCCAACCTAACATCTCGGCGGTAATATTTGACCACGTTCCTGGCTTGTTGCACTCTACGTCTCCGTGGGACCTTCATATAGATCTATAACGTAATATAACCTAACCTAACCCAACCTAACATCTCGGCGGTAATACTTGACAACATTCCTGGCGAGTTGGCTTCTCCGTCCCCGTGGGACCTTTATATACATCAATAACGTAATATAACCTAACCTCACCCAACCTATCATCTCGGCGGTAATATTTGACAACATTCCTGGCGAGTTGGCTTCTCCGTCCCCGTGGGACCTTTATATACATCAATAACGTAATATAACCTAACCTAACACAACCTATCATCTCGGCGGTAATATTTGACAACATACCTGGCGAGTTGGGCTCTACGTCTCCGTGAGACCTTTATATACATCTATAACGTAATATAACCTAACCTCACCCAACCTAACTTCTCGGCGGTAATATTTGAAAACATACCTGGCGAGGTGGCCTCTACGTCTCCGTGGGATATTTATATACATCAATAACGTAATATAACATAAGCTAACCCAATATAACATCTCGGCGGTAATATTTGACAACATACCTGGCGAGTTGGCCTCTACGTCTCCGTGGGCCCTTCATATACATCAATAACGGAATATAACCAAACCTAACCCAACCTATCATCTCGGCGGTAATATTTGACAAAATTCCTGGCGAGTTGGCTTCTCCGCTTCCGTGGGACCTTTATATGCATCAATAACGTAATATAACCTAACCTAACCTAACCTAACATCTCGGCGGTAATATTTGACCACGTTCCTGGCTTGTTGCACTCTACGTCTCCGTGGGACCTTCATATAGATCTATAACGTAATATAACCTAACCTAACCCAACCTAACATCTCGGCGGTAATATTTGACAACATTCCTGGCGAGTTGGCTTCTCCGTCCCCGTGGGACCTTTATATACATCAATAACGTAATATAACCTAACCTCACCCAACCTATCATCTCGGCGGTAATATTTGACAACATTCCTGGCGAGTTGGCTTCTCCGTCCCCGTGGGACCTTTATATACATCAATAACGTAATATAACCTAACCTAACACAACCTATCATCTCGGCGGTAATATTTGACAACATACCTGGCGAGTTGGGCTCTACGTCTCCGTGAGACCTTTATATACATCTATAACGTAATATAACCTAACCTCACCCAACCTAACTTCTCGGCGGTAATATTTGAAAACATACCTGGCGAGGTGGCCTCTACGTCTCCGTGGGATATTTGTATACATCAATAACGTAATATAACATAAGCTAACCCAATATAACATCTCGGCGGTAATATTTGACAACATACCTGGCGAGTTGGCCTCTACGTCTCCGTGGGCCCTTCATATACATCAATAACGGAATATAACCAAACCTAACCCAACCTATCATCTCGGCGGTAATATTTGACAAAATTCCTGGCGAGTTGGCTTCTCCGCTTCCGTGGGACCTTTATATGCATCAATAACGTAATATAACCTAACCTAACCCAACCTAACATCTCGGCGGTAATATTTGACCACGTTCCTGGCTTGTTGCACTCTACGTCTCCGTGGGACCTTCATATAGATCTATAACGTAATATAACCTAACCTAACCCAACCTAACATCTCGGCGGTAATATTTGACAACATTCCTGGCGAGTTGGCTTCTCCGTCCCCGTGGGACCTTTATATACATCAATAACGTAATATAACCTAACCTAACCCAACCTATCATCTCGGCGGTAATATTTGACCACATTCCTGGCTTGTTGGCCTCTACGTCTCCGTGAGACCTTTATATACATCTATAACGTAATATAACCTAACCTCACCCAACCTAACTTCTCGGCGGTAATATTTGAAAACATACCTGGCGAGGTGGCATCTACGTCTCCGTGGGATATTTATATACATCAATAACATAATATAACATAAGCTAACCCAATATAACATCTCGGCGGTAATATTTGACCACGTTCCTGGCCTGTTGCACTCTACGTCTCCGTGGCACCTTCATATAGATCTATAATGTAATATAACCTAACCTAACCCAACCTAACATCTCGGCGGTAATATTTGACAACATTCCTGGCTTGTTGGCCTCTACGTCTCCGTGGGACCTTTATATATATCTATAACGTAATATAACCTAACCTAACCCAACCTATCATCTCGGCGGTAATATTTGACAACATTCCTGGCGAGTTGGCCTCTACGTATCCGTGGGCCCTTCATATACATCAATAACGAAATATAACCTAACCTAAACCTATCTAACATCTCGGCGGTAATATTTGACCACATTCCTGGCTTGTTGGCCTCTACGTCTCCGTCGGACCTTCATATAGATCTATAACGTAATATAACTTAACCTAACCCAACCTAACATCTCCGCGGTAATATTTGACAACATACCTGGCGAGTTGGCCTCTACGTCTCCGTGGGCCCTTCATATACATCAATAACGAAATATAACCTAACCTAACCCAACCTATCATCTCGGAGGTAATATTTGACAACATTCCTGGCGAGTTGGCCTCTACGTCTCCGTTTGACCTTCTTATACATCAATAACGTAATCTAACCTAACATAACCCAACCTATTTTCTCGGCGGTAATATTTGACAACATTCCTGGCGAGTTGGCCTCTACGTCTCCGTGGGACCTTTATATACATCAAGAACATAATATAAGCTAGCCTAACCCAATCTAACATCTCGGCGATAATATTTGACCACATTCCTGGCGAGTTGGCCTCTTCGTCTTCGTGGGACCTTTATATACATCAATAACGTAATATAACTTAACCTAACCCAACCTAACATCTCCGCGGTAATATTTGACCACATTCCTGGCTTGTTGGCCTCTACGTCTCCGTGGGACCTTCATATAGATCTATAACGTAATATAACCTAACCTAACCCAACCTAACATCTCGGCGGTAATATTTGACAACATTCCTGGCGAGTTGGCTTCTCCGTCCCCGTGGGACCTTTATATACATCAATAACGTAATATAACCTAACCTAACCCAACCTATCATCTCGGCGGTAATATTTGACCACATTCCTGGCTTGTTGGCCTCTACGTCTCCGTGAGACCTTTATATACATCTATAACGTAATATAACCTAACCTCACCCAACCTAACTTCTCGGCGGTAATATTTGAAAACATACCTGGCGAGGTGGCATCTACGTCTCCGTGGGATATTTATATACATCAATAACATAATATAACATAAGCTAACCCAATATAACATCTCGGCGGTAATATTTGACCACGTTCCTGGCTTGTTGCACTCTACGTCTCCGTGGCACCTTCATATAGATCTATAATGTAATATAACCTAACCTAACCCAACCTAACATCTCGGCGGTAATATTTGACAACATTCCTGGCTTGTTGGCCTCTACGTCTCCGTGGGACGTTTATATACATCTATAACGTAATATAACCTAACCTAACCCAACCTATCATCTCGGCGGTAATATTTGACAACATTCCTGGCGAGTTGGCCTCTACGTATCCGTGGGCCCTTCATATACATCAATAACGAAATATAACCTAACCTAAACCTATCTAACATCTCGGCGGTAATATTTGACCACATTCCTGGCTTGTTGGCCTCTACGTCTCCGTCGGACCTTCATATAGATCTATAACGTAATATAACTTAACCTAACCCAACCTAACATCTCCGCGGTAATATTTGACAACATACCTGGCGAGTTGGCCTCTACGTCTCCGTGGGCCCTTCATATACATCAATAACGAAATATAACCTAACCTAACCCAACCTATCATCTCGGAGGTAATATTTGACAATATTCCTGGCGAGTTGGCTTCTCCGCTTCCGTGGGAACTTTATATACATCTATAACGTAATATAACCTAACCTCACCCAACCTAACATCTCCGCGGTAATATTTGACCACGTTCCTGGCTTGTTGCACTCTACGTCTCCGTGGGACCTTCATATAGATCTATAACGTAATATAACCTAACCTAACCCAACCTAACATCTCGGCGGTAATATTTGACAACATTCCTGGCGAGTTGGCCTCTACGTCTCCGTGGGACCTTTATATACATCAATAACATAATATAAGCTAGCCTAACCCAATCTAACATCTCACGGTAATATTTGACCACATTCCTGGCTTGTTGGCTTCTACGTCTCCGTGGGACCTTTATATACTTCAATAACGTAATATAACCTAGCCTAACCCAATTTAACATCTCGGCGGTAATATTTGACAACTTTCCTGGCGAGTTGGCCTCTACGTCTGCGTGGGATCTTTATATACATCAATAACGTAATATAACATAACCTAACCCAACATAAAATCTCCGCGGTAATATTTGACCACGTTCCTGGCTTGTTGCACTCTACGTCTCCGTGGGACCTTCATATAGATCTATAACGTAATATAACCTAACCTAACCCAACCTAACATCTCGGCGGTAATATTTGACAACATTCCTGGCGAGTTGGCCTCTACGTCTGCGTGGGATATTTATATACATCAATAACGTAATATAACATAACCTAACCCAATCTAACATCTCGGCGGTAATATTTGACAACATTCCTGGCTTGTTGGCCTCTACGTCTCCGTGGGACCTTTATATACATCTATAACGTAATATAACCTAACCTAACCCAACCTATCATCTCGGCGGTAATATTTGACAACATTCCTGGCGAGTTGGCCTCTACGTCTCCGTTTGACCTTCTTATACATCAATAACGTAATCTAACCTAACATAACCCAACCTATTTTCTCGGCGGTAATATTTGACAACATTCCTGGCGAGTTGGCCTCTACGTCTCCGTGGGACCTTTATATACATCAAGAACATAATATAAGCTAGCCTAACCCAATCTAACATCTCGGCGATAATATTTGACCACATTCCTGGCGAGTTGGCCTCTTCGTCTTCGTGGGACCTTTATGTACATCAATAACGTAATATAACTTAACCTAACCCAACCTAACATCTCCGCGGTAATATTTGACCACATTCCTGGCTTGTTGGCCTCTACGTCTCCGTCGGACCTTTATATACATCTATAACGTAATATATCCTAACCTAACCCAACCTATCATCTCGGCGGTAATATTTGACAACATTCCTGGCGAGTTGGCCTCTACGTCTCCGTGGGACCTTTATATACATCAATAACATAATATAAGCTAGCTTAACCCAATCTAACATCTCGGCGATAATATTTGACCACATTCCTGGCGAGTTGGTCTCTACGTCTTCGTGGGACCTTTATATACATCAATAACGTAATATAACTTAACCTAACCCAACCTAACATCTCCGCGGTAATATTTGACAACATACCTGGCGAGTTGGCCTCTACGTCTCCGTGGGCCCTTCATATACATCAATAACGAAATATAACCTAACCTAACCCAACCTATCATCTCGGAGGTAATATTTGACAATATTCCTGGCGAGTTGGCTTCTCCGCTTCCGTGGGAACTTTATATACATCAATAACGTAATATAACCTAACCTAACCCAACCTAACATCTCCGCGGTAATATTTGACCACGTTCCTGGCTTGTTGCACTCTACGTCTCCGTGGGACCTTCATATAGATCTATAACGTAATATAACCTAACCTAACCCAACCTAACATCTCAGCGGTAATATTTGACAACATTCCTGGCGAGTTGGCTTCTCCGTCCCCGTGGGACCTTTATATACATCAATAACGTAATATAACCTAACCTAACACAAACTATCATCTCGGCGGTAATATTTGACAACATACCTGGCGAGTTGGGCTCTACGTCTCCGTGAGACCTTTATATACATCTATAACGTAATATAACCTAACCTCACCCAACCTAACTTCTCGGCGGTAATATTTGAAAACATACCTGGCGAGGTGGCCTCTACGTCTCCGTGGGATATTTATATACATCAATAACGTAATATAACATAAGCTAACCCAATATAACATCTCGGCGGTAATATTTGACAACATACCTGGCGAGTTGGCCTCTACGTCTCCGTGGGCCCTTCATATACATCAATAACGGAATATAACCAAACCTAACCCAACCTATCATCTCGGCGGTAATATTTGACAAAATTCCTGGCGAGTTGGCTTCTCCGCTTCCGTGGGACCTTTATATGCATCAATAACGTAATATAACCTAACCTAACCCAACCTAACATCTCGGCGGTAATATTTGACCACGTTCCTGGCTTGTTGCACTCTACGTCTCCGTGGGACCTTCATATAGATCTATAACGTAATATAACCTAACCTAACCCAACCTAACATCTCGGCGGTAATATTTGACAACATTCCTGGCGAGTTGGCTTCTCCGTCCCCGTGGGACCTTTATATACATCAATAACGTAATATAACCTAACCTAACCCAACCTATCATCTCGGCGGTAATATTTGACCACATTCCTGGCTTGTTGGCCTCTACGTCTCCGTGAGACCTTTATATACATCTATAACGTAATATAACCTAACCTCACCCAACCTAACTTCTCGGCGGTAATATTTGAAAACATACCTGGCGAGGTGGCCTCTACGTCTCCGTGGGATATTTATATACATCAATAACATAATATAACATAAGCTAACCCAATATAACATCTCGGCGGTAATATTTGACAACATACCTGGCGAGTTGGCCTCTACGTCACCGTGGGCACTTCATATACATCAATAACGGAATATAACCAAACCTAACCCAACCTATCATCTCGGCGGTAATATTTGACAAAATTCCTGGCGAGTTGGCTTCTCCGCTTCCGTGGGACCTTTATATGCATCAATAACGTAATATAACCTAACCTAACCCAACCTAACATCTCGGCGGTAATATTTGACCACGTTCCTGGCTTGTTGCACTCTACGTCTCCGTGGGACCTTCATATAGATCTATAACGTAATATAACCTAACCTAACCCAACCTAACATCTCGGCGGTAATATTTGACAACATTCCTGGCGAGTTGGCTTCTCCGTCCCCGTGGGACCTTTATATACATCAATAACGTAATATAACCTAACCTCACCCAACCTAACTTCTCGGCGGTAATATTTGAAAACATTCCTGGCTTGTTGGCCTCTACGTCTCCGTGGGATATTTATATACATCTATAACGTAATATAACCTAACCTCACTCAACCTAACTTCTCGGCGGTAATATTTGAAAACATACCTGGCGAGGTGGCCTCTACGTCTCCGTGGGATATTTATATACATCAATAACATAATATAACATAAGCTAACCCAATATAACATCTCGGCGGTAATATTTGACCACGTTCCTGGCTTGTTGCACTCTACGTCTCCGTGGCACCTTCATATAGATCTATAACTTAATATAACCTAACCTAACCCAACCTAACATCTCGGCGGTAATATTTGACAACATTCCTGGCGAGTTGGCTTCTCCGCTTCCGTGGGACCTTTATATGCATCAATAACGTAATATAACCTATCCTAACCCAACCTAACATCTCGGCGGTAATATTTGACCACGTTCCTGGCTTGTTGCACTCTACGTCTCCGTGGGACCTTCATATAGATCTATAACGTAATATAACCTAACCTAACCCAACCTAACATCTCGGCGGTAATATTTTACAACATTCCTGGCGAGTTGGCTTCTCCGTCCCCGTGGGACCTTTATATACATCAATAACGTAATATAACCTAACCTAACCCAACCTATCATCTCGGCGGTAATATTTGACCACATTCCTGGCTTGCTGGCCTCTACGTCTCCGTGAGACCTTTATATACATCTATAACGTAATATAACCTAACCTCACCCAACCTAACTTCTCGGCGGTAATATTTGAAAACATACCTGGCGAGGTGGCCTCTACGTCTCCGTGGGATATTTATATACATCAATAACATAATATAACATAAGCTAACCCAATATAACATCTCGGCGGTAATATTTGACCACGTTCCTGGCTTGTTGCACTCTACGTCTCCGTGGCACCTTCATATAGATCTATAACTTAATATAACCTAACCTAACCCAACCTAACATCTCGGCGGTAATATTTGACAACATTCCTGGCGAGTTGGCTTCTCCGTCCCCTGTGGGACCTTTATATATCTCAATAACGTAATATAACCTAACCTAACCCAACAATATCATCTCGGCGGTAATATTTGATAACATTCATGGCGAGTTGGCATCTACGTCTCCGTTTGACCTTCATATACATCAATAACGTAATATAACCTAACCTAACGCAACCTAACATCTCGGCGGTAATATTTGACATCATTCCTGGCGAGTTGGCCTCTATGTCTCCGTGTAACCCTCGTATACATCAATAACGTAATATAACTTAACCTAACCCAACCTAACATCTCCGCGGTAATATTTGACAACATACCTGGCGAGTTGGCCTCTACGTATCTGTGGGCCCTTCATATACATCAATAACGAAATATAACCTAACCTAACCCTAGCTAACATCTCGGCGGTAATATTTGACCACATTCCTGGCTTGTTGGCCTCTACGTCTCCGTCGGACCTTTATATACATCTATAACGTAATATAACCTAACCTAACCCAACCTATCATCTCGGCGGTAATATTTGACAACATTCCTGGCGAGTTGGCCTCTACGTCTCCGTGGGACCTTTATATACATCAATAACATAATATAAGCTAGTCTAACCCAATCTAACATCTCGGCGATAACATTTGACCACATTCCTGGCGAGTTGGCCTCTACGTCTTCGTGGGACCTTTATATACATCAATAACGTAATATAACCTAACCTAACCCAACCTAACATCTCGGCGGTAATATTTGACATCATTCCTGGCGAGTTGGCCACTATGTCTCCGTGTAACCCTCGTATACATCAATAACGTAATATAACGTAACTTAATCCAACCTATCATCTCGGCGGTAATATTTGACAACATTCCTGGCGAGTTGGCCTCTACGTCTCCGTTTGACCTTCTTATACATCAATAACGTAATCTAACCTAACATAACCCAACCTATCTTCTCGGCGGTAATATTTGGCAACATTCCTGGCGAGTTGGCCTCTACGTCTCCGTGGGACCTTTATATACATAAATAACATAATATAAGCTAGCCTAACCCAACCTAACATCTCGGCGGTAATATTTGACAACATTCCTGGCGAGTTGGCTTCTCCGTCCCCGTGGGACCTTTATATATCTCAATAACGTAATATAACCTAACCTAACCCAACAATATCATCTCGGCGGTAATATTTGATAACATTCCTGGCGAGTTGGCATCTACGTCCCCGTGGGACCTTTATATACATCAATAACGTAATATAACCTAACCTAACCCAACCTATCATCTCGGCGGTAATATTTGACCACATTCCTGGCTTGTTGGCCTCTACGTCTCCGTGAGACCTTTATATACATCTATAACGTAATATAACCTAACCTCACCCAACCTAACTTCTCGGCGGTAATATTTGAAAACATACCTGGCGAGGTGGCCTCTACGTCTCCGTGGGATATTTATATACATCAATAACATAATATAACATAAGCTAACCCAATATAACATCTCGGCGGTAATATTTGACAACATACCTGGCGAGTTGGCCTCTACGTCTCCGTGGGCCCTTCATATACATCAATAACGGAATATAACCAAACCTAACCCAACCTATCATCTCGGCGGTAATATTTGACAAAATTCCTGGCGAGTTGGCTTCTCCGCTTCCGTGGGACCTTTATATGCATCAATAACGTAATATAACCTAACCTAACCCAACCTAACATCTCGGCGGTAATATTTGACCACGTTCCTGGCTTGTTGCACTCTACGTCTCCGTGGGACCTTCATATAGATCTATAACGTAATATAACCTAACCTAACCCAACCTAACATCTCGGCGGTAATATTTGACAACATTCCTGGCGAGTTGGCTTCTCCGTCCCCGTGGGACCTTTATATACATCAATAACGTAATATAACCTAACCTCACCCAACCTAACTTCTCGGCGGTAATATTTGAAAACATACCTGGCGAGGTGGCCTCTACGTCTCCGTGGGATATTTATATACATCAATAACATAATATAACATAAGCTAACCCAATATAACATCTCGGCGGTAATATTTGACAACATACCTGGCGAGTTGGCCTCTACGTCTCCGTGGGCCCTTCATATACATCAATAACGGAATATAACCAAACCTAACCCAACCTATCATCTCGGCGGTAATATTTGACAAAATTCCTGGCGAGTTGGCTTCTCCGCTTCCGTGGGACCTTTATATGCATCAATAACGTAATATAACCTAACCTAACCCAACCTAACATCTCGGCGGTAATATTTGACCACGTTCCTGGCTTGTTGCACTCTACGTCTCCGTGGGACCTTCATATAGATCTATAACGTAATATAACCTAACCTAACCCAACCTAACATCTCGGCGGTAATATTTTACAACATTCCTGGCGAGTTGGCTTCTCCGTCCCCGTGGGACCTTTATATACATCAATAACGTAATATAACCTAACCTAACCCAACCTATCATCTCGGCGGTAATATTTAACCACATTCCTGGCTTGTTGGCCTCTACGTCTCCGTGAGACCTTTATATACATCTATAACGTAATATAACCTAACCTCACCCAACCTAACTTCTCGGCGGTAATATTTGAAAACATACCTGGCGAGGTGGCCTCTACGTCTCCGTGGGATATTTATATACATCAATAACATAATATAACATAAGCTAACCCAATATAACATCTCCGCGGTAATATTTGACCACGTTCCTGGCTTGTTGCACTCTACGTCTCCGTGGCACCTTCATATAGATCTATAACTTAATATAACCTAACCTAACCCAACCTAACATCTCGGCGGTAATATTTGACAACATTCCTGGCGAGTTGGCTTCTCCGCTTCCGTGGGACCTTTATATGCATCAATAACGTAATATAACCTAACCTAACCCAACCTAACATCTCGGCGGTAATATTTGACCACGTTCCTGGCTTGTTGCACTCTACGTCTCCGTGGGACCTTCATATAGATCTATAACGTAATATAACCTAACCTAACCCAACCTAACATCTCGGCGGTAATATTTTACAACATTCCTGGCGAGTTGGCTTCTCCGTCCCCGTGGGACCTTTATATACATCAATAACGTAATATAACCTAACCTAACCCAACCTATCATCTCGGCGGTAATATTTGACCACATTCCTGGCTTGTTGGCCTCTACGTCTCCGTGAGACCTTTATATACATCTATAACGTAATATAACCTAACCTCACCCAACCTAACTTCTCGGCGGTAATATTTGAAAACATACCTGGCGAGGTGGCCTCTACGTCTCCGTGGGATATTTATATACATCAATAACATAATATAACATAAGCTAACCCAATATAACATCTCGGCGGTAATATTTGACCACGTTCCTGGCTTGTTGCACTCTACGTCTCCGTGGCACCTTCATATAGATCTATAACTTAATATAACCTAACCTAACCCAACCTAACATCTCGGCGGTAATATTTGACAACATTCCTGGCGAGTTGGCTTCTCCGTCCCCGTGGGACCTTTATATATCTCAATAACGTAATATAACCTAACCTAACCCAACAATATCATCTCGGCGGTAATATTTGATAACATTCATGGCGAGTTGGCATCTACGTCTCCGTGGGACCTTTATATACATCAATAACGTAATATAACCTAACCTAACCCAACCTAGCATCTCGGCGGTAATATTTGACATCATTCCTGGCGAGTTGGCCTCTACGTCTCCGTGTAACCCTCGTATACAACAGTAACGTAATATAACGTAACTTAACCCAACCTATCATCTCGGCGGTAATATTTGACAACATTCCTGGCGAGTTGGCCTCTACGTCTTCGTGGGACCTTTATATACATCAATAACGTAATATAACTTAACCTAACCCAACCTAACATCTCCGCGGTAATATTTGACAACATACCTGGCGAGTTGGCCTCTACGTATCCGTGGGCCCTTCATATACATCAATAACGAAATATAACCTAACCTAACCCTATCTAACATCTCGGCGTTAATATTTGACCACATTCCTGGCTTGTTGGCCTCTACGCCTCCGTCGGACCTTTATATACATCTATAACGTGATATAACCTAACCTAACCCAATCTAACGTCTCGACGGTAATATTTGACGACATTCCTGGCTTGTTGGCCTCTACGTCTCCGTTTGACCTTCATATACATCAATAACGTAATATAACCTAACCTAACGCAACCTAACATCTCGGCGGTAATATTTGACATCATTCCTGGCGAGTTGGCCTCTATGTCTCCGTGTAACCCTCGTATACATCAATAACGTAATATAACTTAACCTAACCCAACCTAACATCTCCGCGGTAATATTTGACAACATACCTGGCGAGTTGGCCTCTACGTATCTGTGGGCCCTTCATATACATCAATAACGAAATATAACCTAACCTAACCCTAGCTAACATCTCGGCGGTAATATTTGACCACATTCCTGGCTTGTTGGCCTCTACGTCTCCGTCGGACCTTTATATACATCTATAACGTAATATAACCTAACCTAACCCAACCTATCATCTCGGCGGTAATATTTGACAACATTCCTGGCGAGTTGGCCTCTACGTCTCCGTGGGACCTTTATATACATCAATAACATAATATAAGCTAGTCTAACCCAATCTAACATCTCGGCGATAACATTTGACCACATTCCTGGCGAGTTGGCCTCGACGTCTTCGTGGGACCTTTATATACATCAATAACGTAATATAACCTAACCTAACCCAACCTAACATCTCGGCGGTAATATTTGACATCATTCCTGGCGAGTTGGCCACTATGTCTCCGTGTAACCCTCGTATACATCAATAACGTAATATAACGTAACTTAATCCAACCTATCATCTCGGCGGTAATATTTGACAACATTCCTGGCGAGTTGGCCTCTACGTCTCCGTTTGACCTTCTTATACATCAATAACGTAATCTAACCTAACATAACCCAACCTATCTTCTCGGCGGTAATATTTGGCAACATTCCTGGCGAGTTGGCCTCTACGTCTCCGTGGGACCTTTATATACATAAATAACATAATATAAGCTAGCCTAACCCAACCTAACATCTCGGCGGTAATATTTGACAACATTCCTGGCGAGTTGGCTTCTCCGTCCCCGTGGGACCTTTATATATCTCAATAACGTAATATAACCTAACCTAACCCAACAATATCATCTCGGCGGTAATATTTGATAACATTCCTGGCGAGTTGGCATCTACGTCCCCGTGGGACCTTTATATACATCAATAACGTAATATAACCTAACCTAACCCAACCTATCATCTCGGCGGTAATATTTGACCACATTCCTGGCTTGTTGCACTCTACGTCTCCGTGGGACCTTCATATAGATCTATAACGTAATATAACCTAACCTAACCCAACCTAACATCTCGGCGGTAATATTTGACAACATTCCTGGCGAGTTGGCCTCTACGTCTCCGTGGGACCTTTATATACATCAATAACATAATATAAGCTAGCCTAACCCAATCTAACATCTCACGGTAATATTTGACCACATTCCTGGCTTGTTGGCTTCTACGTCTCCGTGGGACCTTTATATACTTCAATAACGTAATATAACCTAGCCTAACCCAATTTAACATCTCGGCGGTAATATTTGACAACTTTCCTGGCGAGTTGGCCTCTACGTCTGCGTGGGATCTTTATATACATCAATAACGTAATATAACATAACCTAACCCAACATAAAATCTCCGCGGTAATATTTGACCACGTTCCTGGCTTGTTGCACTCTACGTCTCCGTGGGACCTTCATATAGATCTATAACGTAATATAACCTAACCTAACCCAACCTAACATCTCGGCGGTAATATTTGACAACATTCCTGGCGAGTTGGCCTCTACGTCTGCGTGGGATATTTATATACATCAATAACGTAATATAACATAACCTAACCCAATCTAACATCTCGGCGGTAATATTTGACAACATTCCTGGCTTGTTGGCCTCTACGTCTCCGTGGGACCTTTATATACATCTATAACGTAATATAACCTAACCTAACCCAACCTATCATCTCGGCGGTAATATTTGACAACATTCCTGGCGAGTTGGCCTCTACGTCTCTGTTTGACCTTCTTATACATCAATAACGTAATCTAACCTAACATAACCCAACCTATTTTCTCGGCGGTAATATTTGACAACATTCCTGGCGAGTTGGCCTCTACGTCTCCGTGGGACCTTTATATACATCAAGAACATAATATAAGCTAGCCTAACCCAATCTAACATCTCGGCGATAATATTTGACCACATTCCTGGCGAGTTGGCCTCTACGTCTTCGTGGGACCTTTATATACATCAATAACGTAATATAACTTAACCTAACCCAACCTAACATCTCCGCGGTAATATTTGACAACATACCTGGCGAGTTGGCCTCTACGTCTCCGTGGGCCCTTCATATACATCAATAACGAAATATAACCTAACCTAACCCTACCTAACATCTCGGCGGTAGTTTTTGACCACATTCCTGGCTTTTTGGCCTCTACGTCTCCGTCGGACCTTTATATACATCTATAACGTAATATAACCTAACCTAACCCAACCTATCATCTCGGCGGTAATATTTGACAACATTCCTGGCGAGTTGGCCTCTACGTCTTCGTTTGACCTTCTTATACATCAATAACGTAATCTAACCTAACATAACCCAACCTATTTTCTCGGCGGTAATATTTGACAACATTCCTGGCGAGTTGGCCTCTACGTCTCCGTGGGACCTTTATATACATCAATAACATAATATAAGCTAGCCTAACCCAATCTAACATCTCGGCGATAATATTTGACCACATTCCTGGCGAGTTGGCCTCTCCGTCTTCGTGGGACCTTTATATACATCAATAACGTAATATAACTTAACCAAACCCAACCTAACATCTCCGCGGTAATATTTGACAACATACCTGGCGAGTTGGCCTCTACGTCTCCGTGGGCCCTTCATATACATCAATAACGAAATATAACCTAACCTAACCCAACCTATCATCTCGGAGGTAATATTTGACAATATTCCTGGCGAGTTGGCTTCTCCGCTTCCGTGGGAACTTTATATACATCAATAACGTAATATAACCTAACCTAACCCAACCTAACATCTCCGCGGTAATATTTGACCACGTTCCTGGCTTGTTGCACTCTACGTCTCCGTGGGACCTTCATATAGATCTATAACGTAATATAACCTAACCTAACCCAACCTAACATCTCGGCGGTAATATTTGACAACATTCCTGGCGAGTTGGCTTCTCCGTCCCCGTGGGACCTTTATATACATCAATAACGTAATATAACCTAACCTAACACAACCTATCATCTCGGCGGTAATATTTGACAACATACCTGGCGAGTTGGCCTCTACGTCTCCGTGAGACCTTTATATACATCTATAACGTAATATAACCTAACCTTACCCAACCTAACTTCTCGGCGGTAATATTTGAAAACATACCTGGCGAGGTGGCCTCTACGTCTCCGTGGGATATTTATATACATCAATAACGTAATATAACATAAGCTAACCCAATATAACATCTCGGCGGTAATATTTGACAACATACCTGGCGAGTTGGCCTCTACGTCTCCGTGGGCCCTTCATATACATCAATAACGGAATATAACCAAACCTAACCCAACCTATCATCTCGGCGGTAATATTTGACAAAATTCCTGGCGAGTTGGCTTCTCCGCTTCCGTGGGACCTTTATATGCATCAATAACGTAATATAACCTAACCTAACCCAACCTAACATCTCGGCGGTAATATTTGACCACGTTCCTGGCTTGTTGCACTCTACGTCTCCGTGGGACCTTCATATAGATCTATAACGTAATATAACCTAACCTAACCCAACCTAACATCTCGGCGGTAATATTTGACAACATTCCTGGCGAGTTGGCTTCTCGGTCCCCGTGGGACCTTTATATACATCAATAACGTAATATAACCTAACCTAACCCAACCTATCATCTCGGCGGTAATGTTTGACCACATTCCTGGCTTGTTGGCCTCTACGTCTCCGTGAGACCTTTATATACATCTATAACGTAATATAACCTAACCTCACCCAACCTAACTGCTCGGCGGTAATATTTGAAAACATACCTGGCGAGGTGGCCTCTACGTCTCCGTGGGATATTTATATACATCAATAACATAATATAACATAAGCTAACCCAATATAACATCTCGGCGGTAATATTTGACAACATACCTGGCGAGTTGGCCTCTACGTCTCCGTGGGCCCTTCATATACATCAATAACGGAATATAACCAAACCTAACCCAACCTATCATCTCGGCGGTAATATTTGACAAAATTCCTGGCGAGTTGGCTTCTCCGCTTCCGTGGGACCTTTATATGCATCAATAACGTAATATAACCTAACCTAACCCAACCTAACATCTCGGCGGTAATATTTGACCACGTTCCTGGCTTGTTGCACTCTACGTCTCCGTGGGACCTTCATATAGATCTATAACGTAATATAACCTAACCTAACCCAACCTAACATCTCGGCGGTAATATTTGACAAAATTCCTGGCGAGTTGGCTTCTCCGCTTCCGTGGGACCTTTATATGCATCAATAACGTAATATAACCTAACCTAACCCAACCTAACATCTCGGCGGTAATATTTGACCACGTTCCTGGCTTGTTGCACTCTACGTCTCCGTGGGACCTTCATATAGATCTATAACGTAATATAACCTAACCTAACCCAACCTAACATCTCGGCGGTAATATTTGACAACATTCCTGGCGAGTTGGCTTCTCCGTCCCCGTGGGACCTTTATATACATCAATAACGTAATATAACCTAACCTAACCCAACCTAACATCTCGGCGGTAATATTTGACAACATTCCTGGCGAGTTGGCTTCTCCGTCCCCGTGGGACCTTTATATACATCAATAACGTAATATAACCTAACCTAACACAACCTATCATCTCGGCGGTAATATTTGACAACATACCTGGCGAGTTGGCCTCTACGTCTCCGTGAGACCTTTATATACATCTATAACGTAATATAACCTAACCTTACCCAACCTAACTTCTCGGCGGTAATATTTGAAAACATACCTGGCGAGGTGGCCTCTACGTCTCCGTGGGATATTTATATACATCAATAACGTAATATAACATAAGCTAACCCAATATAACATCTCGGCGGTAATATTTGACAACATACCTGGCGAGTTGGCCTCTACGTCTCCG
This sequence comes from Xylocopa violacea, assembly GCA_963969225.1. Lineage (NCBI taxonomy): Eukaryota > Metazoa > Arthropoda > Insecta > Hymenoptera > Apidae > Xylocopa > Xylocopa violacea. Next base: position 6,476,495 of record CAXAJV010000001.1, read on the forward strand.
TGGGCCCTTCATATACATCAATAACGGAATATAACCAAACCTAACCCAACCTATCATCTCGGCGGTAATATTTGACAAAATTCCTGGCGAGTTGGCTTCTCCGCTTCCGTGGGACCTTTATATGCATCAATAACGTAATATAACCTAACCTAACCCAACCTAACATCTCGGCGGTAATATTTGACCACGTTCCTGGCTTGTTGCACTCTACGTCTCCGTGGGACCTTCATATAGATCTATAACGTAATATAACCTAACCTAACCCAACCTAACATCTCGGCGGTAATATTTGACAACATCCTGGCGAGTTGGCTTCTCGGTCCCCGTGGGACCTTTATATACATCAATAACGTAATATAACCTAACCTAACCCAACCTATCATCTCGGCGGTAATGTTTGACCACATTCCTGGCTTGTTGGCCTCTACGTCTCCGTGAGACCTTTATATACATCTATAACGTAATATAACCTAACCTCACCCAACCTAACTGCTCGGCGGTAATATTTGAAAACATACCTGGCGAGGTGGCCTCTACGTCTCCGTGGGATATTTATATACATCAATAACATAATATAACATAAGCTAACCCAATATAACATCTCGGCGGTAATATTTGACAACATACCTGGCGAGTTGGCCTCTACGTCTCCGTGGGCCCTTCATATACATCAATAACGGAATATAACCAAACCTAACCCAACCTATCATCTCGGCGGTAATATTTGACAAAATTCCTGGCGAGTTGGCTTCTCCGCTTCCGTGGGACCTTTATATGCATCAATAACGTAATATAACCTAACCTAACCCAACCTAACATCTCGGCGGTAATATTTGACCACGTTGCTGGCTTGTTGCACTCTACGTCTCCGTGGGACCTTCATATAGATCTATAACGTAATATAACCTAACCTAACCCAACCTAACATCTCGGCGGTAATATTTGACAAAATTCCTGGCGAGTTGGCTTCTCCGCTTCCGTGGGACCTTTATATGCATCAATAACGTAATATAACCTAACCTAACCCAACCTAACATCTCGGCGGTAATATTTGACCACGTTCCTGGCTTGTTGCACTCTACGTCTCCGTGGGACCTTCATATAGATCTATAACGTAATATAACCTAACCTAACCCAACCTAACATCTCGGCGGTAATATTTGACAACATTCCTGGCGAGTTGGCTTCTCCGTCCCCGTGGGACCTTTATATACATCAATAACGTAATATAACCTAACCTAACCCAACCTATCATCTCGGCGGTAATATTTGACCACATTCCTGGCTTGTTGGCCTCTACGTCTCCGTGAGACCTTTATATACATCTATAACGTAATATAACCTAACCTCACCCAACCTAACTTCTCGGCGGTAATATTTGAAAACATACCTGGCGAGGTGGCCTCTACGTCTCCGTGGGATATTTATATACATCAATAACATAATATAACATAAGCTAACCCAATATAACATCTCGGCGGTAATATTTGACCACGTTCCTGGCTTGTTGCACTCTACGTCTCCGTGGCACCTTCATATAGATCTATAACTTAATATAACCTAACCTAACCCAACCTAACATCTCGGCGGTAATATTTGACAACATTCCTGGCGAATTGGTTTCTCCGTCCCCGTGGGACCTTTATATATCTCAATAACGTAATATAACCTAACCTAACCCAACAATATCATCTCGGCGGTAATATTTGATAACATTCATGGCGAGTTGGCATCTACGTCTCCGTGGGACCTTTATATACATCAATAACGTAATATAACCTAACCTAACCCAACCTAGCATCTCGGCGGTAATATTTGACATCATTCCTGGCGAGTTGGCCTCTACGTCTCCGTGTAACCCTCGTATACAACAGTAACGTAATATAACGTAACTTAACCCAACCTATCATCTCGGCGGTAATATTTGACAACATTCCTGGCGAGTTGGCCTCTACGTCTTCGTGGGACCTTTATATACATCAATAACGTAATATAACTTAACCTAACCCAACCTAACATCTCCGCGGTAATATTTGACAACATACCTGGCGAGTTGGCCTCTACGTATCCGTGGGCCCTTCATATACATCAATAACGAAATATAACCTAACCTAACCCTATCTAACATCTCGGCGTTAATATTTGACCACATTCCTGGCTTGTTGGCCTCTACGCCTCCGTCGGACCTTTATATACATCTATAACGTGATATAACCTAACCTAACACAACCTATCATCTCGGCGGTAATATTTGACAACATACCTGGCGAGTTGGCCTCTACGTCTCCGTGAGACCTTTATATACATCTATAACGTAATATAACCTAACCTCACCCAACCCAACTTCTCGGCGGTAATATTTGAAAACATACCTGGCGAGGTGGCCTCTACGTCTCCGTGGGATATTTGTATACATCAATAACGTAATATAACATAAGCTAACCCAATATAACATCTCGGCGGTAATATTTGACAACATACCTGGCGAGTTGGCCTCTACGTCTCCGTGGGCCCTTCATATACATCAATAACGGAATATAACCAAACCTAACCCAACCTATCATCTCGGCGGTAATATTTGACAAAATTCCTGGCGAGTTGGCTTCTCCGCTTCCGTGGGACCTTTATATGCATCAATAACGTAATATAACCTAACCTAACCCAACCTAACATCTCGGCGGTAATATTTGACCACGTTCCTGGCTTGTTGCACTCTACGTCTCCGTGGGACCTTCATATAGATCTATAACGTAATATAACCTAACCTAACCCAACCTAACATCTCGGCGGTAATATTTGACAACATACCTGGCGAGTTGGCCTCTACGTCTCCGTGGGCCCTTCATATACATCAATAACGGAATATAACCAAACCTAACCCAACCTATCATCTCGGCGGTAATATTTGACAAAATTCCTGGCGAGTTGGCTTCTCCGCTTCCGTGGGACCTTTATATGCATCAATAACGTAATATAACCTAACCTAACCCAACCTAACATCTCGGCGGTAATATTTGACCACGTTCCTGGCTTGTTGCACTCTACGTCTCCGTGGGACCTTCATATAGATCTATAACGTAATATAACCTAACCTAACCCAACCTAACATCTCGGCGGTAATATTTGACAACATACCTGGCGAGTTGGCCTCTACGTCTCCGTGGGCCCTTCATATACATCAATAACGGAATATAACCTAACCTAACCCAACCTAACATCTCGGCGGTAATATTTGACAACATTCCTGGCGAGTTGGCTTCTCCGTCCCCGTGGGACCTTTATATATCTCAATAACGTAATATAACCTAACCTAACCCAACAATATCATCTCGGCGGTAATATTTGATAACATTCCTGGCGAGTTGGCATCTACGTCCCCGTGGGACCTTTATATACATCAATAACGTAATATAACCTAACCTAACCCAACCTATCATCTCGGCGGTAATATTTGACCACATTCCTGGCTTGTTGCACTCTACGTCTCCGTGGGACCTTCATATAGATCTATAACGTAATATAACCTAACCTAACCCAACCTAACATCTCGGCGGTAATATTTGACAACATTCCTGGCGAGTTGGCCTCTACGTCTCCGTGGGACCTTTATATACATCAATAACATAATATAAGCTAGCCTAACCCAATCTAACATCTCACGGTAATATTTGACCACATTCCTGGCTTGTTGGCTTCTACGTCTCCGTGGGACCTTTATATACTTCAATAACGTAATATAACCTAGCCTAACCCAATTTAACATCTCGGCGGTAATATTTGACAACTTTCCTGGCGAGTTGGCCTCTACGTCTGCGTGGGATCTTTATATACATCAATAACGTAATATAACATAACCTAACCCAACATAAAATCTCCGCGGTAATATTTGACCACGTTCCTGGCTTGTTGCACTCTACGTCTCCGTGGGACCTTCATATAGATCTATAACGTAATATAACCTAACCTAACCCAACCTAACATCTCGGCGGTAATATTTGACAACATTCCTGGCGAGTTGGCCTCTACGTCTGCGTGGGATATTTATATACATCAATAACGTAATATAACATAACCTAACCCAATCTAACATCTCGGCGGTAATATTTGACAACATTCCTGGCTTGTTGGCCTCTACGTCTCCGTGGGACCTTTATATACATCTATAACGTAATATAACCTAACCTAACCCAACCTATCATCTCGGCGGTAATATTTGACAACATTCCTGGCGAGTTGGCCTCTACGTCTCTGTTTGACCTTCTTATACATCAATAACGTAATCTAACCTAACATAACCCAACCTATTTTCTCGGCGGTAATATTTGACAACATTCCTGGCGAGTTGGCCTCTACGTCTCCGTGGGACCTTCATATACATCAAGAACATAATATAAGCTAGCCTAACCCAATCTAACATCTCGGCGATAATATTTGACCACATTCCTGGCGAGTTGGCCTCTACGTCTTCGTGGGACCTTTATATACATCAATAACGTAATATAACTTAACCTAACCCAACCTAACATCTCCGCGGTAATATTTGACAACATACCTGGCGAGTTGGCCTCTACGTCTCCGTGGGCCCTTCATATACATCAATAACGAAATATAACCTAACCTAACCCTACCTAACATCTCGGCGGTAGTTTTTGACCACATTCCTGGCTTTTTGGCCTCTACGTCTCCGTCGGACCTTTATATACATCTATAACGTAATATAACCTAACCTAACCCAACCTATCATCTCGGCGGTAATATTTGACAACATTCCTGGCGAGTTGGCCTCTACGTCTCCGTTTGACCTTCTTATACATCAATAACGTAATCTAACCTAACATAACCCAACCTATTTTCTCGGCGGTAATATTTGACAACATTCCTGGCGAGTTGGCCTCTACGTCTCCGTGGGACCTTTATATACATCAATAACATAATATAAGCTAGCCTAACCCAATCTAACATCTCGGCGATAATATTTGACCACATTCCTGGCGAGTTGGCCTCTCCGTCTTCGTGGGACCTTTATATACATCAATAACGTAATATAACTTAACCAAACCCAACCTAACATCTCCGCGGTAATATTTGACAACATACCTGGCGAGTTGGCCTCTACGTCTCCGTGGGCCCTTCATATACATCAATAACGAAATATAACCTAACCTAACCCAACCTATCATCTCGGAGGTAATATTTGACAATATTCCTGGCGAGTTGGCTTCTCCGCTTCCGTGGGAACTTTATATACATCAATAACGTAATATAACCTAACCTAACCCAACCTAACATCTCCGCGGTAATATTTGACCACGTTCCTGGCTTGTTGCACTCTACGTCTCCGTGGGACCTTCATATAGATCTATAACGTAATATAACCTAACCTAACCCAACCTAACATCTCGGCGGTAATATTTGACAACATTCCTGGCGAGTTGGCTTCTCCGTCCCCGTGGGACCTTTATATACATCAATAACGTAATATAACCTAACCTAACACAACCTATCATCTCGGCGGTAATATTTGACAACATACCTGGCGAGTTGGCCTCTACGTCTCCGTGAGACCTTTATATACATCTATAACGTAATATAACCTAACCTCACCCAACCCAACTTCTCGGCGGTAATATTTGAAAACATACCTGGCGAGGTGGCCTCTACGTCTCCGTGGGATATTTGTATACATCAATAACGTAATATAACATAAGCTAACCCAATATAACATCTCGGCGGTAATATTTGACAACATACCTGGCGAGTTGGCCTCTACGTCTCCGTGGGCCCTTCATATACATCAATAACGGAATATAACCAAACCTAACCCAACCTATCATCTCGGCGGTAATATTTGACAAAATTCCTGGCGAGTTGGCTTCTCCGCTTCCGTGGGACCTTTATATGCATCAATAACGTAATATAACCTAACCTAACCCAACCTAACATCTCGGCGGTAATATTTGACCACGTTCCTGGCTTGTTGCACTCTACGTCTCCGTGGGACCTTCATATAGATCTATAACGTAATATAACCTAACCTAACCCAACCTAACATCTCGGCGGTAATATTTGACAACATTCCTGGCGAGTTGGCTTCTCGGTCCCCGTGGGACCTTTATATACATCAATAACGTAATATAACCTAACCTAACCCAACCTATCATCTCGGCGGTAATGTTTGACCACATTCCTGGCTTGTTGGCCTCTACGTCTCCGTGAGACCTTTATATACATCTATAACGTAATATAACCTAACCTCACCCAACCTAACTGCTCGGCGGTAATATTTGAAAACATACCTGGCGAGGTGGCCTCTACGTCTCCGTGGGATATTTATATACATCAATAACATAATATAACATAAGCTAACCCAATATAACATCTCGGCGGTAATATTTGACAACATACCTGGCGAGTTGGCCTCTACGTCTCCGTGGGCCCTTCATATACATCAATAACGGAATATAACCAAACCTAACCCAACCTATCATCTCGGCGGTAATATTTGACAAAATTCCTGGCGAGTTGGCTTCTCCGCTTCCGTGGGACCTTTATATGCATCAATAACGTAATATAACCTAACCTAACCCAACCTAACATCTCGGCGGTAATATTTGACCACGTTCCTGGCTTGTTGCACTCTACGTCTCCGTGGGACCTTCATATAGATCTATAACGTAATATAACCTAACCTAACCCAACCTAACATCTCGGCGGTAATATTTGACAAAATTCCTGGCGAGTTGGCTTCTCCGCTTCCGTGGGACCTTTATATGCATCAATAACGTAATATAACCTAACCTAACCCAACCTAACATCTCGGCGGTAATATTTGACCACGTTCCTGGCTTGTTGCACTCTACGTCTCCGTGGGACCTTCATATAGATCTATAACGTAATATAACCTAACCTAACCCAACCTAACATCTCGGCGGTAATATTTGACAACATTCCTGGCGAGTTGGCTTCTCCGTCCCCGTGGGACCTTTATATACATCAATAACGTAATATAACCTAACCTAACCCAACCTATCATCTCGGCGGTAATATTTGACCACATTCCTGGCTTGTTGGCCTCTACGTCTCCGTGAGACCTTTATATACATCTATAACGTAATATAACCTAACCTCACCCAACCTAACTTCTCGGCGGTAATATTTGAAAACATACCTGGCGAGGTGGCCTCTACGTCTCCGTGGGATATTTATATACATCAATAACATAATATAACATAAGCTAACCCAATATAACATCTCGGCGGTAATATTTGACCACGTTCCTGGCTTGTTGCACTCTACGTCTCCGTGGCACCTTCATATAGATCTATAACTTAATATAACCTAACCTAACCCAACCTAACATCTCGGCGGTAATATTTGACAACATTCCTGGCGAATTGGCTTCTCCGTCCCCGTGGGACCTTTATATATCTCAATAACGTAATATAACCTAACCTAACCCAACAATATCATCTCGGCGGTAATATTTGATAACATTCATGGCGAGTTGGCATCTACGTCTCCGTGGGACCTTTATATACATCAATAACGTAATATAACCTAACCTAACCCAACCTAGCATCTCGGCGGTAATATTTGACATCATTCCTGGCGAGTTGGCCTCTACGTCTCCGTGTAACCCTCGTATACAACAGTAACGTAATATAACGTAACTTAACCCAACCTATCATCTCGGCGGTAATATTTGACAACATTCCTGGCGAGTTGGCCTCTACGTCTTCGTGGGACCTTTATATACATCAATAACGTAATATAACTTAACCTAACCCAACCTAACATCTCCGCGGTAATATTTGACAACATACCTGGCGAGTTGGCCTCTACGTATCCGTGGGCCCTTCATATACATCAATAACGAAATATAACCTAACCTAACCCTATCTAACATCTCGGCGTTAATATTTGACCACATTCCTGGCTTGTTGGCCTCTACGCCTCCGTCGGACCTTTATATACATCTATAACGTGATATAACCTAACCTAACCCAATCTAACATCTCGACGGTAATATTTGACGACATTCCTGGCTTGTTGGCCTCTACGTCTCCGTTTGACCTTCATATACATCAATAACGTAATATAACCTAACCTAACGCAACCTAACATCTCGGCGGTAATATTTGACATCATTCCTGGCGAGTTGGCCTCTATGTCTCCGTGTAACCCTCGTATACATCAATAACGTAATATAACTTAACCTAACCCAACCTAACATCTCCGCGGTAATATTTGACAACATACCTGGCGAGTTGGCCTCTACGTATCTGTGGGCCCTTCATATACATCAATAACGAAATATAACCTAACCTAACCCTAGCTAACATCTCGGCGGTAATATTTGACCACATTCCTGGCTTGTTGGCCTCTACGTCTCCGTCGGACCTTTATATACATCTATAACGCAATATAACCTAACCTAACCCAACCTATCATCTCGGCGGTAATATCTGACAACATTCCTGGCGAGTTGGCCTCTACGTCTCCGTGGGACCTTTATATACATCAATAACATAATATAAGCTAGTCTAACCCAATCTAACATCTCGGCGATAACATTTGACCACATTCCTGGCGAGTTGGCCTCTACGTCTTCGTGGGACCTTTATATACATCAATAACGTAATATAACCTAACCTAACCCAACCTAACATCTCGGCGGTAATATTTGACATCATTCCTGGCGAGTTGGCCACTATGTCTCCGTGTAACCCTCGTATACATCAATAACGTAATATAACGTAACTTAATCCAACCTATCATCTCGGCGGTAATATTTGACAACATTCCTGGCGAGTTGGCCTCTACGTCTCCGTTTGACCTTCTTATACATCAATAACGTAATCTAACCTAACATAACCCAACCTATCTTCTCGGCGGTAATATTTGGCAACATTCCTGGCGAGTTGGCCTCTACGTCTCCGTGGGACCTTTATATACATAAATAACATAATATAAGCTAGCCTAACCCAATCTAACATCTCGGCGATAATATTTGACGACATTCCTGGCGAGTTGGCCTCTTCGTCTTCGTGGGACCTTTATATACATCAATAACGTAATATAACTTAACCTAACCCAACCTAACATCTCCGCGGTAATATTTGACCACATTCCTGGCTTGTTGGCCTCTACGTCTCCGTCGGACCTTTATATACATCTATAACGTAATATAACCTAACCTAACCCAACCTATCATCTCGGCGGTAATATTTGACAACATTCCTGGCGAGTTGGCCTCTACGTCTCCGTGGGACCTTTATATACATCAATAACATAATATAAGCTAGCTTAACCCAATCTAACATCTCGGCGATAATATTTGACCACATTCCTGGCGAGTTGGTCTCAACGTCTTCGTGGGACCTTTATATACATCAATAACGTAATATAACTTAACCTAACCCAACCTAACATCTCCGCGGTAATATTTGACAACATACCTGGCGAGTTGGCCTCTACGTCTCCGTGGGCCCTTCATATACATCAATAACGAAATATAACCTAACCTAACCCAACCTATCATCTCGGAGGTAATATTTGACAATATTCCTGGCGAGTTGGCTTCTCCGCTTCCGTGGGAACTTTATATACATCAATAACGTAATATAACCTAACCTAACCCAACCTAACATCTCCGCGGTAATATTTGACCACGTTCCTGGCTTGTTGCACTCTACGTCTCCGTGGGACCTTCATATAGATCTATAACGTAATATAACCTAACCTAACCCAACCTAACATCTCGGCGGTAATATTTGACAACATTCCTGGCGAGTTGGCTTCTCCGTCCCCGTGGGACCTTTATATACATCAATAACGTAATATAACCTAACCTAACACAACCTATCATCTCGGCGGTAATATTTGACAACATACCTGGCGAGTTGGCCTCTACGTCTCCGTGAGACCTTTATATACATCTATAACGTAATATAACCTAACCTCACCCAACCCAACTTCTCGGCGGTAATATTTGAAAACATACCTGGCGAGGTGGCCTCTACGTCTCCGTGGGATATTTGTATACATCAATAACGTAATATAACATAAGCTAACCCAATATAACATCTCGGCGGTAATATTTGAGAACATACCTGGCGAGTTGGCCTCTACGTCTCCGTGGGCCCTTCATATACATCAATAACGGAATATAACCAAACCTAACCCAACCTATCATCTCGGCGGTAATATTTGACAAAATTCCTGGCGAGTTGGCTTCTCCGCTTCCGTGGGACCTTTATATGCATCAATAACGTAATATAACCTAACCTAACCCAACCTAACATCTCGGCGGTAATATTTGACCACGTTCCTGGCTTGTTGCACTCTACGTCTCCGTGGGACCTTCATATAGATCTATAACGTAATATAACCTAACCTAACCCAACCTAACATCTCGGCGGTAATATTTGACAACATTCCTGGCGAGTTGGCTTCTCCGTCCCCGTGGGACCTTTATATACATCAATAACGTAATATAACCTAACCTAACCCAACCTATCATCTCGGCGGTAATATTTGACCACATTCCTGGCTTGTTGGCCTCTACGCCTCCGTCGGACCTTTATATACATCTATAACGTGATATAACCTAACCTAACCCAATCTAACATCTCGACGGCAATATTTGACGACATTCCTGGCTTGTTGGCCTCTACGTCTCCGTTTGACCTTCATAAACATCAATAACGTAATATAACCTAACCTAACGCAACCTAACATCTCGGCGGTAATATTTGACATCATTCCTGGCGAGTTGGCCTCTATGTCTCCGTGTAACCCTCGTATACATCAATAACGTAATATAACTTAACCTAACCCAACCTAACATCTCCGCGGTAATATTTGACAACATACCTGGCGAGTTGGCCTCTACGTATCTGTGGGCCCTTCATATACATCAATAACGAAATATAACCTAACCTAACCCAACCTATCATCTCGGCGGTAATATTTGACTACATTCCTGGCGAGCTGGCCTCTACGTCTTCGTGGGACCTTTATATACATCAATAACGTAATATAACTTAACCTAACCCAAACTAACATCTCCGTGGTAATATTTGACAACATACCTGGCGAGTTGGCCTCTACGTATCCGTGGGCCCTTCATATACATCAATAACGAAATATAACCTAACCTAACCCTATCTAACATCTCGGCGGTAATTTTTGACCACATTCCTGGCTTGTTGGCCTCTACGTCTCCGTCGGACCTTCATATAGATCTATAACGTAATATAACTTAACCTAACCCAACCTAACATCTCCGCGGTAATATTTGACAACATACCTGGCGAGTTGGCCTCTAGGTCTCCGTGGGCCCTTCATATACATCAATAACGAAATATAACCTAACCCAACCTATCATCTCGGAGGTAATATTTGACAATATTCCTGGCGAGTTGGCTTCTCCGCTTCCGTGGGAACTTTATATACGTCAATAACGTAATATAACCTAACCTAACCCAACCTAACATCTCCGCGGTAATATTTGACCACGTTCCTGGCTTGTTGCACTCTACGTCTCCGTGGGACCTTCATATAGATCTATAACGTAATATAACCTAACCTAACCCAACCTAACATCTCGGCGGTAATATTTGACAACATTCCTGGCGAGTTGGCCTCTACGTCTCCGTGGGACCTTTATATACATCAATAACATAATATAAGCTAGCCTAACCCAATCTAACATCTCACGGTAATATTTGACCACATTCCTGGCTTGTTGGCTTCTACGTCTCCGTGGGACCTTTATATACTTCAATAACATAATATAACCTAGCCTAACCCAATTTAACATCTCGGCGGCAATATTTGACAACTTTCCTGGCGAGTTGGCCTCTACGTCTGCGTGGGATCTTTATATACATCAATAACGTAATATAACATAACCTAACCCAATCTAACATCTCGGCGGTAATATTTGACAACATTCCTGGCTTGTTGGCCTCTACGTCTCCGTGGGACCTTTATATACATCTATAACGTAATATAACCTAACCTAACCCAACCTAACATCTCGGCGGTAATATTTGACAACATTCCTGGCGAGTTGGCCTCTACGTATCCGTGGGCCCTTCATATACATCAATAACGAAATATAACCTAACCTAATCCTATCTAACATCTCGGCGGTAATATTTGACCACATTCCTGGCTTGTTGGCCTCTACGTCTCCGTCGGACCTTTATATACATCTATAACGTAATATAACCTAACCTAACCCAACTTATCATCTCGGCGGTAATATTTGACAACATTCCTGGCGAGTTGGCCTCTACGTCTCCGTTTGACCTTCTTATACATCAATAACGTAATCTAACCTAACATAACCCAACCTATTTTCTCGGCGGTAATATTTGACAACATTCCTGGCGAGTTGGCCTCTACGTCTCCGTGGGACCTTTATATACATCAATAACATAATATAAGCTAGCCTAACCCAATCTAACATCTCGGCGATAATATTTGACCACATTCCTGGCGAGTTGGCCTCTACGTCTTCGTGCGACCTTTATATACATCAATAACGTAATATAACTTAACCTAACCCAACCTAACATCTCCGCGGTAATATTTGACAACATACCTGGCGAGTTGGCCTCTACGTATCTGTGGGCCCTTCATATACATCAATAACGAAATATAACCTAACCTAACCCTAGCTAACATCTCGGCGGTAATATTTGACCACATTCCTGGCTTGTTGGCCTCTACGTCTCCGTCGGACCTTTATATACATCTATAACGTAATATAACCTAACCTAACCCAACCTATCATCTCGGCGGTAATATTTGACAACATTCCTGGCGAGTTGGCCTCTACGTCTCCGTGGGACCTTTATATACATCAATAACATAATATAAGCTAGTCTAACCCAATCTAACATCTCGGCGATAACATTTGACCACATTCCTGGCGAGTTGGCCCCTACGTGTTCGTGGGACCTTTATATACATCAATAACGTAATATAACCTAACCTAACCCAACCTAACATCTCGGCGGTAATATTTGACATCATTCCTGGCGAGTTGGCCTCTACGTCTCCGTGGGCCCTTCATATACATCAATAACGGAATATAACCAAACCTAACCCAACCTATCATCTCGGCGGTAATATTTGACAAAATTCCTGGCGAGTTGGCTTCTCCGCTTCCGTGGGACCTTTATATGCATCAATAACGTAATATAACCTAACCTAACCCAACCTAACATCTCGGCGGTAATATTTGACCACGTTCCTGGCTTGTTGCACTCTACGTCTCCGTGGCACCTTCATATAGATCTATAACTTAATATAACCTAACCTAACCCAACCTAACATCTCGGCGGTAATATTTGACAACATTCCTGGCGAGTTGGCTTCTCCGTCCCCGTGGGACCTTTATATATCTCAATAACGTAATATAACCTAACCTAACCCAACAATATCATCTCGGCGGTAATATTTGATAACATTCATGGCGAGTTGGCATCTACGTCTCCGTGGGACCTTTATATACATCAATAACGTAATATAACCTAACCTAACCCAACCTAGCATCTCGGCGGTAATATTTGACATCATTCCTTGCGAGTTGGCCTCTACGTCTCCGTGTAACCCTCGTATACAACAGTAACGTAATATAACGTAACTTAACCCAACCTATCATCTCGGCGGTAATATTTGACAACATTCCTGGCGAGTTGGCCTCTACGTCTTCGTGGGACCTTTATATACATCAATAACGTAATATAACTTAACCTAACCCAACCTAACATCTCCGCGGTAATATTTGACAACATACCTGGCGAGTTGGCCTCTACGTATCCGTGGGCCCTTCATATACATCAATAACGAAATATAACCTAACCTAACCCTATCTAACATCTCGGCGTTAATATTTGACCACATTCCTGGCTTGTTGGCCTCTACGCCTCCGTCGGACCTTTATATACATCTATAACGTGATATAACCTAACCTAACCCAATCTAACATCTCGACGGTAATATTTGACGACATTCCTGGCTTGTTGGCCTCTACGTCTCCGTTTGACCTTCATATACATCAATAACGTAATATAACCTAACCTAACGCAACCTAACATCTCGGCGGTAATATTTGACAACATTCCTGGCGAGTTGGCCTCTACGTCTCCGTGGGACCTTTATATACATCAATAACATAATATAAGCTAGTCTAACCCAATCTAACATCTCGGCGATAACATTTGACCACATTCCTGGCGAGTTGGCCTCTACGTCTTCGTGGGACCTTTATATACATCAATAACGTAATATAACCTAACCTAACCCAACCTAACATCTCGGCGGTAATATTTGACATCATTCCTGGCGAGTTGGCCACTATGTCTCCGTGTAACCCTCGTATACATCAATAACGTAATATAACGTAACTTAATCCAACCTATCATCTCGGCGGTAATATTTGACAACATTCCTGGCGAGTTGGCCTCTACGTCTCCGTTTGACCTTCTTATACATCAATAACGTAATCTAACCTAACATAACCCAACCTATCTTCTCGGCGGTAATATTTGGCAACATTCCTGGCGAGTTGGCCTCTACGTCTCCGTGGGACCTTTATATACATAAATAACATAATATAAGCTAGCCTAACCCAATCTAACATCTCGGCGATAATATTTGACCACATTCCTGGCGAGTTGGCCTCTACGTCTTCGTGGGACCTTTATATACATCAATAACGTAATATAACCTAACCTAACCCAACCTAGCATCTCGGCGGTAATATTTGACATCATTCCTGGCGAGTTGGCCTCTACGTCTCCGTGTAACCCTCGTATACAAAAGTAACGTAATATAACGTAACTTAACCCAACCTATCATCTCGGCGGTAATATTTGACAACATACCTGGCGAGTTGGCCTCCACGTCTCCGTGGGCCCTTCATATACATCAATAACGGAATATAACCAAACCTAACCCAACCTAACTTCTCGGCGGTAATATTTGAAAACATACCTGGCGAGGTGGCATCTACTTCTCCGTGGGATATTTATATACATCAATAACATAATATAACATAAGCTAACCCAATATAACATCTCGGCGGTAATATTTGACCACGTTCCTGGCTTGTTGCACTCTACGTCTCCGTGGCACCTTCATATAGATCTATAATGTAATATAACCTAACCTAACCCAACCTAACATCTCGGCGGTAATATTTGACTACATTCCTGGCGAGCTGGCCTCTACGTCTTCGTGGGACCTTTATATACATCAATAACGTAATATAACTTAACCTAACCCAAACTAACATCTCCGTGGTAATATTTGACAACATACCTGGCGAGTTGGCCTCTACGTATCCGTGGGCCCTTCATATACATCAATAACGAAATATAACCTAACCTAACCCTATCTATCATCTCGGCGGTAATTTTTGACCACATTCCTGGCTTGTTGGCCTCTACGTCTCCGTCGGACCTTCATATAGATCTATAACGTAATATAACTTAACCTAACCCAACCTAACATCTCCGCGGTAATATTTGACAACATACCTGGCGAGTTGGCCTCTAGGTCTCCGTGGGCCCTTCATATACATCAATAACGAAATATAACCTAACCCAACCTATCATCTCGGAGGTAATATTTGACAATATTCCTGGCGAGTTGGCTTCTCCGCTTCCGTGGGAACTTTATATACGTCAATAACGTAATATAACCTAACCTAACCCAACCTAACATCTCCGCGGTAATATTTGACCACGTTCCTGGCTTGTTGCACTCTACGTCTCCGTGGGACCTTCATATAGATCTATAACGTAATATAACCTAACCTAACCCAACCTAACATCTCGGCGGTAATATTCGACAACATTCCTGGCGAGTTGGCCTCTACGTCTCCGTGGGACCTTTATATACATCAATAACATAATATAAGCTAGCCTAACCCAATCTAACATCTCACGGTAATATTTGACCACATTCCTGGCTTGTTGGCTTCTACGTCTCCGTGGGACCTTTATATACATCAATAACATAATATAAGCTAGCCTAACCCAATCTAACATCTCGGCGATAATATTTGACCACATTCCTGGCGAGTTGGCCTCTACGTCTTCGTGCGACCTTTATATACATCAATAACGTAATATAACTTAACCTAACCCAACCTAACATCTCCGCGGTAATATTTGACAACATACCTGGCGAGTTGGCCTCTACGTATCTGTGGGCCCTTCATATACATCAATAACGAAATATAACCTAACCTAACCCTAGCTAACATCTCGGCGGTAATATTTGACCACATTCCTGGCTTGTTGGCCTCTACGTCTCCGTCGGACCTTTATATACATCTATAACGTAATATAACCTAACCTAACCCAACCTATCATCTCGGCGGTAATATTTGACAACATTCCTGGCGAGTTGGCCTCTACGTCTCCGTGGGACCTTTATATACATCAATAACATAATATAAGCTAGTCTAACCCAATCTAACATCTCGGCGATAACATTTGACCACATTCCTGGCGAGTTGGCCCCTACGTGTTCGTGGGACCTTTATATACATCAATAACGTAATATAACCTAACCTAACCCAACCTAACATCTCGGCGGTAATATTTGACATCATTCCTGGCGAGTTGGCCACTATGTCTCCGTGTAACCCTCGTATACATCAATAACGTAATATAACGTAACTTAATCCAACCTATCATCTCGGCGGTAATATTTGACAACATTCCTGGCGAGTTGGCCTCTACGTCTCCGTTTGACCTTCTTATACATCAATAACGTAATCTAACCTAACATAACCCAACCTATCTTCTCGGCGGTAATATTTGGCAACATTCCTGGCGAGTTGGCCTCTACGTCTCCGTGGGACCTTTATATACATAAATAACATAATATAAGCTAGCCTAACCCAACCTAACATCTCGGCGGTAATATTTGACAACATTCCTGGCGAGTTGGCTTCTCCGTCCCCGTGGGACCTTTATATATCTCAATAACGTAATATAACCTAACCTAACCCAACAATATCATCTCGGCGGTAATATTTGATAACATTCCTGGCGAGTTGGCATCTACGTCCCCGTGGGACCTTTATATACATCAATAACGTAATATAACCTAACCTAACCCAACCTATCATCTCGGCGGTAATATTTGACCACATTCCTGGCTTGTTGCACTCTACGTCTCCGTGGGACCTTCATATAGATCTATAACGTAATATAACCTAACCTAACCCAACCTAACATCTCGGCGGTAATATTTGACAACATTCCTGGCGAGTTGGCCTCTACGTCTCCGTGGGACCTTTATATACATCAATAACATAATATAAGCTAGCCTAACCCAATCTAACATCTCACGGTAATATTTGACCACATTCCTGGCTTGTTGGCTTCTACGTCTCCGTGGGACCTTTATATACTTCAATAACGTAATATAACCTAGCCTAACCCAATTTAACATCTCGGCGGTAATATTTGACAACTTTCCTGGCGAGTTGGCCTCTACGTCTGCGTGGGATCTTTATATACATCAATAACGTAATATAACATAACCTAACCCAACATAAAATCTCCGCGGTAATATTTGACCACGTTCCTGGCTTGTTGCACTCTACGTCTCCGTGGGACCTTCATATAGATCTATAACGTAATATAACCTAACCTAACCCAACCTAACATCTCGGCGGTAATATTTGACAACATTCCTGGCGAGTTGGCCTCTACGTCTGCGTGGGATATTTATATACATCAATAACGTAATATAACATAACCTAACCCAATCTAACATCTCGGCGGTAATATTTGACAACATTCCTGGCTTGTTGGCCTCTACGTCTCCGTGGGACCTTTATATACATCTATAACGTAATATAACCTAACCTAACCCAACCTATCATCTCGGCGGTAATATTTGACAACATTCCTGGCGAGTTGGCCTCTATGTCTCTGTTTGACCTTCTTATACATCAATAACGTAATCTAACCTAACATAACCCAACCTATTTTCTCGGCGGTAATATTTGACAACATTCCTGGCGAGTTGGCCTCTACGTCTCCGTGGGACCTTTATATACATCAAGAACATAATATAAGCTAGCCTAACCCAATCTAACATCTCGGCGATAATATTTGACCACATTCCTGGCGAGTTGGCCTCTACGTCTTCGTGGGACCTTTATATACATCAATAACGTAATATAACTTAACCTAACCCAACCTAACATCTCCGCGGTAATATTTGACAACATACCTGGCGAGTTGGCCTCTACGTCTCCGTGGGCCCTTCATATACATCAATAACGAAATATAACCTAACCTAACCCTACCTAACATCTCGGCGGTAGTTTTTGACCACATTCCTGGCTTTTTGGCCTCTACGTCTCCGTCGGACCTTTATATACATCTATAACGTAATATAACCTAACCTAACCCAACCTATCATCTCGGCGGTAATATTTGACAACATTCCTGGCGAGTTGGCCTCTACGTCTCCGTTTGACCTTCTTATACATCAATAACGTAATCTAACCTAACATAACCCAACCTATTTTCTCGGCGGTAATATTTGACAACATTCCTGGCGAGTTGGCCTCTACGTCTCCGTGGGACCTTTATATACATCAATAACATAATATAAGCTAGCCTAACCCAATCTAACATCTCGGCGATAATATTTGACCACATTCCTGGCGAGTTGGCCTCTCCGTCTTCGTGGGACCTTTATATACATCAATAACGTAATATAACTTAACCAAACCCAACCTAACATCTCCGCGGTAATATTTGACAACATACCTGGCGAGTTGGCCTCTACGTCTCCGTGGGCCCTTCATATACATCAATAACGAAATATAACCTAACCTAACCCAACCTATCATCTCGGAGGTAATATTTGACAATATTCCTGGCGAGTTGGCTTCTCCGCTTCCGTGGGAACTTTATATACATCAATAACGTAATATAACCTAACCTAACCCAACCTAACATCTCCGCGGTAATATTTGACCACGTTCCTGGCTTGTTGCACTCTACGTCTCCGTGGGACCTTCATATAGATCTATAACGTAATATAACCTAACCTAACCCAACCTAACATCTCGGCGGTAATATTTGACAACATTCCTGGCGAGTTGGCTTCTCCGTCCCCGTGGGACCTTTATATACATCAATAACGTAATATAACCTAACCTAACACAACCTATCATCTCGGCGGTAATATTTGACAACATACCTGGCGAGTTGGCCTCTACGTCTCCGTGAGACCTTTATATACATCTATAACGTAATATAACCTAACCTCACCCAACCTAACTTCTCGGCGGTAATATTTGAAAACATACCTGGCGAGGTGGCCTCTACGTCTCCGTGGGATATTTATATACATCAATAACGTAATATAACATAAGCTAACCCAATATAACATCTCGGCGGTAATATTTGACAACATACCTGGCGAGTTGGCCTCTACGTCTCCGTGGGCCCTTCATATACATCAATAACGGAATATAACCAAACCTAACCCAACCTATCATCTCGGCGGTAATATTTGACAAAATTCCTGGCGAGTTGGCTTCTCCGCTTCCGTGGGACCTTTATATGCATCAATAACGTAATATAACCTAACCTAACCCAACCTAACATCTCGGCGGTAATATTTGACCACGTTCCTGGCTTGTTGCACTCTACGTCTCCGTGGGACCTTCATATAGATCTATAACGTAATATAACCTAACCTAACCCAACCTAACATCTCGGCGGTAATATTTGACAACATTCCTGGCGAGTTGGCTTCTCGGTCCCCGTGGGACCTTTATATACATCAATAACGTAATATAACCTAACCTAACCCAACCTATCATCTCGGCGGTAATGTTTGACCACATTCCTGGCTTGTTGGCCTCTACGTCTCCGTGAGACCTTTATATACATCTATAACGTAATATAACCTAACCTCACCCAACCTAACTGCTCGGCGGTAATATTTGAAAACATACCTGGCGAGGTGGCCTCTACGTCTCCGTGGGATATTTATATACATCAATAACATAATATAACATAAGCTAACCCAATATAACATCTCGGCGGTAATATTTGACAACATACCTGGCGAGTTGGCCTCTACGTCTCCGTGGGCCCTTCATATACATCAATAACGGAATATAACCAAACCTAACCCAACCTATCATCTCGGCGGTAATATTTGACAAAATTCCTGGCGAGTTGGCTTCTCCGCTTCCGTGGGACCTTTATATGCATCAATAACGTAATATAACCTAACCTAACCCAACCTAACATCTCGGCGGTAATATTTGACCACGTTCCTGGCTTGTTGCACTCTACGTCTCCGTGGGACCTTCATATAGATCTATAACGTAATATAACCTAACCTAACCCAACCTAACATCTCGGCGGTAATATTTGACAAAATTCCTGGCGAGTTGGCCTCTACGTCTCCGTTTGACCTTCTTATACATCAATAACGTAATCTAACCTAACATAACCCAACCTATCTTCTCGGCGGTAATATTTGGCAACATTCCTGGCGAGTTGGCCTCTACGTCTCCGTGGGACCTTTATATACATAAATAACATAATATAAGCTAGCCTAACCCAATCTAACATCTCGGCGATAATATTTGACCACATTCCTGGCGAGTTGGCCTCTACGTCTTCGTGGGACCTTTATATACATCAATAACGTAATATAACCTAACCTAACCCAACCTAGCATCTCGGCGGTAATATTTGACATCATTCCTGGCGAGTTGGCCTCTACGTCTCCGTGTAACCCTCGTATACAAAAGTAACGTAATATAACGTAACTTAACCCAACCTATCATCTCGGCGGTAATATTTGACAACATACCTGGCGAGTTGGCCTCCACGTCTCCGTGGGCCCTTCATATACATCAATAACGGAATATAACCAAACCTAACCCAACCTAACTTCTCGGCGGTAATATTTGAAAACATACCTGGCGAGGTGGCATCTACTTCTCCGTGGGATATTTATATACATCAATAACATAATATAACATAAGCTAACCCAATATAACATCTCGGCGGTAATATTTGACCACGTTCCTGGCTTGTTGCACTCTACGTCTCCGTGGCACCTTCATATAGATCTATAATGTAATATAACCTAACCTAACCCAACCTAACATCTCGGCGGTAATATTTGACTACATTCCTGGCGAGCTGGCCTCTACGTCTTCGTGGGACCTTTATATACATCAATAACGTAATATAACTTAACCTAACCCAAACTAACATCTCCGTGGTAATATTTGACAACATACCTGGCGAGTTGGCCTCTACGTATCCGTGGGCCCTTCATATACATCAATAACGAAATATAACCTAACCTAACCCTATCTATCATCTCGGCGGTAATTTTTGACCACATTCCTGGCTTGTTGGCCTCTACGTCTCCGTCGGACCTTCATATAGATCTATAACGTAATATAACTTAACCTAACCCAACCTAACATCTCCGCGGTAATATTTGACAACATACCTGGCGAGTTGGCCTCTAGGTCTCCGTGGGCCCTTCATATACATCAATAACGAAATATAACCTAACCCAACCTATCATCTCGGAGGTAATATTTGACAATATTCCTGGCGAGTTGGCTTCTCCGCTTCCGTGGGAACTTTATATACGTCAATAACGTAATATAACCTAACCTAACCCAACCTAACATCTCCGCGGTAATATTTGACCACGTTCCTGGCTTGTTGCACTCTACGTCTCCGTGGGACCTTCATATAGATCTATAACGTAATATAACCTAACCTAACCCAACCTAACATCTCGGCGGTAATATTCGACAACATTCCTGGCGAGTTGGCCTCTACGTCTCCGTGGGACCTTTATATACATCAATAACATAATATAAGCTAGCCTAACCCAATCTAACATCTCACGGTAATATTTGACCACATTCCTGGCTTGTTGGCTTCTACGTCTCCGTGGGACCTTTATATACATCAATAACATAATATAAGCTAGCCTAACCCAATCTAACATCTCGGCGATAATATTTGACCACATTCCTGGCGAGTTGGCCTCTACGTCTTCGTGCGACCTTTATATACATCAATAACGTAATATAACTTAACCTAACCCAACCTAACATCTCCGCGGTAATATTTGACAACATACCTGGCGAGTTGGCCTCTACGTATCTGTGGGCCCTTCATATACATCAATAACGAAATATAACCTAACCTAACCCTAGCTAACATCTCGGCGGTAATATTTGACCACATTCCTGGCTTGTTGGCCTCTACGTCTCCGTCGGACCTTTATATACATCTATAACGTAATATAACCTAACCTAACCCAACCTATCATCTCGGCGGTAATATTTGACAACATTCCTGGCGAGTTGGCCTCTACGTCTCCGTGGGACCTTTATATACATCAATAACATAATATAAGCTAGTCTAACCCAATCTAACATCTCGGCGATAACATTTGACCACATTCCTGGCGAGTTGGCCCCTACGTGTTCGTGGGACCTTTATATACATCAATAACGTAATATAACCTAACCTAACCCAACCTAACATCTCGGCGGTAATATTTGACATCATTCCTGGCGAGTTGGCCACTATGTCTCCGTGTAACCCTCGTATACATCAATAACGTAATATAACGTAACTTAATCCAACCTATCATCTCGGCGGTAATATTTGACAACATTCCTGGCGAGTTGGCCTCTACGTCTCCGTTTGACCTTCTTATACATCAATAACGTAATCTAACCTAACATAACCCAACCTATCTTCTCGGCGGTAATATTTGGCAACATTCCTGGCGAGTTGGCCTCTACGTCTCCGTGGGACCTTTATATACATAAATAACATAATATAAGCTAGCCTAACCCAACCTAACATCTCGGCGGTAATATTTGACAACATTCCTGGCGAGTTGGCTTCTCCGTCCCCGTGGGACCTTTATATATCTCAATAACGTAATATAACCTAACCTAACCCAACAATATCATCTCGGCGGTAATATTTGATAACATTCCTGGCGAGTTGGCATCTACGTCCCCGTGGGACCTTTATATACATCAATAACGTAATATAACCTAACCTAACCCAACCTATCATCTCGGCGGTAATATTTGACCACATTCCTGGCTTGTTGCACTCTACGTCTCCGTGGGACCTTCATATAGATCTATAACGTAATATAACCTAACCTAACCCAACCTAACATCTCGGCGGTAATATTTGACAACATTCCTGGCGAGTTGGCCTCTACGTCTCCGTGGGACCTTTATATACATCAATAACATAATATAAGCTAGCCTAACCCAATCTAACATCTCACGGTAATATTTGACCACATTCCTGGCTTGTTGGCTTCTACGTCTCCGTGGGACCTTTATATACTTCAATAACGTAATATAACCTAGCCTAACCCAATTTAACATCTCGGCGGTAATATTTGACAACTTTCCTGGCGAGTTGGCCTCTACGTCTGCGTGGGATCTTTATATACATCAATAACGTAATATAACATAACCTAACCCAACATCAAATCTCCGCGGTAATATTTGACCACGTTCCTGGCTTGTTGCACTCTACGTCTCCGTGGGACCTTCATATAGATCTATAACGTAATATAACCTAACCTAACCCAACCTAACATCTCGGCGGTAATATTTGACAACATTCCTGGCGAGTTGGCCTCTACGTCTGCGTGGGATATTTATATACATCAATAACGTAATATAACATAACCTAACCCAATCTAACATCTCGGCGGTAATATTTGACAACATTCCTGGCTTGTTGGCCTCTACGTCTCCGTGGGACCTTTATATACATCTATAACGTAATATAACCTAACCTAACCCAACCTATCATCTCGGCGGTAATATTTGACAACATTCCTGGCGAGTTGGCCTCTACGTCTCTGTTTGACCTTCTTATACATCAATAACGTAATCTAACCTAACATAACCCAACCTATTTTCTCGGCGGTAATATTTGACAACATTCCTGGCGAGTTGGCCTCTACGTCTCCGTGGGACCTTTATAAACATCAAGAACATAATATAAGCTAGCCTAACCCAATCTAACATCTCGGCGATAATATTTGACCACATTCCTGGCGAGTTGGCCTCTACGTCTTCGTGGGACCTTTATATACATCAATAACGTAATATAACTTAACCTAACCCAACCTAACATCTCCGCGGTAATATTTGACAACATACCTGGCGAGTTGGCCTCTACGTCTCCGTGGGCCCTTCATATACATCAATAACGAAATATAACCTAACCTAACCCTACCTAACATCTCGGCGGTAGTTTTTGACCACATTCCTGGCTTTTTGGCCTCTACGTCTCCGTCGGACCTTTATATACATCTATAACGTAATATAACCTAACCTAACCCAACCTATCATCTCGGCGGTAATATTTGACAACATTCCTGGCGAGTTGGCCTCTACGTCTCCGTTTGACCTTCTTATACATCAATAACGTAATCTAACCTAACATAACCCAACCTATTTTCTCGGCGGTAATATTTGACAACATTCCTGGCGAGTTGGCCTCTACGTCTCCGTGGGACCTTTATATACATCAATAACATAATATAAGCTAGCCTAACCCAATCTAACATCTCGGCGATAATATTTGACCACATTCCTGGCGAGTTGGCCTCTCCGTCTTCGTGGGACCTTTATATACATCAATAACGTAATATAACTTAACCAAACCCAACCTAACATCTCCGCGGTAATATTTGACAACATACCTGGCGAGTTGGCCTCTACGTCTCCGTGGGCCCTTCATATACATCAATAACGAAATATAACCTAACCTAACCCAACCTATCATCTCGGAGGTAATATTTGACAATATTCCTGGCGAGTTGGCTTCTCCGCTTCCGTGGGAACTTTATATACATCAATAACGTAATATAACCTAACCTAACCCAACCTAACATCTCCGCGGTAATATTTGACCACGTTCCTGGCTTGTTGCACTCTACGTCTCCGTGGGACCTTCATATAGATCTATAACGTAATATAACCTAACCTAACCCAACCTAACATCTCGGCGGTAATATTTGACAACATTCCTGGCGAGTTGGCTTCTCCGTCCCCGTGGGACCTTTATATACATCAATAACGTAATATAACCTAACCTAACACAACCTATCATCTCGGCGGTAATATTTGACAACATACCTGGCGAGTTGGCCTCTACGTCTCCGTGAGACCTTTATATACATCTATAACGTAATATAACCTAACCTCACCCAACCTAACTTCTCGGCGGTAATATTTGAAAACATACCTGGCGAGGTGGCCTCTACGTCTCCGTGGGATATTTATATACATCAATAACGTAATATAACATAAGCTAACCCAATATAACATCTCGGCGGTAATATTTGACAACATACCTGGCGAGTTGGCCTCTACGTCTCCGTGGGCCCTTCATATACATCAATAACGGAATATAACCAAACCTAACCCAACCTATCATCTCGGCGGTAATATTTGACAAAATTCCTGGCGAGTTGGCTTCTCCGCTTCCGTGGGACCTTTATATGCATCAATAACGTAATATAACCTAACCTAACCCAACCTAACATCTCGGCGGTAATATTTGACCACGTTCCTGGCTTGTTGCACTCTACGTCTCCGTGGGACCTTCATATAGATCTATAACGTAATATAACCTAACCTAACCCAACCTAACATCTCGGCGGTAATATTTGACAACATTCCTGGCGAGTTGGCTTCTCGGTCCCCGTGGGACCTTTATATACATCAATAACGTAATATAACCTAACCTAACCCAACCTATCATCTCGGCGGTAATGTTTGACCACATTCCTGGCTTGTTGGCCTCTACGTCTCCGTGAGACCTTTATATACATCTATAACGTAATATAACCTAACCTCACCCAACCTAACTGCTCGGCGGTAATATTTGAAAACATACCTGGCGAGGTGGCCTCTACGTCTCCGTGGGATATTTATATACATCAATAACATAATATAACATAAGCTAACCCAATATAACATCTCGGCGGTAATATTTGACAACATACCTGGCGAGTTGGCCTCTACGTCTCCGTGGGCCCTTCATATACATCAATAACGGAATATAACCAAACCTAACCCAACCTATCATCTCGGCGGTAATATTTGACAAAATTCCTGGCGAGTTGGCTTCTCCGCTTCCGTGGGACCTTTATATGCATCAATAACGTAATATAACCTAACCTAACCCAACCTAACATCTCGGCGGTAATATTTGACCACGTTCCTGGCTTGTTGCACTCTACGTCTCCGTGGGACCTTCATATAGATCTATAACGTAATATAACCTAACCTAACCCAACCTAACATCTCGGCGGTAATATTTGACAAAATTCCTGGCGAGTTGGCTTCTCCGCTTCCGTGGGACCTTTATATGCATCAATAACGTAATATAACCTAACCTAACCCAACCTAACATCTCGGCGGTAATATTTGACCACGTTCCTGGCTTGTTGCACTCTACGTCTCCGTGGGACCTTCATATAGATCTATAACGTAATATAACCTAACCTAACCCAACCTAACATCTCGGCGGTAATATTTGACAACATTCCTGGCGAGTTGGCTTCTCCGTCCCCGTGGGACCTTTATATACATCAATAACGTAATATAACCTAACCTAACCCAACCTATCATCTCGGCGGTAATACTTGACCACATTCCTGGCTTGTTGGCCTCTACGTCTCCGTGAGACCTTTATATACATCTATAACGTAATATAACCTAACCTCACCCAACCTAACTTCTCGGCGGTAATATTTGAAAACATACCTGGCGAGGTGGCCTCTACGTCTCCGTGGGATATTTATATACATCAATAACATAATATAACATAAGCTAACCCAATATAACATCTCGGCGGTAATATTTGACCACGTTCCTGGCTTGTTGCACTCTACGTCTCCGTGGCACCTTCATATAGATCTATAACTTAATATAACCTAACCTAACCCAACCTAACATCTCGGCGGTAATATTTGACAACATTCCTGGCGAATTGGCTTCTCCGTCCCCGTGGGACCTTTATATATCTCAATAACGTAATATAACCTAACCTAACCCAACAATATCATCTCGGCGGTAATATTTGATAACATTCATGGCGAGTTGGCATCTACGTCTCCGTGGGACCTTTATATACATCAATAACGTAATATAACCTAACCTAACCCAACCTAGCATCTCGGCGGTAATATTTGACATCATTCCTGGCGAGTTGGCCTCTACGTCTCCGTGTAACCCTCGTATACAACAGTAACGTAATATAACGTAACTTAACCCAACCTATCATCTCGGCGGTAATATTTGACAACATTCCTGGCGAGTTGGCCTCTACGTCTTCGTGGGACCTTTATATACATCAATAACGTAATATAACTTAACCTAACCCAACCTAACATCTCCGCGGTAATATTTGACAACATACCTGGCGAGTTGGCCTCTACGTATCCGTGGGCCCTTCATATACATCAATAACGAAATATAACCTAACCTAACCCTATCTAACATCTCGGCGTTAATATTTGACCACATTCCTGGCTTGTTGGCCTCTACGCCTCCGTCGGACCTTTATATACATCTATAACGTGATATAACCTAACCTAACCCAATCTAACATCTCGACGGTAATATTTGACGACATTCCTGGCTTGTTGGCCTCTACGTCTCCGTTTGACCTTCATATACATCAATAACGTAATATAACCTAACCTAACGCAACCTAACATCTCGGCGGTAATATTTGACATCATTCCTGGCGAGTTGGCCTCTATGTCTCCGTGTAACCCTCGTATACATCAATAACGTAATATAACTTAACCTAACCCAACCTAACATCTCCGCGGTAATATTTGACAACATACCTGGCGAGTTGGCCTCTACGTATCTGTGGGCCCTTCATATACATCAATAACGAAATATAACCTAACCTAACCCTAGCTAACATCTCGGCGGTAATATTTGACCACATTCCTGGCTTGTTGGCCTCTACGTCTCCGTCGGACCTTTATATACATCTATAACGCAATATAACCTAACCTAACCCAACCTATCATCTCGGCGGTAATATTTGACAACATTCCTGGCGAGTTGGCCTCTACGTCTCCGTGGGACCTTTATATACATCAATAACATAATATAAGCTAGTCTAACCCAATCTAACATCTCGGCGATAACATTTGACCACATTCCTGGCGAGTTGGCCTCTACGTCTTCGTGGGACCTTTATATACATCAATAACGTAATATAACCTAACCTAACCCAACCTAACATCTCGGCGGTAATATTTGACATCATTCCTGGCGAGTTGGCCACTATGTCTCCGTGTAACCCTCGTATACATCAATAACGTAATATAACGTAACTTAATCCAACCTATCATCTCGGCGGTAATATTTGACAACATTCCTGGCGAGTTGGCCTCTACGTCTCCGTTTGACCTTCTTATACATCAATAACGTAATCTAACCTAACATAACCCAACCTATCTTCTCGGCGGTAATATTTGGCAACATTCCTGGCGAGTTGGCCTCTACGTCTCCGTGGGACCTTTATATACATAAATAACATAATATAAGCTAGCCTAACCCAATCTAACATCTCGGCGATAATATTTGACGACATTCCTGGCGAGTTGGCCTCTTCGTCTTCGTGGGACCTTTATATACATCAATAACGTAATATAACTTAACCTAACCCAACCTAACATCTCCGCGGTAATATTTGACCACATTCCTGGCTTGTTGGCCTCTACGTCTCCGTCGGACCTTTATATACATCTATAACGTAATATAACCTAACCTAACCCAACCTATCATCTCGGCGGTAATATTTGACAACATTCCTGGCGAGTTGGCCTCTACGTCTCCGTGGGACCTTTATATACATCAATAACATAATATAAGCTAGCTTAACCCAATCTAACATCTCGGCGATAATATTTGACCACATTCCTGGCGAGTTGGTCTCAACGTCTTCGTGGGACCTTTATATACATCAATAACGTAATATAACTTAACCTAACCCAACCTAACATCTCCGCGGTAATATTTGACAACATACCTGGCGAGTTGGCCTCTACGTCTCCGTGGGCCCTTCATATACATCAATAACGAAATATAACCTAACCTAACCCAACCTATCATCTCGGAGGTAATATTTGACAATATTCCTGGCGAGTTGGCTTCTCCGCTTCCGTGGGAACTTTATATACATCAATAACGTAATATAACCTAACCTAACCCAACCTAACATCTCCGCGGTAATATTTGACCACGTTCCTGGCTTGTTGCACTCTACGTCTCCGTGGGACCTTCATATAGATCTATAACGTAATATAACCTAACCTAACCCAACCTAACATCTCGGCGGTAATATTTGACAACATTCCTGGCGAGTTGGCTTCTCCGTCCCCGTGGGACCTTTATATACATCAATAACGTAATATAACCTAACCTAACACAACCTATCATCTCGGCGGTAATATTTGACAACATACCTGGCGAGTTGGCCTCTACGTCTCCGTGAGACCTTTATATACATCTATAACGTAATATAACCTAACCTCACCCAACCCAACTTCTCGGCGGTAATATTTGAAAACATACCTGGCGAGGTGGCCTCTACGTCTCCGTGGGATATTTGTATACATCAATAACGTAATATAACATAAGCTAACCCAATATAACATCTCGGCGGTAATATTTGACAACATACCTGGCGAGTTGGCCTCTACGTCTCCGTGGGCCCTTCATATACATCAATAACGGAATATAACCAAACCTAACCCAACCTATCATCTCGGCGGTAATATTTGACAAAATTCCTGGCGAGTTGGCTTCTCCGCTTCCGTGGGACCTTTATATGCATCAATAACGTAATATAACCTAACCTAACCCAACCTAACATCTCGGCGGTAATATTTGACCACGTTCCTGGCTTGTTGCACTCTACGTCTCCGTGGGACCTTCATATAGATCTATAACGTAATATAACCTAACCTAACCCAACCTAACATCTCGGCGGTAATATTTGACAACATTCCTGGCGAGTTGGCTTCTCCGTCCCCGTGGGACCTTTATATACATCAATAACGTAATATAACCTAACCTAACCCAACCTATCATCTCGGCGGTAATATTTGACCACATTCCTGGCTTGTTGGCCTCTACGCCTCCGTCGGACCTTTATATACATCTATAACGTGATATAACCTAACCTAACCCAATCTAACATCTCGACGGCAATATTTGACGACATTCCTGGCTTGTTGGCCTCTACGTCTCCGTTTGACCTTCATAAACATCAATAACGTAATATAACCTAACCTAACGCAACCTAACATCTCGGCGGTAATATTTGACATCATTCCTGGCGAGTTGGCCTCTATGTCTCCGTGTAACCCTCGTATACATCAATAACGTAATATAACTTAACCTAACCCAACCTAACATCTCCGCGGTAATATTTGACAACATACCTGGCGAGTTGGCCTCTACGTATCTGTGGGCCCTTCATATACATCAATAACGAAATATAACCTAACCTAACCCAACCTATCATCTCGGCGGTAATATTTGACTACATTCCTGGCGAGCTGGCCTCTACGTCTTCGTGGGACCTTTATATACATCAATAACGTAATATAACTTAACCTAACCCAAACTAACATCTCCGTGGTAATATTTGACAACATACCTGGCGAGTTGGCCTCTACGTATCCGTGGGCCCTTCATATACATCAATAACGAAATATAACCTAACCTAACCCTATCTAACATCTCGGCGGTAATTTTTGACCACATTCCTGGCTTGTTGGCCTCTACGTCTCCGTCGGACCTTCATATAGATCTATAACGTAATATAACTTAACCTAACCCAACCTAACATCTCCGCGGTAATATTTGACAACATACCTGGCGAGTTGGCCTCTAGGTCTCCGTGGGCCCTTCATATACATCAATAACGAAATATAACCTAACCCAACCTATCATCTCGGAGGTAATATTTGACAATATTCCTGGCGAGTTGGCTTCTCCGCTTCCGTGGGAACTTTATATACGTCAATAACGTAATATAACCTAACCTAACCCAACCTAACATCTCCGCGGTAATATTTGACCACGTTCCTGGCTTGTTGCACTCTACGTCTCCGTGGGACCTTCATATAGATCTATAACGTAATATAACCTAACCTAACCCAACCTAACATCTCGGCGGTAATATTTGACAACATTCCTGGCGAGTTGGCCTCTACGTCTCCGTGGGACCTTTATATACATCAATAACATAATATAAGCTAGCCTAACCCAATCTAACATCTCACGGTAATATTTGACCACATTCCTGGCTTGTTGGCTTCTACGTCTCCGTGGGACCTTTATATACTTCAATAACATAATATAACCTAGCCTAACCCAATTTAACATCTCGGCGGCAATATTTGACAACTTTCCTGGCGAGTTGGCCTCTACGTCTGCGTGGGATCTTTATATACATCAATAACGTAATATAACATAACCTAACCCAATCTAACATCTCGGCGGTAATATTTGACAACATTCCTGGCTTGTTGGCCTCTACGTCTCCGTGGGACCTTTATATACATCTATAACGTAATATAACCTAACCTAACCCAACCTAACATCTCGGCGGTAATATTTGACAACATTCCTGGCGAGTTGGCCTCTACGTATCCGTGGGCCCTTCATATACATCAATAACGAAATATAACCTAACCTAATCCTATCTAACATCTCGGCGGTAATATTTGACCACATTCCTGGCTTGTTGGCCTCTACGTCTCCGTCGGACCTTTATATACATCTATAACGTAATATAACCTAACCTAACCCAACTTATCATCTCGGCGGTAATATTTGACAACATTCCTGGCGAGTTGGCCTCTACGTCTCCGTTTGACCTTCTTATACATCAATAACGTAATCTAACCTAACATAACCCAACCTATTTTCTCGGCGGTAATATTTGACAACATTCCTGGCGAGTTGGCCTCTACGTCTCCGTGGGACCTTTATATACATCAATAACATAATATAAGCTAGCCTAACCCAATCTAACATCTCGGCGATAATATTTGACCACATTCCTGGCGAGTTGGCCTCTACGTCTTCGTGCGACCTTTATATACATCAATAACGTAATATAACTTAACCTAACCCAACCTAACATCTCCGCGGTAATATTTGACAACATACCTGGCGAGTTGGCCTCTACGTATCTGTGGGCCCTTCATATACATCAATAACGAAATATAACCTAACCTAACCCTAGCTAACATCTCGGCGGTAATATTTGACCACATTCCTGGCTTGTTGGCCTCTACGTCTCCGTCGGACCTTTATATACATCTATAACGTAATATAACCTAACCTAACCCAACCTATCATCTCGGCGGTAATATTTGACAACATTCCTGGCGAGTTGGCCTCTACGTCTCCGTGGGACCTTTATATACATCAATAACATAATATAAGCTAGTCTAACCCAATCTAACATCTCGGCGATAACATTTGACCACATTCCTGGCGAGTTGGCCCCTACGTGTTCGTGGGACCTTTATATACATCAATAACGTAATATAACCTAACCTAACCCAACCTAACATCTCGGCGGTAATATTTGACATCATTCCTGGCGAGTTGGCCTCTACGTCTCCGTGGGCCCTTCATATACATCAATAACGGAATATAACCAAACCTAACCCAACCTATCATCTCGGCGGTAATATTTGACAAAATTCCTGGCGAGTTGGCTTCTCCGCTTCCGTGGGACCTTTATATGCATCAATAACGTAATATAACCTAACCTAACCCAACCTAACATCTCGGCGGTAATATTTGACCACGTTCCTGGCTTGTTGCACTCTACGTCTCCGTGGCACCTTCATATAGATCTATAACTTAATATAACCTAACCTAACCCAACCTAACATCTCGGCGGTAATATTTGACAACATTCCTGGCGAGTTGGCTTCTCCGTCCCCGTGGGACCTTTATATATCTCAATAACGTAATATAACCTAACCTAACCCAACAATATCATCTCGGCGGTAATATTTGATAACATTCATGGCGAGTTGGCATCTACGTCTCCGTGGGACCTTTATATACATCAATAACGTAATATAACCTAACCTAACCCAACCTAGCATCTCGGCGGTAATATTTGACATCATTCCTTGCGAGTTGGCCTCTACGTCTCCGTGTAACCCACGTATACAACAGTAACGTAATATAACGTAACTTAACCCAACCTATCATCTCGGCGGTAATATTTGACAACATTCCTGGCGAGTTGGCCTCTACGTCTTCGTGGGACCTTTATATACATCAATAACGTAATATAACTTAACCTAACCCAACCTAACATCTCCGCGGTAATATTTGACAACATACCTGGCGAGTTGGCCTCTACGTATCCGTGGGCCCTTCATATACATCAATAACGAAATATAACCTAACCTAACCCTATCTAACATCTCGGCGTTAATATTTGACCACATTCCTGGCTTGTTGGCCTCTACGCCTCCGTCGGACCTTTATATACATCTATAACGTGATATAACCTAACCTAACCCAATCTAACATCTCGACGGTAATATTTGACGACATTCCTGGCTTGTTGGCCTCTACGTCTCCGTTTGACCTTCATATACATCAATAACGTAATATAACCTAACCTAACCCAACCTAGCATCTCGGCGGTAATATTTGACATCATTCCTGGCGAGTTGGCCTCTACGTCTCCGTGTAACCCTCGTATACAAAAGTAACGTAATATAACGTAACTTAACCCAACCTATCATCTCGGCGGTAATATTTGACAACATACCTGGCGAGTTGGCCTCCACGTCTCCGTGGGCCCTTCATATACATCAATAACGGAATATAACCAAACCTAACCCAACCTAACTTCTCGGCGGTAATATTTGAAAACATACCTGGCGAGGTGGCATCTACTTCTCCGTGGGATATTTATATACATCAATAACATAATATAACATAAGCTAACCCAATATAACATCTCGGCGGTAATATTTGACCACGTTCCTGGCTTGTTGCACTCTACGTCTCCGTGGCACCTTCATATAGATCTATAATGTAATATAACCTAACCTAACCCAACCTAACATCTCGGCGGTAATATTTGACTACATTCCTGGCGAGCTGGCCTCTACGTCTTCGTGGGACCTTTATATACATCAATAACGTAATATAACTTAACCTAACCCAAACTAACATCTCCGTGGTAATATTTGACAACATACCTGGCGAGTTGGCCTCTACGTATCCGTGGGCCCTTCATATACATCAATAACGAAATATAACCTAACCTAACCCTATCTAACATCTCGGCGGTAATTTTTGACCACATTCCTGGCTTGTTGGCCTCTACGTCTCCGTCGGACCTTCATATAGATCTATAACGTAATATAACTTAACCTAACCCAACCTAACATCTCCGCGGTAATATTTGACAACATACCTGGCGAGTTGGCCTCTAGGTCTCCGTGGGCCCTTCATATACATCAATAACGAAATATAACCTAACCCAACCTATCATCTCGGAGGTAATATTTGACAATATTCCTGGCGAGTTGGCTTCTCCGCTTCCGTGGGAACTTTATATACGTCAATAACGTAATATAACCTAACCTAACCCAACCTAACATCTCCGCGGTAATATTTGACCACGTTCCTGGCTTGTTGCACTCTACGTCTCCGTGGGACCTTCATATAGATCTATAACGTAATATAACCTAACCTAACCCAACCTAACATCTCGGCGGTAATATTCGACAACATTCCTGGCGAGTTGGCCTCTACGTCTCCGTGGGACCTTTATATACATCAATAACATAATATAAGCTAGCCTAACCCAATCTAACATCTCACGGTAATATTTGACCACATTCCTGGCTTGTTGGCTTCTACGTCTCCGTGGGACCTTTATATACATCAATAACATAATATAAGCTAGCCTAACCCAATCTAACATCTCGGCGATAATATTTGACCACATTCCTGGCGAGTTGGCCTCTACGTCTTCGTGCGACCTTTATATACATCAATAACGTAATATAACTTAACCTAACCCAACCTAACATCTCCGCGGTAATATTTGACAACATACCTGGCGAGTTGGCCTCTACGTATCTGTGGGCCCTTCATATACATCAATAACGAAATATAACCTAACCTAACCCTAGCTAACATCTCGGCGGTAATATTTGACCACATTCCTGGCTTGTTGGCCTCTACGTCTCCGTCGGACCTTTATATACATCTATAACGTAATATAACCTAACCTAACCCAACCTATCATCTCGGCGGTAATATTTGACAACATTCCTGGCGAGTTGGCCTCTACGTCTCCGTGGGACCTTTATATACATCAATAACATAATATAAGCTAGTCTAACCCAATCTAACATCTCGGCGATAACATTTGACCACATTCCTGGCGAGTTGGCCCCTACGTGTTCGTGGGACCTTTATATACATCAATAACGTAATATAACCTAACCTAACCCAACCTAACATCTCGGCGGTAATATTTGACATCATTCCTGGCGAGTTGGCCTCTACGTCTCCGTGGGCCCTTCATATACATCAGTAACGGAATATAACCAAACCTAACCCAACCTATCATCTCGGCGGTAATATTTGACAAAATTCCTGGCGAGTTGGCTTCTCCGCTTCCGTGGGACCTTTATATGCATCAATAACGTAATATAACCTAACCTAACCCAACCTAACATCTCGGCGGTAATATTTGACCACGTTCCTGGCTTGTTGCACTCTACGTCTCCGTGGCACCTTCATATAGATCTATAACTTAATATAACCTAACCTAACCCAACCTAACATCTCGGCGGTAATATTTGACAACATTCCTGGCGAGTTGGCTTCTCCGTCCCCGTGGGACCTTTATATATCTCAATAACGTAATATAACCTAACCTAACCCAACAATATCATCTCGGCGGTAATATTTGATAACATTCATGGCGAGTTGGCATCTACGTCTCCGTGGGACCTTTATATACATCAATAACGTAATATAACCTAACCTAACCCAACCTAGCATCTCGGCGGTAATATTTGACATCATTCCTTGCGAGTTGGCCTCTACGTCTCCGTGTAACCCTCGTATACAACAGTAACGTAATATAACGTAACTTAACCCAACCTATCATCTCGGCGGTAATATTTGACAACATTCCTGGCGAGTTGGCCTCTACGTCTTCGTGGGACCTTTATATACATCAATAACGTAATATAACTTAACCTAACCCAACCTAACATCTCCGCGGTAATATTTGACAACATACCTGGCGAGTTGGCCTCTACGTATCCGTGGGCCCTTCATATACATCAATAACGAAATATAACCTAACCTAACCCTATCTAACATCTCGGCGTTAATATTTGACCACATTCCTGGCTTGTTGGCCTCTACGCCTCCGTCGGACCTTTATATACATCTATAACGTGATATAACCTAACCTAACCCAATCTAACATCTCGACGGTAATATTTGACGACATTCCTGGCTTGTTGGCCTCTACGTCTCCGTTTGACCTTCATATACATCAATAACGTAATATAACCTAACCTAACGCAACCTAACATCTCGGCGGTAATATTTGACAACATTCCTGGCGAGTTGGCCTCTACGTCTCCGTGGGACCTTTATATACATCAATAACATAATATAAGCTAGTCTAACCCAATCTAACATCTCGGCGATAACATTTGACCACATTCCTGGCGAGTTGGCCTCTACGTCTTCGTGGGACCTTTATATACATCAATAACGTAATATAACCTAACCTAACCCAACCTAACATCTCGGCGGTAATATTTGACATCATTCCTGGCGAGTTGGCCACTATGTCTCCGTGTAACCCTCGTATACATCAATAACGTAATATAACGTAACTTAATCCAACCTATCATCTCGGCGGTAATATTTGACAACATTCCTGGCGAGTTGGCCTCTACGTCTCCGTTTGACCTTCTTATACATCAATAACGTAATCTAACCTAACATAACCCAACCTATCTTCTCGGCGGTAATATTTGGCAACATTCCTGGCGAGTTGGCCTCTACGTCTCCGTGGGACCTTTATATACATAAATAACATAATATAAGCTAGCCTAACCCAATCTAACATCTCGGCGATAATATTTGACCACATTCCTGGCGAGTTGGCCTCTACGTCTTCGTGGGACCTTTATATACATCAATAACGTAATATAACCTAACCTAACCCAACCTAGCATCTCGGCGGTAATATTTGACATCATTCCTGGCGAGTTGGCCTCTACGTCTCCGTGTAACCCTCGTATACAAAAGTAACGTAATATAACGTAACTTAACCCAACCTATCATCTCGGCGGTAATATTTGACAACATACCTGGCGAGTTGGCCTCCACGTCTCCGTGGGCCCTTCATATACATCAATAACGGAATATAACCAAACCTAACCCAACCTAACTTCTCGGCGGTAATATTTGAAAACATACCTGGCGAGGTGGCATCTACTTCTCCGTGGGATATTTATATACATCAATAACATAATATAACATAAGCTAACCCAATATAACATCTCGGCGGTAATATTTGACCACGTTCCTGGCTTGTTGCACTCTACGTCTCCGTGGCACCTTCATATAGATCTATAATGTAATATAACCTAACCTAACCCAACCTAACATCTCGGCGGTAATATTTGACTACATTCCTGGCGAGCTGGCCTCTACGTCTTCGTGGGACCTTTATATACATCAATAACGTAATATAACTTAACCTAACCCAAACTAACATCTCCGTGGTAATATTTGACAACATACCTGGCGAGTTGGCCTCTACGTATCCGTGGGCCCTTCATATACATCAATAACGAAATATAACCTAACCTAACCCTATCTAACATCTCGGCGGTAATTTTTGACCACATTCCTGGCTTGTTGGCCTCTACGTCTCCGTCGGACCTTCATATAGATCTATAACGTAATATAACTTAACCTAACCCAACCTAACATCTCCGCGGTAATATTTGACAACATACCTGGCGAGTTGGCCTCTAGGTCTCCGTGGGCCCTTCATATACATCAATAACGAAATATAACCTAACCCAACCTATCATCTCGGAGGTAATATTTGACAATATTCCTGGCGAGTTGGCTTCTCCGCTTCCGTGGGAACTTTATATACGTCAATAACGTAATATAACCTAACCTAACCCAACCTAACATCTCCGCGGTAATATTTGACCACGTTCCTGGCTTGTTGCACTCTACGTCTCCGTGGGACCTTCATATAGATCTATAACGTAATATAACCTAACCTAACCCAACCTAACATCTCGGCGGTAATATTCGACAACATTCCTGGCGAGTTGGCCTCTACGTCTCCGTGGGACCTTTATATACATCAATAACATAATATAAGCTAGCCTAACCCAATCTAACATCTCACGGTAATATTTGACCACATTCCTGGCTTGTTGGCTTCTACGTCTCCGTGGGACCTTTATATACTTCAATAACATAATATAACCTAGCCTAACCCAATTTAACATCTCGGCGGCAATATTTGACAACTTTCCTCGCGAGTTGGCCTCTACGTCTGCGTGGGATCTTTATATACATCAATAACGTAATATAACATAACCTAACCCAATCTAACATCTCGGCGGTAATATTTGACAACATTCCTGGCTTGTTGGCCTCTACGTCTCCGTGGGACCTTTATATACATCTATAACGTAATATAACCTAACCTAACCCAACCTAACATCTCGGCGGTAATATTTGACAACATTCCTGGCGAGTTGGCCTCTACGTATCCGTGGGCCCTTCATATACATCAATAACGAAATATAACCTAACCTAATCCTATCTAACATCTCGGCGGTAATATTTGACCACATTCCTGGCTTGTTGGCCTCTACGTCTCCGTCGGACCTTTATATACATCTATAACGTAATATAACCTAACCTAACCCAACTTATCATCTCGGCGGTAATATTTGACAACATTCCTGGCGAGTTGGCCTCTACGTCTCCGTTTGACCTTCTTATACATCAATAACGTAATCTAACCTAACATAACCCAACCTATTTTCTCGGCGGTAATATTTGACAACATTCCTGGCGAGTTGGCCTCTACGTCTCCGTGGGACCTTTATATACATCAATAACATAATATAAGCTAGCCTAACCCAATCTAACATCTCGGCGATAATATTTGACCACATTCCTGGCGAGTTGGCCTCTACGTCTTCGTGCGACCTTTATATACATCAATAACGTAATATAACTTAACCTAACCCAACCTAACATCTCCGCGGTAATATTTGACAACATACCTGGCGAGTTGGCCTCTACGTATCTGTGGGCCCTTCATATACATCAATAACGAAATATAACCTAACCTAACCCTAGCTAACATCTCGGCGGTAATATTTGACCACATTCCTGGCTTGTTGGCCTCTACGTCTCCGTCGGACCTTTATATACATCTATAACGTAATATAACCTAACCTAACCCAACCTATCATCTCGGCGGTAATATTTGACAACATTCCTGGCGAGTTGGCCTCTACGTCTCCGTGGGACCTTTATATACATCAATAACATAATATAAGCTAGTCTAACCCAATCTAACATCTCGGCGATAACATTTGACCACATTCCTGGCGAGTTGGCCCCTACGTGTTCGTGGGACCTTTATATACATCAATAACGTAATATAACCTAACCTAACCCAACCTAACATCTCGGCGGTAATATTTGACATCATTCCTGGCGAGTTGGCCTCTACGTCTCCGTGGGCCCTTCATATACATCAATAACGGAATATAACCAAACCTAACCCAACCTATCATCTCGGCGGTAATATTTGACAAAATTCCTGGCGAGTTGGCTTCTCCGCTTCCGTGGGACCTTTATATGCATCAATAACGTAATATAACCTAACCTAACCCAACCTAACATCTCGGCGGTAATATTTGACCACGTTCCTGGCTTGTTGCACTCTACGTCTCCGTGGCACCTTCATATAGATCTATAACTTAATATAACCTAACCTAACCCAACCTAACATCTCGGCGGTAATATTT
Organism: Xylocopa violacea; assembly: GCA_963969225.1. Classification (NCBI taxonomy): domain Eukaryota; kingdom Metazoa; phylum Arthropoda; class Insecta; order Hymenoptera; family Apidae; genus Xylocopa; species Xylocopa violacea. Next base: position 6,516,758 of record CAXAJV010000001.1, read on the forward strand.
GACAACATTCCTGGCGAGTTGGCTTCTCCGTCCCCGTGGGACCTTTATATATCTCAATAACGTAATATAACCTAACCTAACCCAACAATATCATCTCGGCGGTAATATTTGATAACATTCATGGCGAGTTGGCATCTACGTCTCCGTGGGACCTTTATATACATCAATAACGTAATATAACCTAACCTAACCCAACCTAGCATCTCGGCGGTAATATTTGACATCATTCCTTGCGAGTTGGCCTCTACGTCTCCGTGTAACCCTCGTATACAACAGTAACGTAATATAACGTAACTTAACCCAACCTATCATCTCGGCGGTAATATTTGACAACATTCCTGGCGAGTTGGCCTCTACGTCTTCGTGGGACCTTTATATACATCAATAACGTAATATAACTTAACCTAACCCAACCTAACATCTCCGCGGTAATATTTGACAACATACCTGGCGAGTTGGCCTCTACGTATCCGTGGGCCCTTCATATACATCAATAACGAAATATAACCTAACCTAACCCTATCTAACATCTCGGCGTTAATATTTGACCACATTCCTGGCTTGTTGGCCTCTACGCCTCCGTCGGACCTTTATATACATCTATAACGTGATATAACCTAACCTAACCCAATCTAACATCTCGACGGTAATATTTGACGACATTCCTGGCTTGTTGGCCTCTACGTCTCCGTTTGACCTTCATATACATCAATAACGTAATATAACCTAACCTAACGCAACATAACATCTCGGCGGTAATATTTGACATCATTCCTGGCGAGTTGGCCTCTATGTCTCCGTGTAACCCTCGTATACATCAATAACGTAATATAACTTAACCTAACCCAACCTAACATCTCCGCGGTAATATTTGACAACATACCTGGCGAGTTGGCCTCTACGTATCTGTGGGCCCTTCATATACATCAATAACGAAATATAACCTAACCTAACCCAACCTATCATCTCGGCGGTAATATTTGACAACATTCCTGGCGAGTTGGCCTCTACGTCTCCGTGGGACCTTTATATACATCAATAACATAATATAAGCTAGTCTAACCCAATCTAACATCTCGGCGATAACATTTGACCACATTCCTGGCGAGTTGGCCTCTACGTCTTCGTGGGACCTTTATATACATCAATAACGTAATATAACCTAACCTAACCCAACCTAACATCTCGGCGGTAATATTTGACATCATTCCTGGCGAGTTGGCCACTATGTCTCCGTGTAACCCTCGTATACATCAATAACGTAATATAACGTAACTTAATCCAACCTATCATCTCGGCGGTAATATTTGACAACATTCCTGGCGAGTTGGCCTCTACGTCTCCGTTTGACCTTCTTATACATCAATAACGTAATCTAACCTAACATAACCCAACCTATCTTCTCGGCGGTAATATTTGGCAACATTCCTGGCGAGTTGGCCTCTACGTCTCCGTGGGACCTTTATATACATAAATAACATAATATAAGCTAGCCTAACCCAATCTAACATCTCGGCGATAATATTTGACCACATTCCTGGCGAGTTGGCCTCTACGTCTTCGTGGGACCTTTATATACATCAATAACGTAATATAACCTAACCTAACCCAACCTAGCATCTCGGCGGTAATATTTGACATCATTCCTGGCGAGTTGGCCTCTACGTCTCCGTGTAACCCTCGTATACAAAAGTAACGTAATATAACGTAACTTAACCCAACCTATCATCTCGGCGGTAATATTTGACAACATACCTGGCGAGTTGGCCTCCACGTCTCCGTGGGCCCTTCATATACATCAATAACGGAATATAACCAAACCTAACCCAACCTAACTTCTCGGCGGTAATATTTGAAAACATACCTGGCGAGGTGGCATCTACTTCTCCGTGGGATATTTATATACATCAATAACATAATATAACATAAGCTAACCCAATATAACATCTCGGCGGTAATATTTGACCACGTTCCTGGCTTGTTGCACTCTACGTCTCCGTGGCACCTTCATATAGATCTATAATGTAATATAACCTAACCTAACCCAACCTAACATCTCGGCGGTAATATTTGACTACATTCCTGGCGAGTTGGCCTCTACGTCTTCGTGGGACCTTTATATACATCAATAACGTAATATAACTTAACCTAACCCAAACTAACATCTCCGTGGTAATATTTGACAACATACCTGGCGAGTAGGCCTCTACGTATCCGTGGGCCCTTCATATACATCAATAACGAAATATAACCTAACCTAACCCTATCTAACATCTCGGCGGTAATTTTTGACCACATTCCTGGCTTGTTGGCCTCTACGTCTCCGTCGGACCTTCATATAGATCTATAGCGTAATATAACTTAACCTAACCCAACCTAACATCTCCGCGGTAATATTTGACAACATACCTGGCGAGTTGGCCTCTAGGTCTCCGTGGGCCCTTCATATACATCAATAACGAAATATAACCTAACCTAACCCAACCTATCATCTCGGAGGTAATATTTGACAATATTCCTGGCGAGTTGGCTTCTCCGCTTCCGTGGGAACTTTATATACGTCAATAACGTAATATAACCTAACCTAACCCAACCTAACATCTCCGCGGTAATATTTGACCACGTTCCTGGCTTGTTGCACTCTACGTCTCCGTGGGACCTTCATATAGATCTATAACGTAATATAACCTAACCTAACCCAACCTAACATCTCGGCGGTAATATTTGACAACATTCCTGGCGAGTTGGCCTCTACGTCTCCGTGGGACCTTTATATACATCAATAACATAATATAAGCTAGCCTAACCCAATCTAACATCTCGGCGATAATATTTGACCACATTCCTGGCGAGTTGGCCTCTACGTCTTCGTGCGACCTTTATATACATCAATAACGTAATATAACTTAACCTAACCCAACCTAACATCTCCGCGGTAATATTTGACAACATACCTGGCGAGTTGGCCTCTACGTATCTGTGGGCCCTTCATATACATCAATAACGAAATATAACCTAACCTAACCCTAGCTAACATCTCGGCGGTAATATTTGACCACATTCCTGGCTTGTTGGCCTCTACGTCTCCGTCGGACCTTTATATACATCTATAACGTAATATAACCTAACCTAACCCAACCTATCATCTCGGCGGTAATATTTGACAACATTCCTGGCGAGTTGGCCACTATGTCTCCGTGTAACCCTCGTATACATCAATAACGTAATATAACGTAACTTAATCCAACCTATCATCTCGGCGGTAATATTTGACAACATTCCTGGCGAGTTGGCCTCTACGTCTCCGTTTGACCTTCTTATACATCAATAACGTAATCTAACCTAACATAACCCAACCTATCTTCTCGGCGGTAATATTTGGCAACATTCCTGGCGAGTTGGCCTCTACGTCTCCGTGGGACCTTTATATACATAAATAACATAATATAAGCTAGCCTAACCCAATCTAACATCTCGGCGATAATATTTGACCACATTCCTGGCGAGTTGGCCTCTACGTCTTCGTGGGACCTTTATATACATCAATAACGTAATATAACCTAACCTAACCCAACCTAGCATCTCGGCGGTAATATTTGACATCATTCCTGGCGAGTTGGCCTCTACGTCTCCGTGTAACCCTCGTATACAAAAGTAACGTAATATAACGTAACTTAACCCAACCTATCATCTCGGCGGTAATATTTGACAACATACCTGGCGAGTTGGCCTCCACGTCTCCGTGGGCCCTTCATATACATCAATAACGGAATATAACCAAACCTAACCCAACCTAACTTCTCGGCGGTAATATTTGAAAACATACCTGGCGAGGTGGCATCTACTTCTCCGTGGGATATTTATATACATCAATAACATAATATAACATAAGCTAACCCAATATAACATCTCGGCGGTAATATTTGACCACGTTCCTGGCTTGTTGCACTCTACGTCTCCGTGGCACCTTCATATAGATCTATAATGTAATATAACCTAACCTAACCCAACCTAACATCTCGGCGGTAATATTTGACTACATTCCTGGCGAGTTGGCCTCTACGTCTTCGTGGGACCTTTATATACATCAATAACGTAATATAACTTAACCTAACCCAAACTAACATCTCCGTGGTAATATTTGACAACATACCTGGCGAGTTGGCCTCTACGTATCCGTGGGCCCTTCATATACATCAATAACGAAATATAACCTAACCTAACCCTATCTAACATCTCGGCGGTAATTTTTGACCACATTCCTGGCTTGTTGGCCTCTACGTCTCCGTCGGACCTTCATATAGATCTATAACGTAATATAACTTAACCTAACCCAACCTAACATCTCCGCGGTAATATTTGACAACATACCTGGCGAGTTGGCCTCTAGGTCTCCGTGGGCCCTTCATATACATCAATAACGAAATATAACCTAACCTAACCCAACCTATCATCTCGGAGGTAATATTTGACAATATTCCTGGCGAGTTGGCTTCTCCGCTTCCGTGGGAACTTTATATACGTCAATAACGTAATATAACCTAACCTAACCCAACCTAACATCTCCGCGGTAATATTTGACCACGTTCCTGGCTTGTTGCACTCTACGTCTCCGTGGGACCTTCATATAGATCTATAACGTAATATAACCTAACCTAACCCAACCTAACATCTCGGCGGTAATATTTGACAACATTCCTGGCGAGTTGGCCTCTACGTCTCCGTGGGACCTTTATATACATCAATAACATAATATAAGCTAGCCTAACCCAATCTAACATCTCGGCGATAATATTTGACCACATTCCTGGCGAGTTGGCCTCTACGTCTTCGTGCGACCTTTATATACATCAATAACGTAATATAACTTAACCTAACCCAACCTAACATCTCCGCGGTAATATTTGACAACATACCTGGCGAGTTGGCCTCTACGTATCTGTGGGCCCTTCATATACATCAATAACGAAATATAACCTAACCTAACCCTAGCTAACATCTCGGCGGTAATATTTGACCACATTCCTGGCTTGTTGGCCTCTACGTCTCCGTCGGACCTTTATATACATCTATAACGTAATATAACCTAACCTAACCCAACCTATCATCTCGGCGGTAATATTTGACAACATTCCTGGCGAGTTGGCCTCTACGTCTCCGTGGGACCTTTATATACATCAATAACATAATATAAGCTAGTCTAACCCAATCTAACATCTCGGCGATAACATTTGACCACATTCCTGGCGAGTTGGCCCCTACGTCTTCGTGGGACCTTTATATACATCAATAACGTAATATAACCTAACCTAACCCAACCTAACATCTCGGCGGTAATATTTGACATCATTCCTGGCGAGTTGGCCTCTACGTCTCCGTGGGCCCTTCATATACATCAATAACGGAATATAACCAAACCTAACCCAACCTATCATCTCGGCGGTAATATTTGACAAAATTCCTGGCGAGTTGGCTTCTCCGCTTCCGTGGGACCTTTATATGCATCAATAACGTAATATAACCTAACCTAACCCAACCTAACATCTCGGCGGTAATATTTGACCACGTTCCTGGCTTGTTGCACTCTACGTCTCCGTGGCACCTTCATATAGATCTATAACTTAATATAACCTAACCTAACCCAACCTAACATCTCGGCGGTAATATTTGACAACATTCCTGGCGAGTTGGCTTCTCCGTCCCCGTGGGACCTTTATATATCTCAATAACATAATATAACCTAACCTAACCCAACAATATCATCTCGGCGGTAATATTTGATAACATTCATGGCGAGTTGGCATCTACGTCTCCGTGGGACCTTTATATACATCAATAACGTAATATAACCTAACCTAACCCAACCTAGCATCTCGGCGGTAATATTTGACATCATTCCTTGCGAGTTGGCCTCTACGTCTCCGTGTAACCCTCGTATACAACAGTAACGTAATATAACGTAACTTAACCCAACCTATCATCTCGGCGGTAATATTTGACAACATTCCTGGCGAGTTGGCCTCTACGTCTTCGTGGGACCTTTATATACATCAATAACGTAATATAACTTAACCTAACCCAACCTAACATCTCCGCGGTAATATTTGACAACATACCTGGCGAGTTGGCCTCTACGTATCCGTGGGCCCTTCATATACATCAATAACGAAATATAACCTAACCTAACCCTATCTAACATCTCGGCGTTAATATTTGACCACATTCCTGGCTTGTTGGCCTCTACGCCTCCGTCGGACCTTTATATACATCTATAACGTGATATAACCTAACCTAACCCAATCTAACATCTCGACGGTAATATTTGACGACATTCCTGGCTTGTTGGCCTCTACGTCTCCGTTTGACCTTCATATACATCAATAACGTAATATAACCTAACCTAACGCAACCTAACATCTCGGCGGTAATATTTGACAACATTCCTGGCGAGTTGGCCTCTACGTCTCCGTGGGACCTTTATATACATCAATAACATAATATAAGCTAGTCTAACCCAATCTAACATCTCGGCGATAACATTTGACCACATTCCTGGCGAGTTGGCCTCTACGTCTTCGTGGGACCTTTATATACATCAATAACGTAATATAACCTAACCTAACCCAACCTAACATCTCGGCGCTAATATTTGACATCATTCCTGGCGAGTTGGCCACTATGTCTCCGTGTAACCCTCGTATACATCAATAACGTAATATAACGTAACTTAATCCAACCTATCATCTCGGCGGTAATATTTGACAACATTCCTGGCGAGTTGGCCTCTACGTCTCCGTTTGACCTTCTTATACATCAATAACGTAATCTAACCTAACATAACCCAACCTATCTTCTCGGCGGTAATATTTGGCAACATTCCTGGCGAGTTGGCCTCTACGTCTCCGTGGGACCTTTATATACATCAATAACATAATATAAGCTAGCCTAACCCAATCTAACATCTCGGCGATAATATTTGACCACATTCCTGGCGAGTTGGCCTCTACGTCTTCGTGCGACCTTTATATACATCAATAACGTAATATAACTTAACCTAACCCAACCTAACATCTCCGCGGTAATATTTGACAACATACCTGGCGAGTTGGCCTCTACGTATCTGTGGGCCCTTCATATACATCAATAACGAAATATAACCTAACCTAACCCTAGCTAACATCTCGGCGGTAATATTTGACCACATTCCTGGCTTGTTGGCCTCTACGTCTCCGTCGGACCTTTATATACATCTATAACGTAATATAACCTAACCTAACCCAACCTATCATCTCGGCGGTAATATTTGACAACATTCCTGGCGAGTTGGCCTCTACGTCTCCGTGGGACCTTTATATACATCAATAACATAATATAAGCTAGTCTAACCCAATCTAACATCTCGGCGATAACATTTGACCACATTCCTGGCGAGTTGGCCCCTACGTCTTCGTGGGACCTTTATATACATCAATAACGTAATATAACCTAACCTAACCCAACCTAACATCTCGGCGGTAATATTTGACATCATTCCTGGCGAGTTGGCCTCTACGTCTCCGTGGGCCCTTCATATACATCAATAACGGAATATAACCAAACCTAACCCAACCTATCATCTCGGCGGTAATATTTGACAAAATTCCTGGCGAGTTGGCTTCTCCGCTTCCGTGGGACCTTTATATGCATCAATAACGTAATATAACCTAACCTAACCCAACCTAACATCTCGGCGGTAATATTTGACCACGTTCCTGGCTTGTTGCACTCTACGTCTCCGTGGCACCTTCATATAGATCTATAACTTAATATAACCTAACCTAACCCAACCTAACATCTCGGCGGTAATATTTGACAACATTCCTGGCGAGTTGGCTTCTCCGTCCCCGTGGGACCTTTATATATCTCAATAACGTAATATAACCTAACCTAACCCAACAATATCATCTCGGCGGTAATATTTGATAACATTCATGGCGAGTTGGCATCTACGTCTCCGTGGGACCTTTATATACATCAATAACGTAATATAACCTAACCTAACCCAACCTAGCATCTCGGCGGTAATATTTGACATCATTCCTTGCGAGTTGGCCTCTACGTCTCCGTGTAACCCTCGTATACAACAGTAACGTAATATAACGTAACTTAACCCAACCTATCATCTCGGCGGTAATATTTGACAACATTCCTGGCGAGTTGGCCTCTACGTCTTCGTGGGACCTTTATATACATCAATAACGTAATATAACTTAACCTAACCCAACCTAACATCTCCGCGGTAATATTTGACAACATACCTGGCGAGTTGGCCTCTACGTATCCGTGGGCCCTTCATATACATCAATAACGAAATATAACCTAACCTAACCCTATCTAACATCTCGGCGTTAATATTTGACCACATTCCTGGCTTGTTGGCCTCTACGCCTCCGTCGGACCTTTATATACATCTATAACGTGATATAACCTAACCTAACCCAATCTAACATCTCGACGGTAATATTTGACGACATTCCTGGCTTGTTGGCCTCTACGTCTCCGTTTGACCTTCATATACATCAATAACGTAATATAACCTAACCTAACGCAACCTAACATCTCGGCGGTAATATTTGACAACATTCCTGGCGAGTTGGCCTCTACGTCTCCGTGGGACCTTTATATACATCAATAACATAATATAAGCTAGTCTAACCCAATCTAACATCTCGGCGATAACATTTGACCACATTCCTGGCGAGTTGGCCTCTACGTCTTCGTGGGACCTTTATATACATCAATAACGTAATATAACCTAACCTAACCCAACCTAACATCTCGGCGCTAATATTTGACATCATTCCTGGCGAGTTGGCCACTATGTCTCCGTGTAACCCTCGTATACATCAATAACGTAATATAACGTAACTTAATCCAACCTATCATCTCGGCGGTAATATTTGACAACATTCCTGGCGAGTTGGCCTCTACGTCTCCGTTTGACCTTCTTATACATCAATAACGTAATCTAACCTAACATAACCCAACCTATCTTCTCGGCGGTAATATTTGGCAACATTCCTGGCGAGTTGGCCTCTACGTCTCCGTGGGACCTTTATATACATAAATAACATAATATAAGCTAGCCTAACCCAATCTAACATCTCGGCGATAATATTTGACGACATTCCTGGCGAGTTGGCCTCTTCGTCTTCGTGGGACCTTTATATACATCAATAACGTAATATAACTTAACCTAACCCAACCTAACATCTCCGCGGTAATATTTGACCACATTCCTGGCTTGTTGGCCTCTACGTCTCCGTCGGACCTTTGTATACATCTATAACGTAATATAACCTAACCTAACCCAACCTATCATCTCGGCGGTAATATTTGACAACATTCCTGGCGAGTTGGCCTCTACGTCTCCGTGGGACCTTTATATACATCAATAACATAATATAAGCTAGCTTAACCCAATCTAACATCTCGGCGATAATATTTGACCACATTCCTGGCGAGTTGGTCTCTACGTCTTCGTGGGACCTTTATATACATCAATAACGTAATATAACTTAACCTAACCCAACCTAACATCTCCGCGGTAATATTTGACAACATACCTGGCGAGTTGGCCTCTACGTCTCCGTGGGCCCTTCATATACATCAATAACGAAATATAACCTAACCTAACCCAACCTATCATCTCGGAGGTAATATTTGACAATATTCCTGGCGAGTTGGCTTCTCCGCTTCCGTGGGAACTTTATATACATCAATAACGTAATATAACCTAACCTAACCCAACGTAACATCTCCGCGGTAATATTTGACCACGTTCCTGGCTTGTTGCACTCTACGTCTCCGTGGGACCTTCATATAGATCTATAACGTAATATAACCTAACCTAACCCAACCTAACATCTCGGCGGTAATATTTGACAACATTCCTGGCGAGTTGGCTTCTCCGTCCCCGTGGGACCTTTATATACATCAATAACGTAATATAACCTAACCTAACCCAACCTATCATCTCGGCGGTAATATTTGACCACATTCCTGGCTTGTTGGCCTCTACGTCTCCGTGAGACCTTTATATACATCTATAACGTAATATAACCTAACCTCAACCAACCTAACTTCTCGGCGGTAATATTTGAAAACATACCTGGCGAGGTGGCCTCTACGCCTCCGTGGGATATTTATATACATCAATAACATAATATAACATAAGCTAACCCAATATAACATCTCGGCGGTAATATTTGACCACGTTCCTGGCTTGTTGCACTCTACGTCTCCGTGGGACCTTCATATACATCAATAACATAATATAAGCTAGTCTAACCCAATCTAACATCTCGGCGATAACATTTGACCACATTCCTGGCGAGTTGGCCTCTACGTCTTCGTGGGACCTTTATATACATCAATAACGTAATATAACCTAACCTAACCCAACCTAACATCTCGGCGGTAATATTTGACATCATTCCTGGCGAGTTGGCCACTATGTCTCCGTGTAACCCTCGTATACATCAATAACGTAATATAACGTAACTTAATCCAACCTATCATCTCGGCGGTAATATTTGACAACATTCCTGGCGAGTTGGCCTCTACGTCTCCGTTTGACCTTCTTATACATCAATAACGTAATCTAACCTAACATAACCCAACCTATCTTCTCGGCGGTAATATTTGGCAACATTCCTGGCGAGTTGGCCTCTACGTCTCCGTGGGACCTTTATATACATAAATAACATAATATAAGCTAGCCTAACCCAATCTAACATCTCGGCGATAATATTTGACCACATTCCTGGCGAGTTGGCCTCTACGTCTTCGTGGGACCTTTATATACATCAATAACGTAATATAACCTAACCTAACCCAACCTAGCATCTCGGCGGTAATATTTGACATCATTCCTGGCGAGTTGGCCTCTACGTCTCCGTGTAACCCTCGTATACAAAAGTAACGTAATATAACGTAACTTAACCCAACCTATCATCTCGGCGGTAATATTTGACAACATACCTGGCGAGTTGGCCTCCACGTCTCCGTGGGCCCTTCATATACATCAATAACGGAATATAACCAAACCTAACCCAACCTAACTTCTCGGCGGTAATATTTGAAAACATACCTGGCGAGGTGGCATCTACTTCTCCGTGGGATATTTATATACATCAATAACATAATATAACATAAGCTAACCCAATATAACATCTCGGCGGTAATATTTGACCACGTTCCTGGCTTGTTGCACTCTACGTCTCCGTGGCACCTTCATATAGATCTATAATGTAATATAACCTAACCTAACCCAACCTAACATCTCGGCGGTAATATTTGACTACATTCCTGGCGAGTTGGCCTCTACGTCTTCGTGGGACCTTTATATACATCAATAACGTAATATAACTTAACCTAACCCAAACTAACATCTCCGTGGTAATATTTGACAACATACCTGGCGAGTTGGCCTCTACGTATCCGTGGGCCCTTCATATACATCAATAACGAAATATAACCTAACCTAACCCTATCTAACATCTCGGCGGTAATTTTTGACCACATTCCTGGCTTGTTGGCCTCTACGTCTCCGTCGGACCTTCATATAGATCTATAACGTAATATAACTTAACCTAACCCAACCTAACATCTCCGCGGTAATATTTGACAACATACCTGGCGAGTTGGCCTCTAGGTCTCCGTGGGCCCTTCATATACATCAATAACGAAATATAACCTAACCTAACCCAACCTATCATCTCGGAGGTAATATTTGACAATATTCCTGGCGAGTTGGCTTCTCCGCTTCCGTGGGAACTTTATATACGTCAATAACGTAATATAACCTAACCTAACCCAACCTAACATCTCCGCGGTAATATTTGACCACGTTCCTGGCTTGTTGCACTCTACGTCTCCGTGGGACCTTCATATAGATCTATAACGTAATATAACCTAACCTAACCCAACCTAACATCTCGGCGGTAATATTTGACAACATTCCTGGCGAGTTGGCCTCTACGTCTCCGTGGGACCTTTATATACATCAATAACATAATATAAGCTAGCCTAACCCAATCTAACATCTCGGCGATAATATTTGACCACATTCCTGGCGAGTTGGCCTCTACGTCTTCGTGCGACCTTTATATACATCAATAACGTAATATAACTTAACCTAACCCAACCTAACATCTCCGCGGTAATATTTGACAACATACCTGGCGAGTTGGCCTCTACGTATCTGTGGGCCCTTCATATACATCAATAACGAAATATAACCTAACCTAACCCTAGCTAACATCTCGGCGGTAATATTTGACCACATTCCTGGCTTGTTGGCCTCTACGTCTCCGTCGGACCTTTATATACATCTATAACGTAATATAACCTAACCTAACCCAACCTATCATCTCGGCGGTAATATTTGACAACATTCCTGGCGAGTTGGCCTCTACGTCTCCGTGGGACCTTTATATACATCAATAACATAATATAAGCTAGTCTAACCCAATCTAACATCTCGGCGATAACATTTGACCACATTCCTGGCGAGTTGGCCCCTACGTCTTCGTGGGACCTTTATATACATCAATAACGTAATATAACCTAACCTAACCCAACCTAACATCTCGGCGGTAATATTTGACATCATTCCTGGCGAGTTGGCCTCTACGTCTCCGTGGGCCCTTCATATACATCAATAACGGAATATAACCAAACCTAACCCAACCTATCATCTCGGCGGTAATATTTGACAAAATTCCTGGCGAGTTGGCTTCTCCGCTTCCGTGGGACCTTTATATGCATCAATAACGTAATATAACCTAACCTAACCCAACCTAACATCTCGGCGGTAATATTTGACCACGTTCCTGGCTTGTTGCACTCTACGTCTCCGTGGCACCTTCATATAGATCTATAACTTAATATAACCTAACCTAACCCAACCTAACATCTCGGCGGTAATATTTGACAACATTCCTGGCGAGTTGGCTTCTCCGTCCCCGTGGGACCTTTATATATCTCAATAACGTAATATAACCTAACCTAACCCAACAATATCATCTCGGCGGTAATATTTGATAACATTCATGGCGAGTTGGCATCTACGTCTCCGTGGGACCTTTATATACATCAATAACGTAATATAACCTAACCTAACCCAACCTAGCATCTCGGCGGTAATATTTGACATCATTCCTTGCGAGTTGGCCTCTACGTCTCCGTGTAACCCTCGTATACAACAGTAACGTAATATAACGTAACTTAACCCAACCTATCATCTCGGCGGTAATATTTGACAACATTCCTGGCGAGTTGGCCTCTACGTCTTCGTGGGACCTTTATATACATCAATAACGTAATATAACTTAACCTAACCCAACCTAACATCTCCGCGGTAATATTTGACAACATACCTGGCGAGTTGGCCTCTACGTATCCGTGGGCCCTTCATATACATCAATAACGAAATATAACCTAACCTAACCCTATCTAACATCTCGGCGTTAATATTTGACCACATTCCTGGCTTGTTGGCCTCTACGCCTCCGTCGGACCTTTATATACATCTATAACGTGATATAACCTAACCTAACCCAATCTAACATCTCGACGGTAATATTTGACGACATTCCTGGCTTGTTGGCCTCTACGTCTCCGTTTGACCTTCATATACATCAATAACGTAATATAACCTAACCTAACGCAACCTAACATCTCGGCGGTAATATTTGACAACATTCCTGGCGAGTTGGCCTCTACGTCTCCGTGGGACCTTTATATACATCAATAACATAATATAAGCTAGTCTAACCCAATCTAACATCTCGGCGATAACATTTGACCACATTCCTGGCGAGTTGGCCTCTACGTCTTCGTGGGACCTTTATATACATCAATAACGTAATATAACCTAACCTAACCCAACCTAACATCTCGGCGCTAATATTTGACATCATTCCTGGCGAGTTGGCCACTATGTCTCCGTGTAACCCTCGTATACATCAATAACGTAATATAACGTAACTTAATCCAACCTATCATCTCGGCGGTAATATTTGACAACATTCCTGGCGAGTTGGCCTCTACGTCTCCGTTTGACCTTCTTATACATCAATAACGTAATCTAACCTAACATAACCCAACCTATCTTCTCGGCGGTAATATTTGGCAACATTCCTGGCGAGTTGGCCTCTACGTCTCCGTGGGACCTTTATATACATAAATAACATAATATAAGCTAGCCTAACCCAATCTAACATCTCGGCGATAATATTTGACGACATTCCTGGCGAGTTGCACTCTTCGTCTTCGTGGGACCTTTATATACATCAATAACGTAATATAACTTAACCTAACCCAACCTAACATCTCCGCGGTAATATTTGACCACATTCCTGGCTTGTTGGCCTCTACGTCTCCGTCGGACCTTTGTATACATCTATAACGTAATATAACCTAACCTAACCCAACCTATCATCTCGGCGGTAATATTTGACAACATTCCTGGCGAGTTGGCCTCTACGTCTCCGTGGGACCTTTATATACATCAATAACATAATATAAGCTAGCTTAACCCAATCTAACATCTCGGCGATAATATTTGACCACATTCCTGGCGAGTTGGTCTCTACGTCTTCGTGGGACCTTTATATACATCAATAACGTAATATAACTTAACCTAACCCAACCTAACATCTCCGCGGTAATATTTGACAACATACCTGGCGAGTTGGCCTCTACGTCTCCGTGGGCCCTTCATATACATCAATAACGAAATATAACCTAACCTAACCCAACCTATCATCTCGGAGGTAATATTTGACAATATTCCTGGCGAGTTGGCTTCTCCGCTTCCGTGGGAACTTTATATACATCAATAACGTAATATAACCTAACCTAACCCAACGTAACATCTCCGCGGTAATATTTGACCACGTTCCTGGCTTGTTGCACTCTACGTCTCCGTGGGACCTTCATATAGATCTATAACGTAATATAACCTAACCTAACCCAACCTAACATCTCGGCGGTAATATTTGACAACATTCCTGGCGAGTTGGCTTCTCCGTCCCCGTGGGACCTTTATATACATCAATAACGTAATATAACCTAACCTAACCCAACCTATCATCTCGGCGGTAATATTTGACCACATTCCTGGCTTGTTGGCCTCTACGTCTCCGTGAGACCTTTATATACATCTATAACGTAATATAACCTAACCTCAACCAACCTAACTTCTCGGCGGTAATATTTGAAAACATACCTGGCGAGGTGGCCTCTACGCCTCCGTGGGATATTTATATACATCAATAACATAATATAACATAAGCTAACCCAATATAACATCTCGGCGGTAATATTTGACAACATACCTGGCGAGTTGGCCTCTACGTCTCCGTGGGCCCTTCATATACATCAATAACGGAATATAACCAAACCTAACCCAACCTATCATCTCGGCGGTAATATTTGACAAAATTCCTGGCGAGTTGGCTTCTCCGCTTCCGTGGGACCTTTATATGCATCAATAACGTAATATAACCTAACCTAACCCAACCTAACATCTCGGCGGTAATATTTGACCACGTTCCTGGCTTGTTGCACTCTACGTCTCCGTGGGACCTTCATATAGATCTATAACGTAATATAACCTAACCTAACCCAACCTAACATCTCGGCGGTAATATTTTACAACATACCTGGCGAGTTGGCCTCTACGTATCCGTGGGCCCTTCATATACATCAATAACGAAATATAACCTAACCTAACCCTATCTAACATCTCGGCGTTAATATTTGACCACATTCCTGGCTTGTTGGCCTCTACGCCTCCGTCGGACCTTTATATACATCTATAACGTGATATAACCTAACCTAACCCAATCTAACATCTCGACGGCAATATTTGACGACCATCCTGGCTTGTTGGCCTCTACGTCTCCGTTTGACCTTCATATACATCAATAACGTAATATAACCTAACCTAACGCAACCTAACATCTCGGCGGTAATATTTGACATCATTCCTGGCGAGTTGGCCTCTATGTCTCCGTGTAACCCTCGTATACATCAATAACGTAATATAACTTAACCTAACCCAACCTAACATCTCCGCGGTAATATTTGACAACATACCTGGCGAGTTGGCCTCTACGTATCTGTGGGCCCTTCATATACATCAATAACGAAATATAACCTAACCTAACCCAACCTATCATCTCGGCGGTAATATTTGACAACATTCCTGGCGAGTTGGCCTCTACGTCTCCGTGGGACCTTTATATACATCAATAACATAATATAAGCTAGTCTAACCCAATCTAACATCTCGGCGATAACATTTGACCACATTCCTGGCGAGTTGGCCTCTACGTCTTCGTGGGACCTTTATATACATCAATAACGTAATATAACCTAACCTAACCCAACCTAACATCTCGGCGGTAATATTTGACATCATTCCTGGCGAGTTGGCCACTATGTCTCCGTGTAACCCTCGTATACATCAATAACGTAATATAACGTAACTTAATCCAACCTATCATCTCGGCGGTAAAATTTGACAACATTCCTGGCGAGTTGGCCTCTACGTCTCCGTTTGACCTTCTTATACATCAATAACGTAATCTAACCTAACATAACCCAACCTATCTTCTCGGCGGTAATATTTGGCAACATTCCTGGCGAGTTGGCCTCTACGTCTCCGTGGGACCTTTATATACATAAATAACATAATATAAGCTAGCCTAACCCAATCTAACATCTCGGCGATAATATTTGACCACATTCCTGGCGAGTTGGCCTCTACGTCTTCGTGGGACCTTTATATACATCAATAACGTAATATAACCTAACCTAACCCAACCTAGCATCTCGGCGGTAATATTTGACATCATTCCTGGCGAGTTGGCCTCTACGTCTCCGTGTAACCCTCGTATACAAAAGTAACGTAATATAACGTAACTTAACCCAACCTATCATCTCGGCGGTAATATTTGACAACATACCTGGCGAGTTGGCCTCCACGTCTCCGTGGGCCCTTCATATACATCAATAACGGAATATAACCAAACCTAACCCAACCTAACTTCTCGGCGGTAATATTTGAAAACATACCTGGCGAGGTGGCATCTACTTCTCCGTGGGATATTTATATACATCAATAACATAATATAACATAAGCTAACCCAATATAACATCTCGGCGGTAATATTTGACCACGTTCCTGGCTTGTTGCACTCTACGTCTCCGTGGCACCTTCATATAGATCTATAATGTAATATAACCTAACCTAACCCAACCTAACATCTCGGCGGTAATATTTGACTACATTCCTGGCGAGTTGGCCTCTACGTCTTCGTGGGACCTTTATATACATCAATAACGTAATATAACTTAACCTAACCCAAACTAACATCTCCGTGGTAATATTTGACAACATACCTGGCGAGTTGGCCTCTACGTATCCGTGGGCCCTTCATATACATCAATAACGAAATATAACCTAACCTAACCCTATCTAACATCTCGGCGGTAATTTTTGACCACATTCCTGGCTTGTTGGCCTCTACGTCTCCGTCGGACCTTCATATAGATCTATAACGTAATATAACTTAACCTAACCCAACCTAACATCTCCGCGGTAATATTTGACAACATACCTGGCGAGTTGGCCTCTAGGTCTCCGTGGGCCCTTCATATACATCAATAACGAAATATAACCTAACCTAACCCAACCTATCATCTCGGAGGTAATATTTGACAATATTCCTGGCGAGTTGGCTTCTCCGCTTCCGTGGGAACTTTATATACGTCAATAACGTAATATAACCTAACCTAACCCAACCTAACATCTCCGCGGTAATATTTGACCACGTTCCTGGCTTGTTGCACTCTACGTCTCCGTGGGACCTTCATATAGATCTATAACGTAATATAACCTAACCTAACCCAACCTAACATCTCGGCGGTAATATTTGACAACATTCCTGGCGAGTTGGCCTCTACGTCTCCGTGGGACCTTTATATACATCAATAACATAATATAAGCTAGCCTAACCCAATCTAACATCTCGGCGATAATATTTGACCACATTCCTGGCGAGTTGGCCTCTACGTCTTCGTGCGACCTTTATATACATCAATAACGTAATATAACTTAACCTAACCCAACCTAACATCTCCGCGGTAATATTTGACAACATACCTGGCGAGTTGGCCTCTACGTATCTGTGGGCCCTTCATATACATCAATAACGAAATATAACCTAACCTAACCCTAGCTAACATCTCGGCGGTAATATTTGACCACATTCCTGGCTTGTTGGCCTCTACGTCTCCGTCGGACCTTTATATACATCTATAACGTAATATAACCTAACCTAACCCAACCTATCATCTCGGCGGTAATATTTGACAACATTCCTGGCGAGTTGGCCTCTACGTCTCCGTGGGACCTTTATATACATCAATAACATAATATAAGCTAGTCTAACCCAATCTAACATCTCGGCGATAACATTTGACCACATTCCTGGCGAGTTGGCCCCTACGTCTTCGTGGGACCTTTATATACATCAATAACGTAATATAACCTAACCTAACCCAACCTAACATCTCGGCGGTAATATTTGACATCATTCCTGGCGAGTTGGCCTCTACGTCTCCGTGGGCCCTTCATATACATCAATAACGGAATATAACCAAACCTAACCCAACCTATCATCTCGGCGGTAATATTTGACAAAATTCCTGGCGAGTTGGCTTCTCCGCTTCCGTGGGACCTTTATATGCATCAATAACGTAATATAACCTAACCTAACCCAACCTAACATCTCGGCGGTAATATTTGACCACGTTCCTGGCTTGTTGCACTCTACGTCTCCGTGGCACCTTCATATAGATCTATAACTTAATATAACCTAACCTAACCCAACCTAACATCTCGGCGGTAATATTTGACAACATTCCTGGCGAGTTGGCTTCTCCGTCCCCGTGGGACCTTTATATATCTCAATAACGTAATATAACCTAACCTAACCCAACAATATCATCTCGGCGGTAATATTTGATAACATTCATGGCGAGTTGGCATCTACGTCTCCGTGGGACCTTTATATACATCAATAACGTAATATAACCTAACCTAACCCAACCTAGCATCTCGGCTGTAATATTTGACATCATTCCTGGCGAGTTGGCCTCTACGTCTCCGTGTAACCCTCGTATACAACAGTAACGTAATATAACGTAACTTAACCCAACCTATCATCTCGGCGGTAATATTTGACAACATTCCTGGCGAGTTGGCCTCTACGTCTTCGTGGGACCTTTATATACATCAATAACGTAATATAACTTAACCTAACCCAACCTAACATCTCCGCGGTAATATTTGACAACATACCTGGCGAGTTGGGCTCTACGTATCCGTGGGCCCTTCATATACATCAATAACGAAATATAACCTAACCTAACCCTATCTAACATCTCGGCGTTAATATTTGACCACATTCCTGGCTTGTTGGCCTCTACGCCTCCGTCGGACCTTTATATACATCTATAACGTGATATAACCTAACCTAACCCAATCTAACATCTCGACGGTAATATTTGACGACATTCCTGGCTTGTTGGCCTCTACGTCTCCGTTTGACCTTCATATACATCAATAACGTAATATAACCTAACCTAACGCAACCTAACATCTCGGCGGTAATATTTGACAACATTCCTGGCGAGTTGGCCTCTACGTCTCCGTGGGACCTTTATATACATCAATAACATAATATAAGCTAGTCTAACCCAATCTAACATCTCGGCGATAACATTTGACCACATTCCTGGCGAGTTGGCCTCTACGTCTTCGTGGGACCTCTATATACATCAATAACGTAATATAACCTAACCTAACCCAACCTAACATCTCGGCGGTAATATTTGACATCATTCCTGGCGAGTTGGCCACTATGTCTCCGTGTAACCCTCGTATACATCAATAACGTAATATAACGTAACTTAATCCAACCTATCATCTCGGCGGTAATATTTGACAACATTCCTGGCGAGTTGGCCTCTACGTCTCCGTTTGACCTTCTTATACATCAATAACGTAATCTAACCTAACATAACACAACCTATCTTCTCGGCGGTAATATTTGGCAACATTCCTGGCGAGTTGGCCTCTACGTCTCCGTGGGACCTTTATATTCATAAATAACATAATATAAGCTAGCCTAACCCAATCTAACATCTCGGCGATAATATTTGACGACATTCCTGGCGAGTTGGCCTCTTCGTCTTCGTGGGACCTTTATATACATCAATAACGTAATATAACTTAACCTAACCCAACCTAACATCTCCGCGGTAATATTTGACCACATTCCTGGCTTGTTGGCCTCTACGTCTCCGTCGGACCTTTGTATACATCTATAACGTAATATAACCTAACCTAACCCAACCTATCATCTCGGCGGTAATATTTGACAACATACCTGGCGAGTTGGCCTCTACGTCTCCGTGGGACCTTTATATACATCAATAACATAATATAAGCTAGCTTAACCCAATCTAACATCTCGGCGATAATATTTGACCACATTCCTGGCGAGTTGGTCTCTACGTCTTCGTGGGACCTTTATATACATCAATAACGTAATATAACTTAACCTAACCCAACCTAACATCTCCGCGGTAATATTTGACAACATACCTGGCGAGTTGGCCTCTACGTCTCCGTGGGCCCTTCATATACATCAATAACGAAATATAACCTAACCTAACCCAACCTATCATCTCGGAGGTAATATTTGACAATATTCCTGGCGAGTTGGCTTCTCCGCTTCCGTGGGAACTTTATATACATCAATAACGTAATATAACCTAACCTAACCCAACCTAACATCTCCGCGGTAATATTTGACCACGTTCCTGGCTTGTTGCACTCTACGTCTCCGTGGGACCTTCATATAGATCTATAACGTAATATAACCTAACCTAACCCAACCTAACATCTCGGCGGTAATATTTGACAACATTCCTGGCGAGTTGGCTTCTCCGTCCCCGTGGGACCTTTATATACATCAATAACGTAATATAACCTAACCTAACCCAACCTATCATCTCGGCGGTAATATTTGACCACATTCCTGGCTTGTTGGCCTCTACGTCTCCGTGAGACCTTTATATACATCTATAACGTAATATAACCTAACCTCAACCAACCTAACTTCTCGGCGGTAATATTTGAAAACATACCTGGCGAGGTGGCCTCTACGCCTCCGTGGGATATTTATATACATCAATAACATAATATAACATAAGCTAACCCAATATAACATCTCGGCGGTAATATTTGACAACATACCTGGCGAGTTGGCCTCTACGTATCCGTGGGCCCTTCATATACATCAATAACGAAATATAACCTAACCTAACCCTATCTAACATCTCGGCGTTAATATTTGACCACATTCCTGGCTTGTTGGCCTCTACGCCTCCGTCGGACCTTTATATACATCTATAACGTGATATAACCTAACCTAACCCAATCTAACATCTCGACGGCAATATTTGACGACATTCCTGGCTTGTTGGCCTCTACGTCTCCGTTTGACCTTCATATACATCAATAACGTAATATAACTTAACCTAACCCAACCTAACATCTCCGCGGTAATATTTTACAACATACCTGGCGAGTTGGCCTCTAGGTCTCCGTGGGCCCTTCATATATATCAATAACGAAATATAACCTAACCTAACCCAACCTATCATCTCGGAGGTAATATTTGACAATATTCCTGGCGAGTTGGCTTCTCCGCTTCCGTGGGAACTTTATATACGTCAATAACGTAATATAACCTAACCTAACCCAACCTAACATCTCCGCGGTAATATTTGACCACCTTCCTGGCTTGTTGCACTCTACCTCTCCGTGGGACCTTCATATAGATCTATAACGTAATATAACCTAACCTAACCCAACCTAACATCTCGGCGGTAATATTTGACAACATTCCTGGCGAGTTGGCCTCTACGTCTCCGTGGGACCTTTATATACATCAATAACATAATATAAGCTAGCCTAACCCAATCTAACATCTCACGGTAATATTTGACCACATTCCTGGCTTGTTGGCTTCTACGTCTCCGTGGGACCTTTATATACTTCAATAACATAATATAACCTAGCCTAACCCAATTTAACATCTCGGCGGCAATATTTGACAACTTTCCTGGCGAGTTGGCCTCTACGTCTGCGTGGGATCTTTATATACATCAATAACGTAATATAACATAACCTAACCCAATCTAACATCTCGGCGGTAATATTTGACAACATTCCTGGCTTGTTGGCCTCTACGTCTCCGTGGGACCTTTATATACATCTATAACGTAATATAACCTAACCTAACCCAACCTAACATCTCGGCGGTAATATTTGACAACATTCCTGGCGAGTTGGCCTCTACGTATCCGTGGGCCCTTCATATACATCAATAACGAAATATAACCTATCCTAATCCTATCTAACATCTCGGCGGTAATATTTGACCACATTCCTGGCTTGTTGGCCTCTACGTCTCCGTCGGACCTTTATATACATCTATAACGTAATATAACCTAACCTAACCCAACTTATCATCTCGGCGGTAATATTTGACAACATTCCTGGCGAGTTGGCCTCTACGTCTCCGTTTGACCTTCTTATACATCAATAACGTAATCTAACCTAACATAACCCAACCTATTTTCTCGGCGGTAATATTTGACAACATTCCTGGCGAGTTGGCCTCTACGTCTCCGTGGGACCTTTATATACATAAATAACATAATATAAGCTAGCCTAACCCAATCTAACATCTCGGCGATAATATTTGGCCACATTCCTGGCGAGTTGGCCTCTACGTCTTCGTGCGACCTTTATATACATCAATAACGTAATATAACTTAACCTAACCCAACCTAACATCTCCGCGGTAATATTTGACAACATACCTGGCGAGTTGGCCTCTACGTATCTGTGGGCCCTTCATATACATCAATAACGAAATATAACCTAACCTAACCCTAGCTAACATCTCGGCGGTAATATTTGACCACATTCCTGGCTTGTTGGCCTCTACGTCTCCGTCGGACCTTTATATACATCTATAACGTAATATAACCTAACCTAACCCAACCTATCATCTCGGCGGTAATATTTGACAACATTCCTGGCGAGTTGGCCTCTACGTCTCCGTGGGACCTTTATATACATCAATAACATAATATAAGCTAGGCTAACCCAATCTAACATCTCGGCGATAAAATTTGACCACATTCCTGGCGAGTTGGCCCCTACGTCTTCGTGGGACCTTTATATACATCAATAACGTAATATAACCTAACCTAACCCAACCTAACATCTCGGCGGTAATATTTGACATCATTCCTGGCGAGTTGGCCTCTACGTCTCCGTGGGCCCTTCATATACATCAATAACGGAATATAACCAAACCTAACCCAACCTATCATCTCGGCGGTAATATTTGACAAAATTCCTGGCGAGTTGGCTTCTCCGCTTCCGTGGGACCTTTATATGCATCAATAACGTAATATAACCTAACCTAACCCAACCTAACATCTCGGCGGTAATATTTGACCACGTTCCTGGCTTGTTGCACTCTACGTCTCCGTGGCACCTTCATATAGATCTATAACTTAATATAACCTAACCTAACCCAACCTAACATCTCGGCGGTAATATTTGACAACATTCCTGGCGAGTTGGCTTCTCCGTCCCCGTGGGACCTTTATATATCTCAATAACGTAATATAACCTAACCTAACCCAACAATATCATCTCGGCGGTAATATTTGATAACATTCATGGCGAGTTGGCATCTACGTCTCCGTGGGACCTTTATATACATCAATAACGTAATATAACCTAACCTAACCCAACCTAGCATCTCGGCGGTAATATTTGACATCATTCCTGGCGAGTTGGCCTCTACGTCTCCGTGTAACCCTCGTATACAACAGTAACGTAATATAACGTAACTTAACCCAACCTATCATCTCGGCGGTAATATTTGACAACATTCCTGGCGAGTTGGCCTCTACGTCTTCGTGGGACCTTTATATACATCAATAACGTAATATAACTTAACCTAACCCAACCTAACATCTCCGCGGTAATATTTGACAACCTACCTGGCGAGTTGGCCTCTACGTATCCGTGGGCCCTTCATATACATCAATAACGAAATATAACCTAACCTAACCCTATCTAACATCTCGGCGTTAATATTTGACCACATTCCTGGCTTGTTGGCCTCTACGCCTCCGTCGGACCTTTATATACATCTATAACGTGATATAACCTAACCTAACCCAATCTAACATCTCGACGGTAATATTTGACGACATTCCTGGCTTGTTGGCCTCTACGTCTCCGTTTGACCTTCATATACATCAATAACGTAATATAACCTAACCTAACGCAACCTAACATCTCGGCGGTAATATTTGACATCATTCCTGGCGAGTTGGCCTCTATGTCTCCGTGTAACCCTCGTATACATCAATAACGTAATATAACTTAACCTAACCCAACCTAACATCTCCGCGGTAATATTTGACAACATACCTGGCGAGTTGGCCTCTACGTATCTGTGGGCCCTTCATATACATCAATAACGAAATATAACCTAACCTAACCCTAGCTAACATCTCGGCGGTAATATTTGACCACATTCCTGGCTTGTTGGCCTCTACGTCTCCGTCGGACCTTTATATACATCTATAACGTAATATAACCTAACCTAACCCAACCTATCATCTCGGCGGTAATATTTGACAACATTCCTGGCGAGTTGGCCTCTACGTCTCCGTGGGACCTTTATATACATCAATAACATAATATAAGCTAGTCTAACCCAATCTAACATCTCGGCGATAACATTTGACCACATTCCTGGCGAGTTGGCCTCTACGTCTTCGTGGGACCTTTATATACATCAATAACGTAATATAACCTAACCTAACCCAACCTAACATCTCGGCGGTAATATTTGACATCATTCCTGGCGAGTTGGCCACTATGTCTCCGTGTAACCCTCGTATACATCAATAACGTAATATAACGTAACTTAATCCAACCTATCATCTCGGCGGTAATATTTGACAACATTCCTGGCGAGTTGGCCTCTACGTCTCCGTTTGACCTTCTTATACATCAATAACGTAATCTAACCTAACATAACCCAACCTATCTTCTCGGCGGTAATATTTGGCAACATTCCTGGCGAGTTGGCCTCTACGTCTCCGTGGGACCTTTATATACATAAATAACATAATATAAGCTAGCCTAACCCAATCTAACATCTCGGCGATAATATTTGACGACATTCCTGGCGAGTTGGCCTCTTCGTCTTCGTGGGACCTTTATATACATCAATAACGTAATATAACTTAACCTAACCCAACCTAACATCTCCGCGGTAATATTTGACCACATTCCTGGCTTGTTGGCCTCTACGTCTCCGTCGGACCTTTGTATACATCTATAACGTAATATAACCTAACCTAACCCAACCTATCATCTCGGCGGTAATATTTGACAACATTCCTGGCGAGTTGGCCTCTACGTCTCCGTGGGACCTTTATATACATCAATAACATAATATAAGCTAGCTTAACCCAATCTAACATCTCGGCGATAATATTTGACCACATTCCTGGCGAGTTGGTCTCTACGTCTTCGTGGGACCTTTATATACATCAATAACGTAATATAACTTAACCTAACCCAACCTAACATCTCCGCGGTAATATTTGACAACATACCTGGCGAGTTGGCCTCTACGTCTCCGTGGGCCCTTCATATACATCAATAACGAAATATAACCTAACCTAACCCAACCTATCATCTCGGAGGTAATATTTGACAATATTCCTGGCGAGTTGGCTTCTCCGCTTCCGTGGGAACTTTATATACATCAATAACGTAATATAACCTAACCTAACCCAACCTAACATCTCCGCGGTAATATTTGACCACGTTCCTGGCTTGTTGCACTCTACGTCTCCGTGGGACCTTCATATAGATCTATAACGTAATATAACCTAACCTAACCCAACCTAACATCTCGGCGGTAATATTTGACAACATTCCTGGCGAGTTGGCTTCTCCGTCCCCGTGGGACCTTTATATACAACAATAACGTAATATAACCTAACCTAAGACAACCTATCATCTCGGCGGTAATATTTGACAACATGCCTGGCGAGTTGGCCTCTACGTCTCCGTGAGACCTTTATATACATCTATAACGTAATATAACCTAACCTCACCCAACCCAACTTCTCGGCGGTAATATTTGAAAACATACCTGGCGAGGTGGCCTCTACGTCTCCGTGGGATATTTGTATACATCAATAACGTAATATAACATAAGCTAACCCAATATAACATCTCGGCGGTAATATTTGACAACATACCTGGCGAGTTGGCCTCTACGTCTCCGTGGGCCCTTCATATACATCAATAACGTAATATAACCTAACCTAACCCAACCTATCATCTCGGCGGTAATATTTGACCACATTCCTGGCTTGTTGGCCTCTACGTCTCCGTGAGACCTTTATATACATCTATAACGTAATATAACCTAACCTAACCCAACCTATCATCTCGGCGGTAATATTTGACAACATTCCTGGCGAGTTGGCCTCTACGTCTCCGTGGGACCTTTATATACATCAATAACATAATATAAGCTAGTCTAACCCAATCTAACATCTCGGCGATAACATTTGACCACATTCCTGGCGAGTTGGCCTCTACGTCTCCGTGGGACCTTTATATACATAAATAACATAATATAAGCTAGCCTAACCCAATCTAACATCTCGGCGATAATATTTGGCCACATTCCTGGCGAGTTGGCCTCTACGTCTTCGTGCGACCTTTATATACATCAATAACGTAATATAACTTAACCTAACCCAACCTAACATCTCCGCGGTAATATTTGACAACATACCTGGCGAGTTGGCCTCTACGTATCTGTGGGCCCTTCATATACATCAATAACGAAATATAACCTAACCTAACCCTAGCTAACATCTCGGCGGTAATATTTGACCACATTCCTGGCTTGTTGGCCTCTACGTCTCCGTCGGACCTTTATATACATCTATAACGTAATATAACCTAACCTAACCCAACCTATCATCTCGGCGGTAATATTTGACAACATTCCTGGCGAGTTGGCCTCTACGTCTCCGTGGGACCTTTATATACATCAATAACATAATATAAGCTAGGCTAACCCAATCTAACATCTCGGCGATAAAATTTGACCACATTCCTGGCGAGTTGGCCCCTACGTCTTCGTGGGACCTTTATATACATCAATAACGTAATATAACCTAACCTAACCCAACCTAACATCTCGGCGGTAATATTTGACATCATTCCTGGCGAGTTGGCCTCTACGTCTCCGTGGGCCCTTCATATACATCAATAACGGAATATAACCAAACCTAACCCAACCTATCATCTCGGCGGTAATATTTGACAAAATTCCTGGCGAGTTGGCTTCTCCGCTTCCGTGGGACCTTTATATGCATCAATAACGTAATATAACCTAACCTAACCCAACCTAACATCTCGGCGGTAATATTTGACCACGTTCCTGGCTTGTTGCACTCTACGTCTCCGTGGCACCTTCATATAGATCTATAACTTAATATAACCTAACCTAACCCAACCTAACATCTCGGCGGTAATATTTGACAACATTCCTGGCGAGTTGGCTTCTCCGTCCCCGTGGGACCTTTATATATCTCAATAACGTAATATAACCTAACCTAACCCAACAATATCATCTCGGCGGTAATATTTGATAACATTCATGGCGAGTTGGCATCTACGTCTCCGTGGGACCTTTATATACATCAATAACGTAATATAACCTAACCTAACCCAACCTAGCATCTCGGCGGTAATATTTGACATCATTCCTGGCGAGTTGGCCTCTACGTCTCCGTGTAACCCTCGTATACAACAGTAACGTAATATAACGTAACTTAACCCAACCTATCATCTCGGCGGTAATATTTGACAACATTCCTGGCGAGTTGGCCTCTACGTCTTCGTGGGACCTTTATATACATCAATAACGTAATATAACTTAACCTAACCCAACCTAACATCTCCGCGGTAATATTTGACAACCTACCTGGCGAGTTGGCCTCTACGTATCCGTGGGCCCTTCATATACATCAATAACGAAATATAACCTAACCTAACCCTATCTAACATCTCGGCGTTAATATTTGACCACATTCCTGGCTTGTTGGCCTCTACGCCTCCGTCGGACCTTTATATACATCTATAACGTGATATAACCTAACCTAACCCAATCTAACATCTCGACGGTAATATTTGACGACATTCCTGGCTTGTTGGCCTCTACGTCTCCGTTTGACCTTCATATACATCAATAACGTAATATAACCTAACCTAACGCAACCTAACATCTCGGCGGTAATATTTGACATCATTCCTGGCGAGTTGGCCTCTATGTCTCCGTGTAACCCTCGTATACATCAATAACGTAATATAACTTAACCTAACCCAACCTAACATCTCCGCGGTAATATTTGACAACATACCTGGCGAGTTGGCCTCTACGTATCTGTGGGCCCTTCATATACATCAATAACGAAATATAACCTAACCTAACCCTAGCTAACATCTCGGCGGTAATATTTGACCACATTCCTGGCTTGTTGGCCTCTACGTCTCCGTCGGACCTTTATATACATCTATAACGTAATATAACCTAACCTAACCCAACCTATCATCTCGGCGGTAATATTTGACAACATTCCTGGCGAGTTGGCCTCTACGTCTCCGTGGGACCTTTATATACATCAATAACATAATATAAGCTAGTCTAACCCAATCTAACATCTCGGCGATAACATTTGACCACATTCCTGGCGAGTTGGCCTCTACGTCTTCGTGGGACCTTTATATACATCAATAACGTAATATAACCTAACCTAACCCAACCTAACATCTCGGCGGTAATATTTGACATCATTCCTGGCGAGTTGGCCACTATGTCTCCGTGTAACCCTCGTATACATCAATAACGTAATATAACGTAACTTAATCCAACCTATCATCTCGGCGGTAATATTTGACAACATTCCTGGCGAGTTGGCCTCTACGTCTCCGTTTGACCTTCTTATACATCAATAACGTAATCTAACCTAACATAACCCAACCTATCTTCTCGGCGGTAATATTTGGCAACATTCCTGGCGAGTTGGCCTCTACGTCTCCGTGGGACCTTTATATACATAAATAACATAATATAAGCTAGCCTAACCCAATCTAACATCTCGGCGATAATATTTGACGACATTCCTGGCGAGTTGGCCTCTTCGTCTTCGTGGGACCTTTATATACATCAATAACGTAATATAACTTAACCTAACCCAACCTAACATCTCCGCGGTAATATTTGACCACATTCCTGGCTTGTTGGCCTCTACGTCTCCGTCGGACCTTTGTATACATCTATAACGTAATATAACCTAACCTAACCCAACCTATCATCTCGGCGGTAATATTTGACAACATTCCTGGCGAGTTGGCCTCTACGTCTCCGTGGGACCTTTATATACATCAATAACATAATATAAGCTAGCTTAACCCAATCTAACATCTCGGCGATAATATTTGACCACATTCCTGGCGAGTTGGTCTCTACGTCTTCGTGGGACCTTTATATACATCAATAACGTAATATAACTTAACCTAACCCAACCTAACATCTCCGCGGTAATATTTGACAACATACCTGGCGAGTTGGCCTCTACGTCTCCGTGGGCCCTTCATATACATCAATAACGAAATATAACCTAACCTAACCCAACCTATCATCTCGGAGGTAATATTTGACAATATTCCTGGCGAGTTGGCTTCTCCGCTTCCGTGGGAACTTTATATACATCAATAACGTAATATAACCTAACCTAACCCAACCTAACATCTCCGCGGTAATATTTGACCACGTTCCTGGCTTGTTGCACTCTACGTCTCCGTGGGACCTTCATATAGATCTATAACGTAATATAACCTAACCTAACCCAACCTAACATCTCGGCGGTAATATTTGACAACATTCCTGGCGAGTTGGCTTCTCCGTCCCCGTGGGACCTTTATATACAACAATAACGTAATATAACCTAACCTAAGACAACCTATCATCTCGGCGGTAATATTTGACAACATGCCTGGCGAGTTGGCCTCTACGTCTCCGTGAGACCTTTATATACATCTATAACGTAATATAACCTAACCTCACCCAACCCAACTTCTCGGCGGTAATATTTGAAAACATACCTGGCGAGGTGGCCTCTACGTCTCCGTGGGATATTTGTATACATCAATAACGTAATATAACATAAGCTAACCCAATATAACATCTCGGCGGTAATATTTGACAACATACCTGGCGAGTTGGCCTCTACGTCTCCGTGGGCCCTTCATATACATCAATAACGTAATATAACCTAACCTAACCCAACCTATCATCTCGGCGGTAATATTTGACCACATTCCTGGCTTGTTGGCCTCTACGTCTCCGTGAGACCTTTATATACATCTATAACGTAATATAACCTAACCTAACCCAACCTATCATCTCGGCGGTAATATTTGACAACATTCCTGGCGAGTTGGCCTCTACGTCTCCGTGGGACCTTTATATACATCAATAACATAATATAAGCTAGTCTAACCCAATCTAACATCTCGGCGATAACATTTGACCACATTCCTGGCGAGTTGGCCTCTACGTCTTCGTGGGACCTTTATATACATCAATAACGTAATATAACCTAACCTAACCCAACCTAACATCTCGGCGGTAATATTTGACATCATTCCTGGCGAGTTGGCCACTATGTCTCCGTGTAACCCTCGTATACATCAATAACGTAATATAACGTAACTTAATCCAACCTATCATCTCGGCGGTAATATTTGACAACATTCCTGGCGAGTTGGCCTCTACGTCTCCGTTTGACCTTCTTATACATCAATAACGTAATCTAACCTAACATAACCCAACCTATCTTCTCGGCGGTAATATTTGGCAACATTCCTGGCGAGTTGGCCTCTACGTCTCCGTGGGACCTTTATATACATAAATAACATAATATAAGCTAGCCTAACCCAATCTAACATCTCGGCGATAATATTTGACGACATTCCTGGCGAGTTGGCCTCTTCGTCTTCGTGGGACCTTTATATACATCAATAACGTAATATAACTTAACCTAACCCAACCTAACATCTCCGCGGTAATATTTGACCACATTCCTGGCTTGTTGGCCTCTACGTCTCCGTCGGACCTTTGTATACATCTATAACGTAATATAACCTAACCTAACCCAACCTATCATCTCGGCGGTAATATTTGACAACATTCCTGGCGAGTTGGCCTCTACGTCTCCGTGGGACCTTTATATACATCAATAACATAATATAAGCTAGCTTAACCCAATCTAACATCTCGGCGATAATATTTGACCACATTCCTGGCGAGTTGGTCTCTACGTCTTCGTGGGACCTTTATATACATCAATAACGTAATATAACTTAACCTAACCCAACCTAACATCTCCGCGGTAATATTTGACAACATACCTGGCGAGTTGGCCTCTACGTCTCCGTGGGCCCTTCATATACATCAATAACGAAATATAACCTAACCTAACCCAACCTATCATCTCGGAGGTAATATTTGACAATATTCCTGGCGAGTTGGCTTCTCCGCTTCCGTGGGAACTTTATATACATCAATAACGTAATATAACCTAACCTAACCCAACCTAACATCTCCGCGGTAATATTTGACCACGTTCCTGGCTTGTTGCACTCTACGTCTCCGTGGGACCTTCATATAGATCTATAACGTAATATAACCTAACCTAACCCAACCTAACATCTCGGCGGTAATATTTGACAACATTCCTGGCGAGTTGGCTTCTCCGTCCCCGTGGGACCTTTATATACAACAATAACGTAATATAACCTAACCTAAGGCAACCTATCATCTCGGCGGTAATATTTGACAACATACCTGGCGAGTTGGCCTCTACGTCTCCGTGAGACCTTTATATACATCTATAACGTAATATAACCTAACCTCACCCAACCCAACTTCTCGGCGGTAATATTTGAAAACATACCTGGCGAGGTGGCCTCTACGTCTCCGTGGGATATTTGTATACATCAATAACGTAATATAACATAAGCTAACCCAATATAACATCTCGGCGGTAATATTTGACAACATACCTGGCGAGTTGGCCTCTACGTCTCCGTGGGCCCTTCATATACATCAATAACGTAATATAACCTAACCTAACCCAACCTATCATCTCGGCGGTAATATTTGACCACATTCCTGGCTTGTTGGCCTCTACGTCTCCGTGAGACCTTTATATACATCTATAACGTAATATAACCTAACCTCAACCAACCTAACTTCTCGGCGGTAATATTTGAAAACATACCTGGCGAGGTGGCCTCTACGCCTCCGTGGGATATTTATATACATCAATAACATAATATAACATAAGCTAACCCAATATAACATCTCGGCGGTAATATTTGACAACATACCTGGCGAGTTGGCCTCTACGTATCCGTGGGCCCTTCATATACATCAATAACGAAATATAACCTAACCTAACCCTATCTAACATCTCGGCGTTAATATTTGACCACATTCCTGGCTTGTTGGCCTCTACGCCTCCGTCGGACCTTTATATACATCTATAACGTGATATAACCTAACCTAACCCAATCTAACATCTCGACGGCAATATTTGACGACATTCCTGGCTTGTTGGCCTCTACGTCTCCGTTTGACCTTCATATACATCAATAACGTAATATAACCTAACCTAACGCAACCTAACATCTCGGCGGTAATATTTGACATCATTCCTGGCGAGTTGGCCTCTATGTCTCCGTGTAACCCTCGTATACATCAATAACGTAATATAACTTAACCTAACCCAACCTAACATCTCCGCGGTAATATTTGACAACATACCTGGCGAGTTGGCCTCTACGTATCTGTGGGCCCTTCATATACATCAATAACGAAATATAACCTAACCTAACCCAACCTATCATCTCGGCGGTAATATTTGACAACATTCCTGGCGAGTTGGCCTCTACGTCTCCGTGGGACCTTTATATACATCAATAACATAATATAAGCTAGTCTAACCCAATCTAACATTTCGGCGATAACATTTGACCACATTCCTGGCGAGTTGGCCTCTACGTCTTCGTGGGACCTTTATATACATCAATAACGTAATATAACCTAACCTAACCCAACCTAACATCTCGGCGGTAATATTTGACATCATTCCTGGCGAGTTGGCCACTATGTCTCCGTGTAACCCTCGTATACATCAATAACGTAATATAACGTAACTTAATCCAACCTATCATCTCGGCGGTAATATTTGACAACATTCCTGGCGAGTTGGCATCTACGTCTCCGTTTGACCTTCTTATACATCAATAACGTAATCTAACCTAACATAACCCAACCTATCTTCTCGGCGGTAATATTTGGCAACATTCCTGGCGAGTTGGCCTCTACGTCTCCGTGGGACCTTTATATACATAAATAACATAATATAAGCTAGCCTAACCCAATCTAACATCTCGGCGATAATATTTGACGACATTCCTGGCGAGTTGGCCTCTTCGTCTTCGTGGGACCTTTATATACATCAATAACGTAATATAACCTAACCTAACCCAACCTAACATCTCCGCGGTAATATTTGACCACATTCCTGGCTTGTTGGCCTCTACGTCTCCGTCGGACCTTTATATACATCTATAACGTAATATAACCTAACCTAACCCAACCTATCATCTCGGCGGTAATATTTGACAACATTCCTGGCGAGTTGGCCTCTACGTCTCCGTGGGACCTTTATATACATCAATAACGTAATATAACATAACCTAACCCAATCTAACATCTCGGCGGTAATATTTGACATCATTCCTGGCGAGTTGGCCTCTACGTCTCCGTGTAACCCTCGTATACAAAAGTAACGTAATATAACGTAACTTAACCCAACCTATCATCTCGGCGGTAATATTTGACAACATACCTGGCGAGTTGGCCTCCACGTCTCCGTGGGCCCTTCATATACATCAATAACGGAATATAACCAAACCTAACCCAACCTAACTTCTCGGCGGTAATATTTGAAAACATACCTGGCGAGGTGGCATCTACGTCTCCGTGGGATATTTATATACATCAATAACATAATATAACATAAGCTAACCCAATATAACATCTCGGCGGTAATATTTGACCACGTTCCTGGCTTGTTGCACTCTACGTCTCCGTGGCACCTTCATATAGATCTATAATGTAATATAACCTAACCTAACCCAACCTAACATCTCGGCGGTAATATTTGACTACATTCCTGGCGAGTTGGCCTCTACGTCTTCGTGGGACCTTTATATACATCAATAACGTAATATAACTTAACCTAACCCAAACTAACATCTCCGTGGTAATATTTGACAACATACCTGGCTTGTTGCACTCTACGTCTCCGTGGCACCTTCATATAGATCTATAATGTAATATAACCTAACCTAACCCAACCTAACATCTCGGAGGTCATATTTGACAATATTCCTGGCGAGTTGGCTTCTCCGCTTCCGTGGGAACTTTATATACATCAATAACGTAATATAACCTAACCTAACCCAACCTAACATCTCCGCGGTAATATTTGACCACGTTCCTGGCTTGTTGCACTCTACGTCTCCGTGGGACCTTCATATAGATCTATAACGTAATATAACCTAACCTAACCCAACCTAACATCTCGGCGGTAATATTTGACAACATTCCTGGCGAGTTGGCCTCTACGTCTCCGTGGGACCTTTATATACATCAATAACATAATATAAGCTAGCCTAACCCAATCTAACATCTCACGGTAATATTTGACCACATTCCTGGCTTGTTGGCTTCTACGTCTCCGTGGGACCTTTATATACTTCAATAACATAATATAACCTAGCCTAACCCAATTTAACATCTCGGCGGCAATATTTGACAACTTTCCTGGCGAGTTGGCCTCTACGTCTGCGTGCGATCTTTATATACATCAATAACGTAATATAACATAACCTAACCCAATCTAACATCTCGGCGGTAATATTTGACAACATTCCTGGCTTGTTGGTCTCTACGTCTCCGTGGGACCTTTATATACATCTATGACGTAATATAACCTAACCTAACCCAACCTAACATCTCGGCGGTAATATTTGACAACATTCCTGGCGAGTTGGCCTCTACGTATCCGTGGGCCCTTCATATACATCAATAACGAAATATAACCTAACCTAATCCTATCTAACATCTCGGCGGTAATATTTGACCACATTCCTGGCTTGTTGGCCTCTACGTCTCCGTCGGACCTTTATATACATCTATAACGTAATATAACCTAACCTAACCCAACTTATCATCTCGGCGGTAATATTTGACAACATTCCTGGCGAGTTGGCCTCTACGTCTCCGTTTGACCTTCTTATACATCAATAACGTAATCTAACCTAACATAACCCAACCTATTTTCTCGGCGGTAATATTTGACAACATTCCTGGCGAGTTGGCCTCTACGTCTCCGTGGGACCTTTATATACATCAATAACATAATATAAGCTAGCCTAACCCAATCTAACATCTCGGCGATAATATTTGACCACATTCCTGGCGAGTTGGCCTCTACGTCTTCGTGCGACCTTTATATACATCAATAACGTAATATAACTTAACCTAACCCAACCTAACATCTCCGCGGTAATATTTGACAACATACCTGGCGAGTTGGCCTCTACGTATCTGTGGGCCCTTCATATACATCAATAACGAAATATAACCTAACCTAACCCTAGCTAACATCTCGGCGGTAATATTTGACCACATTCCTGGCTTGTTGGCCTCTACGTCTCCGCCGGACCTTTATATACATCTATAACGTAATATACCCTAACCTAACCCAACCTATCATCTCGGCGGTAATATTTGACAACATTCCTGGCGAGTTGGCCTCTATGTCTCCGTGGGACCTTTATATACATCAATAACATAATATAAGCTAGTCTAACCCAATCTAACATCTCGGAGATAACATTTGACCACATTCCTGGCGAGTTGGCCCCTACGTCTTCGTGGGACCTTTATATACATCAATAACGTAATATAACCTAACCTAACCCAACCTAACATCTCGGCGGTAATATTTGACATCATTCCTGGCGAGTTGGCCACTATGTCTCCGTGTAACCCTCGTATACATCAATAACGTAATATAACGTAACTTAATCCAACCTATCATCTCGGCGGTAATATTTGACAACATTCCTGGCGAGTTGGCCTCTACGTCTCCGTTTGACCTTCTTATACATCAATAACGTAATCTAACGTAACATAACCCAACCTATCTTCTCGGCGGTAATATTTGGCAACATTCCTGGCGAGTTGGCCTCTACGTCTCCGTGGGACCTTTATATACATAAATAACATAATATAAGCTAGCCTAACCCAATCTAACATCTCGGCGATAATATTTGACGACATTCCTGGCGAGTTGGCCTCTTCGTCTTCGTGGGACCTTTATATACATCAATAACGTAATATAACTTAACCTAACCCAACCTAACATCTCCGCGGTAATATTTGACCACATTCCTGGCTTGTTGGCCTCTACGTCTCCGTCGGACCTTTATATACATCTATAACGTAATATAACCTAACCTAACCCAACCTATCATCTCGGCGGTAATATTTGACAACATTCCTGGCGAGTTGGCCTCTACGTCTCCGTGGGACCTTTATATACATCAATAACATAATATAAGCTAGCTTAACCCAATCTAACATCTCGGCGATAATATTTGACCACATTCCTGGCGAGTTGGTCTCTACGTCTTCGTGGGACCTTTATATACATCAATAACGTAATATAACTTAACCTAACCCAACCTAACATCTCCGCGGTAATATTTGACAACATACCTGGCGAGTTGGCCTCTACGTCTCCGTGGGCCCTTCATATACATCAATAACGAAATATAACCTAACCTAACCCAACCTATCATCTCGGAGGTAATATTTGACAATATTCCTGGCGAGTTGGCTTCTCCGCTTCCGTGGGAACTTTATATACATCAATAACGTAATATAACCTAACCTAACCCAACCTAACATCTCCGCGGTAATATTTGACCACGTTCCTGGCTTGTTGCACTCTACGTCTCCGTGGGACCTTCATATAGATCTATAACGTAATATAACCTAACCTAACCCAACCTAACATCTCGGCGGTAATATTTGACAACATTCCTGGCGAGTTGGCTTCTCCGTCCCCGTGGGACCTTTATATACATCAATAACGTAATATAACCTAACCTAACACAACCTATCATCTCGGCGGTAATATTTGACAACATACCTGGCGAGTTGGCCTCTACGTCTCCGTGAGACCTTTATATACATCTATAACGTAATATAACCTAACCTCACCCAACCCAACTTCTCGGCGGTAATATTTGAAAACATACCTGGCGAGGTGGCCTCTACGTCTCCGTGGGATATTTATATACATCAATAACGTAATATAACATAAGCTAACCCAATATAACATCTCGGCGGTAATATTTGACAACATACCTGGCGAGTTGGCCTCTACGTCTCCGTGGGACCTTTATATACATCAATATCATAATATAAGCTAGCCTAACCCAATCTAACATCTCGGCGATAATATTTGACCACATTCCTGGCGAGTTGGCCTCTACGTCTTCGTGGGACCTTTATATACATCAATAACGTAATATAACCTAACCTAACCCAACCTAGCATCTCGGCGGTAATATTTGACCACATTCCTGGCGAGTTGGCCTCTACGTCTTCGTGGGACCTTTATATACATCAATAACGTAATATAACCTAACCTAACCCAACCTAGCATCTCGGCGGTAATATTTGACATCATTCCTGGCGAGTTGGCCTCTATGTCTCCGTGTAACCCTCGTATACATCAATAACGTAATATAACTTAACCTAACCCAACCTAACATCTCCGCGGTAATATTTGACAACATTCCTGGCGAGTTGGCCTCTACGTATCTGTGGGCCCTTCATATACATCAATAACGAAATATAACCTAACCTAACCCTAGCTAACATCTCGGCGGTAATATTTGACCACATTCCTGGCTTGTTGGCCTCTACGTCTCCGTCGGACCTTTATATACATCTATAACGTAATATAACCTAACCTAACCCAACCTATCATCTCGGCGGTAATATTTGACAACATTCCTGGCGAGTTGGCCTCTACGTCTCCGTGGGACCTTTATATACATCAATAACATAATATAAGCTAGTCTAACCCAATCTAACATCTCGGCGATAACATTTGACCACATTCCTGGCGAGTTGGCCTCTACGTCTTCGTGGGACCTTTATATACATCAATAACGTAATATAACCTAACCTAACCCAACCTAACATCTCGGCGGTAATATTTGACATCATTCCTGGCGAGTTGGCCACTATGTCTCCGTGTAACCCTCGTATACATCAATAACGTAATATAACGTAACTTAATCCAACCTATCATCTCGGCGGTAATATTTGACAACATTCCTGGCGAGTTAGCCTCTACGTCTCCGTTTGACCTTCTTATACATCAATAACGTAATCTAACCTAACATAACCCAACCTATCTTCTCGGCGGTAATATTTGGCAACATTCCTGGCGAGTTGGCCTCTACGTCTCCGTGGGACCTTTATATACATAAATAACATAATATAAGCTAGCCTAACCCAATCTAACATCTCGGCGATAATATTTGACCACATTCCTGGCGAGTTGGCCTCTACGTCTTCGTGGGACCTTTATATACATCAATAACGTAATATAACCTAACCTAACCCAACCTATCATCTCGGCGGTAATATTTGACAACATACCTGGCGAGTTGGCCTCTACGTATCCATGGGCCCTTCATATACATCAATAACGAAATATAACCTAACCTAACCCTATCTAACATCTCGGCGGTAATATTTGACCATATTCCTGGCTTGTTGGCCTCTACGTCTCCGTCGGACCTTTATATACATCTATAACGTAATATAACCTAACCTAACCCAACCTATCATCTCGGCGGTAATATTTGACAACATTCCTGGCGAGTTGGCCTCTACGTCTCCGTGGGACCTTTATATACATCAATAACGGAATATAACCAAACCTAACCCAACCTATCATCTCGGCGGTAGTATTTGACAAAATTCCTGGCGAGTTGGCTTCTCCGCTTCCGTGGGACCTTTATATACATCAATAACGTAATATAACCTAACCTAACCCAACCTAACATCTCGGCGGTAATATTTGACCTCGTTCCTGGCTTGTTGCACTCTACGTCTCCGTGGGACCTTCATATAGATCTATAACGTAATATAACCTAACCTAACCCAACCTAACATCTCGGCGGTAATATTTGACAACATTCCTGGCGAGTTGGCTTCTCCGTCCCCGTGGGACCTTTATATACATCAATAACGTAATATAACCTAACCTAACCCAACCTATCATCTCGGCGGTAATATTTGACCACATTCCTGGCTAGTTGGCCTCTACGTCTCCGTGAGACCTTTATATACATCTATAACGTAATATAACCTAACCTCACCCAACCTAACTTCTCGGCGGTAATATTTGAAAACATACCTGGCGACGTGGCCTCTACGTCTCCGTGGGATATTTATATACATCAATAACATAATATAACATAAGCTAACCCAATATAACATCTCGGCGGTAATATTTGACAACATACCTGGCGAGTTGGCCTCTACGTCTCCGTGGGCACTTCATATACATCAATAACGGAATATAACCAAACCTAACCCAACCTATCATCTCAGCGGTAATATTTGACAAAATTCCTGGCGAGTTGGCTTCTCCGCTTCCGTGGGACCTTTATATGCATGAATAACGTAATATAACCTAACCTAACCCAACCTAACATCTCGGTGGTAATATTTGACCACGTTCCTGGCTTGTTGCACTCTACGTCTCCGTGGGACCTTCATATAGATCTATAACGTAATATAACCTAACCTAACCCAACCTAACATCTCGGCGGTAATATTTGACAACATTCCTTGCGAGTTGGCTTCTCCGTCCCCGCGGGACCTTTATATACATCAATAACGTAATATAACCTAACCTAACCCAACCTATCACCGCGGCGGTAATATTTGACCACATTCCTGGCTTGTTGGCCTCTACGTCTCCGTGAGACCTTTATATACATCTATAACGTAATATAACCTAACCTCACCCAACCTAACTTCTCGGCGGTAATATTTGAAAACATACCTGGCGAGGTGGCCTCTACGTCTCCGTGGGACCTTTATATACATCAATAACGTAATATAACCTAACCTAACCCAACCTAGCATCTCGGCGGTAATATTTGACATCATTCCTGGCGAGTTGGCCTCTACGTCTCCGTGTAACCCTCGTATACAACAGTAACGTAATATAACGTAACTTAACCCAACCTATCATCTCGGCGGTAATATTTGACAACATTCCTGGCGAGTTGGCCTCTACGTCTTCGTGGGACCTTTATATACATGAATAAGGTAATATAACATTACCTAACCCAATCTAACATCTCGACGGTAATATTTGACCACATTCCTGGCTTGTTGGACTCTACGTCTCCGTGGGACCTTCATATAGATCTATAAGGTAATATAACCTAACCTAACCCAACCTAACATCTCGGCGCTAATATTTGAAAACATTCCTGGCGAGTTGGCATCTACGTCTCCGTTTGACCTTCATATACATCAATAACGTAATATAACCTAACCTAACCCAACCTAACCTCTCGGCGGTAATATTTGACAACATTCTTGGCGAGTTGGACTCTACGTCTCCGTGGGACCTTCATATACATCAATAACGTAATATAACGTAACCTAACCCAACCTAACATCTCGGCGGTAATATTTGACAACATTCCTGGCGAGTTGGCTTCTCCGTTTCCGTGGGACCTTTATATACATCAATAACGTAATATAACCTAACCTAACGCAACCTAACATCTCGGCGGTAATATTTGACATCATTCCTGGCGAGTTGGCCTCTATGTCTCCGTGTAACCCTCGTATACATCAATAACGTAATATAACTTAACCTAACCCAACCTAACATCTCCGCGGTAATATTTGACAACATACCTGGCGAGTTGGCCTCTACGTATCTGTGGGCCCTTCATATACATCAATAACGAAATATAACCTAACCTAACCCTATCTAACATCTCGGCGGTAATATTTGACCACATTCCTGGCTTGTTGGCCTCTACGTCTCCGTCGGACCT
The DNA here is from genome assembly GCA_963969225.1 of Xylocopa violacea. NCBI lineage: Eukaryota > Metazoa > Arthropoda > Insecta > Hymenoptera > Apidae > Xylocopa > Xylocopa violacea. The sequence continues at coordinate 6,558,336 of CAXAJV010000001.1, forward strand.
TTATATACATCTATAACGTAATGTAACCTAACCTAACCCAACATATCATCTCGGCGGTAATATTTGACAACATTCCTGGCGAGTTGGCCTCTACGTCTCCGTGGGACCTTTATATACATCAATAACATAATATAAGCTAGTCTAACCCAATCTAACATCTCGGCGATAACATTTCACCACATTCCTCGCGAGTTGGCCTCTACGTGTTCGTGGGACCTTTATATACATCAATAACGTAATATAACTTAACCTAACCCAACCTAACATCTCCGCGGTAATATTTGACAACATACCTGGCGAGTTGGCCTCTACGTCTCCGTGGGCCCTTCATATACATCAATAACGGAATATAACCAAACCTAACCCAACCTATCATCTCGGCGGTAATATTTGACAACATTCCTGGCGAGTTGGCCTCTACGTCTCCGTTTGACCTTCTTATACATCAATAACGTAATCTAACCTAACATAACCCAACCTATCTTCTCGGCGGTAATATTTGGCAACATTCCTGGCGAGTTGGCCTCTACGTCTCCGTGGGACCTTTATATACATAAATAACATAATATAAGCTAGCCTAACCCAATCTAACATCTCGGCGATAATATTTGACCACATTCCTGGCGAGTTGGCCTCTACGTTTTCGTGGGACCTTTATATACATCAATAACGTAATATAACCTAACCTAACCCAACCTAGCATCTCGGCGGTAATATTTGACATCATTCCTGGCGAGTTGGCCTCTACGTCTTCGTGTAACCCTCGTATACAAAAGTAACGTAATATAACGTAACTTAACCCAACCTATCATCTCGGCGGTAATATTTGACAACATACCTGGCGAGTTGGCCTCCACGTCTCCGTGGGCCCTTCATATACATCAATAACGGAATATAACCAAACCTAACCCAACCTAACTTCTCGGCGGTAATATTTGAAAACATACCTGGCGAGGTGGCCTCTACGTCTCCGTGGGATATTTATATACATCAATAACATAATATAACATAAGCTAACCCAATATAACATCTCGGCGGTAATATTTGACCACGTTCCTGGCTTGTTGCACTCTACGTCTCCGTGGCACCTTCATATAGATCTATAATGTAATATAACCTAACCTAACCCAACCTAACATCTCGGCGGTAATATTTGACAACATACCTGGCGAGTTGGCCTCTACGTATCCGTGGGCCCTTCATATACATCAATAACGAAATATAAGCGAACCTAACCCTATCTAACATCTCGGCGGTAATTTTTGACCACATTCCTGGCTTGTTGGCCTCTACGTCTCCGTCGGACCTTCATATAGATCTATAACGTAATATAACTTAACCTAACCCAACCTAACATCTCCGCGGTAATATTTGACAACATACCTGGCGAGTTGGCCTCTACGTCTCCGTGGGCCCTTCATATACATCAATAACGAAATATAACCTAACCTAACCCAACCTATCATCTCGGAGGTAATATTTGACAATATTCCTGGCGAGTTGGCTTCTCCGCTTCCGTGGGAACTTTATATACATCAATAACGTAATATAACCTAACCTAACCCAAACTAACATCTCCGCGGTAATATTTGACCACGTTCCTGGCTTGTTGCACTCTACGTCTCCGTGGGACCTTCATATAGATCTATAACGTAATATAACCTAACCTAACCCAACCTAACATCTCGGCGTTAATATTTGACAACATTCCTGGCGAGTTGGCCTCTACGTCTCCGTGGGACCTTTATATACATCAATAACATAATATAAGCTAGCCTAACCCAATCTAACATCTCGGCGATAATATTTGACCACATTCCTGGCGAGTTGGCCTCTACGTCTTCGTGGGACCTTTATATACATCAATAACGTAATATAACTTAACCTAACCCAACCTAACATCTCCGCGGTAATATTTGACAACATATCTGGCGAGTTGGCCTCTACGTCTCCGTGGGCCCTTCATATACATCAATAACGGAATATAACCAAACCTAACCCAACCTATCATCTCGGCGGTAATATTTGACAAAATTCCTGGCGAGTTGGCTTCTCCGCTTCCGTGGGACCTTTATATACATCAATAACGTAATATAACCTAACCTAACCCAACCTAACATCTCGGCGGTAATATTTGACATCATTCCTGGCGAGTTGGCCACTATGTCTCCGTGTAACCCTCGTATACATCATTAACGTAATATAACGTAACTTAATCCAACCTATCATCTCGGCGGTAATATTTGACAACATTCCTGGCGAGTTGGCCTCTACGTCTCCGTTTGACCTTCTTATACATCAATAACGTAATCTAACCTAACATAACCCAACCTATCTTCTCGGCGGTAATATTTGGCAACATTCCTGGCGAGTTGGCCTCTACGTCTCCGTGGGACCTTTATATACATAAATAACGTAATATAACTTAACCTAACCCAACCTAACATCTCCGCGGTAATATTTGACAACATACCTGGCGAGTTGGCCTCTACGTCTCCGTGGGCCCTTCATATACATCAATAACGGAATATAACCAAACCTAACCCAACCTATCATCTCGGCGGTAATATTTGACAACATTCCTGGCGAGTTGGCCTCTACGTCTCCGTTTGACCTTCTTATACATCAATAACGTAATCTAACCTAACATAACCCAACCTATCTTCTCGGCGGTAATATTTGGCAACATTCCTGGCGAATTGGCCTCTACGTCTCCGTCGGACCTTCATATAGATCTATAACGTAATATAACTTAACCTAACCCAACCTAACATCTCCGCGGTAATATTTGACAACATACCTGGCGAGTTGGCCTCTACGTCTCCGTGGGACCTTTATATACATAAATAACATAATATAAGCTAGCCTAACCCAATCTAACATCTCGGCGATAATATTTGACCACATTCCTGGCGAGTTGGCCTCTACGTCTTCGTGGGACCTTTATATACATCAATAACGTAATATAACCTAACCTAACCCAACCTATCATCTCGGCGGTAATATTTGACAACATACCTGGCGAGTTGGCCTCTACGTATCCATGGGCCCTTCATATACATCAATAACGAAATATAACCTAACCTAACCCTATCTAACATCTCGGCGGTAATATTTGACCATATTCCTGGCTTGTTGGCCTCTACGTCTCCGTCGGACCTTTATATACATCTATAACGTAATATAACCTAACCTAACCCAACCTATCATCTCGGCGGTAATATTTGACAACATTCCTGGCGAGTTGGCCTCTACGTCTCCGTGGGACCTTTATATACATCAATAACGGAATATAACCAAACCTAACCCAACCTATCATCTCGGCGGTAGTATTTGACAAAATTCCTGGCGAGTTGGCTTCTCCGCTTCCGTGGGACCTTTATATACATCAATAACGTAATATAACCTAACCTAACCCAACCTAACATCTCGGCGGTAATATTTGACCTCGTTCCTGGCTTGTTGCACTCTACGTCTCCGTGGGACCTTCATATAGATCTATAACGTAATATAACCTAACCTAACCCAACCTAACATCTCGGCGGTAATATTTGACAACATTCCTGGCGAGTTGGCTTCTCCGTCCCCGTGGGACCTTTATATACATCAATAACGTAATATAACCTAACCTAACCCAACCTATCATCTCGGCGGTAATATTTGACCACATTCCTGGCTAGTTGGCCTCTACGTCTCCGTGAGACCTTTATATACATCTATAACGTAATATAACCTAACCTCACCCAACCTAACTTCTCGGCGGTAATATTTGAAAACATACCTGGCGACGTGGCCTCTACGTCTCCGTGGGATATTTATATACATCAATAACATAATATAACATAAGCTAACCCAATATAACATCTCGGCGGTAATATTTGACAACATACCTGGCGAGTTGGCCTCTACGTCTCCGTGGGCCCTTCATATACATCAATAACGGAATATAACCAAACCTAACCCAACCTATCATCTCAGCGGTAATATTTGACAAAATTCCTGGCGAGTTGGCTTCTCCGCTTCCGTGGGACCTTTATATGCATCAATAACGTAATATAACCTAACCTAACCCAACCTAACATCTCGGTGGTAATATTTGACCACGTTCCTGGCTTGTTGCACTCTACGTCTCCGTGGGACCTTCATATAGATCTATAACGTAATATAACCTAACCTAACCCAACCTAACATCTCGGCGGTAATATTTGACAACATTCCTTGCGAGTTGGCTTCTCCGTCCCCGCGGGACCTTTATATACATCAATAACGTAATATAACCTAACCTAACCCAACCTATCACCGCGGCGGTAATATTTGACCACATTCCTGGCTTGTTGGCCTCTACGTCTCCGTGAGACCTTTATATACATCTATAACGTAATATAACCTAACCTCACCCAACCTAACTTCTCGGCGGTAATATTTGAAAACATACCTGGCGAGGTGGCCTCTACGTCTCCGTGGGATATTTATATACATCAATAACATAATATAACATAAGCTAACCCAATATAACATCTCGGCGGTAATATTTGACCACGTTCCTGGCTTGTTGCACTCTACGTCTCCGTGGGACCTTCATATAGATCTATAACGTAATATAACCTAACCTAACCCAACCTAACATCTCGGCGGTAATATTTGATAACATTCCTGGCGAGTTGGCATCTACGTCTCCGTGGGACCTTTATATACATCAATAACGTAATATAACCTAACCTAACCCAACCTAGCATCTCGGCGGTAATATTTGACATCATTCCTGGCGAGTTGGCCTCTACGTCTCCGTGTAACCCTCGTATACAACAGTAACGTAATATAACGTAACTTAACCCAACCTATCATCTCGGCGGTAATATTTGACAACATTCCTGGCGAGTTGGCCTCTACGTCTTCGTGGGACCTTTATATACATGAATAAGGTAATATAACATTACCTAACCCAATCTAACATCTCCACGGTAATATTTGACCACATTCCTGGCTTGTTGGACTCTACGTCTCCGTGGGACCTTCATATAGATCTATAAGGTAATATAACCTAACCTAACCCAACCTAACATCTCGGCGCTAATATTTGAAAACATTCCTGGCGAGTTGGCATCTACGTCTCCGTTTGACCTTCATATACATCAATAACGTAATATAACCTAACCTAACCCAACCTAACCTCTCGGCGGTAATATTTGACAACATTCTTGGCGAGTTGGACTCTACGTCTCCGTGGGACCTTCATATACATCAATAACGTAATATAACGTAACCTAACCCAACCTAACATCTCGGCGGTAATATTTGACAACATTCCTGGCGAGTTGGCTTCTCCGTTTCCGTGGGACCTTTATATACATCAATAACGTAATATAACCTAACCTAACGCAACCTAACATCTCGGCGGTAATATTTGACATCATTCCTGGCGAGTTGGCCTCTATGTCTCCGTGTAACCCTCGTATACATCAATAACGTAATATAACTTAACCTAACCCAACCTAACATCTCCGCGGTAATATTTGACAACATACCTGGCGAGTTGGCCTCTACGTATCTGTGGGCCCTTCATATACATCAATAACGAAATATAACCTAACCTAACCCTATCTAACATCTCGGCGGTAATATTTGACCACATTCCTGGCTTGTTGGCCTCTACGTCTCCGTCGGACCTTTATATACATCTATAACGTAATGTAACCTAACCTAACCCAACATATCATCTCGGCGGTAATATTTGACAACATTCCTGGCGAGTTGGCCTCTACGTCTCCGTGGGACCTTTATATACATCAATAACATAATATAAGCTAGTCTAACCCAATCTAACATCTCGGCGATAACATTTCACCACATTCCTCGCGAGTTGGCCTCTACGTGTTCGTGGGACCTTTATATACATCAATAACGTAATATAACTTAACCTAACCCAACCTAACATCTCCGCGGTAATATTTGACAACATACCTGGCGAGTTGGCCTCTACGTCTCCGTGGGACCTTTATATACATCAATAACATAATATAAGCTAGCCTAACCCAATCTAACATCTCGGCGATAATATTTGACCACATTCCTGGCGAGTTGGCCTCTACGTCTTCGTGGGACCTTTATATACATAAATAACGTAATATAACTTAACCTAACCCAACCTAACATCTCCGCGGTAATATTTGACAACATACCTGGCGAGTTGGCCTCTACGTCTCCGTGGGCCCTTCATATACATCAATAACGGAATATAACCAAACCTAACCCAACCTATCATCTCGGCGGTAATATTTGACAACATTCCTGGCGAGTTGGCCTCTACGTCTCCGTTTGACCTTCTTATACATCAATAACGTAATCTAACCTAACATAACCCAACCTAACATCTCGGCGTTAATATTTGACAACATTCCTGGCGAGTTGGCCTCTACGTCTCCGTGGGACCTTTATATACATCAATAACATAATATAAGCTAGCCTAACCCAATCTAACATCTCGGCGATAATATTTGACCACATTCCTGGCGAGTTGGCCTCTACGTCTTCGTGGGACCTTTATATACATCAATAACGTAATATAACTTAACCTAACCCAACCTAACATCTCCGCGGTAATATTTGACAACATACCTGGCGAGTTGGCCTCTACGTCTCCGTGGGCCCTTCATATACATCAATAACGGAATATAACCAAACCTAACCCAACCTATCATCTCGGCGGTAATATTTGACAAAATTCCTGGCGAGTTGGCTTCTCCGCTTCCGTGGGACCTTTATATACATCAATAACGTAATATAACCTAACCTAACCCAACCTAACATCTCGGCGGTAATATTTGACATCATTCCTGGCGAGTTGGCCACTATGTCTCCGTGTAACCCTCGTATACATCATTAACGTAATATAACGTAACTTAATCCAACCTATCATCTCGGCGGTAATATTTGACAACATTCCTGGCGAGTTGGCCTCTACGTCTCCGTTTGACCTTCTTATACATCAATAACGTAATCTAACCTAACATAACCCAACCTATCTTCTCGGCGGTAATATTTGGCAACATTCCTGGCGAGTTGGCCTCTACGTCTCCGTGGGACCTTTATATACATAAATAACGTAATATAACTTAACCTAACCCAACCTAACATCTCCGCGGTAATATTTGACAACATACCTGGCGAGTTGGCCTCTACGTCTCCGTGGGCCCTTCATATACATCAATAACGGAATATAACCAAACCTAACCCAACCTATCATCTCGGCGGTAATATTTGACAACATTCCTGGCGAGTTGGCCTCTACGTCTCCGTTTGACCTTCTTATACATCAATAACGTAATCTAACCTAACATAACCCAACCTATCTTCTCGGCGGTAATATTTGGCAACATTCCTGGCGAATTGGCCTCTACGTCTCCGTCGGACCTTCATATAGATCTATAACGTAATATAACTTAACCTAACCCAACCTAACATCTCCGCGGTAATATTTGACAACATACATGGCGAGTTGGCCTCTACGTCTCCGTGGGCCCTTCATATACATCAATAACGAAATATAACCTAACCTAACCCAACCTATCATCTCGGCGGTAATGTTTGGCAACATTCCTGGCGAGTTGGCCTCTACGTCTCCGTGGGACCTTTATATACATAAATAACATAATATAAGCTAGCCTAGCCCAATCTAACATCTCGGCGATAATATTTGACCACATTCCTGGCGAGTTGGCCTCTACGTCTTCGTGGGACCTTTATATACATCAATAACGTAATATAACCTAACCTCACCCAACCTAGCATCTCGGCGGTAATATTTGACATCATTCCTGGCGAGTTGGCCTCTACGTCTTCGTGTAACCCTCGTATACAAAAGTAACGTAATATAACGTAACTTAACCCAACCTATCATCTCGGCGGTAATATTTGACAACATACCTGGCGAGTTGGCCTCCACGTCTCCGTGAGCCCTTCATATACATCAATAACGGAATATAACCAAACCTAACCCAACCTAACTTCTCGGCGGTAATATTTGAAAACATACCTGGCGAGGTGGCCTCTACGTCTCCGTGGGATATTTATATACATCAATAACATAATATAACATAAGCTAACCCAATATAACATCTCGGCGGTAATATTTGACCACGTTCCTGGCTTGTTGCACTCTACGTCTCCGTGGCACCTTCATATAGATCTATAATGTAATATAACCTAACCTAACCCAACCTAACATCTCGGCGGTAATATTTGACAACATACCTGGCGAGTTGGCCTCTACGTATCCGTGGGCCCTTCATATACATCAATAACGAAATATAAGCGAACCTAACCCTATCTAACATCTCGGCGGTAATTTTTGACCACATTCCTGGCTTGTTGGCCTCTACGTCTCCGTCGGACCTTCATATAGATCTATAACGTAATATAACTTAACCTAACCCAACCTAACATCTCCGCGGTAATATTTGACAACATACCTGGCGAGTTGGCCTCTACGTCTCCGTGGGCCCTTCATATACATCAATAACGAAATATAACCTAACCTAACCCAACCTATCATCTCGGAGGTAATATTTGACAATATTCCTGGCGAGTTGGCTTCTCCGCTTCCGTGGGAACTTTATATACATCAATAACGTAATATAACCTAACCTAAGCCAAACTAACATCTCCGCGGTAATATTTGACCACGTTCCTGGCTTGTTGCACTCTACGTCTCCGTGGGACCTTCATATAGATCTATAACGTAATATAACCTAACCTAACCCAACCTAACATCTCGGCGTTAATATTTGACAACATTCCTGGCGAGTTGGCCTCTACGTCTCCGTGGGACCTTTATATACATCAATAACATAATATAAGCTAGCCTAACCCAATCTAACATCTCGGCGATAATATTTGACCACATTCCTGGCGAGTTGGCCTCTACGTCTTCGTGGGACCTTTATATACATCAATAACGTAATATAACTTAACCTAACCCAACCTAACATCTCCGCGGTAATATTTGACAACATACCTGGCGAGTTGGCCTCTACGTCTCCGTGGGCCCTTCATATACATCAATAACGAAATATAACCTAACCTAACCCAACCTATCATCTCGGCGGTAATATTTGGCAACATTCCTGGCGAGTTGGCCTCTACGTCTCCGTGGGACCTTTATATACATAAATAACATAATATAAGCTAGCCTAGCCCAATCTAACATCTCGGCGATAATATTTGACCACATTCCTGGCGAGTTGGCCTCTACGTCTTCGTGGGACCTTTATATACATCAATAACGTAATATAACCTAACCTCACCCAACCTAGCATCTCGGCGGTAATATTTGACATCATTCCTGGCGAGTTGGCCTCTACGTCTTCGTGTAACCCTCGTATACAAAAGTAACGTAATATAACGTAACTTAACCCAACCTATCATCTCGGCGGTAATATTTGACAACATACCTGGCGAGTTGGCCTCCACGTCTTCGTGGGACCTTTATATACATCAATAACGTAATATAACCTAACCTCACCCAACCTAGCATCTCGGCGGTAATATTTGACATCATTCCTGGCGAGTTGGCCTCTACGTCTTCGTGTAACCCTCGTATACAAAAGTAACGTAATATAACGTAACTTAACCCAACCTATCATCTCGGCGGTAATATTTGACAACATACCTGGCGAGTTGGCCTCCACGTCTCCGTGGGCCCTTCATATACATCAATAACGGAATATAACCAAACCTAACCCAACCTAACTTCTCGGCGGTAATATTTGAAAACATACCTGGCGAGGTGGCCTCTACGTCTCCGTGGGATATTTATATACATCAATAACATAATATAACATAAGCTAACCCAATATAACATCTCGGCGGTAATATTTGACCACGTTCCTGGCTTGTTGCACTCTACGTCTCCGTGGCACCTTCATATAGATCTATAATGTAATATAACCTAACCTAACCCAACCTAACATCTCGGCGGTAATATTTGACAACATACCTGGCGAGTTGGCCTCTACGTATCCGTGGGCCCTTCATATACATCAATAACGAAATATAAGCGAACCTAACCCTATCTAACATCTCGGCGGTAATTTTTGACCACATTCCTGGCTTGTTGGCCTCTACGTCTCCGTCGGACCTTCATATAGATCTATAACGTAATATAACTTAACCTAACCCAACCTAACATCTCCGCGGTAATATTTGACAACATACCTGGCGAGTTGGCCTCTACGTCTCCGTGGGCCCTTCATATACATCAATAACGAAATATAACCTAACCTAACCCAACCTATCATCTCGGAGGTAATATTTGACAATATTCCTGGCGAGTTGGCTTCTCCGCTTCCGTGGGAACTTTATATACATCAATAACGTAATATAACCTAACCTAAGCCAAACTAACATCTCCGCGGTAATATTTGACCACGTTCCTGGCTTGTTGCACTCTACGTCTCCGTGGGACCTTCATATAGATCTATAACGTAATATAACCTAACCTAACCCAACCTAACATCTCGGCGTTAATATTTGACAACATTCCTGGCGAGTTGGCCTCTACGTCTCCGTGGGACCTTTATATACATCAATAACATAATATAAGCTAGCCTAACCCAATCTAACATCTCGGCGATAATATTTGACCACATTCCTGGCGAGTTGGCCTCTACGTCTTCGTGGGACCTTTATATACATCAATAACGTAATATAACTTAACCTAACCCAACCTAACATCTCCGCGGTAATATTTGACAACATACCTGGCGAGTTGGCCTCTACGTCTCCGTGGGCCCTTCATATACATCAATAACGGAATATAACCAAACCTAACCCAACCTATCATCTCGGCGGTAATATTTGACAAAATTCCTGGCGAGTTGGCTTCTCCGCTTCCGTGGGACCTTTATATACATCAATAACGTAATATAACCTAACCTAACCCAACCTAACATCTCGGCGGTAATATTTGACATCATTCCTGGCGAGTTGGCCACTATGTCTCCGTGTAACCCTCGTATACATCATTAACGTAATATAACGTAACTTAATCCAACCTATCATCTCGGCGGTAATATTTGACAACATTCCTGCCGAGTTGGCCTCTACGTCTCCGTTTGACCTTCTTATACATCAATAACGTAATCTAACCTAACATAACCCAACCTATCTTCTCGGCGGTAATATTTGGCAACATTCCTGGCGAGTTGGCCTCTACGTCTCCGTGGGACCTTTATATACATAAATAACGTAATATAACTTAACCTAACCCAACCTAACATCTCCGCGGTAATATTTGACAACATACCTGGCGAGTTGGCCTCTACGTCTCCGCGGGCCCTTCATATACATCAATAACGGAATATAACCAAACCTAACCCAACCTATCATCTCGGCGGTAATATTTGACAACATTCCTGGCGAGTTGGCCTCTACGTCTCCGTTTGACCTTCTTATACATCAATAACGTAATCTAACCTAACATAACCCAACCTATCTTCTCGGCGGTAATATTTGGCAACATTCCTGGCGAGTTGGCCTCTACGTCTCCGTGGGACCTTTATATACATAAATAACATAATATAAGCTAGCCTAACCCAATCTAACATCTCGGCGATAATATTTGACCACATTCCTGGCGAGTTGGCCTCTACGTTTTCGTGGGACCTTTATATACATCAATAACGTAATATAACCTAACCTAACCCAACCTAGCATCTCGGCGGTAATATTTGACATCATTCCTGGCGAGTTGGCCTCTACCTCTTCGTGTAACCCTCGTATACAAAAGTAACGTAATATAACGTAACTTAACCCAACCTATCATCTCGGCGGTAATATTTGACAACATACCTGGCGAGTTGGCCTCCACGTCTCCGTGGGCCCTTCATATACATCAATAACGGAATATAACCAAACCTAACCCAACCTAACTTCTCGGCGGTAATATTTGAAAACATACCTGGCGAGGTGGCCTCTACGTCTCCGTGGGATATTTATATACATCAATAACATAATATAACATAAGCTAACCCAATATAACATCTGGGCGGTAATATTTGACCACGTTCCTGGCTTGTTGCACTCTACGTCTCCGTGGCACCTTCATATAGATCTATAATGTAATATAACCTAACCTAACCCAACCTAACATCTCGGCGGTAATATTTGACAACATACCTGGCGAGTTGGCCTCTACGTATCCGTGGGCCCTTCATATACATCAATAACGAAATATAATCGAACCTAACCCTATCTAACATCTCGGCGGTAATTTTTGACCACATTCCTGGCTTGTTGGCCTCTACGTCTCCGTCGGACCTTCATATAGATCTATAACGTAATATAACTTAACCTAACCCAACCTAACATCTCCGCGGTAATATTTGACAACATACCTGGCGAGTTGGCCTCTACGTCTCCGTGGGCCCTTCATATACATCAATAACGAAATATAACCTAACCTAACCCAACCTATCATCTCGGAGGTAATATTTGACATCATTCCTGGCGAGTTGGCCACTATGTCTCCGTGTAACCCTCGTATACAAAAGTAACGTAATATAACGTAACTTAACCCTACCTATCATCTCGGCGGTAATATTTGACAACATACCTGGCGAGTTGGCCTCCACGTCTCCGTGGGACCTTTATATACATCAATAACATAATATAAGCTAGTCTAACCCAATCTAACATTTCGGCGATAACATTTGACCACATTCCTGGCGAGTTGGCCTCTACGTCTTCGTGGGACCTTTATATACATCAATAACGTAATATAACCTAACCTAACCCAACCTAACATCTCGGCGGTAATATTTGACATCATTCCTGGCGAGTTGGCCACTATGTCTCCGTGTAACCCTCGTATACATCATTAACGTAATATAACGTAACTTAATCCAACCTATCATCTCGGCGGTAATATTTGACAACATTCCTGCCGAGTTGGCCTCTACGTCTCCGTTTGACCTTCTTATACATCAATAACGTAATCTAACCTAACATAACCCAACCTATCTTCTCGGCGGTAATATTTGGCAACATTCCTGGCGAGTTGGCCTCTACGTCTCCGTGGGACCTTTATATACATAAATAACGTAATATAACTTAACCTAACCCAACCTAACATCTCCGCGGTAATATTTGACAACATACCTGGCGAGTTGGCCTCTACGTCTCCGCGGGCCCTTCATATACATCAATAACGGAATATAACCAAACCTAACCCAACCTATCATCTCGGCGGTAATATTTGACAACATTCCTGGCGAGCTGGCCTCTACGTCTCCGTTTGACCTTCTTATACATCAATAACGTAATCTAACCTAACATAACCCAACCTATCTTCTCGGCGGTAATATTTGGCAACATTCCTGGCGAGTTGGCCTCTACGTCTCCGTGGGACCTTTATATACATAAATAACATAATATAAGCTAGCCTAACCCAATCTAACATCTCGGCGATAATATTTGACCACATTCCTGGCGAGTTGGCCTCTACGTTTTCGTGGGACCTTTATATACATCAATAACGTAATATAACCTAACCTAACCCAACCTAGCATCTCGGCGGTAATATTTGACATCATTCCTGGCGAGTTGGCCTCTACCTCTTCGTGTAACCCTCGTATACAAAAGTAACGTAATATAACGTAACTTAACCCAACCTATCATCTCGGCGGTAATATTTGACAACATACCTGGCGAGTTGGCCTCCACGTCTCCGTGGGCCCTTCATATACATCAATAACGGAATATAACCAAACCTAACCCAACCTAACTTCTCGGCGGTAATATTTGAAAACATACCTGGCGAGGTGGCCTCTACGTCTCCGTGGGATATTTATATACATCAATAACATAATATAACATAAGCTAACCCAATATAACATCTGGGCGGTAATATTTGACCACGTTCCTGGCTTGTTGCACTCTACGTCTCCGTGGCACCTTCATATAGATCTATAATGTAATATAACCTAACCTAACCCAACCTAACATCTCGGCGGTAATATTTGACAACATACCTGGCGAGTTGGCCTCTACGTATCCGTGGGCCCTTCATATACATCAATAACGAAATATAATCGAACCTAACCCTATCTAACATCTCGGCGGTAATTTTTGACCACATTCCTGGCTTGTTGGCCTCTACGTCTCCGTCGGACCTTCATATAGATCTATAACGTAATATAACTTAACCTAACCCAACCTAACATCTCCGCGGTAATATTTGACAACATACCTGGCGAGTTGGCCTCTACGTCTCCGTGGGCCCTTCATATACATCAATAACGAAATATAACCTAACCTAACCCAACCTATCATCTCGGAGGTAATATTTGACATCATTCCTGGCGAGTTGGCCACTATGTCTCCGTGTAACCCTCGTATACAAAAGTAACGTAATATAACGTAACTTAACCCTACCTATCATCTCGGCGGTAATATTTGACAACATACCTGGCGAGTTGGCCTCCACGTCTCCGTGGGACCTTTATATACATCAATAACATAATATAAGCTAGTCTAACCCAATCTAACATTTCGGCGATAACATTTGACCACATTCCTGGCGAGTTGGCCTCTACGTCTTCGTGGGACCTTTATATACATCAATAACGTAATATAACCTAACCTAACCCAACCTAACATCTCGGCGGTAATATTTGACATCATTCCTGGCGAGTTGGCCACTATGTCTCCGTGTAACCCTCGTATACATCATTAACGTAATATAACGTAACTTAATCCAACCTATCATCTCGGCGGTAATATTTGACAACATTCCTGCCGAGTTGGCCTCTACGTCTCCGTTTGACCTTCTTATACATCAATAACGTAATCTAACCTAACATAACCCAACCTATCTTCTCGGCGGTAATATTTGGCAACATTCCTGGCGAGTTGGCCTCTACGTCTCCGTGGGACCTTTATATACATAAATAACGTAATATAACTTAACCTAACCCAACCTAACATCTCCGCGGTAATATTTGACAACATACCTGGCGAGTTGGCCTCTACGTCTCCGCGGGCCCTTCATATACATCAATAACGGAATATAACCAAACCTAACCCAACCTATCATCTCGGCGGTAATATTTGACAACATTCCTGGCGAGCTGGCCTCTACGTCTCCGTTTGACCTTCTTATACATCAATAACGTAATCTAACCTAACATAACCCAACCTATCTTCTCGGCGGTAATATTTGGCAACATTCCTGGCGAGTTGGCCTCTACGTCTCCGTGGGACCTTTATATACATAAATAACATAATATAAGCTAGCCTAACCCAATCTAACATCTCGGCGATAATATTTGACCACATTCCTGGCGAGTTGGCCTCTACGTTTTCGTGGGACCTTTATATACATCAATAACGTAATATAACCTAACCTAACCCAACCTAGCATCTCGGCGGTAATATTTGACATCATTCCTGGCGAGTTGGCCTCTACCTCTTCGTGTAACCCTCGTATACAAAAGTAACGTAATATAACGTAACTTAACCCAACCTATCATCTCGGCGGTAATATTTGACAACATACCTGGCGAGTTGGCCTCCACGTCTCCGTGGGCCCTTCATATACATCAATAACGGAATATAACCAAACCTAACCCAACCTAACTTCTCGGCGGTAATATTTGAAAACATACCTGGCGAGGTGGCCTCTACGTCTCCGTGGGATATTTATATACATCAATAACATAATATAACATAAGCTAACCCAATATAACATCTGGGCGGTAATATTTGACCACGTTCCTGGCTTGTTGCACTCTACGTCTCCGTGGCACCTTCATATAGATCTATAATGTAATATAACCTAACCTAACCCAACCTAACATCTCGGCGGTAATATTTGACAACATACCTGGCGAGTTGGCCTCTACGTATCCGTGGGCCCTTCATATACATCAATAACGAAATATAATCGAACCTAACCCTATCTAACATCTCGGCGGTAATTTTTGACCACATTCCTGGCTTGTTGGCCTCTACGTCTCCGTCGGACCTTCATATAGATCTATAACGTAATATAACTTAACCTAACCCAACCTAACATCTCCGCGGTAATATTTGACAACATACCTGGCGAGTTGGCCTCTACGTCTCCGTGGGCCCTTCATATACATCAATAACGAAATATAACCTAACCTAACCCAACCTATCATCTCGGAGGTAATATTTGACATCATTCCTGGCGAGTTGGCCACTATGTCTCCGTGTAACCCTCGTATACAAAAGTAACGTAATATAACGTAACTTAACCCTACCTATCATCTCGGCGGTAATATTTGACAACATACCTGGCGAGTTGGCCTCCACGTCTCCGTGGGACCTTTATATACATCAATAACATAATATAAGCTAGTCTAACCCAATCTAACATTTCGGCGATAACATTTGACCACATTCCTGGCGAGTTGGCCTCTACGTCTTCGTGGGACCTTTATATACATCAATAACGTAATATAACCTAACCTAACCCAACCTAACATCTCGGCGGTAATATTTGACATCATTCCTGGCGAGTTGGCCACTATGTCTCCTTGTAACCCTCGTATACATCAATAACGTAATATAACGTAACTTAATCCAACCTATCATCTCGGCGGTAATATTTGACAACATTCCTGGCGAGTTGGCCTCTACGTCTCCGTTTGACCTTCTTATACATCAATAACGTAATCTAACCTAACATAACCCAACCTATCTTCTCGGCGGTAATATTTGGCAACATTCCTGGCGAGTTGGCCTCTACGTCTCCGTGGGACCTTTATATACATAAATAACATAATATAAGCTAGCCTAGCCCAATCTAACATCTCGGCGATAATATTTGACCACATTCCTGGCGAGTTGGCCTCTACGTCTTCGTGGGACCTTTATATACATCAATAACGTAATATAACCTAACCTCACCCAACCTAGCATCTCGGCGGTAATATTTGACATCATTCCTGGCGAGTTGGCCTCTACGTCTCCGTGTAACCCTCGTATACAAAAGTAACGTAATATAACGTAACTTAACCCAACCTATCATCTCGGCGGTAATATTTGACAACATACCTGGCGAGTTGGCCTCCACGTCTCCGTGGGCCCTTCATATACATCAATAACGGAATATAACCAAACCTAACCCAACATAACTTCTCCGCGGTAATATTTGACAACATACCTGGCGAGTTGGCCTCTACGTCTCCGTGGGCCCTTCATATACATCAATAACGGAATATAACCAAACCTAACCCAACCTATCATCTCGGAGGTAATATTTGACAAAATTCCTGGCGAGTTGGCTTCTCCGCTTCCGTGGGACCTTTATATACATCAATAACGTAATATAACCTAACCTAACCCAACCTAACATCTCGGCGGTAATATTTGACATCATTCCTGGCGAGTTGGCCACTATGTCTCCGTGTAACCCTCGTATACATCATTAACGTAATATAACGTAACTTAATCCAACCTATCATCTCGGCGGTAATATTTGACAACATTCCTGGCGAGTTGGCCTCTACGTCTCCGTTTGACCTTCTTATACATCAATAACATAATATAACATAAGCTAACCCAATATAACATCTCGGCGGTAATATTTGACCACGTTCCTGGCTTGTTGCACTCTACGTCTCCGTGGCACCTTCATATAGATCTATAATGTAATATAACCTAACCTAACCCAACCTAACATCTCGGCGGCAATATTTGACTACATTCCTGGCGAGTTGGCCTCTACGTCTTCGTGGGACCTTTATATACATCAATAACGTAATATAACTTAACCTAACCCAAACTAACATCTCCGTGGTAATATTTGACAACATACCTGGCTTGTTGCACTCTACGTCTCCGTGGCACCTTCATATAGATCTATAATGTAATATAACCTAACCTAACCCAACCTAACATCTCGGAGGTAATATTTGACAATATTCCTGGCGAGTTGGCTTCTCCGCTTCCGTGGGAACTTTATATACATCAATAACGTAATATAACCTAACCTAACCCAACCTAACATCTCCGCGGTAATATTTGACCACGTTCCTGGCTTGTTGCACTCTACGGCTCCGTGGGACCTTCATATAGATCTATAACGTAATATAACCTAACCTAACCCAACCTAACATCTCGGCGGTAATATTTGACAACATTCCTGGCGAGTTGGCCTCTACGTCTCCGTGGGACCTTTATATACATCAATAACATAATATAAGCTAGCCTAACCCAATCTAACATCTCACGGTAATATTTGACCACATTCCTGGCTTGTTGGCTTCTACGTCTCCGTGGGACCTTTATATACTTCAATAACATAATATAACCTAGCCTAACCCAATTTAACATCTCGGCGGCAATATTTGACAACTTTCCTGGCGAGTTGGCCTCTACGTCTGCGTGCGATCTTTATATACATCAATAACGTAATATAACATAACCTAACCCAATCTAACATCTCGGCGGTAATATTTGACATCATTCCTGGCGAGTTGGCCTCTACGTCTCCGTGTAACCCTCGTATACAAAAGTAACGTAATATAACGTAACTTAACCCAACCTATCATCTCGGCGGTAATATTTGACAACATACCTGGCGAGTTGGCCTCCACGTCTCCGTGGGCCCTTCATATACATCAATAACGGAATATAACCAAACCTAAACCAACCTAACTTCTCGGCGGTAATATTTGAAAACATACCTGGCGAGGTGGCATCTACGTCTCCGTGGGATATTTATATACATCAATAACATAATATAACATAAGCTAACCCAATATAACATCTCGGCGGTAATATTTGACCACGTTCCTGGCTTGTTGCACTCTACGTCTCCGTGGCACCTTCATATAGATCTATAATGTAATATAACCTAACCTAACCCAACCTAACATCTCGGCGGTAATATTTGACTACATTCCTGGCGAGTTGGCCTCTACGTCTTCGTGGGACCTTTATATACATCAATAACGTAATATAACTTAACCTAACCCAAACTAGCATCTCCGTGGTAATATTTGACAACATACCTGGCTTGTTGCACTCTACGTCTCCGTGGCACCTTCATATAGATCTATAATGTAATATAACCTAACCTAACCCAACCTAACATCTCGGAGGTAATATTTGACAATATTCCTGGCGAGTTGGCTTCTCCGCTTCCGTGGGAACTTTATATACATCAATAACGTAATATAACCTAACCTAACCCAACCTAACATCTCCGCGGTAATATTTGACCACGTTCCTGGCTTGTTGCACTCTACGTCTCCGTGGGACCTTCATATAGATCTATAACGTAATATAACCTAACCTAACCCAACCTAACATCTCGGCGGTAATATTTGACAACATTCCTGGCGAGTTGGCCTCTACGTCTCCGTGGGACCTTTATATACATCAATAACATAATATAAGCTAGCCTAACCCAATCTAACATCTCACGGTAATATTTGACCACATTCCTGGCTTGTTGGCTTCTACGTCTCCGTGGGACCTTTATATACTTCAATAACATAATATAACCTAGCCTAACCCAATTTAACATCTCGGCGGCAATATTTGACAACTTTCCTGGCGAGTTGGCCTCTACGTCTGCGTGCGATCTTTATATACATCAATAACGTAATATAACATAACCTAACCCAATCTAACATCTCGGCGGTAATATTTGACAACATTCCTGGCTTGTTGGCCTCTACGTCTCCGTGGGACCTTTATATACATCTATGACGTAATATAACCTAACCTAACCCAACCTAACATCTCGGCGGTAATATTTGACAACATTCCTGGCGAGTTGGCCTCTACATATCCGTGGGCCCTTCATATACATCAATAACGAAATATAACCTAACCTAATCCTATCTAACATCTCGGCGGTAATATTTGACCACATTCCTGGCTTGTTGGCCTCTACGTCTCCGTCGGACCTTTATATACATCTATAACGTAATATAACCTAACCTAACCCAACTTATCATCTCGGCGGTAATATTTGACAACATTCCTGGCGAGTTGGCCTCTACGTCTCCGTTTGACCTTCTTATACATCAATAACGTAATCTAACCTAACATAACCCAACCTATTTTCTCGGCGGTAATATTTGACAACATTCCTGGCGAGTTGGCCTCTACGTCTCCGTGGGACCTTTATATACATCAATAACATAATATAAGCTAGCCTAACCCAATCTAACATCTCGGCGATAATATTTGACCACATTCCTGGCGAGTTGGCCTCTACGTCTTCGTGCGACCTTTATATACATCAATAACGTAATATAACTTAACCTAACCCAACCTAACATCTCCGCGGTAATATTTGACAACATACCTGGCGAGTTGGCCTCTACGTATCTGTGGGCCCTTCATATACATCAATAACGAAATATAACCTAACCTAACCCTAGCTAACATCTCGGCGGTAATATTTGACCACATTCCTGGCTTGTTGGCCTCTACGTCTCCGTCGGACCTTTATATACATCTATAACGTAATATAACCTAACCTAACCCAACCTATCATCTCGGCGGTAATATTTGACAACATTCCTGGCGAGTTGGCCTCTACGTCTCCGTGGGACCTTTATATACATCAATAACATAATATAAGCTAGTCTAACCCAATCTAACATCTCGGCGATAACATTTGACCACATTCCTGCCGAGTTGGCCCCTACGTCTTCGTGGGACCTTTATATACATCAATAACGTAATATAACCTAACCTAACCCAACCTAACATCTCGGCGGTAATATTTGACATCATTCCTGGCGAGTTGGCCACTATGTCTCCGTGTAACCCTCGTATACATCAATAACGTAATATAACGTAACTTAATCCAACCTATCATCTCGGCGGTAATATTTGACAACATTCCTGGCGAGTTGGCCTCTACGTCTCCGTTTGACCTTCTTATACATCAATAACGTAATCTAACGTAACATAACCCAACCTATCATCTCGGCGGTAATATTTGACAACATACCTGGCGAGTTGGCCTCTACGTCTCCGTGAGACCTTTATATACATCTATAACGTAATATAACCTAACCTCACCCAACCCAACTTCTCGGCGGTAATATTTGAAAACATACCTGGCGAGGTGGCCTCTACGTCTCCGTGGGATATTTATATACATCAATAACGTAATATAACATAAGCTAACCCAATATAACATCTCGGCGGTAATATTTGACAACATACCTGGCGAGTTGGCCTCTACGTCTCCGTGGGACCTTTATATACATCTATAACGTAATATAACCTAACCTAACCCAACCTAACATCTCGGCGGTAATATTTGAAAACATTCCTGGCGAGTTGGCAGCTACGTCTCCGTGGGACCTTTATATACATCAATAACGTAATATAACCCAACCTAATCCAACCTAACATCTCGGCGGTCATATTCGACCACATTCCTGGCTTGTTGGACTCTACGTCTCCGTGGGACCTTCAATAGATCTATAACGTAATATAACCTAACCTAACCCAACGTAACATCTCGGCGGTAATATTTGAAAACATTCCTGGCGAGTTGGCCTCTACGTCTTCGTTGGACCTTTATATACATGAATAACGTAATATAACATAACCTAACCCAATCTAACATCTCGACGGTAATATTTGACCACATTCCTGGCTTGTTGGCCTCTACGTCTCCGTGGGAGCTTTATATACAACAATAACATAATATAAGCTAGCCTAACCCAATCTAACATCTCGGCGATAACATTTGACCACATTCCTGGCGAGTTGGCCTCTACTTCTCCGTGGGACCTTTATATAGTTCAATAACGTAATATAACCTAACCTAACCCAACCTAATATCTCGGCGGTAATAGTTGACAACATTCTTGGCGAGTTGGCTTCTCCGTTTCCATGGGACCTTTATATACATCAATAACGTAATATAACCTAACCTAACCCAACCTAACATCTCGGCGGTAATATTTGACAACATTCCTGACGAGTTGGCCTCTAGGTCTCCGTTTGACCTTCATATACATCAATAACGTAATATAACCTAACTTAACACAACCTAACATCTCGGCGGTAATATTTGACAACATTCCTGGCGAGTTGGCCTCTACGTCTCCGTTTGACCTTCATATACATCAATAATGTAATATAACCTAACCTAACACAACCTAACATCTCGGCTGTAATATTTGACAACATTCCTGGCGAGTTGGCTTCTTCGTCTCCGTGGGACCTTTATATACATCAATAACGTAATATAACCTAACCAAACCCAACCTAACTTCTCCGCGGTAATATTTGAAAACATACCTGGCGAGTTGGCCTCTACGTATCCGTGGGCCCTTCATATACATCAATAACGAAATATAACCTAACCTAACCCTATCTAACATCTCGGCGGTAATATTTGACCACATTCTTGGCTTGTTGGCCTCTACGCCTCCGTCGGACCTTTATATACATCTATAACGTAATATAACCTAACCTAACCCAATCTAACATCTCGACGGTAATATTTGACGACATTCCTGGCTTGTTGGCCTCTACGTCTCCGTTTGACCTTCATATACATCAATAACGTAATATAACCTAACCTAACGCAACCTAATATCTCGGCGGTAATATTTGACATCATTCCTGGCGAGTTGGCCTCTATGTCTCCGTGTAACCCTCGTATACATCAATAACGTAATATAACTTAACCTAACCCAACCTAACATCTCCGCGGTAATATTTGACAACATACCTGGCGAGTTGGCCTCTACGTATCCGTGGGCCCTTCATATACATCAATAACGAAATATAACCTAACCTAACCCTATCTAACATCTCGGCGGTAATATTTGACCACATTCCTGGCTTGTTGGCCTCTACGTCTCCGTCGGACCTTTATATACATCTATAACGTAATATAACCTAACCTAACCCAACCTATCATCTCGGCGGTAATATTTGACAACATTCCTGGCGAGTTGGCCTCTACGTCTCCGTGGGACCTTTATATACATCAATAACATAATATAAGCTAGTCTAACCCAATCTAACATCTCGGCGATAACATTTGACCACATTCCTGGCGAGTTGGCCTCTACGTCTTCGTGGGACCTTTATATACATCAATAACGTAATATAACTTAACCTAACCCAACCTAACATCTCCGCGGTAATATTTGACAACATACCTGGCGAGTTGGCCTCTACGTCTCCGTGGGCCCTTCATATACATCAATAACGAAATATAACCTAACCTAACCCAACCTATCATCTCGGAGGTAATGTTTGGCAACATTCCTGGCGAGTTGGCCTCTACGTCTCCGTGGGACCTTTATATACATCAATAACATAATATAAGCTAGCCTAACCCAATCTAACATCTCGGCGATAATATTTGACTACATTCCTGGCGAATTGGCCTCTACGTCTTCGTGGGACCTTTATATACATAAATAACGTAATATAACTTAACCTAACCCAACCTAACATCTCCGCGGTAATATTTGCCAACATACCTGGCGAGTTGGCCTCTACGTCTCCGTGGGCCCTTCATGTACATCAATAACGGAATATAACCAAACCTAACCCAACCTATCATCTCGGCGGTAATATTTGACAAAATTCCTGGCGAGTTGGCTTCTCCGCTTCCGTGGGACCTTTATATACATCAGTAACGTAATATAACCTAACCTAACCCAACCTAACATCTCGGCGGTAATATTTGACATCATTCCTGGCGAGTTGGCCTCTACGTCTCCGTGGGCCCTTCATATACATCAATAACGGAATATAACCAAACCTAACCCAACCTAACTTCTCGGCGGTAATATTTGAAAACATACCTGGCGAGGTGGCCTCTACGTCTCCGTGAGACCTTTATATACATCTATAACGTAATATAACCTAACCTAACCCAACCTAACATCTCGGCGGTAATATTTGAAAACATTCCTGGCGAGTTGGCAGCTACGTCTCCGTGGGACCTTTATATACATCAATAACGTAATATAACCTAACCTAATCCAACCTAACATCTCGGCGGTCATATTCGGCCACATTCCTGGCTTGTTGGACTCTACGTCTCCGTGGGACCTTCAATAGATCTATAACGTAATATAACCTAACCTAACCCAACGTAACATCTCGGCGGTAATATTTGAAAACATTCCTGGCGAGTTGGCCTCTACCTCTTCGTGGGACCTTTATATACATGAATAACGTAATATAACATAACCTAACCCAATCTAACATCTCGACGGTAATATTTGACCACATTCCTGGCTTGTTGGCCTCTACGTCTCCGTGGGACCTTTATATACAACAATAACATAATATAAGCTAGCCTAACCCAATCTAACATCTCGGCGGTAATATTTGACCACATTCCTGGCTTGTTGGAGTCTACGTCTCCGTTTGACCATCATATACATCAATAACGTAATATAACGTAACCTAACCCAACCTATCATCTCGGCGGTAATATTTGACAACATTCCTGGCTTGTTGGCCTCTACTTCTCCGTGGGACCTTTATATACTTCAATAACGTAATATAACCTAACCTAACCCAACCTAATATCTCGGCGGTAATAGTTGACAACATTCCTGGCGAGTTGGCTTCTCCGTTTCCATGGGACCTTTATATACATCAATAACGTAATATAACCTAACCTAACCCAACCTAACATCTCGGCGGTAATATTTGACCACATTCCTGGCTTGTTGGCCTCTACGTCTTCGTGGGACCTTTATGTACTTCAATAACGTAATATAACCTAACCTAACCCAATCTAACATCTCGGCGGTAATATTTGACCACATTCCTGTCTTGTTGGACTACACGTCTCCGTGGGACTTTTATATACTTCAATAACGTAATATAACCTAACCTAACCCAACCTAACATCTCGTCGGTAATATTTGACATCATTCCTGGCGAGTTGGCGTCTACGTCTCCGTGGAATCTTTATATACATCAATAACGTAATATAACCTAACCTAACCCAATATAACATCTCGGCCGTCATATTTGACCAGATTCCTGGCTTGTTGGACTCTACGTTTCCGTGGGACCTTTATATACATCAATAACGTAATATAACCTAACCTAACCCAACCTAACATCTCGTCGGTAATATTTGACAACATTCCTGACGAGTTGGCCTCTAGGTCTCCGCTTGACCTTCATATACATCAATAACATAATATAACCTAGCCTAACCCAATTTAACATCTCGGCGGCAATATTTGACAACTTTCCTGGCGAGTTGGCCTCTACGTCTGCGTGCGATCTTTATATACATCAATAACGTAATATAACATAACCTAACCCAATCTAACATCTCGGCGGTAATATTTGACAACATTCCTGGCTTGTTGGCCTCTACGTCTCCGTGGGACCTTTATATACATCTATGACGTAATATAACCTAACCTAACCCAACCTAACATCTCGGCGGTAATATTTGACAACATTCCTGGCGAGTTGGCCTCTACATATCCGTGGGCCCTTCATATACATCAATAACGAAATATAACCTAACCTAATCCTATCTAACATCTCGGCGGTAATATTTGACCACATTCCTGGCTTGTTGGCCTCTACGTCTCCGTCGGACCTTTATATACATCTATAACGTAATATAACCTAACCTAACCCAACTTATCATCTCGGCGGTAATATTTGACAACATTCCTGGCGAGTTGGCCTCTACGTCTCCGTTTGACCTTCTTATACATCAATAACGTAATCTAACCTAACATAACCCAACCTATTTTCTCGGCGGTAATATTTGACAACATTCCTGGCGAGTTGGCCTCTACGTCTCCGTGGGACCTTTATATACATCAATAACATAATATAAGCTAGCCTAACCCAATCTAACATCTCGGCGATAATATTTGACCACATTCCTGGCGAGTTGGCCTCTACGTCTTCGTGCGACCTTTATATACATCAATAACGTAATATAACTTAACCTAACCCAACCTAACATCTCCGCGGTAATATTTGACAACATACCTGGCGAGTTGGCCTCTACGTATCTGTGGGCCCTTCATATACATCAATAACGAAATATAACCTAACCTAACCCTAGCTAACATCTCGGCGGTAATATTTGACCACATTCCTGGCTTGTTGGCCTCTACGTCTCCGTCGGACCTTTATATACATCTATAACGTAATATAACCTAACCTAACCCAACCTATCATCTCGGCGGTAATATTTGACAACATTCCTGGCGAGTTGGCCTCTACGTCTCCGTGGGACCTTTATATACATCAATAACATAATATAAGCTAGTCTAACCCAATCTAACATCTCGGCGATAACATTTGACCACATTCCTGCCGAGTTGGCCCCTACGTCTTCGTGGGACCTTTATATACATCAATAACGTAATATAACCTAACCTAACCCAACCTAACATCTCGGCGGTAATATTTGACATCATTCCTGGCGAGTTGGCCACTATGTCTCCGTGTAACCCTCGTATACATCAATAACGTAATATAACGTAACTTAATCCAACCTATCATCTCGGCGGTAATATTTGACAACATTCCTGGCGAGTTGGCCTCTACGTCTCCGTTTGACCTTCTTATACATCAATAACGTAATCTAACGTAACATAACCCAACCTATCATCTCGGCGGTAATATTTGACAACATACCTGGCGAGTTGGCCTCTACGTCTCCGTGAGACCTTTATATACATCTATAACGTAATATAACCTAACCTCACCCAACCCAACTTCTCGGCGGTAATATTTGAAAACATACCTGGCGAGGTGGCCTCTACGTCTCCGTGGGATATTTATATACATCAATAACGTAATATAACATAAGCTAACCCAATATAACATCTCGGCGGTAATATTTGACAACATACCTGGCGAGTTGGCCTCTACGTCTCCGTGGGACCTTTATATACATCTATAACGTAATATAACCTAACCTAACCCAACCTAACATCTCGGCGGTAATATTTGAAAACATTCCTGGCGAGTTGGCAGCTACGTCTCCGTGGGACCTTTATATACATCAATAACGTAATATAACCCAACCTAATCCAACCTAACATCTCGGCGGTCATATTCGACCACATTCCTGGCTTGTTGGACTCTACGTCTCCGTGGGACCTTCAATAGATCTATAACGTAATATAACCTAACCTAACCCAACGTAACATCTCGGCGGTAATATTTGAAAACATTCCTGGCGAGTTGGCCTCTACGTCTTCGTTGGACCTTTATATACATGAATAACGTAATATAACATAACCTAACCCAATCTAACATCTCGACGGTAATATTTGACCACATTCCTGGCTTGTTGGCCTCTACGTCTCCGTGGGAGCTTTATATACAACAATAACATAATATAAGCTAGCCTAACCCAATCTAACATCTCGGCGATAACATTTGACCACATTCCTGGCGAGTTGGCCTCTACTTCTCCGTGGGACCTTTATATAGTTCAATAACGTAATATAACCTAACCTAACCCAACCTAATATCTCGGCGGTAATAGTTGACAACATTCTTGGCGAGTTGGCTTCTCCGTTTCCATGGGACCTTTATATACATCAATAACGTAATATAACCTAACCTAACCCAACCTAACATCTCGGCGGTAATATTTGACAACATTCCTGACGAGTTGGCCTCTAGGTCTCCGTTTGACCTTCATATACATCAATAACGTAATATAACCTAACTTAACACAACCTAACATCTCGGCGGTAATATTTGACAACATTCCTGGCGAGTTGGCCTCTACGTCTCCGTTTGACCTTCATATACATCAATAATGTAATATAACCTAACCTAACACAACCTAACATCTCGGCTGTAATATTTGACAACATTCCTGGCGAGTTGGCTTCTTCGTCTCCGTGGGACCTTTATATACATCAATAACGTAATATAACCTAACCAAACCCAACCTAACTTCTCCGCGGTAATATTTGAAAACATACCTGGCGAGTTGGCCTCTACGTATCCGTGGGCCCTTCATATACATCAATAACGAAATATAACCTAACCTAACCCTATCTAACATCTCGGCGGTAATATTTGACCACATTCTTGGCTTGTTGGCCTCTACGCCTCCGTCGGACCTTTATATACATCTATAACGTAATATAACCTAACCTAACCCAATCTAACATCTCGACGGTAATATTTGACGACATTCCTGGCTTGTTGGCCTCTACGTCTCCGTTTGACCTTCATATACATCAATAACGTAATATAACCTAACCTAACGCAACCTAATATCTCGGCGGTAATATTTGACATCATTCCTGGCGAGTTGGCCTCTATGTCTCCGTGTAACCCTCGTATACATCAATAACGTAATATAACTTAACCTAACCCAACCTAACATCTCCGCGGTAATATTTGACAACATACCTGGCGAGTTGGCCTCTACGTATCCGTGGGCCCTTCATATACATCAATAACGAAATATAACCTAACCTAACCCTATCTAACATCTCGGCGGTAATATTTGACCACATTCCTGGCTTGTTGGCCTCTACGTCTCCGTCGGACCTTTATATACATCTATAACGTAATATAACCTAACCTAACCCAACCTATCATCTCGGCGGTAATATTTGACAACATTCCTGGCGAGTTGGCCTCTACGTCTCCGTGGGACCTTTATATACATCAATAACATAATATAAGCTAGTCTAACCCAATCTAACATCTCGGCGATAACATTTGACCACATTCCTGGCGAGTTGGCCTCTACGTCTTCGTGGGACCTTTATATACATCAATAACGTAATATAACTTAACCTAACCCAACCTAACATCTCCGCGGTAATATTTGACAACATACCTGGCGAGTTGGCCTCTACGTCTCCGTGGGCCCTTCATATACATCAATAACGAAATATAACCTAACCTAACCCAACCTATCATCTCGGAGGTAATGTTTGGCAACATTCCTGGCGAGTTGGCCTCTACGTCTCCGTGGGACCTTTATATACATCAATAACATAATATAAGCTAGCCTAACCCAATCTAACATCTCGGCGATAATATTTGACTACATTCCTGGCGAATTGGCCTCTACGTCTTCGTGGGACCTTTATATACATAAATAACGTAATATAACTTAACCTAACCCAACCTAACATCTCCGCGGTAATATTTGCCAACATACCTGGCGAGTTGGCCTCTACGTCTCCGTGGGCCCTTCATGTACATCAATAACGGAATATAACCAAACCTAACCCAACCTATCATCTCGGCGGTAATATTTGACAAAATTCCTGGCGAGTTGGCTTCTCCGCTTCCGTGGGACCTTTATATACATCAGTAACGTAATATAACCTAACCTAACCCAACCTAACATCTCGGCGGTAATATTTGACATCATTCCTGGCGAGTTGGCCTCTACGTCTCCGTGGGCCCTTCATATACATCAATAACGGAATATAACCAAACCTAACCCAACCTAACTTCTCGGCGGTAATATTTGAAAACATACCTGGCGAGGTGGCCTCTACGTCTCCGTGAGACCTTTATATGCATCTATAACGTAATATAACCTAACCTAACCCAACCTAACATCTCGGCGGTAATATTTGAAAACATTCCTGGCGAGTTGGCAGCTACGTCTCCGTGGGACCTTTATATACATCAATAACGTAATATAACCTAACCTAATCCAACCTAACATCTCGGCGGTCATATTCGGCCACATTCCTGGCTTGTTGGACTCTACGTCTCCGTGGGACCTTCAATAGATCTATAACGTAATATAACCTAACCTAACCCAACGTAACATCTCGGCGGTAATATTTGAAAACATTCCTGGCGAGTTGGCCTCTACCTCTTCGTGGGACCTTTATATACATGAATAACGTAATATAACATAACCTAACCCAATCTAACATCTCGACGGTAATATTTGACCACATTCCTGGCTTGTTGGCCTCTACGTCTCCGTGGGACCTTTATATACAACAATAACATAATATAAGCTAGCCTAACCCAATCTAACATCTCGGCGGTAATATTTGACCACATTCCTGGCTTGTTGGAGTCTACGTCTCCGTTTGACCATCATATACATCAATAACGTAATATAACGTAACCTAACCCAACCTATCATCTCGGCGGTAATATTTGACAACATTCCTGGCTTGTTGGCCTCTACTTCTCCGTGGGACCTTTATATACTTCAATAACGTAATATAACCTAACCTAACCCAACCTAATATCTCGGCGGTAATAGTTGACAACATTCCTGGCGAGTTGGCTTCTCCGTTTCCATGGGACCTTTATATACATCAATAACGTAATATAACCTAACCTAACCCAACCTAACATCTCGGCGGTAATATTTGACCACATTCCTGGCTTGTTGGCCTCTACGTCTTCGTGGGACCTTTATGTACTTCAATAACGTAATATAACCTAACCTAACCCAATCTAACATCTCGGCGGTAATATTTGACCACATTCCTGTCTTGTTGGACTACACGTCTCCGTGGGACTTTTATATACTTCAATAACGTAATATAACCTAACCTAACCCAACCTAACATCTCGTCGGTAATATTTGACATCATTCCTGGCGAGTTGGCGTCTACGTCTCCGTGGAATCTTTATATACATCAATAACGTAATATAACCTAACCTAACCCAATATAACATCTCGGCCGTCATATTTGACCAGATTCCTGGCTTGTTGGACTCTACGTTTCCGTGGGACCTTTATATACATCAATAACGTAATATAACCTAACCTAACCCAACCTAACATCTCGTCGGTAATATTTGACAACATTCCTGACGAGTTGGCCTCTAGGTCTCCGCTTGACCTTCATATACATCAATAACATAATATAACCTAACCTAACACAACCTAACATCCAGGCTATAATATTCGACAACATGCCTGGCGAGTTGGCCTCAACGTCTCCGTGGGACCTTTATATACATCAATAACGTAATGTAACCTAACCTAACCCAACATAACATCTCGCCGGTATTATTTGACCACATTCCCGGCTTGTTGGACTCTACGTCTCCGAGGGACCTTTATATACATCAATAACGTAATATAACCTAACCTAACCCAACCTAACATCCCGGCGGTAATATTTGACCACATTCCTGGCTTGTTGTCCTCTACGTCTCCGTGGGACCTTTATATACATCAATAACGTAATATAACGTAACCTAACCCAACCTAACATCTCGGCGGTAATATTTGACAACATTCCTGACTAGTTGGCCTCTAGGTCTCCGTTTGACCTTCATATACATCAATAACGTAATATAACCTAACCTAACACAACCTAACATCTCGGCGGTAATATTTGACAACATTCCTGACGAGTTGGCTTCTCCGTTTCCGTGGGACCTTTATATACATCAATAACGTAATATAACCTAACCTAACCCAATCTAACATCTCGGCGGTAATATTTGACCACATTCCTGTCTTGTTGGACTCCACGTCTCCGTGGGACTTTTATATACATCAATAACGTAATATAACCTAACCTATCGCAACCTAACATCTCGGCGGTAATATTTGACATCATTCCTGGCGAGTTGGCCTCTACGTCTCCGTGCAACCCTTGTATACATCAATAACGTAATATAACCTAACCTAACCCAACCTAGCATCTCGGCGGTAACATTTGACATCATTCCTGGCGAGTTGGCCTCTATGTCTCCGTGTAACCCTCGTATACATCAACAACGTAATATAACTTAACCTAACCCAACCTAACATCTCCGCGGTAATATTTGACAACATACCTGGCGAGTTGGCCTCTACGTATCCGTGGGCCCTTCATATACATCAATAACGAAATATAACCTAACCTAACCCTATCTAACATCTCGGCGGTAATATTTGACAACATTCCTGGCGAGTTGGCCTCTACGTCTCCGTGGGACCTTTATATACATCGATAACATAATATAAGCTAGTCTAACCCAATCTAACATCTCGGCGATAACATTTGACCACATTCCTGGCGAGTTGGCCTCTACGTCTTCGTGGGACCTTTATATACATAAATAACTTAATATAACTTAACCTAACCCAACCTAACATCTCCGCGGTAATATTTGACAACATACCTGGCGAGTTGGCCTCTACGTCTCCGTGGGCCCTTCATATACATCAATAACGGAATATAACCAAACCTAACCCAACCTATCATCTCGGCGGTAATATTTGACAACATTCATGGCGAGTTGGCTTCTCCGTCCCCGTGGGACCTTTATATACATCAATAACGTAATATAACCTAACCTAACCCAACCTAACATCTCGGCGGTAATATTTGACATCATTCCTGGCGAGTTGGTCACTATGTCTCCGTGTACCCCCGTATACATCAATAACGTAATATAACGTAACTTAATCCAACCTATCATATCGGCGGTAATATTTGACAACATTCCTGGCGAGTTGGCCTCTACGTCTCCGTTTGACCTTCTTATACATCAATAACGTAATCTAACCTAACATAACCCAACCTATCTTCTCGGCTGTAATATTTGGCAACATTCCTGGCGAGTTGGCCTCTACGTCTCCGTGGGACCTTTATATACATAAATAACATAATATAAGCTAGCCTAACCCAATCTAACATCTCGGCGGTAATATTTGAAAACATACCTGGCGAGGTGGCCTCTACGTCTCCGTGGGATATTTATATACATCAATAACATAATATAACATAAGCTAACCCAATATAACATCTCGGCGGGAATATTTGACCACGTTCCTGGCTTGTTGCACTCTACGTCTCCGTGGCACCTTCATATAGATCTATAACGTAATATAACCTAACCTAACCCAACCTAACATCTCGGCGGTAATATTTGACAACATTCATGGCGAGCTGGCTTCTCCGTCCCCGTGGGACCTTTATATATCTCAATAACGTAATATAACCTAACCTAACCCAACCTATCATCTCGGCGGTAATATTTGATAACATTCCTGGCGAGTTGGCATCTACGTCTCCGTGGGACCTTTATATACATCAATAACGTAATATAACCTAACCTAACCCAACCTAACATCCCGGCGGTAATATTTGACGTCATTCCTGGCGAGTTGGCCTCTACGGATCCGTGTAACCCTCGTATACAACAGTAACGTAATGTAACGTAACTTAACCCAACCTATCATCTCGGTGGTAATATTTGACAACATTCCTGGCGAGTTGGCCACTACGTCCCCGTGGGACCTTTATATACATCAATAACGTAATATAACCTAACCTAACCCAACCTAAATCTCGGCGGTAATATTTGACCACATTCCTGGCTTGTTGGCATCTACGTCCCCGTGAGACCTTTATATACATCAATAACGTAATATAACCTAACCAAACCCAACCTAACTTCTCGGCGGTAATATTTGAAAACATACCTGGCGATGTGGCCTCTACGTCTCCGTGGGATATTTATATACATCAATAACATAATATAACATAAGGTAACCCAATATAACATCTCGGCGGTAATATTTGACTACATTCCTGGCTTGTTGGACTCTACGTCTCCGTGGGACCTTCCTATAGATCTATAACGTAATATAACCTAACCTAACCCAACCTAACATCTCGGCGGTAATATTTGAAAACATTCCTGGCGAGTTGGCATCTACGTCTCCGTTTGACCTTCATATACATCAATAACGTAATATAACCTAACCTAACCCAACCTAACATATCGGCGGTAATATTTGACAACATTCTTGGCGAGTTGGACTCTACGTCTCCGTGGGACCTTTATATACATCAATAACGTAATATAAGCTAACCTAACCCAACCTAGCATCTCGGCGGTAACATTTGACATCATTCCTGGCTTGTTGGCCTCTACGTCTCCGTGGGACATTTATATACATCAATAACATAATATAAGCTAGCCTAACCCAATCTAACATCTCGGCGGTAATATTTGACCACATTCCTGGCGAGTTGGACTCCACGTCTCCGTGGGACTTTTATATACATCAATAACGTAATATAACCTAACCTATCGCAACCTAACATCTCGGCGGTAATATTTGACATCATTCCTGGCGAGTTGGCCTCTATGTCTCCGTGTAACCCTCGTATACATCAACAACGTAATATAACTTAACCTAACCCAACCTAACATCTCCGCGGTAATATTTGACAACATACCTGGCGAGTTGGCCTCTACGTATCCGTGGGCCCTTCATATACATCAATAACGAAATATAACCTAACCTAACCCTATCTAACATCTCGGCGGTAATATTTGACATCATTCCTGGCGAGTTGGTCACTATGTCTCCGTGTAACCCACGTATACATCAATAACGTAATATAACGTAACTTAATCCAACCTATCATCTCGGCGGTAATATTTGACAACATTCCTGGCGAGTTGGCCTCTACGTCTTCGTGGTACCTTTATATACATCAATAACGTAATATAACTTAACCTAACCCAACCTGACATCTCCGCGGTAAATTTGACAACATTCTTGGCGAGTTGGACTCTACGTCTCCGTGGGCCCTTCATATACATCAATAACGAAATATAATCTAACCTAGCCCAACCTATCATTTCGGCGGTAATATTTGACAAAATTCCTGGCGAGTTGGCTTCTCCGTCTCCGTCGGACTTTTTTATACCTCAATAACGTAATATAACCTAACCTAACCCAATCTAACATCTCGGCGGTAATATTTGACCACATTCCTGGCTTGTTGGCCACTACGTCCCCGTGGGACCTTTATATACATCAATAACGTAATATAACCTAACCTAATCCAACCTAACATCTCGGCGGTAATATTTGAAAACATTCCTGGCGAGTTGGCATCTACGTCTCCGTGGGACCTTTATATACATCAATAACGTAATATAACGTAACCTAACCCAACCTAACATCTCGGCGGTAATATTTGACAACATTCCTGACGAGTTGGCCTCTACGTCTCCGTTTGACCTTCATATACATCAATAACGTAATATAACCTAACCTAACACAACCTAACATCTCGGCGGTAATATTTGACAACATTCCTGACGAGTTGGCTTCTCCGTTTCCGTGGGACCTTTATATACATCAATAACGTAATATAACCTAACCTAACCCAATCTAACATCTCGGCGGTAATATTTGACCACATTCCTGTCTTGTTGGACTCCACGTCTCCGTGGGACTTTTATATACATCAATAACGTAATATAACCTAACCTATCGCAACCTAACATCTCGGCGGTAATATTTGACATCATTCCTGGCGAGTTGGCCTCTACGTCTCCGTGCAACCCTTGTATACATCAATAACGTAATATAACCTAACCTAACCCAACCTAGCATCTCGGCGGTAACATTTGACATCATTCCTGGCGAGTTGGCCTCTATGTCTACGTGTAACCCTCGTATACATCAACAACGTAATATAACTTAACCTAACCCAACCTAACATCTCCGCGGTAATATTTGACAACATACCTGGCGAGTTGGCCTCTACGTATCCGTGGGCCCTTCATATACATCAATAACGAAATATAACCTAACCTAACCCTATCTAACATCTCGGCGGTAATATTTGACCACATTCCTGGCTTGTTGGCCTCTACGTCTCCGTCGGACCTTTATATACATCTATAACGAAATATAACCTAACCTAACCCAACCTATCGTCTCGGCGGTAATATTTGACAACATTCCTGGCGAGTTGGCCTCTACGTCTCCGTGGGACCTTTATATACATCAATAACATAATATAAGCTAGTCTAACCCAATCTAACATCTCGGCGATAACATTTGACCACATTCCTGGCGAGTTGGCCTCTACGTC
The DNA here is from genome assembly GCA_963969225.1 of Xylocopa violacea. Lineage (NCBI taxonomy): Eukaryota > Metazoa > Arthropoda > Insecta > Hymenoptera > Apidae > Xylocopa > Xylocopa violacea. The sequence goes on from CAXAJV010000001.1 coordinate 6,594,176, forward strand.
TTCGTGGGACCTTTATATACATATAAAACTTAATATAACTTAACCTAACCCAACCTAACATCTCCGCGGTAATATTTGACAACATACCTGGCGAGTTGGCCTCTACGTCTCCGTGGGCCCTTCATATACATCAATAACGGAATATAACCAAACCTAACCCAACCTATCATCTCGGCGGTAATATTTGACAACATTCATGGCGAGTTGGCTTCTCCGTCCCCGTGGGACCTTTATATACATCAATAACGTAATATAACCTAACCTAACCCAATCTAACATCTCGGCGGTAATATTTGACCACATTCCTGGCGAGTTGGACTCCACGTCTCCGTGGGAATTTTATATACATCAATAACGTAATATAACCTAACCTATCGCAACCTAACATCTCGGCGGTAATATTTGACATCATTCCTGGCGAGTTGGCCTCTATGTCTCCGTGTAACCCTCGTATACATCAACAACGTAATACAACTTAACCTAACCCAACCTAACATCTCCGCGGTAATATTTGACAACATACCTGGCGAGTTGGCCTCTACGTATCCGTGGGCCCTTCATATACATCAATAACGAAATATAACCTAACCTAACCCTATCTAACATCTCGGCGGTAATATTTGACATCATTCCTGGCGAGTTGGTCACTATGTCTCCGTGTAACCCACGTATACATCAATAACGTAATATAACGTAACTTAATCCAACCTATCATCTCGGCGGTAATATTTGACAACATTCCTGGCGAGTTGGCCTCTACGTCTTCGTGGTACCTTTATATACATCAATAACGTAATATAACTTAACCTAACCCAACCTGACATCTCCGCGGTAAATTTGACAACATTCTTGGCGAGTTGGACTCTACGTCTCCGTGGGCCCTTCATATACATCAATAACGAAATATAATCTAACCTAGCCCAACCTATCATTTCGGCGGTAATATTTGACAAAATTCCTGGCGAGTTGGCTTCTCCGTCTCCGTCGGACTTTTTTATACCTCAATAACGTAATATAACCTAACCTAACCCAATCTAACATCTCGGCGGTAATATTTGACCACATTCCTGGCTTGTTGGCCACTACGTCCCCGTGGGACCTTTATATACATCAATAACGTAATATAGCCTAACCTAATCCAACCTAACATCTCGGCGGTAATATTTGAAAACATTCCTGGCGAGTTGGCATCTACGTCTCCGTGGGACCTTTATATACATCAATAACGTAATATAACGTAACCTAACCCAACCTAACATCTCGGCGGTAATATTTGACAACATTCCTGACGAGTTGGCCTCTACGTCTCCGTTTGACCTTCATATACATCAATAACGTAATATAACCTAACCTAACACAACCTAACATCTCGGCGGTAATATTTGACAACATTCCTGACGAGTTGGCTTCTCCGTTTCCGTGGGACCTTTATATACATCAATAACGTAATATAACCTAACCTAACCCAATCTAACATCTCGGCGGTAATATTTGACCACATTCCTGTCTTGTTGGACTCCACGTCTCCGTGGGACTTTTATATACATCAATAACGTAATATAACCTAACCTATCGCAACCTAACATCTCGGCGGTAATATTTGACATCATTCCTGGCGAGTTGGCCTCTACGTCTCCGTGCAACCCTTGTATACATCAATAACGTAATATAACCTAACCTAACCCAACCTAGCATCTCGGCGGTAACATTTGACATCATTCCTGGCGAGTTGGCCTCTATGTCTACGTGTAACCCTCGTATACATCAACAACGTAATATAACTTAACCTAACCCAACCTAACATCTCCGCGGTAATATTTGACAACATACCTGGCGAGTTGGCCTCTACGTATCCGTGGGCCCTTCATATACATCAATAACGAAATATAACCTAACCTAACCCTATCTAACATCTCGGCGGTAATATTTGACCACATTCCTGGCTTGTTGGCCTCTACGTCTCCGTCGGACCTTTATATACATCTATAACGAAATATAACCTAACCTAACCCAACCTATCGTCTCGGCGGTAATATTTGACAACATTCCTGGCGAGTTGGCCTCTACGTCTCCGTGGGACCTTTATATACATCAATAACATAATATAAGCTAGTCTAACCCAATCTAACATCTCGGCGATAACATTTGACCACATTCCTGGCGAGTTGGCCTCTACGTCTTCGTGGGACCTTTATATACATATATAACTTAATATAACTTAACCTAACCCAACCTAACATCTCCGCGGTAAATTTGACAACATTCTTGGCGAGTTGGACTCTACGTCTCCGTGGGCCCTTCATATACATCAATAACGAAATATAATCTAACCTAGCCCAACCTATCATTTCGGCGGTAATATTTGACAAAATTCCTGGCGAGTTGGCTTCTCCGTCTCCGTCGGACTTTTTTATACCTCAATAACGTAATATAACCTAACCTAACCCAATCTAACATCTCGGCGGTAATATTTGACCACATTCCTGGCTTGTTGGCCACTACGTCCCCGTGGGACCTTTATATACATCAATAACGTAATATAACCTAACCTAATCCAACCTAACATCTCGGCGGTAATATTTGAAAACATTCCTGGCGAGTTGGCATCTACGTCTCCGTGGGACCTTTATATACATCAATAACGTAATATAACGTAACCTAACCCAACCTAACATCTCGGCGGTAATATTTGACAACATTCCTGACGAGTTGGCCTCTACGTCTCCGTTTGACCTTCATATACATCAATAACGTAATATAACCTAACCTAACACAACCTAACATCTCGGCGGTAATATTTGACAACATTCCTGACGAGTTGGCTTCTCCGTTTCCGTGGGACCTTTATATACATCAATAACGTAATATAACCTAACCTAACCCAATCTAACATCTCGGCGGTAATATTTGACCACATTCCTGTCTTGTTGGACTCCACGTCTCCGTGGGACTTTTATATACATCAATAACGTAATATAACCTAACCTATCGCAACCTAACATCTCGGCGGTAATATTTGACATCATTCCTGGCGAGTTGGCCTCTACGTCTCCGTGCAACCCTTGTATACATCAATAACGTAATATAACCTAACCTAACCCAACCTAGCATCTCGGCGGTAACATTTGACATCATTCCTGGCGAGTTGGCCTCTATGTCTACGTGTAACCCTCGTATACATCAACAACGTAATATAACTTAACCTAACCCAACCTAATATCTCCGCGGTAATATTTGACAACATACCTGGCGAGTTGGCCTCTACGTATCCGTGGGCCCTTCATATACATCAATAACGAAATATAACCTAACCTAACCCTATCTAACATCTCGGCGGTAATATTTGACCACATTCCTGGCTTGTTGGCCTCTACGTCTCCGTCGGACCTTTATATACATCTATAACGAAATATAACCTAACCTATCCCAACCTATCGTCTCGGCGGTAATATTTGACAACATTCCTGGCGAGTTGGCCTCTACGTCTCCGTGGGACCTTTATATACATCAATAACATAATATAAGCTAGTCTAACCCAATCTAACATCTCGGCGATAACATTTGACCACATTCCTGGCGAGTTGGCCTCTACGTCTTCGTGGGACCTTTATATACATATATAACTTAATATAACTTAACCTAACCCAACCTAACATCTCCGCGGTAATATTTGACAACATACCTGGCGAGTTGGCCTCTACGTCTCCGTGGGCCCTTCATATACATCAATAACGGAATATAACCAAACCTAACCCAACCTATCATCTCGGCGGTAATATTTGACAACATTCATGGCGAGTTGGCTTCTCCGTCCCCGTGGGACCTTTATATACATCAATAACGTAATATAACCTAACCTAACCCAACCTAACATCTCGGCTGTAATATTTGACATCATTCCTGGCGAGTTGGTCACTATGTCTCCGTGTACCCCCGTATACATCAATAACGTAATATAACGTAACTTAATCCAACCTATCATCTCGGCGGTAATATTTGACAACATTCCTGGCGAGTTGGCCTCTACGTCTCCGTTTGACCTTCTTATACATCAATAACGTAATCTAACCTAACATAACCCAACCTATCTTCTCGGCTGTAATATTTGGCAACATTCCTGGCGAGGTGGCCTCTACGTCTCCGTGGGATATTTATATACATCAATAACATAATATAACATAAGCTAACCCAATATAACATCTCGGCGGGAATATTTGACCACGTTCCTGGCTTGTTGCACTCTACGTCTCCGTGGCACCTTCATATAGATCTATAACGTAATATAACCTAACCTAACCCAACCTAACATCTCGGCGGTAATATTTGACAACATTCATGGCGAGTTGGCTTCTCCGTCCCCGTGGGACCTTTATATATCTCAATAACGTAATATAACCTAACCTAACCCAACCTATCATCTCGGCGGTAATATTTGATAACATTCCTGGCGAGTTGGCATCTACGTCTCCGTGGGACCTTTATATACATCAATAACGTAATATAACCTAACCTAACCCAACCTAACATCCCGGCGGTAATATTTGACGTCATTCCTGGCGAGTTGGCCTCTACGGATCCGTGTAACCCTCGTATACAACAGTAACGTAATGTAACGTAACTTAACCCAACCTATCATCTCGGTGGTAATATTTGACAACATTCCTGGCGAGTTGGCCACTACGTCCCCGTGGGACCTTTATATACATCAATAACGTAATATAACCTAACCTAACCCAACCTAAATCTCGGCGGTAATATTTGACCACATTCCTGGCTTGTTGGCATCTACGTCCCCGTGAGACCTTTATATACATCAATAACGTAATATAACCTAACCAAACCCAACCTAACTTCTCGGCGGTAATATTTGAAAACATACCTGGCGATGTGGCCTCTACGTCTCCGTGGGATATTTATATACATCAATAACATAATATAACATAAGGTAACCCAATATAACATCTCGGCGGTAATATTTGACTACATTCCTGGCTTGTTGGACTCTACGTCTCCGTGGGACCTTCCTATAGATCTATAACGTAATATAACCTAAATTAACCCAACCTAACATCTCGGCGGTAATATTTGAAAACATTCCTGGCGAGTTGGCATCTACGTCTCCGTTTGACCTTCATATACATCAATAACGTAATATAACCTAACCTAACCCAACCTAACATTTCGGCGGTAATATTTGACAACATTCTTGGCGAGTTGGACTCTACGTCTCCGTGGGACCTTTATATACATCAATAACGTAATATAATCTAACCTAACCCAACCTAGCATCTCGGCGGTAACATTTGACATCATTCCTGGCTTGTTGGCCTCTACGTCTCCGTGGGACATTTATATACATCAATAACATAATATAAGCTAGCCTAACCCAATCTAACATCTCGGCGGTAATATTTGACCACATTCCTGGCGAGTTGGACTCCACGTCTCCGTGGGACTTTTATATACATCAATAACGTAATATAACCTAACCTATCGCAACCTAACATCTCGGCGGTAATATTTGACATCATTCCTGGCGAGTTGGCCTCTATGTCTCCGTGTAACCCTCGTATACATCAACAACGTAATATAACTTAACCTAACCCAACCTAACATCTCCGCGGTAATATTTGACAACATACCTGGCGAGTTGGCCTCTACGTATCCGTGGGCCCTTCATATACATCAATAACGAAATATAACCTAACCTAACCCTATCTAACATCTCGGCGGTAATATTTGACCACATTCCTGGCTTGTTGGCCTCTACGTCTCCGTCGGACCTTTATATACCTCAATAACGTAATATAACCTAACCTAACCCAACCTATCGTCTCGGCGGTAATATTTGACCACATTCCTGGCTTGTTGGCCACTACGTCCCCGTGGGACCTTTATATACATCAATAACGTAATATAACCTAACCTAATGCAACCTAACATCTCGGCGGTAATATTTGAAAACATTCCTGACGAGTTGGCATCTACGTCTCCGTGGGACCTTTATATACATCAATAACGTAACATGACCTAACCTAACGCAACCTAACATCTCGGCGGTAATATTTGACATCATTCCTGGCGAGTTGGCCTCTACGTCTACGTGGGACCTTCATATAGATCTGTAACGTAATATAACCTAACCTAACCCAACCTAACATCTCGGCGGTAATATTTGAAAACATTCCTGGCGAGTTGGCATCTACGTCTCCGTGGGACCTTTATATACATCAATAACGTAATATAATCTAACCTAACCCAACCTAGCATCTCGGCGGTAATATTTGACATCATTCCTGGCTTGTTGGCCTCTACGTCTCCGTGGGACATTTATATACATCAATAACATAATATAAGCTAGCCTAACCCAATCTAACATCTCGGCGGTAATATTTGACAACATACCTGGCGAGTTGGCCTCTACGTCTCCGTGGGCCCTTCATATACATCAATAACGGAATATAACCAAACCTAACCCAACCTATCATCTCGGCGGTAATATTTGACAACATTCATGGCGAGTTGGCTTCTCCGTCCCCGTGGGACCTTTATATACATCAATAACGTAATATAACCTAACCTAACCCAACCTAACATCTCGGCGGTAATATTTGACATCATTCCTGGCGAGTTGGTCACTATGTCTCCGTGTAACCCACGTATACATCAATAACGTAATATAACGTAACTTAATCCAACCTATCATCTCGGCGGTAATATTTGACAACATTCCTGGCGAGTTGGCCTCTACGTCTTCGTGGTACCTTTATATACATCAATAACGTAATATAACTTAACCTAACCCAACCTGACATCACCGCGGTAAATTTGACAACATTCTTGGCGAGTTGGACTCTACGTCTCCGTGGGCCCTTCATATACATCAATAACGAAATATAATCTAACCTAGCCCAACCTATCATTTCGGCGGTAATATTTGACAAAATTCCTGGCGAGTTGGCTTCTCCGTCTCCGTCGGACCTTTATATACCTCAATAACGTAATATAACCTAACCTAACCCAATCTAACATCTCGGCGGTAATATTTGACCACATTCCTGGCTTGTTGGCCACTACGTCCCCGTGGGACCTTTATATACATCAATAACGTAATATAACCTAACCTAATCCAACCTAACATCTCGGCGGTAATATTTGAAAACATTCCTGGCGAGTTGGCATCTACGTCTCCGTGGGACCTTTATATACATCAATAACGTAACATGACCTAACCTAACGCAACCTAACATCTCGGCGGTAATATTTGACATCATTCCTGGCGAGTTGGCCTCTACGTCTACGTGGGACCTTCATATAGATCTGTAACGTAATATAACCTAACCTAACCCAACCTAACATCTCGGCGGTAATATTTGAAAACATTCCTGGCGAGTTGGCATCTACGTCTCCGTGGGACCTTTATATACATCAATAACGTAATATAATCTAACCTAACCCAACCTAGCATCTCGGCGGTAATATTTGACATCATTCCTGGCTTGTTGGCCTCTACGTCTCCGTGGGACATTTATATACATCAATAACATAATATAAGCTAGCCTAACCCAATCTAACATCTCGGCGGTAATATTTGACAACATTCCTGGCGAGTTGGCCACTACGTCCCCGTGGGACCTTTATATACATCAATAACGTAATATAACCTAACCTAACCCAACCTAAATCTCGGCGGTAATATTTGACCACATTCCTGGCTTGTTGGCATCTACGTCCCCGTGAGACCTTTATATACATCAATAACGTAATATAACCTAACCAAACCCAACCTAACTTCTCGGCGGTAATATTTGAAAACATACCTGGCGATGTGGCCTCTACGTCTCCGTGGGATATTTATATACATCAATAACATAATATAACATAAGGTAACCCAATATAACATCTCGGCGGTAATATTTGACTACATTCCTGGCTTGTTGGACTCTACGTCTCCGTGGGACCTTCCTATAGATCTATAACGTAATATAACCTAACCTAACCCAACCTAACATCTCGGCGGTAATATTTGAAAACATTCCTGGCGAGTTGGCATCTACGTCTCCGTTTGACCTTCATATACATCAATAACGTAATATAACCTAACCTAACCCAACCTAACATATCGGCGGTAATATTTGACAACATTCTTGGCGAGTTGGACTCTACGTCTCCGTGGGACCTTTATATACATCAATAACGTAATATAATCTAACCTAACCCAACCTAGCATCTCGGCGGTAACATTTGACATCATTCCTGGCTTGTTGGCCTCTACGTCTCCGTGGGACATTTATATACATCAATAACATAATATAAGCTAGCCTAACCCAATCTAACATCTCGGCGGTAATATTTGACCACATTCCTGGCGAGTTGGACTCCACGTCTCCGTGGGACTTTTATATACATCAATAACGTAATATAACCTAACCTATCGCAACCTAACATCTCGGCGGTAATATTTGACATCATTCCTGGCGAGTTGGCCTCTATGTCTCCGTGTAACCCTCGTATACATCAACAACGTAATATAACTTAACCTAACCCAACCTAACATCTCCGCGGTAATATTTGACAACATACCTGGCGAGTTGGCCTCTACGTATCCGTGGGCCCTTCATATACATCAATAACGAAATATAACCTAACCTAACCCTATCTAACATCTCGGCGGTAATATTTGACCACATTCCTGGCTTGTTGGCCTCTACGTCTCCGTCGGACCTTTATATACCTCAATAACGTAATATAACCTAACCTAACCCAACCTAACATCTCGGCGGTAATATTTGACATCATTCCTGGCGAGTTGGCCACTATGTCTCCGTGTAACCCACGTATACATCAATAACGTAATATAACGTAACTTAATCCAACCTATAATCTCGGCGGTAATATTTGACAACATTCCTGGCGAGTTGGCCTCTACGTCTCCGTTTGACCTTCTTATACATCAATAACGTAATCTAACCTAACATAACCCAACCTATCTTCTCGGCGGTAATATTTGACAACATTCCTGACGAGTTGGCTTCTCCGTTTCCGTGGGACCTTTATATACATCAATAACGTAGTATAACCTAACCTAACCCAATCTAACATCTCGGCGGTAATATTTGACCACATTCCTGTCTTGTTGGACTCCACGTCTCCGTGGGACTTTTATATACATCAATAACGTAATATAACCTAGCCTATCGCAACCTAACATCTCGGCGGTAATATTTGACATCATTCCTGGCGAGTTAGCCTCTACGTCTCCGTGTAACCCTCGTATACATCAATAACGTAATATAAAGTAACTTAACCCAACCTATCATCTCGGCGGTAATATTTGACAACATACCTGGCGAGTTGGCCTCTAAGTCTCCGTGGGCCCTTCATATACATCAATAACGGAATATAACCAAACCTAACCCAACCTAACTTCTCGGCGGTAATATTTGAAAACATACCTGGCGAGGTGGCCTCTACGTCTCCGTGGGATATTTATATACATCAATAACATAATATAACATAAGCTAACCCAATATAACATCTCGGCGGTAATATTTGACCACGTTCCTGGCTTGTTGCACTCTACGTCTCCGTGGCACCTTCATATAGATCAATAACGTAATATAACGTAACCTAACCCAACCTAACATCTGGGCGGTAATATTTGACAACATTCCTGGCGAGTTGGCCTCTACGTCTTCGTGGGACCTTTATATACATCAATAACGTAATATAACCTAACCTAACCCAACCTAGCATCTCGGCGGTAATATTTGACATCATTCCTGGCGAGTTGGCCTCTACGTCTCCGTGTAACCCTCGTATACAAAAGTAACGTAATATAACGTAACTTAACCCAACCTATCATCTCGGCGGTAATATTTGACAACATACCTGGCGAGTTGGCCTCTAAGTCTCCGTGGGCCCTTCATATACATCAATAACGGAATATAACCAAACCTAACCCAACCTAACTTCTCGGCGGTAATATTTGAAAACATACCTGGCGAGGTGGCCTCTACGTCTCCGTGGGATATTTATATACATCAATAACATAATATAACATAAGCTAACCCAATATAACATCTCGGCGGTAATATTTGACCACGTTCCTGGCTTGTTGCACTCTACGTCTCCGTGGCACCTTCATATAGATCTATAACGTAATATAACCTAACCTAACCCAACCTAACATCTCGGCGGTAATATTTGACATCATTCCTGGCGAGTTGGTCACTATGTCTCCGTGTAACCCACGTATACATCAATAACGTAATATAACGTAACTTAATCCAACCTATCATCTCGGCGGTAATATTTGACAACATTCCTGGCGAGTTGGCCTCTACGTCTTCGTGGTACCTTTATATACATCAATAACGTAATATAACTTAACCTAACCCAACCTGACATCTCCGCGGTAAATTTGACAACATTCTTGGCGAGTTGGACTCTACGTCTCCGTGGGCCCTTCATATACATCAATAACGAAATATAATCTAACCTAGCCCAACCTATCATTTCGGCGGTAATATTTGACAAAATTCCTGGCGAGTTGGCTTCTCCGTCTCCGTCGGACCTTTATATACCTCAATAACGTAATATAACCTAACCTAACCCAATCTAACATCTCGGCGGTAATATTTGACCACATTCCTGGCTTGTTGGCCACTACGTCCCCGTGGGACCTTTATATACATCAATAACGTAATATAACCTAACCTAATCCAACCTAACATCTCGGCGGTAATATTTGAAAACATTCCTGGCGAGTTGGCATCTACGTCTCCGTGGGACCTTTATATACATAAATAACGTAACATGACCTAACCTAACGCAACCTAACATCTCGGCGGTAATATTTGACATCATTCCTGGCGAGTTGGCCTCTACGTCTACGTGGGACCTTCATATAGATCTGTAACGGAATATAACCAAACCTAACCCAACCTATCATCTCGGCGGTAATATTTGACAACATTCATGGCGAGTTGGCTTCTCCGTCCCCGTGGGACCTTTATATACATCAATAACGTAATATAACCTAACCTAACCCAACCTAACATCTCGGCGGTAATATTTGACATCATTCCTGGCGAGTTGGTCACTATGTCTCCGTGTAACCCACGTATACATCAATAACGTAATATAACGTAACTTAATCCAACCTATCATCTCGGCGGTAATATTTGACAACATTCCTGGCGAGTTGGCCTCTACGTCTTCGTGGTACCTTTATATACATCAATAACGTAATATAACTTAACCTAACCCAACCTGACATCTCCGCGGTAAATTTGAAAACATTCTTGGCGAGTTGGACTCTACGTCTCCGTGGGCCCTTCATATACATCAATAACGAAATATAATCTAACCTAGCCCAACCTATCATTTCGGCGGTAATATTTGACAAAATTCCTGGCGAGTATGCTTCTCCGTCTCCGTCGGACCTTTATATACCTCAATAACGTAATATAACCTAACCTAACCCAATCTAACATCTCGGCGGTAATATTTGACCACATTCCTGGCTTGTTGGCCACTACGTCCCCGTGGGACCTTTATATACATCAATAACGTAATATAACCTAACCTAATCCAACCTAACATCTCGGCGGTAATATTTGAAAACATTCCTGGCGAGTTGGCATCTACGTCTCCGTGGGACCTTTATATACATCAATAACGTAACATGACCTAACCTAACGCAACCTAACATCTCGGCGGTAATATTTGACATCATTCCTGGCGAGTTGGCCTCTACGTCTCCGTGGGACCTTCATATAGATCTGTAACGTAATATAACCTAACCTAACCAACCTAACATCTCGGCGGTAATATTTGAAAACATTCCTGGCGAGTTGGCATCTACGTCTCCGTGGGACCTTTATATACATCAATAACGTAATATAATCTAACCTAACCCAACCTAGCATCTCGGCGGTAATATTTGACATCATTCCTGGCTTGTTGGCCTCTACGTCTCCGTGGGACATTTATATACATCAATAACATAATATAAGCTAGCCTAACCCAATCTAACATCTCGGCGATAATATTTGACCACATTCCTGGCGAGTTGGCCTCTACGTCTTCGTGGGACCTTTATATACATAAATCACTTAATATAACTTAACCTAACCCAACCTAACATCTCCGCGGTAATATTTGACAACATACCTGGCGAGTTGGCCTCTACGTCTCCGTGGGCCCTTCATATACATCAATAACGGAATATAACCAAACCTAACCCAACCTATCATCTCGGCGGTAATATTTGACAACATTCATGGCGAGTTGGCTTCTCCGTCCCCGTGGGACCTTTATATACATCAATAACGTAATATAACCTAACCTAACCCAACCTAACATCTCGGCGGTAATATTTGACATCATTCCTGGCGAGTTGGTCACTATGTCTCCGTGTAACCCACGTATACATCAATAACGTAATATAACGTAACTTAATCCAACCTATCATCTCGGCGGTAATATTTGACAACATTCCTGGCGAGTTGGCCTCTACGTCTCCGTTTGACCTTCTTATACATCAATAACGTAATCTAACCTAACATAACCCAACCTATCTTCTCGGCTGTAATATTTGGCAACATTCCTGGCGAGTTGGCCTCTACGTCTCCGTGGGACCTTTATATACATAAATAACATAATATAAGCTAGCCTAACCCAATCTAACATCTCGGCGGTAATATTTGAAAACATACCTGGCGAGGTGGCCTCTACGTCTCCGTGGGATATTTATATACATCAATAACATAATATAACATAAGCTAACCCAATATAACATCTCGGCGGGAATATTTGACCACGTTCCTGGCTTGTTGCACTCTACGTCTCCGTGGCACCTTCATATAGATCTATAACGTAATATAACCTAACCTAACCCAACCTAACATCTCGGCGGTAATATTTGACAACATTCATGGCGAGTTGGCTTCTCCGTCCCCGTGGGACCTTTATATATCTCAATAACGTAATATAACCTAACCTAACCCAACCTATCATCTCGGCGGTAATATTTGATAACATTCCTGGCGAGTTGGCATCTACGTCTCCGTGGGACCTTTATATACATCAATAACGTAATATAACCTAACCTAACCCAACCTAACATCCCGGCGGTAATATTTGACGTCATTCCTGGCGAGTTGGCCTCTACGGATCCGTGTAACCCTCGTATACAACAGTAACGTAATCTAACGTAACTTAACCCAACCTATCATCTCGGTGGTAATATTTGACAACATTCCTGGCGAGTTGGCCACTACGTCCCCGTGGGACCTTTATATACATCAATAACGTAATATAACCTAACCTAACCCAACCTAAATCTCGGCGGTAATATTTGACCACATTCCTGGCTTGTTGGCATCTACGTCCCCGTGAGACCTTTATATACATCAATAACGTAATATAACCTAACCTAACCCAATATAACATCTCGGCCGTCATATTTGACCAGATTCCTGGCTTGTTGGAGTCTACGTTTCCGTGGGACCTTTATATACATCAATAACGTAATATAACCTAACCTAACCCAACCTAACATCTCGTCGGTAATATTTGACAACATTCCTGACGAGTTGGCCTCTAGGTCTCCGCTTGACCTTCATATACATCAATAACATAATATAACCTAACCTAACACAACCTAACATCCAGGCTATAATATTCGACAACATGCCTGGCGAGTTGGCCTCTACGTCTCCGTGGGACCTTTATATACATCAATAACGTAATGTAACCTAACCTAACCCAACATAACATCTCGCCGGTATTATTTGACCACATTCCCGGCTTTTTGGACTCTACGTCTCCGAGGGACCTTTATATACATCAATAACGTAATATAACCTAACCTAACCCAACCTAACATCTCGGCGGTAATATTTGACAACATTCCTGACGAGTTGGCCTCTAGGTCTCCGTTTGACCTTCATATACATCAATAACGTAATATAACCTCACCTAACACAACCTAACATCTCGGCGGTAATATTTGACAACATTCCTGACGAGTTGGCTTCTCCGTTTCCGTGGGACCTTTATATACATCAATAACGTAATATAACCTAACCTAACCCAATCTAACATCTCGGCGGTAATATTTGACCACATTCCGGTCTTGTTGGACTCCACGTCTCCGTGGGACTTTTATATACATCAATAACGTAATATAACCTAACCTATCGCAACCTAACATCTCGGCGGTAATATTTGACATCATTCCTGGCGAGTTGGCCTCTACGTCTCCGTGCAACCCTTGTATACATCAATAACGTAATATAACCTAACCTAACCCAACCTAGCATCTCGGCGGTAATATTTGACATCATTCCTGGCGAGTTGGCCTCTATGTCTCCGTGTAACCCTCGTATACATCAACAACGTAATATAACTTAACCTAACCCAACCTAACATCTCCGCGGTAATATTTGACAACATACCTGGCGAGTTGGCCGCTACGTATCCGTGGGCCCTTCATATACATCAATAACGAAATATAACCTAACCTAACCCTATCTAACATCTCGGCGGTCATATTTGACAACATTCCTCACGAGTTGGCCTCTAGGTCTCCGTTTGACCTTCATATACATCAATAACGTAATATAACCTCACCTAACACAACCTAACATCTCGGCGGTAATATTTGACAACATTCCTGACGAGTTGGCTTCTCCGTTTCCGTGGGACCTTTATATACATCAATAACGTAATATAACCTAACCTAACCCAATCTAACATCTCGGCGGTAATATTTGACCACATTCCTGTCTTGTTGGACTCCACGTCTCCGTGGGACTTTTATATACATCAATAACGTAATATAACCTAACCTATCGCAACCTAACATCTCGGCGGTAATATTTGACATCATTCCTGGCGAGTTGGCCTCTACGTCTCCGTGCAACCCTTGTATACATCAATAACGTAATATAACCTAACCTAACCCAACCTAGCATCTCGGCGGTAATATTTGACATCATTCCTGGCGAGTTGGCCTCTATGTCTCCGTGTAACCCTCGTATACATCAACAACGTAATATAACTTAACCTAACCCAACCTAACATCTCCGCGGTAATATTTGACAACATACCTGGCGAGTTGGCCTCTACGTATCCGTGGGCCCTTCATATACATCAATAACGAAATATAACCTAACCTAACCCAACCTATCATCTCGGAGGTAATGTTTGGCAACATTCCTGGCGAGTTGGCCTCTACGTCTCCGTGGGACCTTTATATACATCAATAACATAATATAAGCTAGCCTAACCCAATCTAACATCTCGGCGACAATATTTGACCACATTCCTGGCGAGTTGGCCTCTACGTCTCCGTGGGACCTTTATATACATAAATAACGTAATATAACTTAACCTAACCCAACCTAACATCTCCGCGGTAATATTTGACAACATACCTGGCGAGTTGGCCTCTACGTCTCCGTGGGACCTTTATATACATCAATAACGTAATATAACCTAACCTAACCCAACCTAACATCCCGGCGGTAATATTTGACCACATTCCTGGCTTGTTGTCCTCTACGTCTCCGTGGGACCTTTATATACATCAATAACGTAATATAACGTAACCTAACCCAACCTAACATCTCGGCGGTAATATTTGACAACATTCCTGACGAGTTGGCCTCTAGGTCTCCGTTTGACCTTCATATACATCAATAACGTAATATTAGCTAACCTAACACAACCTAACATCTCGGCGGTAATATTTGACAACATTCCTGGCGAGTTGGCCTCTACGTCTCCGTTTGACCTTCATATACATCAATAACGTAATATAACCTAACCTAACCCAATCTAACATCTCGGCGGTAATATTTGACCACATTCCTGTCTTGTTGGACTCCACGTCTCCGTGGGACTTTTATATACATCAATAACGTAATATAACCTAGCCTATCGCAACCTAACATCTCGGCGGTAATATTTGACATCATTCCTGGCGAGTTAGCCTCTACGTCTCCGTGTAACCCTCGTATACATCAATAACGTAATATAAAGTAACTTAACCCAACCTATCATCTCGGCGGTAATATTTGGCAACATTCCTGGCGAGTTGGCCTCTACGTCTCCGTGGGCCCTTCATATACATCAATAACGAAATATAACCTAACCTAACCCAACCTATCATCTCGGAGGTAATGTTTGGCAACATTCCTGGCGAGTTGGCCTCTACGTCTCCGTGGGACCTTTATATACATAAATAACATAATATAAGCTAGCCTAACCCAATCTAACATCTCGGCGGTAATATTTGAAAACATACCTGGCGAGGTGGCCTCTACGTCTCCGTGGGATATTTATATACATCAATAACATAATATAACATAAGCTAACCCAATATAACATCTCGGCGGGAATATTTGACCACGTTCCTGGCTTGTTGCACTATACGTCTCCGTGGCACCTTCATATAGATCTATAACGTAATATAACCTAACCTAACCCAACCTAACATCTCGGCGGTAATATTTGACAACATTCATGGCGAGTTGGCTTCTCCGTCCCCGTGGGACCTTTATATATCTCAATAACGTAATATAACCTAACCTAACCCAACCTATCATCTCGGCGGTAATATTTGATAACATTCCTGGCGAGTTGGCATCTACGTCTCCGTGGGACCTTTATATACATCAATAACGTAATATAACCTAACCTAACCCAACCTAACATCCCGGCGGTAATATTTGACGTCATTCCTGGCGAGTTGGCCTCTACGGATCCGTGTAACCCTCGTATACAACAGTAACGTAATGTAACGTAACTTAACCCAACCTATCATCTCGGTGGTAATATTTGACAACATTCCTGGCGAGTTGGCCACTACGTCCCCGTGGGACCTTTATATACATCAATAACGTAATATAACCTAACCTAACCCAACCTAAATCTCGGCGGTAATATTTGACCACATTCCTGGCTTGTTGGCATCTACGTCCCCGTGAGACCTTTATATACATCAATAACGTAATATAACCTAACCTAACCCAATATAACATCTCGGCCGTCATATTTGACCAGATTCCTGGCTTGTTGGACTCTACGTTTCCGTGGGACCTTTATATACATCAATAACGTAATATAACCTAACCTAACCCAACCTAACATCTCGTCGGTAATATTTGACAACATTCCTGACGAGTTGGCCTCTAGGTCTCCGCTTGACCTTCATATACATCAATAACATAATATAACCTAACCTAACACAACCTAACATCCAGGCTATAATATTCGACAACATGCCTGGCGAGTTGGCCTCTACGTCTCCGTGGGACCTTTATATACATCAATAACGTAATGTAACCTAACCTAACCCAACATAACATCTCGCCGGTATTATTTGACCACATTCCCGGCTTTTTGGACTCTACGTCTCCGAGGGACCTTTATATACATCAATAACGTAATATAACCTAACCTAACCCAACCTAACATCCCGGCGGTAATATTTGACCACATTCCTGGCTTGTTGTCCTCTACGTCTCCGTGGGACCTTTATATACATCAATAACGTAATATAACGTAACCTAACCCAACCTAACATCTCGGCGGTAATATTTGACAACATTCCTGACGAGTTGGCCTCTAGGTCTCCGTTTGACCTTCATATACATCAATAACGTAATATAACCTCACCTAACACAACCTAACATCTCGGCGGTAATATTTGACAACATTCCTGACGAGTTGGCTTCTCCGTTTCCGTGGGACCTTTATATACATCAATAACGTAATATAACCTAACCTAACCCAATCTAACATCTCGGCGGTAATATTTGACCACATTCCTGTCTTGTTGGACTCCACGTCTCCGTGGGACTTTTATATACATCAATAACGTAATATAACCTAACCTATCGCAACCTAACATCTCGGCGGTAATATTTGACATCATTCCTGGCGAGTTGGCCTCTACGTCTCCGTGCAACCCTTGTATACATCAATAACGTAATATAACCTAACCTAACCCAACCTAGCATCTCGGCGGTAATATTTGACATCATTCCTGGCGAGTTGGCCTCTATGTCTCCGTGTAACCCTCGTATACATCAACAACGTAATATAACTTAACCTAACCCAACCTAACATCTCCGCGGTAATATTTGACAACATACCTGGCGAGTTGGCCTCTACGTATCCGTGGGCCCTTCATATACATCAATAACGAAATATAACCTAACCTAACCCAACCTATCATCTCGGAGGTAATGTTTGGCAACATTCCTGGCGAGTTGGCCTCTACGTCTCCGTGGGACCTTTATATACATCAATAACATAATATAAGCTAGCCTAACCCAATCTAACATCTGGGCGACAATATTTGACCACATTCCTGGCGAGTTGGCCTCTACGTCTCCGTGGGACCTTTATATACATAAATAACGTAATATAACTTAACCTAACCCAACCTAACATCTCCGCGGTAATATTTGACAACATACCTGGCGAGTTGGCCTCTACGTCTCCGTGGGACCTTTATATACATCAATAACGTAATATAACCTAACCTAACCCAACCTAACATCCCGGCGGTAATATTTGACCACATTCCTGGCTTGTTGTCCTCTACGTCTCCGTGGGACCTTTATATACATCAATAACGTAATATAACGTAACCTAACCCAACCTAACATCTCGGCGGTAATATTTGACAACATTCCTGACGAGTTGGCCTCTAGGTCTCCGTTTGACCTTCATATACATCAATAACGTAATATTACCTAACCTAACACAACCTAACATCTCGGCGGTAATATTTGACAACATTCCTGGCGAGTTGGCCTCTACGTCTCCGTTTGACCTTCATATACATCAATAACGTAATATAACCTAACCTAACCCAATCTAACATCTCGGCGGTAATATTTGACCACATTCCTGTCTTGTTGGACTCCACGTCTCCGTGGGACTTTTATATACATCAATAACGTAATATAACCTAGCCTATCGCAACCTAACATCTCGGCGGTAATATTTGACATCATTCCTGGCGAGTTAGCCTCTACGTCTCCGTGTAACCCTCGTATACATCAATAACGTAATATAAAGTAACTTAACCCAACCTATCATCTCGGCGGTAATATTTGGCAACATTCCTGGCGAGTTGGCCTCTACGTCTCCGTGGGCCCTTCATATACATCAATAACGAAATATAACCTAACCTAACCCAACCTATCATCTCGGAGGTAATGTTTGGCAACATTCCTGGCGAGTTGGCCTCTACGTCTCCGTGGGACCTTTATATACATAAATAACATAATATAAGCTAGCCTAACCCAATCTAACATCTCGGCGGTAATATTTGAAAACATACCTGGCGAGGTGGCCTCTACGTCTCCGTGGGATATTTATATACATCAATAACATAATATAACATAAGCTAACCCAATATAACATCTCGGCGGGAATATTTGACCACGTTCCTGGCTTGTTGCACTATACGTCTCCGTGGCACCTTCATATAGATCTATAACGTAATATAACCTAACCTAACCCAACCTAACATCTCGGCGGTAATATTTGACAACATTCATGGCGAGTTGGCTTCTCCGTCCCCGTGGGACCTTTATATATCTCAATAACGTAATATAACCTAACCTAACCCAACCTATCATCTCGGCGGTAATATTTGATAACATTCCTGGCGAGTTGGCATCTACGTCTCCGTGGGACCTTTATATACATCAATAACGTAATATAACCTAACCTAACCCAACCTAACATCCCGGCGGTAATATTTGACGTCATTCCTGGCGAGTTGGCCTCTACGGATCCGTGTAACCCTCGTATACAACAGTAACGTAATGTAACGTAACTTAACCCAACCTATCATCTCGGTGGTAATATTTGACAACATTCCTGGCGAGTTGGCCACTACGTCCCCGTGGGACCTTTATATACATCAATAACGTAATATAACCTAACCTAACCCAACCTAAATCTCGGCGGTAATATTTGACCACATTCCTGGCTTGTTGGCATCTACGTCCCCGTGAGACCTTTATATACATCAATAACGTAATATAACCTAACCTAACCCAATATAACATCTCGGCCGTCATATTTGACCAGATTCCTGGCTTGTTGGACTCTACGTTTCCGTGGGACCTTTATATACATCAATAACGTAATATAACCTAACCTAACCCAACCTAACATCTCGTCGGTAATATTTGACAACATTCCTGACGAGTTGGCCTCTAGGTCTCCGCTTGACCTTCATATACATCAATAACATAATATAACCTAACCTAACACAACCTAACATCCAGGCTATAATATTCGACAACATGCCTGGCGAGTTGGCCTCTACGTCTCCGTGGGACCTTTATATACATCAATAACGTAATGTAACCTAACCTATCCCAACATAACATCTCGCCGGTATTATTTGACCACATTCCCGGCTTTTTGGACTCTACGTCTCCGAGGGACCTTTATATACATCAATAACGTAATATAACCTAACCTAACCCAACCTAACATCCCGGCGGTAATATTTGACCACATTCCTGGCTTGTTGTCCTCTACGTCTCCGTGGGACCTTTATATACATCAATAACGTAATATAACGTAACCTAACCCAACCTAACATCTCGGCGGTAATATTTGACAACATTCCTGACGAGTTGGCCTCTAGGTCTCCGTTTGACCTTCATATACATCAATAACGTAATATAACCTCACCTAACACAACCTAACATCTCGGCGGTAATATTTGACAACATTCCTGACGAGTTGGCTTCTCCGTTTCCGTGGGACCTTTATATACATCAATAACGTAATATAACCTAACCTAACCCAATCTAACATCTCGGCGGTAATATTTGACCACATTCCTGTCTTGTTGGACTCCACGTCTCCGTGGGACTTTTATATACATCAATAACGTAATATAACCTAACCTATCGCAACCTAACATCTCGGCGGTAATATTTGACATCATTCCTGGCGAGTTGGCCTCTACGTCTTCGTGCAACCCTTGTATACATCAATAACGTAATATAACCTAACCTAACCCAACCTAGCATCTCGGCGGTAATATTTGACATCATTCCTGGCGAGTTGGCCTCTATGTCTCCGTGTAACCCTCGTATACATCAACAACGTAATATAACTTAACCTAACCCAACCTATCATCTCGGCGGTAATATTTGATAACATTCCTGGCGAGTTGGCATCTACGTCACCGTGGGACCTTTATATACATCAATAACGTAATATAACCTAACCTAACCCAACCTAACATCCCGGCGGTAATATTTGACGTCATTCCTGGAGAGTTGGCCTCTACGGATCCGTGTAACACTCGTATACAACAGTAACGTAATGTAACGTAACTTAACCCAACCTATCATCTCGGCGGTAATATTTGACAACATTCCTGGCGAGTTGGCCACTACGTCCCCGTGGGACCTTTATATACATCAATAACGTAATATAACCTAACCTAACCCAACCTAAATCTGGGCGGTAATATTTGACCACATTCCTGGCTTTTTGGCCTCTACGTCCCCGTGGGACCTTTATATACATCAATAACGTAATATAACCTAACCAAACCCAACCTAGCATCTCGGCGGTAACATTTGACATCATTCCTGGCTTGTTGGCCTCTACGTTTCCGTGGGACATTTATATACATCAATAACATAATATAAGCTAGCCTAACCCAATCTAACATCTCGGCGGTAATATTTGACCACATTCCTGGCTTGTTGGCCTCTACGTCTCCGTGGGAACTTTATGTACTTCAATAACGTATTATAACCTAACCTAACCCAACCTAACATCTCGGCTGTAATATTTCACCACATTCCTGGCTTGTTGGCCACTACGTCCCCGTGGGCCCTTTATATACATCAATAACCTAATATAACCTAACCTAACCCAACCTAACATCTCATCGGTAATATTTGACATCATTCCTGGCGAGTTGGCGCCTACGTCTCCGTGGAATCTTTATATACATCAATAACGTAATATAACCTAACCTAACCCAATATAACATATCGGCGGTAATATTTGACAACATCCTTGGCGAGTTGGACTCTACGTCTCCGTGGGACCTTCATATACGTCAATAACGTAATATAACGTAACTTAACCCAACCTATCATCTCGGCGGTAATATTTGACAACATTCCTGGCGAGTTGGCCTCTACGTCTTCGTGGTACCTTTATATACATCAATAACGTAATATAACTTAACCTAACCCAACCTGACATCTCCGCGGTAAATTTGACAATAAACCTGGCGAGTTGGCCTCTACGTCTCCGTGGGCCCTTCATATACATCAATAACGAAATATAATCTAACCCAGCCCAACCTATCATTTCGGCGGTAATATTTGACAAAATTCCTGGCGAGTTGGCTTCTCCGTCTCCGTCGGACCTTTATATACCTCAATAACGTAATATAACCTAACCTAACCCAACCTAACATCTCGGCGGTAATATTTGAAAACATTCCTGGCGAGTTGGCCTCTACGTCTCCGTGGGCCCTTCATATACATCAATAACGAAATATAACCTAACCTAACCCAACCTATCATCTCGGAGGTAATGTTTGGCAACATTCCTGGCGAGTTGGCCTCTACGTCTCCGTGGGACCTTTATATACATCAATAACGTAATATAACTTAACCTAACCCAACCTAACATCTCCGCGGTAATATTTGACAACATACCTGGCGAGTTGGCCTCTACGTCTCCGTGGGCCCTTCATATACATCAATAACGAAATATAACCTAACCTAACCCAACCTATCATCTCGGAGGTAATGTTTGGCAACATTCCTGGCGAGTTGGCCTCTACGTCTCCGTGGGACCTTTATATACATCAATAACATAATATAAGCTAGCCTAACCCAATCTAACATCTCGGCGACAATATTTGACCACATTCCTGGCGAGTTGGCCTCTACGTCTCCGTGGGACCTTTATATACATAAATAACGTAATATAACTTAACCTAACCCAACCTAACATCTCCGCGGTAATATTTGACAACATACCTGGCGAGTTGGCCTCTACGTCTCCGTGGGCCCTTCATATACATCAATAACGGAATATAACCAAACCTAACCCAACCTATCATCTCGGCGGTAATATTTGACAACATTCATGGCGAGTTGGCTTCTCCGTCCCCGTGGGACCTTTATATACATCAATAACGTAATATAACCTAACCTAACCCAACCTAACATCTCGGCGGTAATATTTGACATCATTCCTGGCGAGTTGGTCACTATGTCTCCGTGTAACCCACGTATACATCAATAGCGTAATATAACGTAACTTAATCCAACCTATCATCTCGGCGGTAATATTTGACACCATTCCTGGCGAGTTGGCCTCTACGTCTCCGTTTGACCTTCTTATACATCAATAACGTAATCTAACCTAACATAACCCAACCTATCTTCTCGGCTGTAATATTTGGCAACATTCCTGGCGAGTTGGCCTCTACGTCTCCGTGGGACCTTTATATACATAAATAACATAATATAAGCTAGCCTAACCCAATCTAACATCTCGGCGGTAATATTTGAAAACATACCTGGCGAGGTGGCCTCTACGTCTCCGTGGGATATTTATATACATCAATAACATAATATAACATAAGCTAACCCAATATAACATCTCGGCGGTAATATTTGACCACGTTCCTGGCTTGTTGCGCTCTACGTCTCCGTGGCACCTTCATATAGATCTATAACGTAATATAACCTAACCTAACCCAATCTAACATCTCGGCGACAATATTTGACCACATTCCTGGCGAGTTGGCCTCTACGTCTCCGTGGGACCTTTATATACATAAATAACGTAATATAACTTAACCTAACCCAACCTAACATCTCCGCGGTAATATTTGACAACATACCTGGCGAGTTGGCCTCTACGTCTCCGTGGGCCCTTCATATACATCAATAACGGAATATAACCAAACCTAACCAAACCTATCATCTCGGCGGTAATATTTGACAACATTCATGGCGAGTTGGCTTCTCCGTCCCCGTGGGACCTTTATATACATCAATAACGTAATATAACCTAACCTAACCCAACCTAACATCTCGGCGGTAATATTTGACATCATTCCTGGCGAGTTGGTCACTATGTCTGCGTGTAACCCACGTATACATCAATAGCGTAATATAACGTAACTTAATCCAACCTATCATCTCGGCGGTAATATTGGACACCATTCCTGGCGAGTTGGCCTCTACGTCTCCGTTTGACCTTCTTATACATCAATAACGTAATCTAACCTAACATAACCCAACCTATCTTCTCGGCTGTAATATTTGGCAACATTCCTGGCGAGTTGGCCTCTACGTCTCCGTGGGACCTTTATATACATAAATAACATAATATAAGCTAGCCTAACCCAATCTAACATCTCGGCGGTAATATTTGAAAACATACCTGGCGAGGTGGCCTCTACGTCTCCGTGGGATATTTATATACATCAATAACATAATATAACATAAGCTAACCCAATATAACATCTCGGCGGTAATATTTGACCACGTTCCTGGCTTGTTGCGCTCTACGTCTCCGTGGCACCTTCATATAGATCTATAACGTAATATAACCTAACCTAACCCAACCTAACATCTCGGCGGTAATATTTGACAACATTCATGGCGAGTTGGCTTCTCCGTCCCCGTGGGACCTTTATATATCTCAATAACGTAATATAACCTAACCTAACCCAACCTATCATCTCGGCGGTAATATTTGATAACATTCCTGGCGAGTTGGCATCTACGTCTCCGTGGGACCTTTATATACATCAATAACGTAATATAACCTAACCTAACCCAACCTAACATCCCGGCGGTAATATTTGACGTCATTCCTGGAGAGTTGGCCTCTACGGATCCGTGTAACCCTCGTATACAACAGTAACGTAATGTAACGTAACTTAACCCAACCTATCATCTCGGCGGTAATATTTGACAACATTCCTGGCGAGTTGGCCACTACGTCCCCGTGGGACCTTTATATACATCAATAACGTAATATAACCTAACCTAACCCAACCTAAATCTCGGCGGTAATATTTGACCACATTCCTGGCTTTTTGGCCTCTACGTCCCCGTGGGACCTTTATATACATCAATAACGTAATATAACCTAACCAAACCCAACCTAGCATCTCGGCGGTAACGTTTGACATCATTCCTGGCTTGTTGGCCTCTACGTCTCCGTGGGACATTTATATACATCAATAACATAATATAAGCTAGCCTAACCCAATCTAACATCTCGGCGGTAATATTTGACCACATTCCTGGCTTGTTGGCCTCTACGTCTCCGTGGGAACTTTATGTACTTCAATAACGTATTATAACCTAACCTAACCCAACCTAACATCTCGGCTGTAATATTTGACCACATTCCTGGCTTGTTGGCCACTACGTCCCCGTGGGCCCTTTATATATATCAATAACCTAATATAACCTAACCTAACCCAACCTAACATCTCATCGGTAATATTTGACATCATTCCTGGCGAGTTGGCGTCTACGTCTCCGTGGAATCTTTATATACATCAATAACGTAATATAACCTAACCTAACCCAATATAACATATCGGCGGTAATATTTGACAACATCCTTGGCGAGTTGGACTCTACGTCTCCGTGGGACCTTCATATACGTCAATAACGTAATATAACGTAACTTAACCCAACCTATCATCTCGGCGGTAATATTTGACAACATTCCTGGCGAGTTGGCCTCTACGTCTTCGTGGTACCTTTATATACATCAATAACGTAATATAACTTAACCTAACCCAACCTGACATCTCCGCGGTAAATTTGACAATAAACCTGGCGAGTTGGCCTCTACGTCTCCGTGGGCCCTTCATATACATCAATACCGAAATATAATCTAACCCAGCCCAACCTATCATTTCGGCGGTAATATTTGACAAAATTCCTGGCGAGTTGGCTTCTCCGTCTCCGTCGGACCTTTATATACCTCAATAACGTAATATAACCTAACCTAACCCAACCTAACATCTCGGCGGTAATATTTGAAAACATTCCTGGCGAGTTGGCAGCTACGTCTCCGTGGGACCTTTATATACATCAATAACGTAATATAACCTAACCTAATCCAACCTAACATCTCGCCGGTATTATTTGACCACATTCCCGAATTGTTGTCCTCTACGTCTCCGTGGGACCTTTATATACATCAATAACGTAATATAACGTAACCTAACCCAACCTAACATCTCGGCGGTAATATTTGACAACATTCCTGACGAGTTGGCCTCTAGGTCTCCGTTTGACCTTCATATACATCAATAACGTAATATTACCTAACCTAACACAACCTAACATCTCGGCGGTAATATTTGACAACATTCCTGGCGAGTTGGCCTCTACGTCTCCGTTTGACCTTCATATACATCAATAACGTAATATAACCTAACCTAACCCAATCTAACATCTCGGCGGTAATATTTGACCACATTCCTGTCTTGTTGGACTCCACGTCTCCGTGGGACTTTTATATACATCAATAACGTAATATAACCTAGCCTATCGCAACCTAACATCTCGGCGGTAATATTTGACATCATTCCTGGCGAGTTGGCCTCTACGTCTCCGTGGGCCCTTCATATACATCAATAACGAAATATAACCTAACCTAACCCAACCTATCATCTCGGAGGTAATGTTTGGCAACATTCCTGGCGAGTTGGCCTCTACGTCTCCGTGGGACCTTTATATACATCAATAACATAATATAAGCTAGCCTAACCCAATCTAACATCACGGCGATAATATTTGACCACATTCCTGGCGAGTTGGCCTCTACGTCTTCGTGGGACCTTTATATACATAAATAACGTAATATAACTTAACCTAACCCAACCTAACATCTCCGCGGTAATATTTGACAACATACCTGGCGAGTTGGCCTCTACGTCTCCGTGGGCCCTTCATATACATCAATAACGGAATATAACCAAACCTAACCCAACCTATCATCTCGGCGGTAATATTTGACAACATTCATGGCGAGTTGGCTTCTCCGTCCCCGTGGGACCTTTATATACATCAATAACGTAATATAACCTAACCTAACCCAACCTAACATCTCGGCGGTAATATTTGACATCATTCCTGGCGAGTTGGCCACTATGTCTCCGTGTAACCCACGTATACATCAATAACGTAATATAACGTAACTTAATCCAACCTATCATCTCGGCGGTAATATTTGACAACATTCCTGGCGAGTTGGCCTCTACGTCTCCGTTTGACCTTCTTATACATCAATAACGTAATCTAACCTAACATAACCCAACCTACCTTCTCGGCTGTAATATTTGGCAACATTCCTGGCGAGTTGGCATCTACGTCTCCGTGGGACCTTTATATACATAAATAACATAATATAAGCTAGCCTAACCCAATCTAACATCTCGGCGATAATATTTGACCAAATTCCTGGCGAGTTGGCCTCTACGTCTTCGTGGGACCTTTATATACATCAATAACGTAATATAACCTAACCTAACCCAACCTAGCATCTCGGCGGTAATATTTGACATCATTCCTGGCGAGTTGGCCTCTACGTCTCCGTGTAACCCTCGTATACAAAAGTAACGTAATATAACGTAACTTAACCCAACCTATCATCTCGGCGGTAATATTTGACAACATACCTGGCGAGTTGGCCTCTAAGTCTCCGTGGGCCCTTCATATACATCAATAACGGAATATAACCAAACCTAACCCAACCTAACTTCTCGGCGGTAATATTTGAAAACATACCTGGCGAGGTGGCCTCTACGTCTCCGTGGGATATTTATATACATCAATAACATAATATAACATAAGCTAACCCAATATAACATCTCGGCGGTAATATTTGACCACGTTCCTGGCTTGTTGCACTCTACGTCTCCGTGGCACCTTCATATAGATCTATAACGTAATATAACCTAACCTAACCCAACCTAACATCTCGGCGGTAATATTTGACAACATTCATGGAGAGTTGGCTTCTCCGTCCCCGTGGGACATTTATATATCTCAATAACGTAATATAACCTAACCTAACCCAACCTATCATCTCGGCGGTAATATTTGATAACATTCCTGGCGAGTTGGCATCTACGTCTCCGTGGGACCTTTATATACATCAATAACGTAATATAACCTAACCTAACCCAACCTAGCATCTCGGCGGTAATATTTGACATCATTCCTGGCGAGTTGGCCTCTACGTCTCCGTGTAACCCTCGTATACAAAAGTAACGTAATATAACGTAACTTAACCCAACCTATCATCTCGGCGGTAATATTTGACAACATACCTGGCGAGTTGGCCTCTAAGTCTCCGTGGGCCCTTCATATACATCAATAACGGAATATAACCAAACCTAACCCAACCTAACTTCTCGGCGGTAATATTTGAAAACATACCTGGCGAGGTGGCCTCTACGTCTCCGTGGGATATTTATATACATCAATAACATAATATAACATAAGCTAACCCAATATAACATCTCGGCGGTAATATTTGACCACGTTCCTGGCTTGTTGCACTCTACGTCTCCGTGGCACCTTCATATAGATCTATAACGTAATATAACCTAACCTAACCCAACCTAACATCTCGGCGGTAATATTTGACAACATTCATGGAGAGTTGGCTTCTCCGTCCCCGTGGGACCTTTATATATCTCAATAACGTAATATAACCTAACCTAACCCAACCTATCATCTCGGCGGTAATATTTGATAACATTCCTGGCGAGTTGGCATCTACGTCTCCGTGGGACCTTTATATACATCAATAACGTAATATAACCTAACCTAACCGAACCTAGCATCTCGGCGGTAATATTTGACGTCATTCCTGGCGAGTTGGCCTCTACGGATCCGTGTAACCCTCGTATACAACAGTAACGTAATATAACGTAACTTAACCCAACCTATCATCTCGGCGGTAATATTTGACAACATTCCTGGCGAGTTGGCCACTACGTCCCCGTGGGACCTTTATATACATCAATAACGTAATATAACCTAACCTAACCCAACCTAAATCTCGGCGGTAATATTTGACCACATTCCTGGCTTGTTGGCCTCTACGTCCCCGTGGGACCTTTATATACATCAATAACGTAATATAACCTAACCAAACCCAACCTAACTTCTCGGCGGTAATATTTGAAAACATACCTGGCGAGGTGGCCTCTACGTCTCCGTGGGATATTTATATACATCAATAACATAATATAACATAAGGTAACCCAATATAACATCTCGGCGGTAATATTTGACTACATTCCTGGCTTGTTGGACTCTACGTCTCCGTGGGACCTTCCTATAGATCTATAACGTAATATAACCTAACCTAACCCAACCTAACATCTCGGCGGTAATATTTGAAAACATTCCTGGCGAGTTGGCATCTACGTCTCCGTTTGACCTTCATATACATCAATAACGTAATATAACCTAACCTAACCCAACCTAACATATCGGCGGTAATATTTGACAACATTCTTGGCGAGTTGGACTCTATGTCTCCGTGGGACCTTTATATACATCAATAACGTAATGTAATCTAACCTAACCCAACCTAGCATCTCGGCGGTAACATTTGACATCATTCCTGGCTTGTTGGCCTCTACGTCTCCGTGGGACATTTATATACATCAATAACATAATATAAGCTAGCCTAACCCAATCTAACATCTCGGCGGTAATATTTGACCACATTCCTGGCTTGTTGGCCTCTACGTCTCCGTGGGACCTTTATGTACTTCAATAACGTAATATAACCTAACCTAACCCAATCTAACATCTCGGCGGTAATATTTGACCACATTCCTGTCTTGTTGGACTCCACGTCTCCGTGGGACTTTTATATACATCAATAACGTATTATAACCTAACCTAACCCAACCTAACATCTCGGCTGTAATATTTGACCACATTCCTGGCTTGTTGGCCACTACGTCCCCGTGGGCCCTTTATATACATCAATAACCTAATATAACCTAACCTAACCCAACCTAACATCTCGGCGGTAATATTTGACAACATTCCTGACGAGTTGGGCTCTAGGTCTCCGTTTGACCTTCATATACATCAATAACGTAATATTACCTAACCTAACACAACCTAACATCTCGGCGGTAATATTTGACAACATTCCTGGCGAGTTGGCCTCTACGTCTCCGTTTGACCTTCATATACATCAATAATGTAATATAACCTAACCTAACCCAACCTAACATCTCGGCTGTAATATTTGACAACATTCCTGGCGAGTTGGCTTCTTCGTCTCCGTGGGACCTTTATATACATCAATAACGTAATATAACCTAACCAAACCCAACCTAACTTCTCGGCGGTAATATTTGAAAACATACCTGGCGAGGTGGCCTCTACGTCTCCGTGGGATATTTATATACATCAATAACATAATATAACATAAGGTAACCCAATATAACATCTCGGCGGTAATATTTGACCACATTCCTGGCTTGTTGGACTCTACGTCTCCGTGGGACCTTCCTATAGATCTATAACGTAATATAACCTAACCTAACCCAATCTAACATCTCGGCGGTAATATTTGACCACATTCCTGTCTTGTTGGACTCCACGTCTCCGTGGGACTTTTATATACATCAATAACGTATTATAACCTAACCTAACCCAACCTAACATCTCGGCTGTAATATTTGACCACATTCCTGGCTTGTTGGCCACTACGTCCCCGTGGGCCCTTTATATACATCAATAACCTAATATAACCTAACCTAACCCAACCTAACATCTCGGCGGTAATATTTGACAACATTCCTGACGAGTTGGGCTCTAGGTCTCCGTTTGACCTTCATATACATCAATAACGTAATATAACCTAACCTAACACAACCTAACATCTCGGCGGTAATATTTGAAAACATTCCTGGCGAGTTGGCATCTACGTCTCCGTTTGACCTTCATATACATCAATAACGTAATATAACCTAACCTAACCCAACCTAACATATCGGCGGTAATATTTGACAACATTCTTGGCGAGTTGGACTCTACGTCCCCGTGGGACCTTCATATACATCAATAACGTAATATTACGTAACCTAACCCAACCTAACATCTCGGCGGTAATATTTGACAACATTCCTGACGAGTTGGCTTCTCCGTTTCCGTGGGACCTTTATATACATCAATAACGTAATATAACCTAACCTAACCCAATCTAACATCTCGGCGGTAATATTTGACCACATTCCTGTCTTGTTGGACTCCACGTCTCCGTGGGACTTTTATATACATCAATAACGTAATATAACCTAGCCTATCGCAACCTAACATCTCGGCGGTAATATTTGACATCATTCCTGGCGAGTTAGCCTCTACGTCTCCGTGTAACCCTCGTATACATCAATAACGTAATATAAAGTAACTTAACACAACCTATCATCTCGGCGGTAATATTTGACAACATTCCTGGCGAGTTGGCCTCTACGTCTCCGTGGGACCTTCATATACATCAATAACGAAATATAACCTAACCTAACCCAAACTATCATCTCGGAGGTAATGTTTGGCAACATTCCTGGCGAGTTGGCCTCTACGTCTCCGTGGGACCTTTATATACATCAACAACATAATATAAGCTAGCCTAACCCAATCTAACATCTCGGCGATAATATTTGATCACATTCCTGGCGAGTTGGCCTCTACGTCTTCGTGGGACGTTTATATACATAAATAACGTAATATAACTTAACCTAACCCAACCTAACATCTCCGCGGTAATATTTGACAACATACCTGGCGAGTTGGCCTCTACGTCTCCGTGGGCCCTTCATATACATCAATAACGGAATATAACCAAACCTAACCCAACCTATCATCTCGGCGGTAATATTTGACAACATTCATGGCGAGTTGGCTTCTCCGTCCCCGTGGGACCTTTATATACATCAATAACGTAATATAACCTAACCTAACCCAACCTAACATCTCGGCGGTAATATTTGACATCATTCCTGGCGAGTTGGCCACTATGTCTCCGTGTAACCCACGTATACATCAATAACGTAATATAACGTAACTTAATCCAACCTATAATCTCGGCGGTAATATTTGACAACATTCCTGGCGAGTTGGCCTCTACGTCTCCGTTTGACCTTCTTATACATCAATAACGTAATCTAACCTAACATAACCCAACCTATCTTCTCGGCGGTAATATTTGACAACATTCCTGACGAGTTGGCTTCTCCGTTTCCGTGGGACCTTTATATACATCAATAACGTAGTATAACCTAACCTAACCCAATCTAACATCTCGGCGGTAATATTTGACCACATTCCTGTCTTGTTGGACTCCACGTCTCCGTGGGACTTTTATATACATCAATAACGTAATATAACCTAGCCTATCGCAACCTAACATCTCGGCGGTAATATTTGACATCATTCCTGGCGAGTTAGCCTCTACGTCTCCGTGTAACCCTCGTATACATCAATAACGTAATATAAAGTAACTTAACCCAACCTATCATCTCGGCGGTAATATTTGACAACATACCTGGCGAGTTGGCCTCTAAGTCTCCGTGGGCCCTTCATATACATCAATAACGGAATATAACCAAACCTAACCCAACCTAACTTCTCGGCGGTAATATTTGAAAACATACCTGGCGAGGTGGCCTCTACGTCTCCGTGGGATATTTATATACATCAATAACATAATATAACATAAGGTAACCCAATATAACATCTCGGCGGTAATATTTGACCACATTCCTGGCTTGTTGGACTCTACGTCTCCGTGGGACCTTCCTATAGATCTATAACGTAATATAACCTAACCTAACACAACCTAACATCTCGGCGGTAATATTTGAAAACATTCCTGGCGAGTTGGCATCTACGTCTCCGTTTGACCTTCATATACATCAATAACGTAATATAACCTAACCTAACCCAACCTAACATATCGGCGGTAATATTTGACAACATTCTTGGCGAGTTGGACTCTACGTCCCCGTGGGACCTTCATATACATCAATAACGTAATATTACGTAACCTAACCCAACCTAACATCTCGGCGGTAATATTTGACAACATTCCTGACGAGTTGGCTTCTCCGTTTCCGTGGGACCTTTATATACATCAATAACGTAATATAACCTAACCTAACCCAATCTAACATCTCGGCGGTAATACTTGACCACATTCCTGTCTTGTTGGACTCCACGTCTCCGTCGGACTTTTATATACATCAATAACGTAATATAACCTAGCCTATCGCAACCTAACATCTCGGCGGTAATATTTGACATCATTCCTGGCGAGTTAGCCTCTACGTCTCCGTGTAACCCTCGTATACATCAATAACGTAATATAAAGTAACTTAACACAACCTATCATCTCGGCGGTAATATTTGACAACATTCCTGGCGAGTTGGCCTCTACGTCTCCGTGGGACCTTCATATACATCAATAACGAAATATAACCTAACCTAACCCAAACTATCATCTCGGAGGTAATGTTTGGCAACATTCCTGGCGAGTTGGCCTCTACGTCTCCGTGGGACCTTTATATACATCAACAACATAATATAAGCTAGCCTAACCCAATCTAACATCTCGGCGATAATATTTGATCACATTCCTGGCGAGTTGGCCTCTACGTCTTCGTGGGACCTTTATATACATAAATAACGTAATATAACTTAACCTAACCCAACCTAACATCTCCGCGGTAATATTTGACAACATACCTGGCGAGTTGGCCTCTACGTCTCCGTGGGCCCTTCATATACATCAATAACGGAATATAACCAAACCTAACCCAACCTATCATCTCGGCGGTAATATTTGACAACATTCATGGCGAGTTGGCTTCTCCGTCCCCGTGGGACCTTTATATACATCAATAACGTAATATAACCTAACCTAACCCAACCTAACATCTCGGCGGTAATATTTGACATCATTCCTGGCGAGTTGGCCACTATGTCTCCGTGTAACCCACGTATACATCAATAACGTAATATAACGTAACTTAATCCAACCTATAATCTCGGCGGTAATATTTGACAACATTCCTGGCGAGTTGGCCTCTACGTCTCCGTTTGACCTTCTTATACATCAATAACGTAATCTAACCTAACATAACCCAACCTATCTTCTCGGCGGTAATATTTGACAACATTCCTGACGAGTTGGCTTCTCCGTTTCCGTGGGACCTTTATATACATCAATAACGTAGTATAACCTAACCTAACCCAATCTAACATCTCGGCGGTAATATTTGACCACATTCCTGTCTTGTTGGACTCCACGTCTCCGTGGGACTTTTATATACATCAATAACGTAATATAACCTAGCCTATCGCAACCTAACATCTCGGCGGTAATATTTGACATCATTCCTGGCGAGTTAGCCTCTACGTCTCCGTGTAACCCTCGTATACATCAATAACGTAATATAAAGTAACTTAACCCAACCTATCATCTCGGCGGTAATATTTGACAACATACCTGGCGAGTTGGCCTCTAAGTCTCCGTGGGCCCTTCATATACATCAATAACGGAATATAACCAAACCTAACCCAACCTAACTTCTCGGCGGTAATATTTGAAAACATACCTGGCGAGGTGGCCTCTACGTCTCCGTGGGATATTTATATACATCAATAACATAATATAACATAAGCTAACCCAATATAACATCTCGGCGGTAATATTTGACCACGTTCCTGGCTTGTTGCACTCTACGTCTCCGTGGCACCTTCATATAGATCAATAACGTAATATAACGTAACCTAACCCAACCTAACATCTGGGCGGTAATATTTGACAACATTCCTGGCGAGTTGGCCTCTACGTCTTCGTGGGACCTTTATATACATCAATAACGTAATATAACCTAACCTAACCCAACCTAGCATCTCGGCGGTAATATTTGACATCATTCCTGGCGAGTTGGCCTCTACGTCTCCGTGTAACCCTCGTATACAAAAGTAACGTAATATAACGTAACTTAACCCAACCTATCATCTCGGCGGTAATATTTGACAACATACCTGGCGAGTTGGCCTCTAAGTCTCCGTGGGCCCTTCATATACATCAATAACGGAATATAACCAAACCTAACCCAACCTAACTTCTCGGCGGTAATATTTGAAAACATACCTGGCGAGGTGGCCTCTACGTCTCCGTGGGATATTTATATACATCAATAACATAATATAACATAAGCTAACCCAATATAACATCTCGGCGGTAATATTTGACCACGTTCCTGGCTTGTTGCACTCTACGTCTCCGTGGCACCTTCATATAGATCTATAACGTAATATAACCTAACCTAACCCAACCTAACATCTCGGCGGTAATATTTGACAACATTCATGGAGAGTTGGCTTCTCCGTCCCCGTGGGACCTTTATATATCTCAATAACGTAATATAACCTAACCTAACCCAACCTAACATATCGGCGGTAATATTTGACAACATTCTTGTCGAGTTGGACTCTACGTCCCCGTGGGACCTTCATATACATCAATAACGTAATATTACGTAACCTAACCCAACCTAACATCTCGGCGGTAATATTTGACAACATTCCTGACGAGTTGGCTTCTCCGTTTCCGTGGGACCTTTATATACATCAATAACGTAATATAACCTAACCTAACACAACCTAATATCCAGGCTATAATATTCGACAACATACCTGGCGAGTTGGCCTCTACGTCTCCGTGGGACCTTTATATACATCAATAACGTAATGTAACCTAACCTAACCCAACCTAACTTCGCGGCGGTAATATTTGAAAATATACCTGGCGAGGTGGCCTCTACGTCTCCGTGGGATATTTATATACATCAATAACATAATATAACATAAGCTAACCCAATATAACACCTCGGCGGTCATATTCGACCACATTCCTGGCTTGTTGGACTCTACGTCTCCGTTGGACCTCCATATACATCAATAACGTAATATAACCTAACCTAACACAACCTAATATCTCGGCTGTAATATTCGACAACATTCCTGGCGAGTTGGCCTCTACTTCTCCGTTTGACCTTCATATACATCAATAATGTAATATAACTTAACCTAACCCAACCTAACATCTCCGCGGTATTATTTGACAACATTCCTGGCGAGTTGGCCTCTACGTCTTCGTGGGACCTTCATATACATCAATAACGAAATATAACCTAACCTAACCCAACCTATCATCTCGGCGGGAATATTTGACAAAATTCCTGGCGAGTTGGCTTCTCCGTTTCCGTGGGACCTTTATATACATCAATAACGTAATACAACCTAACCTAACCCCACCTAACATCTCGGCGGTAATATTTGACAACATTCCTGGCGAGTTGGCTTCTCCGTCTCCGTGGGACCTTTATATACATCAATAACGTAATATAACCTAACCTAATCCAACCTAACTTCTCGGCGGTAATATTTGAAAACATACCTGGCGAGGTGGCCTCTACGTCTCCGTGGGATATTTATATACATCAATAACATAATATAACATAAGCTAACCCAACATAACATCTCGGCGGTAATATTTGACCACATTCCTGGCTTGTTGGCCTCTACGTCTCCGAGGGACCTTTATATACATCAATAACGTAATATAACCTAACCTAACCCAACCTAACATCTCGGCGGTAATATTTGACCACATTCCTGTCTTGTTGGCCTCTATGTCTCCGTTTGACCATCATATACATCAATAACGTAATATAACATAACCTAACCCAATCTAACATCTCGACGGTAATATTTGACCACATTCGTGGCTTGTTGGAGTCTACGTCTCCGAGGGACCTTTATATACATCAATAACGTAATATAAGCTAACCTAACCCAACCTAACATCCCGGCGGTAATATTTGACCACATTCCTGGCTTGCTGGCCTCTACGTCTCCGTGGGACCTTTATATACTTCAATAACGTAATATAACCTAACCTAACCCAACCTAACATCTCGGCGGTAATATTTGACCACATTCCTGGCTTTTTGTCCTCTACGTCTCCGTGGGACCTTTATATACATCAATAACGTAATATAACCTAACCTAACCCAACCTAACATCTCGTCGGTAATATTTGACAACATTCCTGACGAGTTGGCCTCTAGGTCTCCGTTTGACCTTCATATACATCAATAACGTAATATAACCTAACCTAACACAACCTAACATTCAGGCTATAATATTCGACAACATACCTGGCGAGTTGGCCTCTACGTCTCCGTGGGACCTTTATATACATTAATAACGTAATGTAACCTAACCTAACCCAACCTAACATCTCGGCCGTCATATTTGACCAGATTCCTGGCTTGTTGGACTCTACGTCTCCGTGGGACCTTTATATACATTAATAACGTAATATAACCTAACCTAACCCAACCTAACATCTCGGCGGTAATATTTGACAACATTCCTGGCGAGTTGGCTTCTCCGTCTCCGTGGGACCTTTATATACATCAATAACGTAATATAACCTAACCTAATCCAACCTAACTTCTCGGCGGTAATATTTGAAAACATACCTGGCGACGTGGCCTCTACGTCTCCGTGGGATATTTATATACATCAATAACATAATATAACATAAGCTAACCCAACATAACATCTCGGCGGTAATATTTGACCACATTCCTGGCTTGTTGGCCTCTACGTCTCCGAGGGACCTTCATATACATCAATAACGTAATATAACCTAACCTAACCCAACCTAACATCTCGGCGGTAATATTTGACCACATTCCTGTCTTGTTGGCCTCTATGTCTCCGTTTGACCATCATATACATCAATAACGTAATATAACATAACCTAACCCAATCTAACATCTCGACGGTAATATTTGACCACATTCGTGGCTTGTTGGAGTCTACGTCTCCGAGGGACCTTTATATACATCAATAACGTAATATAACCTAACCTAACCCAACCTAACATCCCGGCGGTAATATTTGACCACATTCCTGGCTTGCTGGCCTCTACGTCTCCGTGGGACCTTTATATACTTCAATAACGTAATATAACCTAACCTAACCCAACCTAACATCTCGGCGGTAATATTTGACCACATTCCTGGCTTGTTGTCCTCTACGTCTCCGTGGGACCTTTATATACATCAATAACGTAATATAACCTAACCTAACCCAACCTAACATCTCGTCGGTAATATTTGACAACATTCCTGACGAGTTGGCCTCTAGGTCTCCGTTTGACCTTCATATACATCAATAACGTAATATAACCTAACCTAACACAACCTAACATTCAGGCTATAATATTCGACAACATACCTGGCGAGTTGGCCTCTACGTCTCCGTGGGACCTTTATATACATTAATAACGTAATGTAACCTAACCTAACCCAACATAACATCTCGCCGGTATTATTTGACCACATTCCTGGCTTGTTGGACTCTACGTCTCCGAGGGACCTTTATATACATCAATAACGTAATATAACCTAACCTAACCCAACCTAACATCTCGGAGGTAATATTTGAAATCATTCCTGGCGAGTTGGCCTCTACGTCTCCGTGGGACCTTTATATACATCAATAACGTAATATAACCTAACCTAACACAACCTAACATCTCGTCGGTAATATTTGACAACATTCCTGGCTTGTTGGCCTCTACGCCTCCGTGGGACCTTTATATACATCAATAACCTAATATAACCTAACCTAACCCAACCTAACACCTCGTAGGTAATATTTGACATCATTCCTGGCGAGTTGGCGTCTACGTCTCCGTGGAATCTTTATATACATCAATAACGTAATATAACCTAACCTAACCCAATATAACATCTCGGCCGTCATATTTGACCAGATTCCTGGCTTGTTGGACTCTACGTCTCCGTGGGACCTTTATATACATTAATAACGTAATATAACCTAACCTAACCCAACCTAACATCTCGGCGGGAATATTTGACAAAATTCCTGGCGAGTTGGCTTCTCCGTTTCCGTGGGACCTTTATATACATCAATAACGTAATATAACCTAACCTAACACAACCTAATATCCAGGCTATAATATTCGACAACATACCTGGCGAGTTGGCCTCTACGTCTCCGTGGGACCTTTATATACATCAATAACGTAATGTAACCTAACCTAACCCAACCTAACTTCGCGGCGGTAATATTTGAAAATATACCTGGCGAGGTGGCCTCTACGTCTCCGTGGGATATTTATATACATCAATAACATAATATAACATAAGCTAACCCAATATAACACCTCGGCGGTCATATTCGACCACATTCCTGGCTTGTTGGACTCTACGTCTCCGTTGGACCTCCATATACATCAATAACGTAATATAACCTAACCTAACACAACCTAATATCTCGGCTGTAATATTCGACAACATTCCTGGCGAGTTGGCCTCTACTTCTCCGTTTGACCTTCATATACATCAATAATGTAATATAACTTAACCTAACCCAACCTAACATCTCCGCGGTATTATTTGACAACATTCCTGGCGAGTTGGCCTCTACGTCTTCGTGGGACCTTCATATACATCAATAACGAAATATAACCTAACCTAACCCAACCTATCATCTCGGCGGGAATATTTGACAAAATTCCTGGCGAGTTGGCTTCTCCGTTTCCGTGGGACCTTTATATACATCAATAACGTAATACAACCTAACCTAACCCCACCTAACATCTCGGCGGTAATATTTGACAACATTCCTGGCGAGTTGGCTTCTCCGTCTCCGTGGGACCTTTATATACATCAATAACGTAATATAACCTAACCTAATCCAACCTAACTTCTCGGCGGTAATATTTGAAAACATACCTGGCGAGGTGGCCTCTACGTCTCCGTGGGATATTTATATACATCAATAACATAATATAACATAAGCTAACCCAACATAACATCTCGGCGGTAATATTTGACCACATTCCTGGCTTGTTGGCCTCTACGTCTCCGAGGGACCTTTATATACATCAATAACGTAATATAACCTAACCTAACCCAACCTAACATCTCGGCGGTAATATTTGACCACATTCCTGTCTTGTTGGCCTCTATGTCTCCGTTTGACCATCATATACATCAATAACGTAATATAACATAACCTAACCCAATCTAACATCTCGACGGTAATATTTGACCACATTCGTGGCTTGTTGGAGTCTACGTCTCCGAGGGACCTTTATATACATCAATAACGTAATATAACCTAACCTAACCCAACCTAACATCCCGGCGGTAATATTTGACCACATTCCTGGCTTGCTGGCCTCTACGTCTCCGTGGGACCTTTATATACTTCAATAACGTAATATAACCTAACCTAACCCAACCTAACATCTCGGCGGTAATATTTGACCACATTCCTGGCTTTTTGTCCTCTACGTCTCCGTGGGACCTTTATATACATCAATAACGTAATATAACCTAACCTAACCCAACCTAACTTCTCGTCGGTAATATTTGACAACATTCCTGACGAGTTGGCCTCTAGGTCTCCGTTTGACCTTCATATACATCAATAACGTAATATAACCTAACCTAACACAACCTAACATTCAGGCTATAATATTCGACAACATACCTGGCGAGTTGGCCTCTACGTCTCCGTGGGACCTTTATATACATTAATAACGTAATGTAACCTAACCTAACCCAACCTAACATCTCGGCCGTCATATTTGACCAGATTCCTGGCTTGTTGGACTCTACGTCTCCGTGGGACCTTTATATACATTAATAACGTAATATAACCTAACCTAACCCAACCTAACATCTCGGCGGTTATATTTGACAACATTCCTGACGAGTTGGCTTCTCCGTTTCCGTGGGACCTTCATATACATCAATAACGTAATATAACCTAACCTAATCCAACCTAACTTCGCGGCGGTAATATTTGAAAATATACCTGGCGAGGTGGCCTCTACGTCTCCGTGGGATATTTATATACATCAATAACATAATATAACATAAGCTAACCCAATATAACATCTCGGCGGTCATATTCGACCACATTCCTGGCTTGTTGGACTCTACGTCTCCGTTGGACCTCCATATACATCAATAACGTAATATAACCTAACCTAACACAACCTAATATCTCGGCTGTAATATTCGACAACATTCCTGGCGAGTTGGCCTCTACTTCTCCGTTTGACCTTCATATACATCAATAATGTAATATAACCTAACCTAACCCAAACTAACATCTCCGCGGTATTATTTGACAACATTCCTGGCGAGTTGGCCTCTACGTCTTCGTGGGACCTTCATATACATCAATAACGAAATATAACCTAACCTAACCCAACCTATCATCTCGGCGGGAATATTTGACAAAATTCCTGGCGAGTTGGCTTCTCCGTTTCCGTGGGACCTTTATATACATCAATAACGTAATACAACCTAACCTAACCCCACCTAACATCTCGGCGGTAATATTTGACAACATTCCTGGCGAGTTGGCTTCTCCGTCTCCGTGGGACCTTTATATACATCAATAACGTAATATAACCTAACCTAATCCAACCTAACTTCTCGGCGGTAATATTTGAAAACATACCTGGCGAGGTGGCCTCTACGTCTCCGTGGGCTATTTATATACAGCAATAACATAATATAACATAAGCTAACCCAACATAACATCTCGGCGGTAATATTTGACCACATTCCTGGCTTGTTGGCCTCTACGTCTCCGAGGGACCTTTATATACATCAATAACGTAATATAACCTAACCTAACCCAACCTAACATCTCGGCGGTAATATTTGACCACATTCCTGTCTTGTTGGCCTCTATGTCTCCGTTTGACCATCATATACATCAATAACGTAATATAACATAACCTAACCCAATCTAACATCTCGACGGTAATATTTGACCACATTCGTGGCTTGTTGGAGTCTACGTCTCCGAGGGACCTTTATATACATCAATAACGTAATATAACCTAACCTAACCCAACCTAACATCCCGGCGGTAATATTTGACCACATTCCTGGCTTGCTGGCCTCTACGTCTCCGTGGGACCTTTATATACTTCAATAACGTGATATAACCTAACCTAACCCAACCTAACATCTCGGCGGTAATATTTGACCACATTCCTGGCTTTTTGTCCTCTACGTCTCCGTGGGACCTTTATATACATCAATAACGTAATATAACCTAACCTAACCCAACCTAACATCTCGTCGGTAATATTTGACAACATTCCTGACGAGTTGGCCTCTAGGTCTCCGTTTGACCTTCATATACATCAATAACGTAATATAACCTAACCTAACACAACCTAACATTCAGGCTATAATATTCGACAACATACCTGGCGAGTTGGCCTCTACGTCTCCGTGGGACCTTTATATACATTAATAACGTAATGTAACCTAACCTAACCCAACCTAACATCTCGGCCGTCATATTTGACCAGATTCCTGGCTTGTTGGACTCTACGTCTCCGTGGGACCTTTATATACATTAATAACGTAATATAACCTAACCTAACCCAACCTACCATCTCGGCGGTAATATTTGACAACATTCCTGGCGAGTTGGCTTCTCCGTCTCCGTGGGACCTTTATATACATCAATAACGTAATATAACC
Organism: Xylocopa violacea; assembly: GCA_963969225.1. Lineage (NCBI taxonomy): Eukaryota > Metazoa > Arthropoda > Insecta > Hymenoptera > Apidae > Xylocopa > Xylocopa violacea. The sequence continues at coordinate 6,636,927 of CAXAJV010000001.1, forward strand.
TAACCTAATCCAACCTAACTTCTCGGCGGTAATATTTGAAAACATACCTGGCGAGGTGGCCTCTACGTCTCCGTGGGATATTTATATACATCAATAACATAATATAACATAAGCTAACCCAACATAACATCTCGGCGGTAATATTTGACCACATTCCTGGCTTGTTGGCCTCTACGTCTCCGAGGGACCTTCATATACATCAATAACGTAATATAACCTAACCTAACCCAACCTAACATCTCGGCGGTAATATTTGACCACATTCCTGGCTTGTTGTCCTCTACGTCTCCGTGGGACCTTTATATACATCAATAACGTAATATAACCTAACCTAACCCAACCTAACATCTCGTCGGTAATATTTGACAACATTCCTGACGAGTTGGCCTCTAGGTCTCCGTTTGACCTTCATATACATCAATAACGTAATATAACCTAACCTAACACAACCTAACATTCAGGCTATAATATTCGACAACATACCTGGCGAGTTGGCCTCTACGTCTCCGTGGGATCTTTATATACATTAATAACGTAATGTAACCTAACCTAACCCAACATAACATCTCGCCGGTATTATTTGACCACATTCCTGGCTTGTTGGACTCTACGTCTCCGAGGGACCTTTATATACATCAATAACGTAATATAACCTAACCTAACCCAACCTAACATCTCGGCGGTAATATTTGAAATCATTCCTGGCGAGTTGGCCTCTACGTCTCCGTGGGACCTTTATATACATCAATAACGTAATATAACCTAACCTAACACAACCTAACATCTCGTCGGTAATATTTGACAACATTCCTGGCTTGTTGGCCTCTACGCCTCCGTGGGACCTTTATATACATCAATAACCTAATATAACCTAACCTAACCCAACCTAACACCTCGTAGGTAATATTTGACATCATTCCTGGCGAGTTGGCGTCTACGTCTCCGTGGAATCTTTATATACATCAATAACGTAATATAACCTAACCTAACCCAATATAACATCTCGGCCGTCATATTTGACCAGATTCCTGGCTTGTTGGACTCTACGTCTCCGTGGGACCTTTATATACATTAATAACGTAATATAACCTAACCTAACCCAACCTAACATCTCGGCGGGAATATTTGACAAAATTCCTGGCGAGTTGGCTTCTCCGTTTCCGTGGGACCTTTATATACATCAATAACGTAATATAACCTAACCTAACACAACCTAACATCCAGGCTATAATATTCGACAACATACCTGGCGAGTTGGCCTCTACGTCTCCGTGGGACCTTTATATACATCAATAACGTAATGTAACCTAACCTAACCCAACATAACATCTCGCCGGTATTATTTGACCACATTCCTGGCTTGTTGGACTCTACGTCTCCGAGGGACCTTTATATACATCAATAACGTAATATAACCTAACCTAACCCAACCTAACATCGCGGCCGTCATATTTGACCAGATTCCTGGCTTGTTGGACTCTACGTCTCCGTGGGACCTTTATATACATTAATAACGTAATATAACCTAACCTAACCCAACCTAACATCTCGGCGGTTATATTTGACAACATTCCTGACGAGTTGGCTTCTCCGTTTCCGTGGGACCTTCATATACATCAATAACGTAATATAACCTAACCTAATCCAACCTAACTTCGCGGCGGTAATATTTGAAAATATACCTGGCGAGGTGGCCTCTACGTCTCCGTGAGATATTTATATACATCAATAACATAATATAACATAAGCTAACCCAATATAACATCTCGGCGGTCATATTCGACCACATTCCTGGCTTGTTGGACTCTACGTCTCCGTTGGACCTCCATATACATCAATAACGTAATATAACCTAACCTAACACAACCTAATATCTCGGCTGTAATATTCGACAACATTCCTGGCGAGTTGGCCTCTACTTCTCCGTTTGACCTTCATATACATCAATAATGTAATATAACCTAACCTAACCCAAACTAACATCTCCGCGGTATTATTTGACAACATTCCTGGCGAGTTGGCCTCTACGTCTTCGTGGGACCTTCATATACATCAATAACGAAATATAACCTAACCTAACCCAACCTATCATCTCGGCGGGAATATTTGACAAAATTCCTGGCGAGTTGGCTTCTCCGTTTCCGTGGGACCTTTATATACATCAATAACGTAATACAACCTAACCTAACCCCACCTAACATCTCGGCGGTAATATTTGACAACATTCCTGGCGAGTTGGCTTCTCCGTCTCCGTGGGACCTTTATATACATCAATAACGTAATATAACCTAACCTAATCCAACCTAACTTCTCGGCGGTAATATTTGAAAACATACCTGGCGAGGTGGCCTCTACGTCTCCGTGGGCTATTTATATACATCAATAACATAATATAACATAAGCTAACCCAACATAACATCTCGGCGGTAATATTTGACCACATTCCTGGCTTGTTGGCCTCTACGTCTCCGAGGGACCTTTATATACATCAATAACGTAATATAACCTAACCTAACCCAACCTAACATCTCGGCGGTAATATTTGACCACATTCCTGTCTTGTTGGCCTCTATGTCTCCGTTTGACCATCATATACATCAATAACGTAATATAACATAACCTAACCCAATCTAACATCTCGACGGTAATATTTGACCACATTCGTGGCTTGTTGGAGTCTACGTCTCCGAGGGACCTTTATATACATCAATAACGTAATATAACCTAACCTAACCCAACCTAACATCCCGGCGGTAATATTTGACCACATTCCTGGCTTGCTGGCCTCTACGTCTCCGTGGGACCTTTATATACTTCAATAACGTAATATAACCTAACCTAACCCAACCGAACATCTCGGCGGTAATATTTGAAATCATTCCTGGCGAGTTGGCCTCTACGTCTCCGTGGGACCTTTATATACATCAATAACGTAATATAACCTAACCTAACACAACCTAACATCTCGGCTGTAATATTTGACAACATTCCTGGCGAGTTGGCATCTACGTCTCCGTTTGACCTTCATATACATCAATAACGTAATATAACCTAACCTAACCCAACCTAACATCTCGGCGGTAATATTTGACAACATTCTTGGCGAGTTGGACTCTACGTCTCCGTGGGACTTTCATATACATCAATAACGTAATATAACGTAACCTAACCCAACCTAACATCTCGGCGGTAATATTTCACAACATTCCTGACGAGTTGGCTTCTCCGTTTCCGTGGGACCTTTATATACATCAATAACGTAATATAACATAACCTAACCCAATCTAACATCTCGGCGGTAATATTTGACCACATTCCTGGCTTGTTGGCCTCTACGTCTCCGTCGGACCTTTATATACATCTATAACGTAATATAACCTAACCTAACCCAACCTATCATCTCGGCGGTAATATTTGACAACATTCCTGGCAAGTTGGCCTCTACGTCTCCGTTTGACCTTCATATACATCAATAACGTAATCTAACCTAACATAACCCAACCCATCTTCTCGGCGGTAATATTTGACAACATTCCTGGCGAGTTGGCCTCTACGTCTCCGTGGGACCTTTATATACATCAATAAAGAAATATAACCTAACCTAAATCAACCTATCATCTCGGCGATAATATTTGAAAACATTCCTGGCTAGTTGGCCTCTACGTCTCCGTGGGACCTTTACATACATCTATAACGTAATATAACCTAACCTAACCCAACCTAACATTTCGGCGGTAAAATTTGACAACATTCCTGGCGAGTTGGCTTCTATGTCTCCGTGGGACCTTTATATACATCAATAACGTAATATATCCTAACCTAACCCAACCTAATATCTCGGCGGTAATATTTGACCGCATTCCTGTCTTGTTGGCCTCTACGTCTCCGTGGGACCTTTATACACATCAGTAACGTAATATAACCTAACCTAATCTAACCTAAGGTCTCGGCGGTAATATTTGACAACATTCCCGGCGAGTTGGCTTCTCCGTCTCCGTGGGACCTTTATATACATCAATAACGTAATATAACCTAACCTATCCCAACCTATCTTCTCGGCGGTAATATTTGACAACATTCCTGGCGAGTTGGCCTCTACGTCTCCGTGGGATCTTTATATACATCAATAACGTAATATAACATAACCTAACACAATCTAACATTTCGGCGGTAATATTTGACCACATTCCTGGCTAGTTGGCCTCTACGTCTCCGAGGGACCTTCATATACATCAATAACGAAATATAACCTAACCTATCCTAACCTATCATCTCGGCGGTAACATTTGACAACATTCCCGGCGAGTTGGCCTCTACGTCTCCGTGGGACCTTTATATACATCAATAACATAATATAAGCTCGCCTAACCCAATCTAAAATCTCGGCGGTAATATTTGACCACATTCCTGGCGAGTTGGCCTCTACGTCTCAGTGGGACCTTTATATACATCAATAGCGTAATATAACCTAACCTAACCCAACCTAACATCTCGGCGGAAATATTTGACAACATACATGGCGAGTTGGTTTCTCCGTTTCCGTGGGACCTTTATATACATCAATAACGTAATATAACCTAACCTAACACAACCTAACATCTCGGCTGTAATATTCGACAACATTCCTGGCGAGTTGGCCTCTACGTCTCCGTTTGACCTTCATATACATCAATAACTTAATATAACTTAACCTAACCCAACCTAACATCTCCGCGGTATTATTTGACAACATACCTGGCGAGTTGGCCTCTACGTCTCCGTGGGACCTTCATATACATCAATAACGAAATATAACCTAACCTAACCCAACCTATCATCTCGGCGGGAATATTTGACAAAATTCCTGGCGAGTTGGCTTCTCCGTTTCCGTGGGACCTTTATATACATTAATAACGTAATGTAACCTAACCTAACCCAACATAACATCTTGCCGGTATTATTTGACCACATTCCTGGCTTGTTGGACTCTACGTCTCCGAGGGACCTTTATATACATCAATAACGTAATATAACCTAACCTAACCCAACCTAACATCTCGGCGGTAATATTTGAAATCATTCCTGGCGTGTTGGCCTCTACGTCTCCGTGGGACCTTTATATACATCAATAACGTAATATAACCTAACTAAACCCAACCTAACACCTCGGCGGTAATATTTGACAACATTCCTGGCGAGTTGGCTTCTATGTCTCCGTGGGACCTTTATATACATCAATAACATAATATAAGCTAGCCTAACCCAATCTAACATCTCGGCGGTAATATTTGAACACATACCTGGCGAGGTGGCTTCTACGTCTCCGTGGGATACTTATATACATCAATAACATAATATAACATAAGCTAACCCAATATAACATCTCGGCGGTAATATTTGACCACATTCCTGGCTTGTTGGACTCTACTTCTCCGTGGGACCTTCATATAGATCTATAACGTAATATGGCCTAACCTAACCCAACCTAACATCTCGGCGGTAATATTTGAAAACATTCGTGGCGAGTTGGCATCTACGTCTCCGTTTGACCTTCATATACATCAATAACGTAATATAACCTAACCTAACCCAACCTAACATCTCGGCGGTAATATTTGACAACATTCTTGGCGAGTTTGACTCTACGTCTCCGTGGGACCTTCATATACATCAATAACGTAATATAACGTAACCTAACCCAACCTAACATCTCGGCGGTAATATTTGACAACATTCCTGACGAGTTGGCTTCTCCGTTTCCGTGGGACCTTTATATACATCAATAACGTAATATAACATAACCTAACCCAATCTAACATCTCGGCGGTAATATTTGACAACATTCCTGGCGAGTTGGCTTCTATGTCTCCGTGGGACCTTTATATACATCAATAACGTAATATAACATAACCTAAGCCAACCTAACATCTCGGCGGTAATATTTGACAACATTCCTGGCGAGTTGGCTTCTATGTCTCCGTTGGGCCTTTATATACGTCTATAACGTAATGTAACCTAACCTAACCGAACATAACATCTCGGCGGTAATATGTGAAAACATTCCTGGCAAGTTGGCCTCTACGTCTCCGTGGGACCTTTATATACATCTATAACGTAATGTAACCTAACCTAACCCAACCTAACATCTCGGCGGTAATATTTGACCACATTCCTGTCTTGTTGGCCTCTACGTCTCCGTGGGACCTTTATACACATCAGTAACGTAATATAACCTAACCTAATCTAACCTAACATCTCGGCGGTAATATTTGACAACATTCCCCGCGAGTTGGCTTCTCTGTCTCCGTGGGACCTTTATATACATCAATAACGTAATATAACCTAACCTAACCCAACCTATCTTCTCGGCGGTAATATTTGACAACATACCTGGCGAGTTGGCCTCTACGTCTCCGTGGGATCTTGATATACATCAATAACGTAATATAACCTAACCTAACCCAACCTAACATCCCGGCGGTAATATTTGACCACATTCCTGGCTTGTTGCCTCTACGTCTCCGTGGGACCTTTATATACATCAATAACGTAATATAACGTAACCTAACCCAGCCTAACATCTCGGCGGTAATATTTGACAACATTCCTGACGAGTTGGCCTCTAGGTCTCCGTTTGACCTTCATATACATCAATAACGTAATATATCCTAACCTAACACAACCTAATATCTCGGCTGTAATATTCGACAACATTCGTGGCGAGTTGGCCTCTACGTCTCCGTTTGACCTTCATATACATCAATAATGTAATATAACCTAAGCTAACCCAACCTATCATCTCGGCGGTAATATTTGACAACATTCCTGGCGAGTTGGTTTCTCCGTTTCCGTGGGACCTTTATATACATCAATAACGTAATATAACCTAACCTAACACAACCTAACATCTCGGCTGTAATATTCGACAACATTCCTGGCGAGTTGGCCTCTACGTCTCCGTTTGACCTTCATATACATCAATAACTTAATATAACTTAACCTAACCCAACCTAACATCTCCGCGGTATTATTTGACAACATACCTGGCGAGTTGGCCTCTACGTCTCCGTGGGACCTTCATATACATCAATAACGAAATATAACCTAACCTAACCCAACCTATCATCTCGGCGGGAATATTTGACAAAATTCCTGGCGAGTTGGCTTCTCCGTTTCCGTGGGACCTTTATATACATTAATAACGTAATGTAACCTAACCTAACCCAACATAACATCTTGCCGGTATTATTTGACCACATTCCTGGCTTGTTGGACTCTACGTCTCCGAGGGACCTTTATATACATCAATAACGTAATATAACCTAACCTAACCCAACCTAACATCTCGGCGGTAATATTTGAAATCATTCCTGGCGTGTTGGCCTCTACGTCTCCGTGGGACCTTTATATACATCAATAACGTAATATAACCTAACTAAACCCAACCTAACACCTCGGCGGTAATATTTGACAACATTCCTGGCGAGTTGGCTTCTATGTCTCCGTGGGACCTTTATATACATCAATAACATAATATAAGCTAGCCTAACCCAATCTAACATCTCGGCGGTAATATTTGAAAACATACCTGGCGAGGTGGCTTCTACGTCTCCGTGGGATACTTATATACATCAATAACATAATATAACATAAGCTAACCCAATATAACATCTCGGCGGTAATATTTGACCACATTCCTGGCTTGTTGGACTCTACTTCTCCGTGGGACCTTCATATAGATCTATAACGTAATATGACCTAACCTAACCCAACCTAACATCTCGGCGGTAATATTTGAAAACATTCGTGGCGAGTTGGCATCTACGTCTCCGTTTGACCTTCATATACATCAATAACGTAATATAACCTAACCTAACCCAACCTAACATCTCGGCGGTAATATTTGACAACATTCTTGGCGAGTTTGACTCTACGTCTCCGTGGGACCTTCATATACATCAATAACGTAATATAACGTAACCTAACCCAACCTAACATCTCGGCGGTAATATTTGACAACATTCCTGACGAGTTGGCTTCTCCGTTTCCGTGGGACCTTTATATACATCAATAACGTAATATAACATAACCTAACCCAATCTAACATCTCGGCGGTAATATTTGACAACATTCCTGGCGAGTTGGCTTCTATGTCTCCGTGGGACCTTTATATACATCAATAACATAATATAAGCTAGCCTAACCCAATCTAACATCTCGGCGGTAATATTTGAAAACATACCTGACGAGGTGGCTTCTACGTCTCCGTGGGATACTTATATACATCAATAACATAATATAACATAAGCTAACCCAATATAACATCTCGGCGGTAATATTTGACCACATTCCTGGCTTGTTGGACTCTACTTCTCCGTGGGACCTTCATATAGATCTATAACGTAATATGACCTAACCTAACCCAACCTAACATCTCGGCGGTAATATTTGAAAACATTCGTGGCGAGTTGGCATCTACGTCTCCGTTTGACCTTCATATACATCAATAACGTAATATAACCTAACCTAACCCAACCTAACATCTCGGCGGTAATATTTGACAACATTCTTGGCGAGTTTGACTCTACGTCTCCGTGGGACCTTCATATACATCAATAACGTAATATAACGTAACCTAACCCAACCTAACATCTCGGCGGTAATATTTGACAACATTCCTGACGAGTTGGCTTCTCCGTTTCCGTGGGACCTTTATATACATCAATAACGTAATATAACATAACCTAACCCAATCTAACATCTCGGCGGTAATATTTGACCACATTCCTGGTTTGTTGGCCTCTACGTCTCCGTGGGACCTTTATATACGTCTATAACGTAATATAACCTAACCTAACCCAACCTAACACCTCGGCGGTAATATTTGACAACATACCTGGCGAGTTGGCCTCTACGTCTCCGTGGGATCTTGATATACATCAATAACGTAATATAACCTAACCTAACCCAACCTAACATCCCGGCGGTAATATTTGACCACATTCCTGGCTTGTTGCCTCTACGTCTCCGTGGGACCTTTATATACATCAATAACGTAATATAACGTAACCTAACCCAACCTAACATCTCGGCGGTAATATTTGACAACATTCCTGACGAGTTGGCCTCTAGGTCTCCGTTTGACCTTCATATACATCAATAACGTAATATATCCTAACCTAACACAACCTAATATCTCGGCTGTAATATTCGACAACATTCGTGGCGAGTTGGCCTCTACGTCTCCGTTTGACCTTCATATACATCAATAATGTAATATAACCTAAGCTAACCCAACCTATCATCTCGGCGGTAATATTTGACAACATTCCTGGCGATTTGGTTTCTCCGTTTCCGTGGGACCTTTATATACATCAATAACGTAATATAACCTAACCTAACACAACCTAACATCTCGGCTGTAATATTCGACAACATTCCTGGCGAGTTGGCCTCTACGTCTCCGTTTGACCTTCATATACATCAATAACTTAATATAACTTAACCTAACCCAACCTAACATCTCCGCGGTATTATTTGACAACATACCTGGCGAGTTGGCCTCTACGTCTCCGTGGGACCTTCATATACATCAATAACGAAATATATCCTAACCTAACACAACCTAATATCTCGGCTGTAATATTCGACAACATTCCTGGCGAGTTGGCCTCTACGTCTCCGTTTGACCTTCATATACATCAATAATGTAATATAACCTAAGCTAACCCAACCTATCATCTCGGCGGTAATATTTGACAACATTCCCCGCGAGTTGGCTTCTCTGTCTCCGTGGGACCTTTATATACATCAATAACGTAATATAACCTAACCTAACCCAACCTAACATCCCGGCGGTAATATTTGACCACATTCCTGGCTTGTTGCCTCTACGCCTCCGTGGGACCTTTATATACATCAATAACGTAATATAACGTAACCTAACCCAACCTAACATCTCGGCGGTAATATTTGACAACATTCCTGACGAGTTGGCCTCTAGGTCTCCGTTTGACCTTCATATACATCAATAACGTAATATATCCTAACCTAACACAACCTAATATCTCGGCTGTAATATTCGACAACATTCGTGGCGAGTTGGCCTCTACGTCTCCGTTTGACCTTCATATACATCAATAATGTAATATAACCTAAGCTAACCCAACCTATCATCTCGGCGGTAATATTTGACAACATTCCTGGCGAGTTGGTTTCTCCGTTTCCGTGGGACCTTTATATACATCAATAACGTAATATAACCTAACCTAACACAACCTAACATCTCGGCTGTAATATTCGACAACATTCCTGGCGAGTTGGCCTCTACGTCTCCGTTTGACCTTCATATACATCAATAACTTAATATAACTTAACCTAACCCAACCTAACATCTCCGCGGTATTATTTGACAACATACCTGGCGAGTTGGCCTCTACGTCTCCGTGGGACCTTCATATACATCAATAACGAAATATAACCTAACCTAACCCAACCTATCATCTCGGCGGGAATATTTGACAAAATTCCTGGCGAGTTGGCTTCTCCGTTTCCGTGGGACCTTTATATACATTAATAACGTAATGTAACCTAACCTAACCCAACGTAACATCTTGCCGGTATTATTTGACCACATTCCTGGCTTGTTGGACTCTACGTCTCCGAGGGACCTTTATATACATCAATAACGTAATATAACCTAACCTAACCCAACCTAACATCTCGGCGGTAATATTTGAAATCATTCCTGGCGAGTTGGCCTCTACGTCTCCGTGGGACCTTTATATACATCAATAACGTAATATAACCTAACTAAACCCAACCTAACACCTCGGCGGTAATATTTGACAACATTCCTGGCGAGTTGGCTTCTATGTCTCCGTGGGACCTTTATATACATCAATAATATAATATAAGCTAGCCTAACCCAATCTAACATCTCGGCGGTAATATTTGAAAACATACCTGACGAGGTGGCTTCTACGTCTCCGTGGGATACTTATATACATCAATAACATAATATAACATAAGCTAACCCAATATAACATCTCGGCGGTAATATTTGACCACATTCCTGGCTTGTTGGACTCTACTTGTCCGTGGGACCTTCATATAGATCTATAACGTAATATGACCTAACCTAACCCAACCTAACATCTCGGCGGTAATATTTGAAAACATTCGTGGCGAGTTGGCATCTACGTCTCCGTTTGACCTTCATATACATCAATAACGTAATATAACCTAACCTAACCCAACCTAACATCTCGGCGGTAATATTTGACAACATTCTTGGCGAGTTTGACTCTACGTCTCCGTGGGACCTTCATATACATCAATAACGTAATATAACGTAACCTAACCCAACCTAACATCTCGGCGGTAATATTTGACAACATTCCTGACGAGTTGGCTTCTCCGTTTCCGTGGGACCTTTATATACATCAATAACGTAATATAACATAACCTAACCCAATCTAACATCTCGGCGGTAATATTTGACCACATTCCTGGTTTGTTGGCCTCTACGTCTCCGTGGGACCTTTATATACGTCTATAACGTAATATAACCTAACCTAACCCAACCTAACATCTCGGCGGTAATATTTGAAAACATTCCTGGCGAGTTGGCCTCTACGTCTCAGTGGGACCTTTATATACATCAATAGCGTAATATAACCTAACCTAACCCAACCTAACATCTCGGCGGTAATATTTGACAACATACATGGCGAGTTGGCCTCTACGTCTCCGTGGGATCTTTATATACATCAATAACGTAATATAACATAACCTACCCCAACCTAACATCTCGGCAGTAATATTTGACAACATTCCTGGCGAGTTGGATTCTATGTCTCCGTGGGACCTTTATATACATCAATAAAGAAATATAACCTAACCTAAATAAACCTATCATCTCGGCGATAATATTTGACAACATTCCTGGCTAGTTGGCATCTACGTCTCCGTGGGACCTTTATATACATCTATAACGTAATATAACCTAACCTAACCCAACCTAACATCTCGGCGGTAATATTTGACAACATTCCTGGCGAGTTGGCTTCTATGTCTCCGTGGGACCTTTATATACATCAATAACGTAATATAACATAACCTAACCCAACCTAACATCTCGGCGGTAATATTTGACAACATTCCTGGCAAGTTGGCTTCTATGTCTCCGTTTGACCTTTATATACGTCTATAACGTAATGTAACCTAACCTAACCGAACGTAACATCTCGGCGGTAATATTTGAAATCATTCCTGGCAAGTTGGCCTCTACGTCTCCGTGGGACCTTTATATACATCTATAACGTAATGTAACCTAACCTAACCCAACCTAACATCTCGGCGGTAATATTTGACCACATTCCTGTCTTGTTGGCCTCTACGTCTCCGTGGGACCTTTATACACATCAGTAACGTAATATAACCTAACCTAACCTAACCTATCTTCTCGGCGGTAATATTTGACAACATTCCTGGCGAGTTGGCCTCTACGTCTCCGTGGGATCTTGATATACATTAATAATGTAATATAACCTAAGCTAAACCAACCTATCATCTCGGCGGTAATATTTGACAACATTCCTGGCGAGGTGGCGTCTACGTTTCGTGGGACCTTTATATACATGAATAACGTAATATAACATAACCTAACCCAATCTAACAATTCGACGGTAATATCTGTCCACATTCCTGGCTTTTTGGCCTCTACGTCTCCGTGGGACCTTTATATACATCAATAACGTAATATAACCTAACCTAACCCAACCTAACATCTCGTCGGTAATATTTGACAACATTCCTGACGAGTTGGCCTCTAGGTCTCCGTTTGACCTTCATATACATCAATAACGTAATATAACCTAACCTAACACAACCTAATATCTCGGCTGTAATATTCGACAACATTCCTGGCGAGTTGGCCTCTACGTCTCCGTTTGACCTTCATATACATCAATAATGTAATATAACCTAAGCTAACCCAACCTATCATCTCGGCGGTAATATTTGACAACATTCCTGGCGAGTTGGCCTCTACGTCTTCGTGGGACCTTTATATACATGAATAACGTAATATAACATAACCTAACCCAATCTAACAACTCGACGGTAATATTTGTCCACATTCCTGTCTTTTTGGCCTCTACGTCTCCGTGGGACCTTTATATACATCAATAACGTAATATAACATAACCTAACCCAACCTAACATCTCGGCGGTAATATTTGACAACATTCCTGGCGAGTTGGCTTCTATGTCTCCGTTGGACCTTTATATACGTCTATAACGTAATGTAACCTAACCTAACCGAACATAACATCTCGGCGGTAATATTTGAAAACATTCCTGGCAAGTTGGCCTCTACGTCTCCGTGGGACCTTTATATACATCTATAACGTAATGAAACCTAACCTAACCCAACCTAACATCTCGGCGGTAATATTTGACCATATTCCTGTCTTGTTGGCCTCTACGTCTCCGTGGGACCTTTATACACATCAGTAACGTAATATAACCTAACCTGATCTAACCTAACATCTCGGCGGTCATATTTGACAACATTCCTGACGAGTTGGCCTCTAGGTCTCCGTTTGACCTTCATATACATCAATAACGTAATATAACCTAACCTAACACAACCTAATATCTCGGCTGTAATATTCGACAACATTCCTGGCGAGTTGGCCTCTACGTCTCCGTTTGACCTTCATATACATCAATAATGTAATATAACCTAAGCTAACCCAACCTATCATCTCGGCGGTAATATTTGACAACATTCCTGGCGAGTTGGCCTCTACGTCTTCGTGGGACCTTTATATACATGAATAACGTAATATAACATAACCTAACCCAATCTAACAACTCGACGGTAATATTTGTCCACATTCCTGTTTTTTGGCCTCTACGTCTCCGTGGGACCTTTATATACATCAATAACATAATATAAGCTAGCCTAACCCAATCTAACATCTCGGCGGTAATATTTCACCACATTCCTGGCGAGTTGGCCTCTACATCTTCGTGGGACCTTTATATACATCAATAACGTAATATAACTTAACTTGAACCAACCTAACATCTCCGCGGTAATATTTGACAACATACCTGGCGAGTTGGCCTCTACGTCTCCGTGGGCCCTTCATATACATCAATAACGAAATATAACCTAACCTAACCCAACCTAGCATCTCGGCGGTAACATTTGATATCATTCCTGGCGAGTTGACCTCTACGTCTCCGTTTGACCACCATATACATCAACAACGTAATATAACATAACCTAACCCAATCTAACATCTCGACGGTAATATTTGACCACATTCCTGGCTTGTTGGAGTCTACGTCTCCGAGGGACCTTTATATACATCAATAACGTAATATAACCGAACTTAACCCAACCTAACATCCCGGCGGTAATATTTGACCACATTCCTGGCTTGTTGTCCTCTACGTCTCCGTGGGACCTTTATATACATCAATAACGTAATATAACGTAACCTAACCCAACCTAACATCTCGGCGGTAATATTTGACAACATTCCTGACGAGTTGGTCTCTTGGTCTCCGTTTGACCTTCATATACATCAATAACGTAATATAACCTAACCTAACACAACCTAACATCCAGGCTATAATATTCGACAACATACCTGGCGAGTTGGCCTCTACGTCTCCGTGGGACCTTTATATACATCAATAACGTAATATAACGTAACCTAACCCAACCTAACATCTCGGCGGTAATATTTGACAACATTCCTGACGAGTTGGCCTCTAGGTCTCCGTTTGACCTTCATATACATCAATAACGTAATATAACCTAACCTAACACAACCTAATATCTCGGCTATAATATTCGACAACATTCCTGGCGAGTTGGCCTCTACGTCTTCGTGGGACCTTTATATACATGAATAAGGTAATATAACATAACCTAACCCAATCTAACATCTCGACGGTAATATTTGTCCACATTCCTGGCTTTTTGGCCTCTACGTCTCCGTGGGACCTTTATATACATCAATAACATAATATAAGCTAGCCTAACCCAATCTAACATCTCGGCGGTAATATTTGACAACATTCCTGGCGAGTTGGCTTCTCCGTTTCCGTGGGACCTTTATATACATCAATAGCGTAATATAACCTAACCTAACCCAACCTAACATCTCGGCGGTAATATTTGACAACATACATGGCGAGTTGGCCTCTACGTCTCCGTGGGATCTTTATATACATCAATAACGTAATATAACATAACCTAACCCAACCTAACATCTCGGCGGTAATATTTGAAAACATACCTGACGAGGTGGCTTCTACGTCTCCGTGGGATACTTATATACATCAATAACATAATATAACATAAGCTAACCCAATATAACATCTCGGCGGTAATATTTGACCACATTCCTGGCTTGTTGGACTCTACTTCTCCGTGGGACCTTCATATAGATCTATAACGTAATATGACCTAACCTAACCCAACCTAACATCTCGGCGGTAATATTTGAAAACATTCGTGGCGAGTTGGCATCTACGTCTCCGTTTGACCTTCATATACATCAATAACGTAATATAACCTAACCTAACCCAACCTAACATCTCGGCGGTAATATTTGACAACATTCTTGGCGAGTTTGACTCTACGTCTCCGTGGGACCTTCATATACATCAATAACGTAATATAACGTAACCTAACCCAACCTAACATCTCGGCGGTAATATTTGACAACATTCCTGACGAGTTGGCTTCTCCGTTTCCGTGGGACCTTTATATACATCAATAACGTAATATAACATAACCTAACCCAATCTAACATCTCGGCGGTAATATTTGACCACATTCCTGGCTAGTTGGCATCTACGTCTCCGTGGGACCTTTATATACATCTATAACGTAATATAACCTAACCTAACCCAACCTAACATCTCGGCGGTAATATTTGACAACATTCCTGGCGAGTTGGCTTCTATGTCTCCGTGGGACCTTTATATACATCAATAACGTAATATAACCTAACCTAACCCAACCTAACATCTCGGCAGTAATATTTGACCGCATTCCTGTCTTGTTGGCCTCTACGTCTCCGTGGGAAATTTAAACACATCAGTAACGTAATATAACCTAACCTAATCTAACCTAACATCTCGGCGGTAATATTTGACAACATTCCTGGCAAGTTGGCTTCTATGTCTCCGTTTGACCTTTATATACGTCTATAATGTAATGTAACCTAACCTAACCGAACATAACATCTCGGCGGTAATATTTGAAATCATTCCTGGCAAGTTGGCCTCTACGTCTCCGTGGGACCTTTATATACATCTATAACGTAATGTAACCTAACCTAACCCAACCTAACATCTCGGCGGTAATATTTGACCACATTCCTGTCTTGTTTGCCTCTACGTCTCCGTGGGACCTTTATACACATCAGTAACGTAATATAACCTAACCTAACCTAACCTATCTTCTCGGCGGTAATATTTGACAACATTCCTGGCGAGTTGGCCTCTACGTCTCCGTGGGATCTTGATATACATCAATAATGTAATATAACCTAAGCTAACCCAACCTATCATCTCGGCGGTAATATTTGACAACATTCCTGGCGAGTTGGCCTCTACGTCTTCGTGGGACCTTTATATACATGAATAACGTAATATAACATAACCTAACCCAATCTAACAACTCGACGGTAATATTTGTCCACATTCCTGTCTTTTTGGCCTCTACGTCTCCGTGGGACCTTTATATACATCAATAACGTAATATAACATAACCTAACCCAACCTAACACCTCGGCGGTAATATTTGACAACATTCCTGGCGAGTTGGCTTCTATGTCTCCGTGGGACCTTTATATACATCAATAACATAATATAAGCTAGCCTAACCCAATCTAACATCTCGGCGGTAATATTTGACCACATTCCTGGCTTGTTGGCCTCTACGTCTCCGTCGGACCTTTATATACATCTATAACGTAATATAACCTAACCTAACCCAACCTATCATCTCGGCGGTAATATTTGACAACATTCCTGGCAAGTTGGCCTCTACGTCTCCGTTTGACCTTCATATACATCAATAACGTAATCTAACCTAACCTAACCCAACCTAACATCTCGTCGGTAATATTTGACAACATTCCTGACGAGTTGGCCTCTAGGATTCCGTTTGACCTTCATATACATCAATAACGTAATATAACCTAACCTAACACAACCTAATATCTCGGCTGTAATATTCGACAACATTCCTGGCGAGTTGGCCTCTACGTCTCCGTTTGACCTTCATATACATCAATAATGTAATATAACCTAAGCTAACCCAACCTATCATCTCGGCGGTAATATTTGACAACATTCCTGGCGAGTTGGCCTCTACGTCTTCGTGGGACCTTTATATACATGAATAACGTAATATAACATAACCTAACCCAATCTAACAACTCGACGGTAATATTTGTCCACATTCCTGTCTTTTTGGCCTCTACGTCTCCGTGGGACCTTTATATACATCAATAACATAATATAAGCTAGCCTAACCCAATCTAACATCTCGGCGGTAATATTTGACAACATTCCTGGCGAGTTGGCTTCTCCGTTTCCGTGGGACCTTTATATACATCAATAACGTAATATAACCTAACCTAACCCAACCTAAAATCTCGGCGGTAATATTTGACATCATTCCTGGCGAGTTGGCTTCTCCGTTTCCGTGGGACCTTTATATACATCAATAACGTAATATAACCTAACCTAACCCAACCTAACATCTCGGCTGTAATATTTGACAACATTCCTGGCGAGTTGGCTTCTTCGTCTCCGTGGGACCTTTATATACATCAATAACGTAATATAACCTATCCAAACCCAACCTAACTTCTCGGCGGTAATATTTGAAAGCATACCTGGCGAGGTGGCCTCTACGTCTCCGTGGGATATTTATATACATCAATAACATAATATAACATAAGCTAACCCAATATAACATCTCGGCGGTAACATTTGACCACATTCCTGGCTTGTTGGACTCTACGTCTCCGTGGGACCTTCATATAGATCTATAAGGTAATATAACCTAACCTAACCCAACCTAACATCTCGGCGCTAATATTTGAAAACACTCCTGGCGAGTTGGCATCTACGTCTCCGTTTGACCTTCATATACATCAATAACGTAATATAACGTAACCTAACCCAACCTAACATCTCGGCGGTAATATTTGACAACATTCCTGACGAGTTGGCTTCTCCGTTTCCGTGGGACCTTTATATACATCAATAACGTAATATAACATAACCTAACCCAATCTAACATCTCGGCGGTAATATTTGACCACATTCCTGGCTAGTTGGCATCTACGTCTCCGTGGGACCTTTATATACATCTATAACGTAATATAACCTAACCTAACCCAACCTAACATCTCGGCGGTAATATTTGACAACATTCCTGGCGAGTTGGCTTCTATGTCTCCGTGGGACCTTTATATACATCAATAACGTAATATAACCTAACCTAACCCAACCTAACATCTCGGCAGTAATATTTGACCGCATTCCTGTCTTGTTGGCCTCTACGTCTCCGTGGGAAATTTAAACACATCAGTAACGTAATATAACCTAACCTAATCTAACCTAACATCTCGGCGGTAATATTTGACAACATTCCAGGCGAGTTGGCTTCTCCGTCTCCGTGGGACCTTTATATACATCAATAACGTAATATAACATAACCTAACCCAACCTAACATCTCGGCGGTAATATTTGACAACATTCCTGGCAAGTTGGCTTCTATGTCTCCGTTTGACCTTTATATACGTCTATAACGTAATGTAACCTAACCTAACCGAACATAACATCTCGGCGGTAATATTTGAAATCATTCCTGGCAAGTTGGCCTCTACGTCTCCGTGGGACCTTTATATACATCTATAACGTAATGTAACCTAACCTAACCCAACCTAACATCTCGGCGGTAATATTTGACCACATTCCTGTCTTGTTGGCCTCTACGTCTCCGTGGGACCTTTATACACATCAGTAACGTAATATAACCTAACCTAACCTAACCTATCATCTCGGCGGTAATATTTGACAACATTCCTGGCGAGGTGGCGTCTACGTTTCGTGGGACCTTTATATACATGAATAACGTAATATAACATAACCTAACCCAATCTAACAATTCGACGGTAATATCTGTCCACATTCCTGGCTTTTTGGCCTCTACGTCTCCGTGGGACCTTTATATACATCAATAACGTAATATAACCTAACCTAACCCAACCTAACATCTCGTCGGTAATATTTGACAACATTCCTGACGAGTTGGCCTCTAGGTCTCCGTTTGACCTTCATATACATCAATAACGTAATATAACCTAACCTAACACAACCTAATATCTCGGCTGTAATATTCGACAACATTCCTGGCGAGTTGGCCTCTACGTCTCCGTTTGACCTTCATATACATCAATAATGTAATATAACCTAAGCTAACCCAACCTATCATCTCGGCGGTAATATTTGACAACATTCCTGGCGAGTTGGCCTCTACGTCTTCGTGGGACCTTTATATACATGAATAACGTAATATAACATAACCTAACCCAATCTAACAACTCGACGGTAATATTTGTCCACATTCCTGTCTTTTTGGCCTCTACGTCTCCGTGGGACCTTTATATACATCAATAACGTAATATAACATAACCTAACCCAACCTAACACCTCGGCGGTAATATTTGACAACATTCCTGGCGAGTTGGCTTCTATGTCTCCGTGGGACCTTTATATACATCAATAACATAATATAAGCTAGCCTAACCCAATCTAACATCTCGGCGGTAATATTTGACCACATTCCTGGCTTGTTGGCCTCTACGTCTCCGTCGGACCTTTATATACATCTATAACGTAATATAACCTAACCTAACCCAACCTATCATCTCGGCGGTAATATTTGACAACATTCCTGGCAAGTTGGCCTCTACGTCTCCGTTTGACCTTCATATACATCAATAACGTAATCTAACCTAACCTAACCCAACCTAACATCTCGTCGGTAATATTTGACAACATTCCTGACGAGTTGGCCTCTAGGATTCCGTTTGACCTTCATATACATCAATAACGTAATATAACCTAACCTAACACAACCTAATATCTCGGCTGTAATATTCGACAACATTCCTGGCGAGTTGGCCTCTACGTCTCCGTTTGACCTTCATATACATCAATAATGTAATATAACCTAAGCTAACCCAACCTATCATCTCGGCGGTAATATTTGACAACATTCCTGGCGAGTTGGCCTCTACGTCTTCGTGGGACCTTTATATACATGAATAACGTAATATAACATAACCTAACCCAATCTAACAACTCGACGGTAATATTTGTCCACATTCCTGTCTTTTTGGCCTCTACGTCTCCGTGGGACCATTATATACATCAATAACATAATGTAAGCTAGCCTAACCCAATCTAACATCTCGGCGGTAATATTTGACAACATTCCTGGCGAGTTGGCTTCTCCGTTTCCGTGGGACCTTTATATACATCAATAACGTAATATAACCTAACCTAACCCAACCTAAAATCTCGGCGGTAATATTTGACATCATTCCTGGCGAGTTGGCTTCTCCGTTTCCGTGGGACCTTTATATACATCAATAACGTAATATAACCTAACCTAACCCAACCTAACATCTCGGCTGTAATATTTGACAACATTCCTGGCGAGTTGGCTTCTTCGTCTCCGTGGGACCTTTATATACATCAATAACGTAATATAACCTATCCAAACCCAACCTAACTTCTCGGCGGTAATATTTGAAAGCATACCTGGCGAGGTGGCCTCTACGTCTCCGTGGGATATTTATATACATCAATAACATAATATAACATAAGCTAACCCAATATAACATCTCGGCGGTAACATTTGACCACATTCCTGGCTTGTTGGACTCTACGTCTCCGTGGGACCTTCATATAGATCTATAAGGTAATATAACCTAACCTAACCCAACCTAACATCTCGGCGCTAATATTTGAAAACACTCCTGGCGAGTTGGCATCTACGTCTCCGTTTGACCTTCATATACATCAATAACGTAATATAACCTAACCTAACCCAACCTAACATCTCGGCGGTAATATTTGACAACATTCTTGGCGAGTTGGACTCTACGTCTCCGTGGGACATTTATATACATCAATAACATAATATAAGCTCGCATAACCCAATCTAAAATCTCGGCGGTAATATTTGACCACATTCCTGGCGAGTTGGCCTCTACGTCTCAGTGGGACCTTTATATACATCAATAGCGTAATATAACCTAACCTAACCCAACCTAACATCTCGGCGGTAATATTTGACAACATACATGGCGAGTTGGCCTCTACGTCTCCGTGGGATCTTTATATACATCAATAACGTAATATAACATAACCTAACCCAACCTAACATCTCGGCGGTAATATTTGACAACATTCCTGGCGAGTTGGCTTCTATGTCTCCGTTGGACCTTTATATACGTCTATAACGTAATGTAACCTAACCTAACCGAACATAACATCTCGGCGGTAATATTTGAAAACATTCCTGGCAAGTTGGTCTCTACGTCTCCGTGGGACCTTTATATACATCTATAACGTAATGAAACCTAACCTAACCCAACCTAACATCTCGGCGGTAATATTTGACCATATTCCTGTCTTGTTGGCCTCTACGTCTCCGTGGGACCTTTATATACATCAATAACGTAATATAACATAACGTACCCCAACCTAACATCTCGGCGTTAATATTTGACAACATTCCTGGCGAGTTGGATTCTATGTCTCCGTGGGACCTTTATATACATCAATAAAGAAATATAACCTAACCTAAATAAACCTATCATCTCGGCGATAATATTTGACAACATTCCTGGCTAGTTGGCCTCTACGTCTCCGTGGGACCTTTATATACATCTATAACGTAATATAACGTAACCTAAGCCAACCTAACATCTCGGCGGTAATATTTGACAACATTCCTGGCGAGTTGGCTTCTATGTCTCCGTGGGACCTTTATATACATCAATAACGTAATATAACCTAACCTAACCCAACCTAACATCTCGGCAGTAATATTTGACCGCATTCCTGTCTTGTTGGCCTCTACGTCTCCGTGGGAAATTTAAACACATCAGTAACGTAATATAACCTAACCTAATCTAACCTAACATCTCGGCGGTAATATTTGACAACATTCCAGGCGAGTTGGCTTCTCCGTCTCCGTGGGACCTTTATATACATCAATAGCGTAATATAACCTAACCTAACCCAACCTAACATCTCGGCGGTAATATTTGACAACATACATGGCGAGTTGGCCTCTACGTCTCCGTGGGATCTTTATATACATCAATAACGTAATATAACATAACCTACCCCAACCTAACATCTCGGCGTTAATATTTGACAACATTCCTGGCGAGTTGGATTCTATGTCTCCGTGGGACCTTTATATACATCAATAAAGAAATATAACCTAACCTAAATAAACCTATCATCTCGGCGATAATATTTGACAACATTCCTGGCTAGTTGGCCTCTACGTCTCCGTGGGACCTTTATATACATCTATAACGTAATATAACCTAACCTAACCCAACCTAACATCTCGGCGGTAATATTTGACAACATTCCTGACGAGTTGGCCTCTAGGTCTCCGTTTGACCTTCATATACATCAATAACGTAATATAACCTAACCTAACACAACCTAATATCTCGGCTATAATATTCGACAACATTCCTGGCGAGTTGGCCTCTACGTCTTCGTGGGACCTTTATATACATGAATAAGGTAATATAACATAACCTAACCCAATCTAACATCTCGACGGTAATATTTGTCCACATTCCTGGCTTTTTGGCCTCTACGTCTCCGTGGGACCTTTATATACATCAATAACATAATATAAGCTAGCCTAACCCAATCTAACATCTCGGCGGTAATATTTGACAACATTCCTGGCGAGTTGGCTTCTCCGTTTCCGTGGGACCTTTATATACATCAATAGCGTAATATAACCTAACCTAACCCAACCTAACATCTCGGCGGTAATATTTGACAACATACATGGCGAGTTGGCCTCTACGTCTCCGTGGGATCTTTATATACATCAATAACGTAATATAACATAACCTAACCCAACCTAACATCTCGGCGGTAATATTTGAAAACATACCTGACGAGGTGGCTTCTACGTCTCCGTGGGATACTTATATACATCAATAACATAATATAACATAAGCTAACCCAATATAACATCTCGGCGGTAATATTTGACCACATTCCTGGCTTGTTGGACTCTACTTCTCCGTGGGACCTTCATATAGATCTATAACGTAATATGACCTAACCTAACCCAACCTAACATCTCGGCGGTAATATTTGAAAACATTCGTGGCGAGTTGGCATCTACGTCTCCGTTTGACCTTCATATACATCAATAACGTAATATAACCTAACCTAACCCAACCTAACATCTCGGCGGTAATATTTGACAACATTCTTGGCGAGTTTGACTCTACGTCTCCGTGGGACCTTCATATACATCAATAACGTAATATAACGTAACCTAACCCAACCTAACATCTCGGCGGTAATATTTGACAACATTCCTGACGAGTTGGCTTCTCCGTTTCCGTGGGACCTTTATATACATCAATAACGTAATATAACATAACCTAACCCAATCTAACATCTCGGCGGTAATATTTGACCACATTCCTGGCTAGTTGGCATCTACGTCTCCGTGGGACCTTTATATACATCTATAACGTAATATAACCTAACCTAACCCAACCTAACATCTCGGCGGTAATATTTGACAACATTCCTGGCGAGTTGGCTTCTATGTCTCCGTGGGACCTTTATATACATCAATAACGTAATATAACCTAACCTAACCCAACCTAACATCTCGGCAGTAATATTTGACCGCATTCCTGTCTTGTTGGCCTCTACGTCTCCGTGGGAAATTTAAACACATCAGTAACGTAATATAACCTAACCTAATCTAACCTAACATCTCGGCGGTAATATTTGACAACATTCCAGGCGAGTTGGCTTCTCCGTCTCCGTGGGACCTTTATATACATCAATAACGTAATATAACATAACCTAACCCAACCTAACATCTCGGCGGTAATATTTGACAACATTCCTGGCAAGTTGGCTTCTATGTCTCCGTTTGACCTTTATATACGTCTATAACGTAATGTAACCTAACCTAACCGAACATAACATCTCGGCGGTAATATTTGAAATCATTCCTGGCAAGTTGGCCTCTACGTCTCCGTGGGACCTTTATATACATCTATAACGTAATGTAACCTAACCTAACCCAACCTAACATCTCGGCGGTAATATTTGACCACATTCCTGTCTTGTTTGCCTCTACGTCTCCGTGGGACCTTTATACACATCAGTAACGTAATATAACCTAACCTAACCTAACCTATCTTCTCGGCGGTAATATTTGACAACATTCCTGGCGAGTTGGCCTCTACGTCTCCGTGGGATCTTGATATACATCAATAATGTAATATAACCTAAGCTAACCCAACCTATCATCTCGGCGGTAATATTTGACAACATTCCTGGCGAGTTGGCCTCTACGTCTTCGTGGGACCTTTATATACATGAATAACGTAATATAACATAACCTAACCCAATCTAACAACTCGACGGTAATATTTGTCCACATTCCTGTCTTTTTGGCCTCTACGTCTCCGTGGGACCTTTATATACATCAATAACGTAATATAACATAACCTAACCCAACCTAACACCTCGGCGGTAATATTTGAGAACATTCCTGGCGAGTTGGCTTCTATGTCTCCGTGGGACCTTTATATACATCAATAACATAATATAAGCTAGCCTAACCCAATCTAACATCTCGGCGGTAATATTTGACCACATTCCTGGCTTGTTGGCCTCTACGTCTCCGTCGGACCTTTATATACATCTATAACGTAATATAACCTAACCTAACCCAACCTATCATCTCGGCGGTAATATTTGACAACATTCCTGGCAAGTTGGCCTCTACGTCTCCGTTTGACCTTCATATACATCAATAACGTAATCTAACCTAACCTAACCCAACCTAACATCTCGTCGGTAATATTTGACAACATTCCTGACGAGTTGGCCTCTAGGATTCCGTTTGACCTTCATATACATCAATAACGTAATATAACCTAACCTAACACAACCTAATATCTCGGCTGTAATATTCGACAACATTCCTGGCGAGTTGGCCTCTACGTCTCCGTTTGACCTTCATATACATCAATAATGTAATATAACCTAAGCTAACCCAACCTATCATCTCGGCGGTAATATTTGACAACATTCCTGGCGAGTTGGCCTCTACGTCTTCGTGGGACCTTTATATACATGAATAACGTAATATAACATAACCTAACCCAATCTAACAACTCGACGGTAATATTTGTCCACATTCCTGTCTTTTTGGCCTCTACGTCTCCGTGGGACCTTTATATACATCAATAACATAATATAAGCTAGCCTAACCCAATCTAACATCTCGGCGGTAATATTTGACAACATTCCTGGCGAGTTGGCTTCTCCGTTTCCGTGGGACCTTTATATACATCAATAACGTAATATAACCTAACCTAACCCAACCTAAAATCTCGGCGGTAATATTTGACATCATTCCTGGCGAGTTGGCTTCTTCGTCTCCGTGGGACCTTTATATACATCAATAACGTAATATAACCTATCCAAACCCAACCTAACTTCTCGGCGGTAATATTTGAAAGCATACCTGGCGAGGTGGCCTCTACGTCTCCGTGGGATATTTATATACATCAATAACATAATATAACATAAGCTAACCCAATATAACATCTCGGCGGTAACATTTGACCACATTCCTGGCTTGTTGGACTCTACGTCTCCGTGGGACCTTCATATAGATCTATAAGGTAATATAACCTAACCTAACCCAACCTAACATCTCGGCGCTAATATTTGAAAACACTCCTGGCGAGTTGGCATCTACGTCTCCGTTTGACCTTCATATACATCAATAACGTAATATAACGTAACCTAACCCAACCTAACATCTCGGCGGTAATATTTGACAACATTCCTGACGAGTTGGCTTCTCCGTTTCCGTGGGACCTTTATATACATCAATAACGTAATATAACATAACCTAACCCAATCTAACATCTCGGCGGTAATATTTGACCACATTCCTGGCTAGTTGGCATCTACGTCTCCGTGGGACCTTTATATACATCTATAACGTAATATAACCTAACCTAACCCAACCTAACATCTCGGCGGTAATATTTGACAACATTCCTGGCGAGTTGGCTTCTATGTCTCCGTGGGACCTTTATATACATCAATAACGTAATATAACCTAACCTAACCCAACCTAACATCTCGGCAGTAATATTTGACCGCATTCCTGTCTTGTTGGCCTCTACGTCTCCGTGGGAAATTTAAACACATCAGTAACGTAATATAACATAACCTAACCCAACCTAACACCTCGGCGGTAATATTTGACAACATTCCTGGCGAGTTGGCTTCTATGTCTCCGTGGGACCTTTATATACATCAATAACATAATATAAGCTAGCCTAACCCAATCTAACATCTCGGCGGTAATATTTGACCACATTCCTGGCTTGTTGGCCTCTACGTCTCCGTCGGACCTTTATATACATCTATAACGTAATATAACCTAACCTAACCCAACCTATCATCTCGGCGGTAATATTTGACAACATTCCTGGCAAGTTGGCCTCTACGTCTCCGTTTGACCTTCATATACATCAATAACGTAATCTAACCTAACCTAACCCAACCTATCATCTCGGCGGTAATATTTGACAACATTCCTGGCGAGTTGGCCTCTACGTCTTCGTGGGACCTTTATATACATCAATAACGTAATATAACCTAACCTAACCCAACCTAACATCTCGGCTGTAATATTTGACAACATTCCTGGCGAGTTGGCTTCTTCGTCTCCGTGGGACCTTTATATACATCAATAACGTAATATAACCTATCCAAACCCAACCTAACTTCTCGGCGGTAATATTTGAAAGCATACCTGGCGAGGTGGCCTCTACGTCTCCGTGGGATATTTATATACATCAATAACATAATATAACATAAGCTAACCCAATATAACATCTCGGCGGTAACATTTGACCACATTCCTGGCTTGTTGGACTCTACGTCTCCGTGGGACCTTCATATAGATCTATAAGGTAATATAACCTAACCTAACCCAACCTAACATCTCGGCGCTAATATTTGAAAACACTCCTGGCGAGTTGGCATCTACGTCTCCGTTTGACCTTCATATACATCAATAACGTAATATAACCTAACCTAACCCAACCTAACATCTCGGCGGTAATATTTGACAACATTCTTGGCGAGTTGGACTCTACGTCTCCGTGGGACATTTATATACATCAATAACATAATATAAGCTCGCATAACCCAATCTAAAATCTCGGCGGTAATATTTGACCACATTCCTGGCGAGTTGGCCTCTACGTCTCAGTGGGACCTTTATATACATCAATAGCGTAATATAACCTAACCTAACCCAACCTAACATCTCGGCGGTAATATTTGACAACATACATGGCGAGTTGGCCTCTACGTCTCCGTGGGATCTTTATATACATCAATAACGTAATATAACATAACCTAACCCAACCTAACATCTCGGCGGTAATATTTGACAACATTCCTGGCGAGTTGGCTTCTATGTCTCCGTTGGACCTTTATATACGTCTATAACGTAATGTAACCTAA
The DNA here is from genome assembly GCA_963969225.1 of Xylocopa violacea. Classification (NCBI taxonomy): domain Eukaryota; kingdom Metazoa; phylum Arthropoda; class Insecta; order Hymenoptera; family Apidae; genus Xylocopa; species Xylocopa violacea. The sequence goes on from CAXAJV010000001.1 coordinate 6,664,828, forward strand.
CCTAACCGAACATAACATCTCGGCGGTAATATTTGAAAACATTCCTGGCAAGTTGGTCTCTACGTCTCCGTGGGACCTTTATATACATCTATAACGTAATGAAACCTAACCTAACCCAACCTAACATCTCGGCGGTAATATTTGACCATATTCCTGTCTTGTTGGCCTCTACGTCTCCGTGGGACCTTTATATACATCAATAACGTAATATAACATAACGTACCCCAACCTAACATCTCGGCGTTAATATTTGACAACATTCCTGGCGAGTTGGATTCTATGTCTCCGTGGGACCTTTATATACATCAATAAAGAAATATAACCTAACCTAAATAAACCTATCATCTCGGCGATAATATTTGACAACATTCCTGGCTAGTTGGCCTCTACGTCTCCGTGGGACCTTTATATACATCTATAACGTAATATAACCTAACCTAAGCCAACCTAACATCTCGGCGGTAATATTTGACAACATTCCTGGCGAGTTGGCTTCTATGTCTCCGTGGGACCTTTATATACATCAATAACGTAATATAACCTAACCTAACCCAACCTAACATCTCGGCAGTAATATTTGACCGCATTCCTGTCTTGTTGGCCTCTACGTCTCCGTGGGAAATTTAAACACATCAGTAACGTAATATAACCTAACCTAATCTAACCTAACATCTCGGCGGTAATATTTGACAACATTCCAGGCGAGTTGGCTTCTCCGTCTCCGTGGGACCTTTATATACATCAATAGCGTAATATAACCTAACCTAACCCAACCTAACATCTCGGCGGTAATATTTGACAACATACATGGCGAGTTGGCCTCTACGTCTCCGTGGGATCTTTATATACATCAATAACGTAATATAACATAACCTACCCCAACCTAACATCTCGGCGTTAATATTTGACAACATTCCTGGCGAGTTGGATTCTATGTCTCCGTGGGACCTTTATATACATCAATAAAGAAATATAACCTAACCTAAATAAACCTATCATCTCGGCGATAATATTTGACAACATTCCTGGCTAGTTGGCCTCTACGTCTCCGTGGGACCTTTATATACATCTATAACGTAATATAACCTAACCTAACCCAACCTAACATCCCGGCGGTAATATTTGACAACATTCCTGGCGAGTTGGCTTCTATGTTTCCGTGGGACCTTTATATACATCAATAACGTAATATAACCTAACCTAACCCAACCTAACATCTCGGCAGTAATATTTGACCGCATTCCTGTCTTGTTGGCCTCTACGTCTCCGTGGGAAATTTAAACACATCAGTAACGTAATATAACCTAACCTAATCTAACCTAACATCTCGGCGGTAATATTTGACAACATTCCAGGCGAGTTGGCTTCTCCGTCTCCGTGGGACCTTTATATACATCAATAACGTAATATAACATAACCTAACCCAACCTAACATCTCGGCGGTAATATTTGACAACATTCCTGGCAAGTTGGCTTCTATGTCTCCGTTGGACCTTTATATACGTCTATAACGTAATGTAACCTAACCTAACCGAACATAACATCTCGGCGGTAATATTTGAAATCATTCCTGGCAAGTTGACCTCTACGTCTCCGTGGGACCTTTATATACATCTATAACGTAATGTAACCTAACCTAACCCAACCTAACATCTCGGCGGTAATATTTGACCACATTCCTGTCTTGTTGGCCTCTACGTCTCCGTGGGACCTTTATACACATCAGTAACGTAATATAACCTAACCTAACCCAACCTAACATCTCGTCGGTAATATTTGACAACATTCCTGACGAGTTGGCCTCTAGGTCTCCGTTTGACCTTCATATACATCAATAACGTAATATAACCTAACCTAACACAACCTAATATCTCGGCTGTAATATTCGACAACATTCCTGGCGAGTTGGCCTCTACGTCTCCGTTTGACCTTCATATACATCAATAATGTAATATAACCTAAGCTAACCCAACCTATCATCTCGGCGGTAATATTTGACAACATTCCTGGCGAGTTGGCCTCTACGTCTTCGTGGGACCTTTATATACATGAATAACGTAATATAACATAACCTAACCCAATCTAACAACTCGACGGTAATATTTGTCCACATTCCTGTCTTTTTGGCCTCTACGTCTCCGTGGGACCTTTATATACATCAATAACGTAATATAACATAACCTAACCCAACCTAACACCTCGGCGGTAATATTTGACAACATTCCTGGCGAGTTGGCTTCTATGTCTCCGTGGGACCTTTATATACATCAATAACATAATATAAGCTAGCCTAACCCAATCTAACATCTCGGCGGTAATATTTGACCACATTCCTGGCTTGTTGGCCTCTACGTCTCCGTCGGACCTTTATATACATCTATAACGTAATATAACCTAACCTAACCCAACCTATCATCTCGGCGGTAATATTTGACAACATTCCTGGCAAGTTGGCCTCTACGTCTCCGTTTGACCTTCATATACATCAATAACGTAATCTAACCTAACCTAACCCAACCTAACATCTCGTCGGTAATATTTGACAACATTCCTGACGAGTTGGCCTCTAGGATTCCGTTTGACCTTCATATACATCAATAACGTAATATAACCTAACCTAACACAACCTAATATCTCGGCTGTAATATTCGACAACATTCCTGGCGAGTTGGCCTCTACGTCTCCGTTTGACCTTCATATACATCAATAATGTAATATAACCTAAGCTAACCCAACCTATCATCTCGGCGGTAATATTTGACAACATTCCTGGCGAGTTGGCCTCTACGTCTTCGTGGGACCTTTATATACATGAATAACGTAATATAACATAACCTAACCCAATCTAACAACTCGACGGTAATATTTGTCCACATTCCTGTCTTTTTGGCCTCTACGTCTCCGTGGGACCTTTATATACATCAATAACATAATATAAGCTAGCCTAACCCAATCTAACATCTCGGCGGTAATATTTGACAACATTCCTGGCGAGTTGGCTTCTCCGTTTCCGTGGGACCTTTATATACATCAATAACGTAATATAACCTAACCTAACCCAACCTAAAATCTCGGCGGTAATATTTGACATCATTCCTGGCGAGTTGGCTTCTCCGTTTCCGTGGGACCTTTATATACATCAATAACGTAATATAACCTAACCTAACCCAACCTAACATCTCGGCTGTAATATTTGACAACATTCCTGGCGAGTTGGCTTCTTCGTCTCCGTGGGACCTTTATATACATCAATAACGTAATATAACCTATCCAAACCCAACCTAACTTCTCGGCGGTAATATTTGAAAGCATACCTGGCGAGGTGGCCTCTACGTCTCCGTGGGATATTTATATACATCAATAACATAATATAACATAAGCTAACCCAATATAACATCTCGGCGGTAACATTTGACCACATTCCTGGCTTGTTGGACTCTACGTCTCCGTGGGACCTTCATATAGATCTATAAGGTAATATAACCTAACCTAACCCAACCTAACATCTCGGCGCTAATATTTGAAAACACTCCTGGCGAGTTGGCATCTACGTCTCCGTTTGACCTTCATATACATCAATAACGTAATATAACCTAACCTAACCCAACCTAACATCTCGGCGGTAATATTTGACAACATTCTTGGCGAGTTGGACTCTACGTCTCCGTGGGACATTTATATACATCAATAACATAATATAAGCTCGCATAACCCAATCTAAAATCTCGGCGGTAATATTTGACCACATTCCTGGCGAGTTGGCCTCTACGTCTCCGTGGGACCTTTATATACATCTATAACGTAATATAACCTAACCTAAGCCAACCTAACATCTCGGCGGTAATATTTGACAACATTCCTGGCGAGTTGGCTTCTATGTCTCCGTGGGACCTTTATATACATCAATAACGTAATATAACCTAACCTAACCCAACCTAACATCTCGGCAGTAATATTTGACCGCATTCCTGTCTTGTTGGCCTCTACGTCTCCGTGGGAAATTTAAACACATCAGTAACGTAATATAACCTAACCTAATCTAACCTAACATCTCGGCGGTAATATTTGACAACATTCCAGGCGAGTTGGCTTCTCCGTCTCCGTGGGACCTTTATATACATCAACAGCGTAATATAACCTAACCTAACCCAACCTAACATCTCGGCGGTAATATTTGACAACATACATGGCGTGTTGGCCTCTACGTCTCCGTGGGATCTTTATATACATCAATAACGTAATATAACATAACCTACCCCAACCTAACATCTCGGCGTTAATATTTGACAACATTCCTGGCGAGTTGGATTCTATGTCTCCGTGGGACCATTATATACATCAATAAAGAAATATAACCTAACCTAAATAAACCTATCATCTCGGCGATAATATTTGACAACATTCCTGGCTAGTTGGCCTCTACGTCTCCGTGGGACCTTTATATACATCTATAACGTAATATAACCTAACCTAACCCAACCTAACATCTCGGCGGTAATATTTGACAACATTCCTGGCGAGTTGGCTTCTATGTTTCCGTGGGACCTTTATATACATCAATAACGTAATATAACCTAACCTAACCCAACCTAACATCTCGGCAGTAATATTTGACCGCATTCCTGTCTTGTTGGCCTCTACGTCTCCGTGGGAAATTTAAACACATCAGTAACGTAATATAACCTAACCTAATCTAACCTAACATCTCGGCGGTAATATTTGACAACATTCCAGGCGAGTTGGCTTCTCCGTCTCCGTGGGACCTTTATATACATCAATAACGTAATATAACATAACCTAACCCAACCTAACATCTCGGCGGTAATATTTGACAACATTCCTGGCAAGTTGGCTTCTATGTCTCCGTTGGACCTTTATATACGTCTATAACGTAATGTAACCTAACCTAACCGAACATAACATCTCGGCGGTAATATTTGAAATCATTCCTGGCAAGTTGACCTCTACGTCTCCGTGGGACCTTTATATACATCTATAACGTAATGTAACCTAACCTAACCCAACCTAACATCTCGGCGGTAATATTTGACCACATTCCTGTCTTGTTGGCCTCTACGTCTCCGTGGGACCTTTATACACATCAGTAACGTAATATAACCTAACCTAACCCAACCTAACATCTCGTCGGTAATATTTGACAACATTCCTGACGAGTTGGCCTCTAGGTCTCCGTTTGACCTTCATATACATCAATAACGTAATATAACCTAACCTAACACAACCTAATATCTCGGCTGTAATATTCGACAACATTCCTGGCGAGTTGGCCTCTACGTCTCCGTTTGACCTTCATATACATCAATAATGTAATATAACCTAAGCTAACCCAACCTATCATCTCGGCGGTAATATTTGACAACATTCCTGGCGAGTTGGCCTCTACGTCTTCGTGGGACCTTTATATACATGAATAACGTAATATAACATAACCTAACCCAATCTAACAACTCGACGGTAATATTTGTCCACATTCCTGTCTTTTTGGCCTCTACGTCTCCGTGGGACCTTTATATACATCAATAACGTAATATAACATAACCTAACCCAACCTAACACCTCGGCGGTAATATTTGACAACATTCCTGGCGAGTTGGCTTCTATGTCTCCGTGGGACCTTTATATACATCAATAACATAATATAAGCTAGCCTAACCCAATCTAACATCTCGGCGGTAATATTTGACCACATTCCTGGCTTGTTGGCCTCTACGTCTCCGTCGGACCTTTATATACATCTATAACGTAATATAACCTAACCTAACCCAACCTATCATCTCGGCGGTAATATTTGACAACATTCCTGGCAAGTTGGCCTCTACGTCTCCGTTTGACCTTCATATACATCAATAACGTAATCTAACCTAACCTAACCCAACCTAACATCTCGTCGGTAATATTTGACAACATTCCTGACGAGTTGGCCTCTAGGATTCCGTTTGACCTTCATATACATCAATAACGTAATATAACCTAACCTAACACAACCTAATATCTCGGCTGTAATATTCGACAACATTCCTGGCGAGTTGGCCTCTACGTCTCCGTTTGACCTTCATATACATCAATAATGTAATATAACCTAAGCTAACCCAACCTATCATCTCGGCGGTAATATTTGACAACATTCCTGGCGAGTTGGCCTCTACGTCTTCGTGGGACCTTTATATACATGAATAACGTAATATAACATAACCTAACCCAATCTAACAACTCGACGGTAATATTTGTCCACATTCCTGTCTTTTTGGCCTCTACGTCTCCGTGGGACCTTTATATACATCAATAACATAATATAAGCTAGCCTAACCCAATCTAACATCTCGGCGGTAATATTTGACAACATTCCTGGCGAGTTGGCTTCTCCGTTTCCGTGGGACCTTTATATACATCAATAACGTAATATAACCTAACCTAACCCAACCTAAAATCTCGGCGGTAATATTTGACATCATTCCTGGCGAGTTGGCTTCTCCGTTTCCGTGGGACCTTTATATACATCAATAACGTAATATAACCTAACCTAACCCAACCTAACATCTCGGCTGTAATATTTGACAACATTCCTGGCGAGTTGGCTTCTTCGTCTCCGTGGGACCTTTATATACATCAATAACGTAATATAACCTATCCAAACCCAACCTAACTTCTCGGCGGTAATATTTGAAAGCATACCTGGCGAGGTGGCCTCTACGTCTCCGTGGGATATTTATATACATCAATAACATAATATAACATAAGCTAACCCAATATAACATCTCGGCGGTAACATTTGACCACATTCCTGGCTTGTTGGACTCTACGTCTCCGTGGGACCTTCATATAGATCTATAAGGTAATATAACCTAACCTAACCCAACCTAACATCTCGGCGCTAATATTTGAAAACACTCCTGGCGAGTTGGCATCTACGTCTCCGTTTGACCTTCATATACATCAATAACGTAATATAACCTAACCTAACCCAACCTAACATCTCGGCGGTAATATTTGACAACATTCTTGGCGAGTTGGACTCTACGTCTCCGTGGGACATTTATATACATCAATAACATAATATAAGCTCGCATAACCCAATCTAAAATCTCGGCGGTAATATTTGACCACATTCCTGGCGAGTTGGCCTCTACGTCTCAGTGGGACCTTTATATACATCAATAGCGTAATATAACCTAACCTAACCCAACCTAACATCTCGGCGGTAATATTTGACAACATACATGGCGAGTTGGCCTCTACGTCTCCGTGGGATCTTTATATACATCAATAACGTAATATAACATAACCTAACCCAACCTAACATCTCGGCGGTAATATTTGACAACATTCCTGGCGAGTTGGCTTCTATGTCTCCGTTGGACCTTTATATACGTCTATAACGTAATGTAACCTAACCTAACCGAACATAACATCTCGGCGGTAATATTTGAAAACATTCCTGGCAAGTTGGTCTCTACGTCTCCGTGGGACCTTTATATACATCTATAACGTAATGAAACCTAACCTAACCCAACCTAACATCTCGGCGGTAATATTTGACCATATTCCTGTCTTGTTGGCCTCTACGTCTCCGTGGGACCTTTATACACATCAGTAACGTAATATAACCTAACCTGATCTAACCTAACATCTCGGCGGTAATATTTGACAACATTCCTGACGAGTTGGCCTCTAGGTCTCCGTTTGACCTTCATATAGATCTATAACGTAATATGACCTAACCTAACCCAACCTATCATCTCGGCGGTAATATTTGACAACATTCCTGACGAGTTGGCTTCTCCGTTTCCGTGGGACCTTTATATACATCAATAACGTAATATAACATAACCTAACCCAATCTAACATCTCGGCGGTAATATTTGACAACATTCCTGACGAGTTGGCCTCTAGGTCTCCGTTTGACCTTCATATACATCAATAACGTAATATATCCTAACCTAACACAACCTAATATCTCGGCTGTAATATTCGACCACATTCCTGGTTTGTTGACCTCAACGTCTCAGTGGGACCTTTATATACATCAATAGCGTAATATAACCTAACCTAACCCATCCTAACATCTCGGCGGTAATATTTGACAACATACATGGCGAGTTGGCCTCTACGTCTCCGTGGGATCTTTATATACATCAATAACGTAATATAACATAACCTACCCCAACCTAACATCTCGGCGGTAATATTTGACAACATTCCTGGCGAGTTGGCTTCTATGTCTCCGTGGGACCTTTATATACATCAATAAAGAAATATAACCTAACTTAATCAACCTATAATCTCGGCGATAATATTTGACAACATTCCTGGCTAGTTGGCCTCTACGTCTCCGTGGGACCTTTATATACATCTATAACGTAATATAACCTAACCTAACCCAACCTAACATCTCGGCGGTAATATTTGACAACATTCCTGGCGAATTGGCTTCTATGTCTCCGTGGGACCTTTATATACATCAATAACGTAATATAACCTAACCTAACCCAACCTAACATCTCGGCGGTAATATTTGACCGCATTCCTGTCTTGTTGGCCTCTACGTCTCCGTGGGACATTTATACACATCAGTAACGTAGTATAACCTAACCTAATCTAACCTAACATCTCGGCGGTAATATTTGACAACATTCCCGGCGAGTTGGCTTCTCCGTCTCCGTGGGACCTTTATATACATCAATAACGTAATATAACCTAACCTAACCCAACCTATCTTCTCGGCGGTAATATTTGACAACATTCCTGGCGAGTTGGCCTCTACGTCTCCGTGGGATCTTTATATACATCAATAACGTAATATAACATAACCTAACCCAATCTAACATCTCGGCGGTAATATTTGACCACATTCCTGGCTAGTTGACCTCTACGTCTCCGTGGGACCTTTATATACATCAATAACGTAATATAACCTAACCTAACCCAACCTAACATCTCGGCAGTAATATTTGACCGCATTCCTGTCTTGTTGGCCTCTACGTCTCCGTGGGAAATTTAAACACATCAGTAACGTAATATAACCTAACCTAATCTAACCTAACATCACGGCGGTAATATTTGACAACATTCCAGGCGAGTTGGCTTCTCCGTCCCCGTGGGACCTTTATATACATCAATAACGTAATATAACATAACCTAACCCAACCTAACATCTCGGCGGTAATATTTGACAACATTCCTGGCAAGTTGGCTTCTATGTCTCCGTTGGACCTTTATATACGTCTATAACATAATGTAACCTAACCTAACCGAACATAACATCTCGGCGGTAATATTTGAAATCATTCCTGGCAAGTTGGCCTCTACGTCTCCGTGGGACCTTTATATACATCTATAACGTAATGTAACCTAACCTAACCCAACCTAACATCTCGGCGGTAATATTTGACCACATTCCTGTCTTGTTGGCCTCTACGTCTCCGTGGGACCTTTATATACATCAATAACGTAATATAACATAACGTACCCCAACCTAACATCTCGGCGTTAATATTTGACAACATTCCTGGCGAGTTGGATTCTATGTCTCCGTGGGACCTTTATATACATCAATAAAGAAATATAACCTAACCTAAATAAACCTATCATCTCGGCGATAATATTTGACAACATTCCTGGCTAGTTGGCCTCTACGTCTCCGTGGGACCGTTATATACATCTATAACGTAATATAACCTAACCTAAGCCAACCTAACATCTCGGCGGTAATATTTGACAACATTCCTGGCGAGTTGGCTTCTATGTCTCCGTGGGACCTTTATATACATCAATAACGTAATATAACCTAACCTAACCCAACCTAACATCTCGGCAGTAATATTTGACCGCATTCCTGTCTTGTTGGCCTCTACGTCTCCGTGGGAAATTTAAACACATCAGTAACGTAATATAACCTAACCTAATCTAACCTAACATCTCGGCGGTAATATTTGACAACATTCCAGGCGAGTTGGCTTCTCCGTCTCCGTGGGACCTTTATATACATCAATAGCGTAATATAACCTAACCTAACCCAACCTAACATCTCGGCGGTAATATTTGACAACATACATGGCGAGTTGGCCTCTACGTCTCCGTGGGATCTTTATATACATCAATAACGTAATATAACATAACCTACCCCAACCTAACATCTCGGCGTTAATATTTGACAACATTCCTGGCGAGTTGGATTCTATGTCTCCGTGGGACCTTTATATACATCAATAAAGAAATATAACCTAACCTAAATAAACCTATCATCTCGGCGATAATATTTGACAACATTCCTGGCTAGTTGGCCTCTACGTCTCCGTGGGACCTTTATATACATCTATAACGTAATATAACCTAACCTAACCCAACCTAACATCTCGGCGGTAATATTTGACAACATTCCTGGCGAGTTGGCTTCTATGTTTCCGTGGGACCTTTATATACATCAATAACGTAATATAACCTAACCTAACCCAACCTAACATCTCGGCAGTAATATTTGACCGCATTCCTGTCTTGTTGGCCTCTACGTCTCCGTGGGAAATTTAAACACATCAGTAACGTAATATAACCTAACCTAATCTAACCTAACATCTCGGCGGTAATATTTGACAACATTCCAGGCGAGTTGGCTTCTCCGTCTCCGTGGGACCTTTATATACATCAATAACGTAATATAACATAACCTAACCCAACCTAACATCTCGGCGGTAATATTTGACAACATTCCTGGCAAGTTGGCTTCTATGTCTCCGTTGGACCTTTATATACGTCTATAACGTAATGTAACCTAACCTAACCGAACATAACATCTCGGCGGTAATATTTGAAATCATTCCTGGCAAGTTGACCTCTACGTCTCCGTGGGACCTTTATATACATCTATAACGTAATGTAACCTAACCTAACCCAACCTAACATCTCGGCGGTAATATTTGACCACATTCCTGTCTTGTTGGCCTCTACGTCTCCGTGGGACCTTTATACACATCAGTAACGTAATATAACCTAACCTAACCTAACCTATCTTCTCGGCGGTAATATTTGACAACATTCCTGGCGAGTTGGCCTCTACGTCTCCGTGGGATCTTGATATACATTAATAATGTAATATAACCTAAGCTAACCCAACCTATCATCTCGGCGGTAATATTTGACAACATTCCTGGCGAGGTGGCCTCTACGTTTCGTGGGACCTTTATATACATGAATAACGTAATATAACATAACCTAACCCAATCTAACAATTCGACGGTAATATCTGTCCACATTCCTGGCTTTTTGGCCTCTACGTCTCCGTGGGACCTTTATATACATCAATAACATAATATAAGCTAGCCTAACCCAATCTAACGTCTCGGCGGTAATATTTGACAACATTCCTGGCGAGTTGGCTTCTCCGTTTCCGTGGGACCTTTATATACATCAATAACGTAATATAACCTAACCTAACACAACCTAATATCTCGGCTGTAATATTTGACAACATTCCTGGCGAGTTGGCCTCTACGTCTTCGTGGGACCTTTATATACATGAATAAGGTAATATAACATAACCTAACCCAATCTAACATCTCGACGGTAATATTTGTCCACATTCCTGGCTTTTTGGCCTCTACGTCTCCGTAGGATCTTTATATACATCAATAACATAATATAAGCTAGCCTAACCCAATCTAACATCTCGGCGGTAATATTTGACAACATTCCTGGCGAGTTGGCTTCTCCGTTTCCGTGGGACCTTTATATACATCAATAACGTAATATAACCTAACCTAACCCAACCTATCTTCTCGGCGGTAATATTTGACAACATTCCTGGCGAGTTGGCCTCTACGTCTCCGTGGGATCTTGATATACATTAATAACGTAATATAACCTAACCTAACCCAATCTAGCATCTCGGCGGTAATATTTGACCACATTCCTGGCTTGTTGGCCTCTAAATCTCCGTGGGACCTTTATATACATCAATAACGTAATATAAGCTAGCCTAACCCAATCTAACATCTCGGCGGTAATATTTGACAACATTCCTGGCGAGTTGGCTTCTATGTCTCCGTTGGACCTTTATATACGTCTATAACGTAATGTAACCTAACCTAACCGAACATAACATCTCATCGGTAATATTTGACAACATACCTGGCGAGTTGGCCTCTACGTCTCCGTGGTCCCTTCATATACATCAATAACGAAATATAACCTAACCTAACCCAACCTAGCATCTCGGCGGTAATATTTGACATCATTCCTGGCGAGTAGGCCTTTACGTCTCCGTTTGACCATCATATACATCAATAACGTAATATAACATAACCTAACGCAATGTAACATCTCGACGGTAATATTTGACCACATTCCTGGCTTGTTGGAGTCTACGTCTCCGAGGGACCTTTATATACATCAATAACGTAATATAACCTAACCTAAGCCAACCTAACATCCCGGCGGTAATATTAGACCACATTCCTGGCAAGTTGACCTCTACGTCTCCGTGGGACCTTTATATACATCTATAACGTAATGTAACCTAACCTAACCCAACCTAACATCTCGGCGGTAATATTTGACCACATTCCTGTCTTGTTGGCCTCTACGTCTCCGTGGGACCTTTATACACATCAGTAACGTAATATAACCTAACCTAACCTAACCTATCTTTTCGGCGGTAATATTTGACAACATTCCTGGCGAGTTGGCCTCTACGTCTCCGTGGGATCTTGATATACATTAATAATGTAATATAACCTAAGCTAACCCAACCTATCATCTCGGCGGTAATATTTGACAACATTCCTGGCGAGGTGGCCTCTACGTCTTCGTGGGACCTTTATATACATGAATAACGTAATATAACATAACCTAACCCAATCTAACAACTCGACGGTAATATTTGTCCACATTCCTGTCTTTTTGGCCTCTACGTCTCCGTGGGACCTTTATATACATCAATAACATAATATAAGCTAGCCTAACCCAATCTAACATCTCGGCGGTAATATTTGAAAACATTCCTGGCAAGTTGGCCTCTACGTCTCCGTGGGACCTTTATATACATCTATAACGTAATGAAACCTAACCTAACCCAACCTAACATCTCGGCGGTAATATTTGACCATATTCCTGTCTTGTTGGCCTCTACGTCTCCGTGGGACCTTTATACACATCAGTAACGTAATATAACCTAACCTGATCTAACCTAACATCTCGGCGGTAATATTTCACCACATTCCTGGCGAGTTGGCCTCTACATCTTCGTGGGACCTTTATATACATCAATAACGTAATATAACTTAACTTGAACCAACCTAACATCTCCGCGGTAATATTTGACAACATACCTGGCGAGTTGGCCTCTACGTCTCCGTGGGCCCTTCATATACATCAATAACGAAATATAACCTAACCTAACCCAACCTAGCATCTCGGCGGTAACATTTGATATCATTCCTGGCGAGTTGGCCTCTACGTCTCCGTTTGACCACCATATACATCAACAACGTAATATAACATAACCTAACCCAATCTAACATCTCGACGGTAATATTTGACCACATTCCTGGCTTGTTGGAGTCTACGTCTCCGAGGGACCTTTATATACATCAATAACGTAATATAACCTAACCTAACCCAACCTAACATCCCGGCGGTAATATTTGACCACATTCCTGGCTTGTTGTCCTCTACGTCTCCGTGGGACCTTTATATACATCAATAACGTAATATAACGTAACCTAACCCAACCTAACATCTCGGCGGTAATATTTGACAACATTCCTGACGAGTTGGTCTCTTGGTCTCCGTTTGACCTTCATATACATCAATAACGTAATATAACCTAACCTAACACAACCTAACATCCAGGCTATAATATTCGACAACATACCTGGCGAGTTGGCCTCTACGTCTCCGTGGGACCTTTATATACATCAATAACGTAATATAACGTAACCTAACCCAACCTAACATCTCGGCGGTAATATTTGACAACATTCCTGACGAGTTGGCCTCTAGGTCTCCGTTTGACCTTCATAAACATAAATAACGTAATATAACCTAACCTAACACAACCTAATATCTCGGCTATAATATTCGACAACATTCCTGGCGAGTTGGCCTCTACGTCTTCGTGGGACCTTTATATACATGAATAAGGTAATATAACATAACCTAACCCAATCTAACATCTCGACGGTAATATTTGTCCACATTCCTGGCTTTTTGGCCTCTACGTTTCCGTGGGACCTTTATATACATCAATAACATAATATAAGCTAGCCTAACCCAATCTAACATCTCGGCGGTAATATTTGACAACATTCCTGGCGAGTTGGCTTCTCCGTTTCCGTGGGACCTTTATATACATCAATAACGTAATATAACCTAACCTAACCCAATCTATCTTCTCGGCGGTAATATTTGACAACATTCCTGGCGAGTTGGCCTCTACGTCTCCGTGGGATCTTGATATACATTAATAACGTAATATAACCTAACCTAACCCAATCTAGCATCTCGGCGGTAATATTTGACATCATTCCTGGCGAGTTGGCCTCTGCGTCTCCGTTTGACCTTTCATATACATCAATAACGTAATATAACATAACCTAACCCAATCTAACATCTCGACGGTAATATTTGACCACATTCCTGGCTTGTTGGAGTCTACGTCTCCGAGGGACCTTTATATACATCTATAACGTAATATAACCTAACCTAGCCCAACCTAACATCCCGGCGGTAATATTTGACCACATTCCTGGCTTGTTGTCCTCTACGTCTCCGTGGGACATTTATATACATCAATAATGTAATATAACCTAACCTAACCCAACCTAACATCTCGGCGGTAATATTTGAAAACATTCCTGGCGAGTTGGCATCTACGTCTCCGTGGGACCTTTATATACATCAATAACGTAATATAACCTAACCTAACCCAACCTAACATCTCGGCGGTAATATTTGACGACATTCCTGGCGAGTTGGCCTCTACGTTTCCGTGGGATATTTATATGCATCAATAACATAATATAAGCTAGCCTAACCCAACTAACATCTCCGCGGGAATATTTGACAACATACCTGGCGAGTTGGCCTCTACGTCTCCGTGGGCCCTTCGTATACATCAATAACAAAAATATAACCTAACCTAAATCAACCTATCATCTCGGCGATAATATTTGACAAGATTCCTGGCGAGTTGGCCTCTACGTCTCCGTGGGATCTTTATATACATCAATAACGTAATATAACATAACCTAACCCAATCTAACGTCTCGGCGGTAATGTTTGACGACATTCCTGGCGAGTTGGCATCTACGTCTCCGTGGGACCTTTATATACATCAATAACGTAATATAACCTAACCTAATCCAACCTAACATCTCGGCGGTAATATTTGACAACATTCCCGGCGAGTTGGCTTCTCCGTCTCCGTGGGACCTTTATATACATCAATAACGTAATATAACCTAACCTAGCCCAACCTATCTTCTCGGCGGTAATATTTCACAACATTCCTGGCGAGTTGGCCTCTACGTCTCCGTGGGATCTTTATATATATCAATAACGTAATATAACATAACCTAACCCAATCTAACATCTCGGCGGTAATATTTGACATCATTCCTGGCGAGTTGGCCTCTACGTCTCCGTGGGACCTTTATATACATCAATAACGTAATATAACCTAACCTAACCCAACCTTACATCTCGGCGGTAATATTTGACGACATTCCTGGCGAGTTGGCCTCTACGTCTCCGTTTAACCTTCATATACATCAATAACGTGATCTAACCTAACATAACCCAACCTAACATCTCGGCGGTAATATTTGACAACATTCCTGGCGAGTTGGCTTCTCCGTCCCCGTGGGACCTTTATATACATCAATAACGTAATATAACCTAACCTAACCCAACCTTACATCTCGGCGGTAATATTTGACGACATTCCTGGCGAGTTGGCCTCTACGTTTCCGTGGGATATTTATATACATCAATAACATAATATAAGCTAACCTAACCCAACTAACATCTCCGCGGGAATATTTGACAACATACCTGGCGAGTTGGCATCTACGTCTCCGTGGGCCCTTCATATACATCAATCACAAAAATATAACCTAACCTAAATCAACCTATCATATCGGCGATAATATTTGACAAGATTCCTGGCGAGTTGGCCTCTACGTCTCCGTGGGATCTTTATATACATCAATAACGTAATATAACAGAACCTAACCCAATCTAACATCTCGGCGGTAATGTTTGACGACATTCCTGGCGAGTTGGCCTCTACGTTTCCGTGGGACCTTTATATACATCAATAACATAATATAAGCTAGCCTAACGCAACTTAACATCACGGCGGTAATATTTCACAACATTCCTGGCGAGTTGGCCTCTACGTCTCCGTGGGATCTTTATATATATCAATAACGTAATATAACCTAACCTAACCCAATCTAACATCTCGGCGGTAATATTTGACGACATTCCTGGCGAGTTGGCCTCTACGTTTCCGTGGGACCTTTATATACTTCAATAACGTAATATAACCTAACCTAACCCAACCTAACATCTCGGCGGTAATATTTGACGACATTCCTGGCGAGTTGGCCTCTACGTCTCCGTGGGATCTTTATATATATCAATAACGTAATATAACATAACCTAACCCAATCTAACATCTCGGCGGTAATATTTGACATCATTCCTGGCGAGTGGGCGTCTACGTCTCCGTGGGACCTTTATATACATCAATAACGTAATATTACCTAACCTAACCCAACCTAACATCTCGGCGGTAATATTTGACGACATTCCTGGCGAGTTGGCCTCTACGTTTCCGTGGGACCTTTATATACTTCAATAACGTAATATAACCTAACCTAACCCAATCTAACATCTCGGCGGTAATATTTGACAACATTCGTAGCGAGTTGGCCTCTACGTCTCCGTTTGACCTTCATATACATCAATAACGTGATCTAACCCAACATAACCCAACCTAACATCTCGGCGGTAATATTTGACAACATTCCTGGCGAGTTGGTTTCTCCGTCCCCGTGGGACCTTTATATACATCAATAACGTAATATAACCTAACCTAACCCAACCTTACATCTCGGCGGTAATATTTGACGACATTCCTGTCGAGTTGGCCTCTACGTTTCCGTGGGACCTTTATATACTTCAATAACGTAATATAACCTAACCTAACCCAACCTAACATCTCGGCGGTAATATTTGACAAGATTCCTGGCGAGTTGGCCTCTACGTCTCCGTGGGATCTTTATATACATCAATAACGTAATATAACATAACCTAACCCAATCTAGCATCTCGGCGGTAATATTTGACCACATTCCTGGCTTGTTGGCCTCTACGTCTCCGTGAGACCTTTATATACATCTATAACGTAATATAACCTAACCTAACCCAACCTAACATCTCGGCGGTAATATTTGAAAACATTCCTGGCGAGTTGGCATCTACGTCTCCGTGGGACCTTTATATACATCAATAACGGAATATAACCTAACCTAACCCAACCTAACATCTCGGCGGTAATATTTGACAACATTCCCGGCGAGTTGGCTTCTCCGTCTCCGTGGTACCTTTATATACATCAATAACGTAATATAACCTAACCTAACCCAACCTATCTTCTCGGCGGTAATATTTCACAACATTCTTGGCGAGTTGGCCTCTACGTCTCCGTGGGATCTTTATATATATCAATAACGTAATATAACATAACCTAACCCAATCTAGCATCTCGGCGGTAACATTTGACATCATTCCTGGCCACTTGGCCTCTACGTCTCCGTGGGATCTTTATATACATCAATAACGTAATATAACATAACCTAACCCAATCTAGCATCTCGGCGGTAATATTTGACCACATTCCTGGCTTGTTGGCCTCTACGTCTCCGTGAGACCTTTATATACATCTATAACGTAATATAACCTAACCTAACCCAACCTAACATCTCGGCGGTAATATTTGAAAACATTCCTGGCGAGTTGGCATCTACGTCTCCGTGCGACCTTTATATACATCAATAACGGAATATAACCTAACCTAACGCAACCTTACATCTCGGCGGTAATATTTGACGACATTCCTGGCGAGTTGGCCTCTACGTTTCCGTGGGACCTTTATATACTTCAATAACGTAATATAACCTAACCTAAATCAACCTATCATCTCGGCGGTAATATTTCACAACATTCCTGGCGAGGTGGCCTCTACGCCTCCGTGGGATATTTATATACATCAATAACGTAATATAAGCTAGCCTAAGCCAATCTAACATCTCGGCGGTAATATTTGACCACATTCCTGGCGAGTTGGCCTCTACGTCTACGTGGGACCTTTATATACATCAATAACGTAATATAACTTAACCTAACCCAACCTAACATCTCCGCGGTAATATTTGACAACATTCCTGGCGAGTTGGCTTCTCCGTTTCCGTGGGACCTTTATATACATCAATAACGTAATATAACCTAACCTAACCCAACCTAACATCTCGGCTGTAATATTTGACAACATTCCTGGCGAGTTGGCTTCTTCGTCTCCGTGGGACCTTTATATACATCAATAACGTAATATAACCTAACCTAACCCAACATAACATCTCGCCGGTATTATTTGACCTCATTCCTGTCTTGTTGGACTCTACGTCTTCGAGGGACCTTTATATACATCAATAACGTAATATAACCTAACCTAACCCAACCTAACATCCCGGCGGTAATATTTGACCACATTCCTGGCTTGTTGTCCTCTACGTCTCCGTGGGACCTTTATATACATCAATAACGTAATATAACGTAACCTAACCCAACCTAACATCTCGGCGGTAATATTTGACAACATTCCTGACGAGTTGGCCTCTAGGTCTCCGTTTGACCTTCATATACATCAATAACGTAATATAACCTAACCTAACACAACCTAATATCTCGGCTGTAATATTTGATAACATTCCTGGCGAGTTGGCCTCTACGTCTTCGTGGGACCTTTATATACATGAATAAGGTAATATAACATAACCTAACCCAATCTAACATCTCGACGGTAATATTTGTCCACATTCCTGGCTTTTTGGCCTCTACGTCTCCGTAGGACCTTTATATACATCAATAACATAATATAAGCTAGCCTAACCCAATCTAACATCTCGGCGGTAATATTTGACAACATTCCTGGCGAGTTGGCTTCTCCGTTTCCGTGGGACCTTTATATACATCAATAACGTAATATAACCTAACCTAACCCAACCTATCTTCTCGGCGGTAATATTTGACAACATTCCTGGCGAGTTGGCCTCTACGTCTCCGTGGGATCTTGATATACATTAATAACGTAATATAACCTAACCTAACCCAATCTAGCATCTCGGCGGTAATATTTGACCACATTCCTGGCTTGTTGGCCTCTAAATCTCCGTGGGACCTTTATATACATCAATAACGTAATATAAGCTAGCCTAACCCAATCTAACATCTCGGCGGTAATATTTGACAACATTCCTGGCGAGGTGGCCTCTACGTCTTCGTGGGACCTTTATATACATGAATAACGTAATATAACATAACCTAACCCAATCTAACAACTCGACGGTAATATTTGTCCACATTCCTGTCTTTTTGGCCTCTACGTCTCCGTGGGACCTTTATATACATCAATAACATAATATAAGCTAGCCTAACCCAATCTAACATCTCGGCGGTAATATTTGAAAACACTCCTGGCGAGTTGGCATCTACGTCTCCGTTTGACCTTCATATACATCAATAACGTAATATAACCTAACCTAACCCAACCTAACATCTCGGCGGTAATATTTGACAACATTCTTGGCGAGTTGGACTCTACGTCTCCGTGGGACATTTATATACATCAATAACATAATATAAGCTCGCATAACCCAATCTAAAATCTCGGCGGTAATATTTGACCACATTCCTGGCGAGTTGGCCTCTACGTCTCAGTGGGACCTTTATATACATCAATAGCGTAATATAACCTAACCTAACCCAACCTAACATCTCGGCGGTAATATTTGACAACATACATGGCGAGTTGGCCTCTACGTCTCCGTGGGATCTTTATATACATCAATAACGTAATATAACATAACCTAACCCAACCTAACATCTCGGCGGTAATATTTGACAACATTCCTGGCGAGTTGGCTTCTATGTCTCCGTTGGACCTTTATATACGTCTATAACGTAATGTAACCTAACCTAACCGAACATAACATCTCGGCGGTAATATTTGAAAACATTCCTGGCAAGTTGGCCTCTACGTCTCCGTGGGACCTTTATATACATCTATAACGTAATGAAACCTAACCTAACCCAACCTAACATCTCGGCGGTAATATTTGACCATATTCCTGTCTTGTTGGCCTCTACGTCTCCGTGGGACCTTTATACACATCAGTAACGTAATATAACCTAACCTGATCTAACCTAACATCTCGGCGGTAATATTTCACCACATTCCTGGCGAGTTGGCCTCTACATCTTCGTGGGACCTTTATATACATCAATAACGTAATATAACTTAACTTGAACCAACCTAACATCTCCGCGGTAATATTTGACAACATACCTGGCGAGTTGGCCTCTACGTCTCCGTGGGCCCTTCATATACATCAATAACGAAATATAACCTAACCTAACCCAACCTAGCATCTCGGCGGTAACATTTGATATCATTCCTGGCGAGTTGGCCTCTACGTCTCCGTTTGACCACCATATACATCAACAACGTAATATAACATAACCTAACCCAATCTAACATCTCGACGGTAATATTTGACCACATTCCTGGCTTGTTGGAGTCTACGTCTCCGAGGGACCTTTATATACATCAATAACGTAATATAACCTAACCTAACCCAACCTAACATCCCGGCGGTAATATTTGTCCACATTCCTGGCTTGTTGTCCTCTACGTCTCCGTGGGACCTTTATATACATCAATAACGTAATATAACGTAACCTAACCCAACCTAACATCTCGGCGGTAATATTTGACAACATTCCTGACGAGTTGGTCTCTTGGTCTCCGTTTGACCTTCATATACATCAATAACGTAATATAACCTAACCTAACACAACCTAACATCCAGGCTATAATATTCGACAACATACCTGGCGAGTTGGCCTCTACGTCTCCGTGGGACCTTTATATACATCAATAACGTAATATAACGTAACCTAACCCAACCTAACATCTCGGCGGTAATATTTGACAACATTCCTGACGAGTTGGCCTCTAGGTCTCCGTTTGACCTTCATAAACATAAATAACGTAATATAACCTAACCTAACACAACCTAATATCTCGGCTATAACATTCGACAACATTCCTGGCGAGTTGGCCTCTACGTCTTCGTGTAACCCTCGTATACATCAACAACGTAATATAACCTAACCTAACCCAATCTATCTTCTCGGCGGTAATATTTGACAACATTCCTGGCGAGTTGGCCTCTACGTCTCCGTGGGATCTTGATATACATTAATAACGTAATATAACCTAACCTAACCCAATCTAGCATCTCGGCGGTAATATTTGACATCATTCCTGGCGAGTTGGCCTCTGCGTCTCCGTTTGACCTTTCATATACATCAATAACGTAATATAACATAACCTAACCCAATCTAACATCTCGACGGTAATATTTGACCACATTCCTGGCTTGTTGGAGTCTACGTCTCCGAGGGACCTTTATATACATCTATAACGTAATATAACCTAACCTAACCCAACCTAACATCTCGGCGGTAATATTTGACCATATTCCTGTCTTGTTGGCCTCTACGTCTCCGTGGGACCTTTATATACATCAATAACGTAATATAACGTAACCTAACCCAACCTAACATCTCGGCGGTAATATTTGACAACATTCCTGACGAGTTGGCCTCTAGGTCTCCGTTTGACCTTCATAAACATAAATAACGTAATATAACCTAACCTAACACAACCTAATATCTCGGCTATAATATTCGACAACATTCCTGGCGAGTTGGCCTCTACGTCTTCGTGTAACCCTCGTATACATCAACAACGTAATATAACCTAACCTAACCCAATCTATCTTCTCGGCGGTAATATTTGACAACATTCCTGGCGAGTTGGCCTCTACGTCTCCGTGGGATCTTGATATACATTAATAACGTAATATAACCTAACCTAACCCAATCTAGCATCTCGGCGGTAATATTTGACATCATTCCTGGCGAGTTGGCCTCTGCGTCTCCGTTTGACCTTTCATATACATCAATAACGTAATATAACATAACCTAACCCAATCTAACATCTCGACGGTAATATTTGACCACATTCCTGGCTTGTTGGAGTCTACGTCTCCGAGGGACCTTTATATACATCTATAACGTAATATAACCTAACCTAACCCAACCTAACATCCCGGCGGTAATATTTGACCACATTCCTGGCTTGTTGTCCTCTACGTCTCCGTTGGACCTTTATATACGTCTATAACGTAATGTAACCTAACCTAACCGAACATAACATCTCGGCGGTAATATTTGAAAACATTCCTGGCAAGTTGGCCTCTACGTCTCCGTGGGACCTTTATATACATCTATAACGTAATGAAACCTAACCTAACCCAACCTAACATCTCGGCGGTAATATTTGACCATATTCCTGTCTTGTTGGCCTCTACGTCTCCGTGGGACCTTTATACACATCAGTAACGTAATATAACCTAACCTGATCTAACCTAACATCTCGGCGGTAATATTTCACCACATTCCTGGCGAGTTGGCCTCTACATCTTCGTGGGACCTTTATATACATCAATAACGTAATATAACTTAACTTGAACCAACCTAACATCTCCGCGGTAATATTTGACAACATACCTGGCGAGTTGGCCTCTACGTCTCCGTGGGCCCTTCATATACATCAATAACGAAATATAACCTAACCTAACCCAACCTAGCATCTCGGCGGTAACATTTGATATCATTCCTGGCGAGTTGGCTTCTCCGTTTCCGTGGGACCTTTATATACATCAATAACGTAATATAACCTAACCTAACCCAATCTATCTTCTCGGCGGTAATATTTGACAACATTCCTGGCGAGTTGGCCTCTACGTCTCCGTGGGATCTTGATATACATTAATAACGTAATATAACCTAACCTAACCCAATCTAGCATCTCGGCGGTAATATTTGACATCATTCCTGGCGAGTTGGCCTCTGCGTCTCCGTTTGACCTTTCATATACATCAATAACGTAATATAACATAACCTAACCCAATCTAACATCTCGACGGTAATATTTGACCACATTCCTGGCTTGTTGGAGTCTACGTCTCCGAGGGACCTTTATATACATCAATAACGTAATATAACCTAACCTAACCCAACCTAACATCCCGGCGGTAATATTTGACCACATTCCTGGCTTGTTGTCCTCTACGTCTCCGTGGGACATTTACATACATCAATAACGTAATATAACGTAACCTAATCCAACCTAACATCTCGGCGGTAATATTTGACAACATTCCTGACGAGTTGGTCTCTTGGTCTCCGTTTGACCTTCATATACATCAATAACGTAATATAACCTAACCTAACACAACCTAACATCCAGGCTATAATATTCGACAACATACCTGGCGAGTTGGCCTCTACGTCTCCGTGGGACCTTTATATACATCAATAACGTAATATAACGTAACCTAACCCAACCTAACATCTCGGCGGTAATATTTGACAACATTCCTGACGAGTTGGCCTCTAGGTCTCCGTTTGACCTTCATAAACATAAATAACGTAATATAACCTAACCTAACACAACCTAATATCTCGGCTATAATATTCGACAACATTCCTGGTGAGTTGGCCTCTACGTCTTCGTGGGACCTTTATATACATGAATAAGGTAATATAACATAATCTAACCCAATCTAACATCTCGACGGTAATATTTGTCCACATTCCTGGCTTTTTGGCCTCTACGTTTCCGTGGGACCTTTATATACATCAATAACGTAATATAACCTAACCTAACCCAACCTATCTTCTCGGCGGTAATATTTGACAACATTCCTGGCGAGTTGGCCTCTACGTCTCCGTGGGATCTTGATATACATTAATAACGTAATATAACCTAACCTAACCCAATCTAGCATCTCGGCGGTAATATTTGACATCATTCCTGGCGAGTTGGCCTCTACGTCTCCGTTTGACCTTTCATATACATCAATAACGTAATATAACATAACCTAACCCAATCTAACATCTCGACGGTAATATTTGACCACATTCCAGGCTTGTTGGAGTCTACGTCTCCGAGGGACCTTTATATACATCTATAACGTAATATAACCTAACCTAACCCAACCTAACATCCCGGCGGTAATATTTGACCACATTCCTGGCTTGTTGTCCTCTACGTCTCCGTGGGACATTTATATACATCAATAACGTAATATAACCTAACCTAACCCAACCTAACATCTCGGCGGTAATATTTGACAACATACATGGCGAGTTGGCCTCTACGTCTCAGTGGGACCTTTATATACATCAATAGCGTAATATAACCTAACCTAACCCAACCTAACATCTCGGCGGTAATATTTGACAACATACATGGCGAGTTGGCCTCTACGTCTCCGTGGGATCTTTATATACATCAATAACATAATATAAGCTAGCCTAACCCAATCTAACATCTCGGCGGTAATATTTGAAAACATACCTGGCGAGGTGGCTTCTCTGTCTCCGTGGGACCTTTATATACATCAATAACGTAATATAACATAAGCTAACCCAATATAACATCTCGGCGGTAATATTTGACCACATTCCTGGCTTGTTGGACTCTACTTCTCCGTGGGACCTCCATATAGATCTATAACGTAATATGACCTAACCTAACCCAACCTAACATCTCGGCGGTAATATTTGAAAACATTCGTGGCGAGTTGGCATCTACGTCTCCGTTTGACCTTCATATACATCAATAACGTAATATAACCTAACCTAACCCAACCTAACATCTCGGCGGTAATATTTGACAACATTCTTGGCGAGTTTGACTCTACGTCTCCGTGGGACCTTCATATACATCAATAACGTAATATAACGTAACCTAACCCAACCTAACATCGCGGCGGTAATATTTGACAACATTCCTGACGAGTTGGCTTCTCCGTTTCCGTGGGACCTTTATATACATCAATAACGTAATATAACATAACCTACCCCAACCTAACATCTCGGCGGTAATATTTGACAACATTCCTGGCGAGTTGGCTTCTATGTCTCCGTGGGACCTTTATATACATCAATAAAGAAATATAACCTAACTTAATCAACCTATAATCTCGGCGATAATATTTGACAACATTCCTGGCTAGTTGGCCTCTACGTCTCCGTGGGACCTTTATATACATCTATAACGTAATATAACCTAACCTAACCCAAACTAACATCTCGGCGGTAATGTTTGACAACATTCCTGGCGAGCTATCCTCTACGTGGGACATTAATATGCGTCAATAACGTAATATAACCTAACCTAACCCAACCTGACATCTCGGCGGTAATATTTGAAGACATTCTTGGCGAGTTCGACTCTACGTCTCCGTGGGACCTTTATATACTTCAATTACGTAATATAACCTAACCTAACACAACTTGACATCTCGGCGGTAATATTTGACAACATTCCTGGCGAGCTATCCTCTACGTGGGACATTAATATGCGTCAATAACGTAATATAACCTAACCTAACCCAAACTAACATCTCGGCGGTAATGTTTGACAACATTCCTGGCGAGCTATCCTCTACGTGGGACATTCGTATGCATATAATAGCGTAATATAACCTAACGTAACCCAACCTGACATCTCGGCGGTAATATTTGACAACATTCCTGGCGAGTTGGCCCCGACGTCTGCGTAGGTCCTCCGTATTCATTACTAACGTAACATAACCTAACCTAACCCAACCTAACATCTCGGCGGTAACATTTGACAACATTCCTGGCGAGCTATCCACTACGTGGGACATTCATATGCATCAATAACGTAATATAACCTAACCTAACCCAACCTGACATCTCGGCGGTAATATTTGACGACATTCCTGGCGAGTTGGACTCTACGTTTCCGTGGGACCTTTATATACTTCAATTACGTAATATAACCTAACCTAACCCAACCTGACATCTCGGCGGTACTATTTGACGACATTCCTGGCGAGTTGGACTCTACGTCTCCGTGGGACCTTTATATACATCAATAACGTAATATAACCTAACGTACTGCAACCTGACATCTCGGCGGTAATATTTGACAACATTCCTTGCGAGTTGGCCTCTACGTGTCCGTGGGACCTTTATATAAATCAGTATCCTCATATAACCTAACCTAACCCAACCTAATATCTCGGGGTACCGTTTAACAACATTCTTCGCTTGTCGGCCCCTACTTCTCAGTGGGAACACTGTATACGTCTATGAAGTAATATAACCTAACCTAACACAACCTGACATCCCGGCGGTAATATTTGACAACATTCCTGGCGAGTTGGCCCCGACGTCTGCTTGGGTCCGTCGTATACATCACTAACGTAATATAACCTAACCTAACCCAACCTAACATCTCGGCGGTAATGTTTGACAACATTCCTGGCGAGCTATCCTCTACGCGGGACATTCATATGCATCAATAACGTAATATAACGTAACATAACGCAACCTGACATCTCGGCGGTAATATTTGAAGACATTCTTGGCGAGTTCGTCTCTACGTCTCCGTGGGACCTTTATATACATCAATAACGTAATATAACCTAACCTAACCCAACCTGCCATCTCGGCTGTAATATTTGACAACAATCCTGGCGAGTTGGCCCCGACGTCTGCGTGGGTCCTTCGTATACATCCTTAACGTAATATAACCTAACCTAACCAAACCTAACATCTCGGCGGTAATATTGGATAACATTCCTGGCGAGCTATCCTCTACGTGGGACATTCATATGCATCAATAACGTAATATAACCTAACCTAACCCAACCTGACATCTCGGCGGTAATATTTGACGACATTCCTGGCGAGTTGGACTCTACGTCTCCGTGGGACCTTTATATACATCAATAACGTAATATAACCTAACGTAATCCAACCTGACATCTCGGCGGTAATATTTGACAACATTCCTTGCGAGTTGGCCTCTACGTGTCCGTGGGACCTTTATATACATCAGTATCCTAATATAACCTAACATAACCCAACCTAATCTCTCGGGGTACCGTTTAACAACATTCCTTGCTTGTCGGCCCCTACGTCTCAGTGGGAACACTGTATACGTCTATGAAGTAACATAGCCTAACCTAACACAACTTGACATCTCGGCGGTAATATTTGAAATCATTCCTGTCGAGTTGGCCGCGACGTCTGCGTGGGTCCTTCGTATACATCACTAACGTAATATAACCTAACGTAACACAACCTGACATCTCGGCGGTAATATTTGACAACATTCCTGGCGAGCTATCCTCTACGTGGGACATTAATATGCGTCAATAACGTAATATAACCTAACCTAACCCAACCTGACATCTCGGCGGTAATATTTGACAACATTCTTGGCGAGTTCGACTCTACGTCTCCGTGGGACCTTTATATACTTCAATTACGTAATATAACCTAACCTAACACAACTTGACATCTCGGCGGTAATATTTGACAACATTCCTGGCGAGCTATCCTCTACGTGGGACATTAATATGCGTCAATAACGTAATATAACCTAACCTAACCCAAACTAACATCTCGGCGGTAATGTTTGACAACATTCCTGGCGAGCTATCCTCTACGTGGGACATTCGTATGCATATAATAGCGTAATATAACCTAACGTAACCCAACCTGACATCTCGGCGGTAATATTTGACAACATTCCTGGCGAGTTGGCCCCGACGTCTGCGTAGGTCCTCCGTATTCATTACTAACGTAACATAACCTAACCTAACCCAACCTAACATCTCGGCGGTAACATTTGACAACATTCCTGGCGAGCTATCCACTACGTGGGACATTCATATGCATCAATAACGTAATATAACCTAACCTAACCCAACCTGACATCTCGGCGGTAATATTTGACGACATTCCTGGCGAGTTGGACTCTACGTTTCCGTGGGACCTTTATATACTTCAATTACGTAATATAACCTAACCTAACCCAACCTGACATCTCGGCGGTACTATTTGACGACATTCCTGGCGAGTTGGACTCTACGTCTCCGTGGGACCTTTATATACATCAATAACGTAATATAACCTAACGTACTGCAACCTGACATCTCGGCGGTAATATTTGACAACATTCCTTGCGAGTTGGCCTCTACGTGTCCGTGGGACCTTTATATAAATCAGTATCCTCATATAACCTAACCTAACCCAACCTAATATCTCGGGGTACCGTTTAACAACATTCTTCGCTTGTCGGCCCCTACTTCTCAGTGGGAACACTGTATACGTCTATGAAGTAATATAACCTAACCTAACACAACCTGACATCCCGGCGGTAATATTTGACAACATTCCTGGCGAGTTGGCCCCGACGTCTGCTTGGGTCCGTCGTATACATCACTAACGTAATATAACCTAACCTAACCCAACCTAACATCTCGGCGGTAATGTTTGACAACATTCCTGGCGAGCTATCCTCTACGCGGGACATTCATATGCATCAATAACGTAATATAACGTAACATAACGCAACCTGACATCTCGGCGGTAATATTTGAAGACATTCTTGGCGAGTTCGTCTCTACGTCTCCGTGGGACCTTTATATACATCAATAACGTAATATAACCTAACCTAACCCAACCTGCCATCTCGGCTGTAATATTTGACAACAATCCTGGCGAGTTGGCCCCGACGTCTGCGTGGGTCCTTCGTATACATCCTTAACGTAATATAACCTAACCTAACCAAACCTAACATCTCGGCGGTAATATTGGATAACATTCCTGGCGAGCTATCCTCTACGTGGGACATTCATATGCATCAATAACGTAATATAACCTAACCTAACCCAACCTGTCATCTCGGCGGTAATATTTGACGACATTCCTGGCGAGTTGGACTCTACGTCTCCGTGGGACCTTTATATACATCAATAACGTAATATAACCTAACGTAATCCAACCTGACATCTCGGCGGTAATATTTGACAACATTCCTTGCGAGTTGGCCTCTACGTGTCCGTGGGACCATTATATACATCAGTATCCTAATATAACCTAACATAACCCAACCTAATCTCTCGGGGTACCGTTTAACAACATTCCTTGCTTGTCGGCCCCTACGTCTCAGTGGGAACACTGTATACGTCTATGAAGTAATATAGCCTAACCTAACACAGCTTGACATCTCGGCGGTAATATTTGAAATCATTCCTGTCGAGTTGGCCGCGACGTCTGCGTGGGTCCTTCGTATACATCACTAACGTAATATAACCTAACCTAACCCAAACTAACATCTCGGCGGTAATGTTTGACAACATTCCTGGCGAGCTATCCTCTACGTGGGACATTAATATGCGTCAATAACGTAATATAACCTAACCTAACCCAACCTGACATCTCGGCGGTAATATTTGAAGACATTCTTGGCGAGTTCGACTCTACGTCTTCGTGGGACCTTTATATACTTCAATTACGTAATATAACCTAACGTAACACAACCTGACATCTCGGCGGTAATATTTGACAACATTCCTGGCGAGCTATCCTCTACGTGGGACATTAATATGCGTCAATAACGTAATATAACCTAACCTAACCCAACCTGACATCTCGGCGGTAATATTTGACAACATTCCTGGTGAGTTGGCCCCGACGTCTGCGTGGGTCCTTCGTATACATCACTAACGTAATATAACCTAACCTAACCCAACCTAACATCTCGGCGGTAACACTTGACAACATTCCTGGCGAGCTATCCTCTACGTGGGACATTCATATGCATCAATAACGTAATATAACCTAACCTAACCCAACCTGACATCTCGGCCGTTATATCTGACGACATTCCTGTCGAGTTGGAATCTAAGTCTCCGTGGGACCTTTATATACATCAATAACGTAATATAACCTAACGTAATCCAACCTGACATCTCGGCGGTAATATTTGACAACATTCCTTGCGAGTTGGCCTCTACGTCTCCGTGGGACCTTTATATACATCAATAACGTAATATAACCTAACGTAATCCAACCTGACATTTCGGCGGTAATATTTGACAACATTCCTTGCGAGTTGGCCTCTACGTGTCCGTGGGACCTTTATATACATCAGTATCCTAATATAACCTAACCTAACCCAACCTAATTTCTCGGGGTACCGTTTAACAACATTCCTTGCTTGTCGGCCCCTACTTCCCAGTGGGAACACTGTATACGTCTATGAAGTAATATAACCTAACCTAACACAACCTGACATCTCGGCGGTAATATTTGACAACATTCCTGGCGAGTTGGCCCCGACGTCTGCGTAGGTCCTTCGTATACATCATTAACGTAATGGAACCTGACCTAACCCAACCTAACATCTCGGCGGTAATATTGTACAACATTTCTGGCGAGCTATCCTCTACTTGGGACATTCATATGCATCAATAACGTAATATAACCTAACCTAACCCAACCTGACATCTCGGCGGTAATATTTGACGACATTCCTGGCGAGTTGGACTCTACTTCTCTGTGGGACCTTTATATACTTCAATTACGTAATATAACGTAACCTAACCCAACCTGACATCTCGACGGTAATATTTGACAACATTCCTGGCGAGTTGGACTCTACGTCTCCGTGGGACCTTTATATACATCAATAACGTAATATAACCTCACCTAATCCAACCTGACATCTCGGCGGTAATATTTGACAACATTCCTTGCGAGTTGGCCTCCACTTGTCCGTGGGACCTTTATATACATCAGTATCCTAATATAACCTAACCTAACCCAACCTAATCTCTCGGGGTACCGTTTAACAACATTCCTTGCTTGTCGGCCCCTACTTCTCATTGGGAACACTGTATACGTCTATGAAGTAATATAACCTAACCTAACACAACCTGACATCTCGGCGGTAATATTTGACGACATTCCTGGCGAGTTGGACTCTACGTTTCCGTGGGACCTTTATATACTTCAATTACGTTATATAACCTAACCTAACCCAACCTGACATCTCGGCGGTAATATTTGACGACATTCCTGGCGAGTTGGCCCCGACGTCTGCGTGTGTCCTTCGTATACATCACTAACGTAATATAACCTAACGTAATCCAACCTGACATCTCGGCGGTAATATTTGAAGACATTCCTGGCGAGCTATCCTCTACGTGGGACATTCATATGCATCAATAACGTAATATAACCTAACCTAACCCAACCTGACATCTCGGCGGTAATATTTGACGACATTCCTGGCGAGTTGGCCCCGACGTCTGCGTGGGTTCTTCGTTTACATCACTAACGTAATATAACCTAACCTAACCCAACCTAACATCTCGGCGGTAAGATTTGACAACATTCCTGGCGAGCTATCCTCTACGTGGGACATTCATATGCATCAATAACATAATATAACCTAACCTAACCCAACCTGACATTTCGGCGGTAATATTTGAAGACATTTCTGGCGAGTTCGACTCTACGTCTCC
This sequence comes from Xylocopa violacea, assembly GCA_963969225.1. Lineage (NCBI taxonomy): Eukaryota > Metazoa > Arthropoda > Insecta > Hymenoptera > Apidae > Xylocopa > Xylocopa violacea. The sequence continues at coordinate 6,696,615 of CAXAJV010000001.1, forward strand.
GACGGACCTTTATATACATCAATAACATAATATGACCTAACCTAACCCAACCTGACATCTCGGCGGTAATATTTGACAACATTCCTGGCGAGTTGGCCCCGACGTCTGCGTGGGTCCTTCGTATACATCACTAACGTAATATAACCTAACCTAACCCAACCTAACATCTCGGCGGTAACATTTGACAACATTCCTGGCGAGCTATCCTCTACGTGGGACATTCGTATGCATCAATAGCGTAATATAACCTAACGTAACCCAACCTGACATCTCGGCGGTAATATTTGACAACACTCCTGGCGAGTTGGCCGCGACGTCTGCGTGGGTCCTTCGTATACATCACTAACGTAATATAACCTAACCTAACCCAAACTAACATCTCGGCGGTAATGTTTGACAACATTCCTGGCGAGCTATCCTCTACGTTTGACATTAATATGCGTCAATAACGTAATATAACCTAACCTAACTCAACCTAACATCTCGGCGGTAACATTTGACAACATTCCTGGCGATCTATCCTCTACGTGGGACATGCATATGCATCAATAACGTAATATAACCTAACCTAACACAACTTGACATCTCGGCGGTAATATTTGACGACATTCCTGGCGAGTTAGACTCTACGGTTCCGTGGGACCTTTATATACTTCAATTACGTAATATAACCTAACCTAACCCAACCTGACATCTCGGCGGTAATATTTGACGACATTCCTGGCGAGTTGGACTCTACGTCTCCGTGGGACCTTTATATACTTCAATTACGTAATATAACCTAACCTAACCCAACCTGACATCTCGGCGGTAATATTTGACAACATTCCTGGCGAGTTGGCCCCGACGTCTGCGTGGGTCCTTCGTATACATCACTAACGTAATATAACCTAACCTAACCCAAACTAACATCTCGGCGGTAACATTTGACAACATTCCTGGCGAGCTATCCTCTGCGTGGGACATTCGTATGCATCAATAGCGTAATATAACCTAACGTAACCCAACCTGACATCTCGGCCGTAATATTTGACAACATTCCTGGCGAGTTGGCCCCGACGTCTGCGTAGGTCCTTCGTATTCAACACTAACGTAACATAACCTAACCTAACGCAACCTAACATCTCGGCGGTAACATTTGACAACATTCCTGGCGATCTATCCTCTACGTGGGACATGCATATGCATCAATAACGTAATATAACCTAACCTAACCCAACCTAACATCTCGGCGGTAACATTTGACAACATTCCTGGCGAGCTATCCTCTACGTGGGACATTCGTATGCATCAATAGCGTAATATAACCTAACGTAACCCAACCTGACATCTCGGCGGTAATATTTGACAACACTCCTGGCGAGTTGGCCGCGACGTCTGCGTGGGTCCTTCGTATACATCACTAACGTAATATAACCTAACCTAACCCAAACTAACATCTCGGCGGTAATGTTTGACAACATTCCTGGCGAGCTATCCTCTACGTTTGACATTAATATGCGTCAATAACGTAATATAACCTAACCTAACCCAACCTGACATCTCGGCGGTAATATTTGACAACATTCCTGGCGAGTTGGCCCCGACGTCTGCGTGGGTCCGTCGTATACATCACTAACGTAATATAACCTAACCTAACCCAACCTAACATCTCGGCGGTAATGTTTGAAAACATTCCTGGCGAGTTGGCACCGACGTCTGCGTGGGTCCTTCGTATTCAACACTAACGTAACATAACCTAACCTAACGCAACCTAACATCTCGGCGGTAACATTTGACAACATTCCTGGCGATCTATCCTCTACGTGGGACATGCATATGCATCAATAACGTAATATAACCTAACCTAACACAACCTGACATCTCGGCGGTAATATTTGACGACATTCCTGGCGAGTTGGACTCTACGGTTCCGTGGGACCTTTATATACTTCAATTACGTAATATAACCTAACCTAACCCAACCTGACATCTCGGCGGTAATATTTGACGACATTCCTGGCGAGTTGGACTCTACGTCTCCGTGGGACCTTTATATACTTCAATTACGTAATATAACCTAACCTAACCCAACCTGACATCTCGGCGGTAATATTTGACAACATTCCTGGCGAGTTGGCCCCGACGTCTGCGTGGGTCCTTCGTATACATCACTAACGTAACATAACCTAAGCTAACGCAACCTAACATCTCGGCGGTAACATTTGACAACATTCCTGGCGATCTATCCTCTACGTGGGACATGCATATGCATCAATAACGTAATATAACCTAACGTAACACAACCTGACATTTCGGCGGTAATATTTGACGACATTCCTGGCGAGTTGGACTCTACGTTTCCGTGGGACCTTTATATACTTCAATTACGTAATATAACCTAACCTAACCCAACCTGACATCTCGGCGGTAATATTTGACGACATTCCTGGCGAATTGGCCCCGACGTCTGCGTGGGTCCTTCGTATACATCATTAACGTAATGTAAACTAACCTAACCCAACCTAACATCTCGGCGGTAATGTTTGACAACATTCCTGGCGAGCCATCCTCTACGGGGGACATTAATATGCGTCAATAACGTAATATAACCTAACCTAACCCATCCTGTCATCTCGGCGGTAATATTTCAAGACATTCTTGGCGAGTTCAACTCTACGTCTCCGTGGGACATTTATATACATCAATAACGTAATATAACCTAACCTAACCCAACCTGACATCTCGGCGGTAATATTTGACAACATTCCTGGCGAGTTGGCCCCGACGTCTGCGTGGGTCCTTCGTATACATCACTAACGTAATATAACCTAACCTAACCCAACCTAACATCTCGGTGGTAATATTTGACAACATTCCTGTTGAGCTATCCTCTACGTGGGACATTAGTATGCATCAATAACGTAATATAACCTAACCTAACCCAACCTGACATCTCGGCGGTAATATTTGACGACATTCCTGGCGAGTTGGACTCTACTTCTCCGTGGGACCTTTATATACTTCAATTACGTAATATAACGTAACCTAACCCAACCTGACATCTCGACGGTAATATTTGACAACATTCCTGGCGAGTTGGCCCCGACGTCTGCGTGGGTCCTTCTTATACATCATTAACGTAATGTAACCTAACCTAACCCAACCTAACATCTCGGCGGTAATATTTGACAACATTCCTGGCGAGTTATCCTCTACGTGGGACATTCGTATGCATCAATAGCGTAATATAACCTAACGTAACGCAACCTGACATCTCTACGGTAATATTTGACAACATTCCGTGCGAGTTGGCCCCGACATCTGCGTAGGTCCTTCCTATACATCATTAACGTAATGTAACCTAACCTAACCCAACCTAACATCTCGGCGGTAATGTTTGACAACATTCCTGGCGAGCTATCCTCTACGCGGGACATTCATATGCATCAATAACGTAATATAACGTAACATAACGCAACCTGACATCTCGGCGGTAATATTTGAAGACATTCTTGGCGAGTTCGTCTCTACGTCTCCGTGGGACCTTTATATACATCAATAACGTAATATAACCTAACCTAACCCAGCCTGACATCTCGGCTGTAATATTTGACAACATTCCTGGCGAGTTGGCCCCGACGTCTGCGTGGGTCCTTCGTATACATCATTAACGTAATATAACCTAACCTAACCCAACTTAACATCTCGGCGGTAACATTTGACAACATTCCTGGCGAGCTATCCTCTACGTGGGACATTCATATGCATCAATAACGTAATATAACCTAACCTAACCCAACCTGACATCTCGGCGGTAATATTTGACGACATTCCTGGCGAGTTGGACTCTACTTCTCCGTGGGACCTTTATATACTTCAATTACGTAATATAACGTAACCTAACCCAACCTGACATCTCGACGGTAATATTTGACAACATTCCTGGCGAGTTGGACTCTACGTCTCCGTGGGACCTTTATATACATCAATAACGTAATATAACCTCACCTAATCCAACCTGACATCTCGGCGGTAATATTTGACAACATTCCTTGCGAGTTGGCCTCCACTTGTCCGTGGGACCTTTATATACATCAGTATCCTAATATAACCTAACCTAACCCAACCTAATTTCTCGGGATACCGTTTAACAACATTCCTTGCTTGTCGGCCCCTACTTCTCATTGGGAACACTGTATACGTCTATGAAGTAATATAACCTAACCTAACACAACCTGACATCTCGGCGGTAATATTTGACGACATTCCTGGCGAGTTGGACTCTACGCTTCCGTGGGACCTTTATATACTTCAATTACGTTATATAACCTAACCTAACCCAACCTGACATCTCGGCGGTAATATTTGACGACATTCCTGGCGAGTTGGCCCCGACGTCTGCGTGTGTCCTTCGTATACATCACTAACGTAATATAACCTAACGTAATCCAACCTGACATCTCGGCGGTAATATTTGAAGACATTCCTGGCGAGCTATCCTCTACGTGGGACATTCATATGCATCAATATCGTAATATAACCTAACCTAACCCAACCTGACATCTCGGCGGTAATATTTGACGACATTCCTGGCGAGTTGGCCCCGACGTCTGCGTGGGTTCTTCGTTTACATCACTAACGTAATATAACCTAACCTAACCCAACCTAACATCTCGGCGGTAAGATTTGACAACATTCCTGGCGAGCTATCCTCTACGCGGGACATTCATATGCATCAATAACGTAATATAACGTAACATAACGCAACCTGACATCTCGGCGGTAATATTTGAAGACATTCTTGGCGAGTTCGTCTCTACGTCTCCGTGGGACCTTTATATACATCAATAACGTAATATAACCTAACCTAACCCAACCTGACATCTCGGCTGTAATATTTGACAACATTCCTGGCGAGTTGGCCCCGACGTCTGCGTGGGTCCTTCGTATACATCATTAACGTAATATAACCTAACCTAACCAAACCTAACATCTCGACGGTAATATTGGATAACATTCCTGGCGAGCTATCCTCTACGTGGGACATTCATATGCATCAATAACGTAATATAACCTAACCTAACCCAACCTGACATCTCGGCGGTAATATTTGACGACATTCCTGGCGAGTTGGACTCTACGTTTCCGTGGGACCTTTATATACTTCAATTACGTAATATAACCTAACCTAACCCAACCTGACATCTCGGCGGTAATATTTGACGACATTCCTGGCGAGTTGGACTCTACGTCTCCGTGGGACATTTATATACTTCAATTACGTAATATAACCTAACCTAACCCAACTTAACATCTCGGCGGTAACATTTGACAACATTCCTGGCGAGCTATCCTCTACGTGGGACATTCATACGCATCAATAACATAATATAACCTAACCTAACCCAACCTGACATCTCGGCGGTAATATTTGACGACATTCCTGGCGAGTTGGACTCTACGTTTCCGTGGGACCTTTATATACTTCAATTACGTAATATAACCTAACCTAACCCAACCTGACATCTCGGCGGTAATATTTGACGACATTCCTGGCGAGTTGGCCCCGACGTCTGCGTGGGTCCTTCGTATTCATCACTAACGTAACATAACCTAACCTAACGCAACCTAACATCTCGGCGGTAACATTTGACAACATTCCTGGCGATCTATCTTCTACGTGGGACATGCATATGCATCAATAACGTAATATAACCTAACCTAACACAACCTGACATCTCGGCGGTAATATTTGACGACATTCCTGGCGAGTTGGACTCTACGTTTCCGTGGGACCTTTATATACTTCAATTACGTTATATAACCTAACCTAACCCAACCTGACATCTCGGCGGTAATATTTGACGACATTCCTGGCGAGTTGGCCCCGACGTCTGCGTGTGTCCTTCGTATACATCACTAACGTAATATAACCTAACGTAATCCAACCTGACATCTCGGCGGTAATATTTGAAGACATTCCTGGCGAGCTATCCTCTACGTGGGACATTCATATGCATCAATAACGTAATATAACCTAACCTAACCCAACCTGACATCTCGGCGGTAATATTTGACGACATTCCTGGCGAGTTGGCCCCGACGTCTGCGTGGGTCCTTCGTTTACATCACTAACGTAATATAACCTAACCTAACCCAAACTAACATCTCGGCGGTAATGTTTGACAACATTCCTGGCGAGTTGGCCCCGACGTCTGCGTGGGTCCTTCGTATACATCACTAACGTAATATAACCTAACCTAACCCAACCTAACATCTCGGCGGTAACATTTGACAACATTCCTGGCGAGCTATCCTCTACGTGGGACATTCGTATGCATCAATAGCGTAATATAACCTAACGTAACCCAACCTGACATCTCGGCGGTAATATTTGACAACACTCCTGGCGAGTTGGCCGCGACGTCTGCGTGGGTCCTTCGTGTACATCACTAACGTAATATAACCTAACCTAACCCAACCTGACATCTCGGCGGTAATATTTGACAACATTCCTGGCGAGTTGGACTCTACGTCTCCGTGGGACCTTTATATACTTCAATTACGTAATATAACCTAACCTAACCCAACCTGACATCTCGGCGGTAATATTTGACGACATTCCTGGCGAGTTGGACTCTACGTCTTCGTGGGACCTTTATATACATCAATAACGTAATATAACCTCACCTAATCCAACCTGACATCTCGGCGGTAATATTTGACAACATTCCTTGCGAGTTGGCCTCCACTTGTCCGTGGGACCTTTATATACATCAGTATCCTAATATAACCTAACCTAACCCAACCTAATCTCTCGGGGTACCGTTTAACAACATTCCTTGCTTGTCGGCCCCTACTTCTCATTGGGAACACTGTATACGTCTATGAAGTAATATAACCTAACCTAACACAACCTGACATCTCGGCGGTAATATTGAACGACATTCCTGGCGAGTTGTACTCTACGTCTCCGTGGGACCTTTATATACTTCAATTACGTAATATAACCTAACCTAACCCAACCTGGCATCTCGGCGGTAATATTTGACGACATTCCTGGCGAGTTCGACTCTACGTCTCCGACGGACCTTTATATACATCAACAACGTAATATGACCTAACCTAACCCAACCTGACATCTCGGCGGTAATATTTGGCAACATTCCTGGCGAGTTGGCCCCGACGTCTGCGTGGGTCCTTCGTATTCAACACTAACGTAACATAACCTAACCTAACGCAACCTAACATCTCGGCGGTAACATTTGACAACATTCCTCGCGATCTATCTTCTACGTGGGACATGCATATGCATCAACAACGTAATATAACCTAACCTAACACAACCTGACATCTCGGCGGTAATATTTGACGACATTCCTGGCGAGTTGGAATCTACGTTTCCGTGGGACCTTTATATACTTCAATTACGTAATATAACCTAACCTAACCCAACCTAACATCTCGGCGGTAACATTTGACAACATTCCTGGCGAGCTATCCTCTACGTGGGACATTCGTATGCATCAATAGCGTAATATAACCTAACGTAACCCAACCTGACATCTCGGCCGTAATATTTGACAACATTCCTGGCGAGTTGGCGCCAACGTCTGCGTAGGTCCTTCGTATTCAACACTAACGTAACATAACCTAACCTAACGCAACCTAACATCTCGGCGGTAACATTTGACAACATTCCTGGCGATCTATCCTCTACGTGGAACATGCATATGCATCAATAACGTAACATAACCTAACCTAACACAACCTGACATCTCGGCGGTAATATTTGACGACATTCCTGGCGAGTTGGACTCTACGTTTCCGTGGGACCTTTATATACTTCAATTACGTAATATAACCTAACCTAACCCAACCTGACATCTCGGCGGTAATATTTGACGACATTCCTGGCGAGTTGGACTCTACGTCTCCGTGGGACCTTTATATACTTCAATTACGTAATATAACCTAACCTAACCCAACCTGGCATCTCGGCGGTAATATTTGACGACATTCCTGGCGAGTTCGACTCTACGTCTCCGACGGACCTTTATATACATCAACAACGTAATATGACCTAACCTAACCCAACCTGACATCTCGGCGGTAATATTTGGCAACATTCCTGGCGAGTTGGCCCCGACGTCTGCGTGGGTCCTTCGTATTCATCACTAACGTAACATAACCTAACCTAACGCAACCTAACATCTCGGCGGTAACATTTGACAACATTCCTGGCGATCTATCTTCTACGTGGGACATGCATATGCATCAACAACGTAATATAACCTAACCTAACACAACCTGACATCTCGGCGGTAATATTTGACGACATTCCTGGCGAGTTGGAATCTACGTTTCCGTGGGACCTTTATATACTTCAATTACATAATATAACCTAACCTAACCCAACCTAACATCTCGGCGGTAACATTTGACAACATTCCTGGCGAGCTATCCTCTACGTGGGACATTCGTATGCATCAATAGCGTAATATAACCTAACGTAACCCAACCTGACATCTCGGCCGTAATATTTGACAACATTCCTGGCGAGTTGGCCCCAACGTCTGCGTAGGTCCTTCGTATTCAACACTAACGTAACATAACCTAACCTAACGCAACCTAACATCTCGGCGGTAATATTTGACGACATTCCTGGCGAGTTGGACTCTACGTCTCCGTGGGACCTTTATATACATCAATAACGTAATATAACCTCACCTAACCCAACCTGACATCTCGGCGGTAATATTTGACAACATTCCTTGCGAGTTGGCCTCCACTTGTCCGTGGGACCTTTATATACATCAGTATCCTAATATAACCTAACCTAACCCAACCTAATCTCTCGGGGTACCGTTTAACAACATTCCTTGCTTGTCGGCCCCTACTTCTCATTGGGAACACTGTATACGTCTATGAGGTAATATAACCTAACCTAACACAACCTGACATCTCGGCGGTAATATTTGACGACATTCCTGGCGAGTTGGCCCCGACGTCTGCGTGTGTCTTTCGTATACATCACTAACGTAATATAACCTAACGTAATCCAACCTGACATCTCGGCGGTAATATTTGAAGACATTCCTGGCGAGCTATCCTCTACGTGGGACATTCATATGCATCAATAACGTAATATAACCTAACCTAACCCAACCTGACATCTCGGCGGTAATATTTGACGACATTCCTGGCGAGTTGGCCCCGACGTCTGCGTGGGTCCTTCGTATTCATTACTAACGTAACATAACCTAACCTAACCCAACCTAACATCTCGGCGGTAACATTTGACAACATTCCTGGCGAGCTATCCACTACGTGGGACATTCATATGCATCAATAACGTAATATAACCTAACCTAACCCAACCTGACATCTCGGCGGTAATATTTGACGACATTCCTGGCGAGTTGGACTCTACGTTTCCGTGGGACCTTTATATACTTCAATTACGTAATATAACCTAACCTAACCCAACCTGACATCTCGGCGGTACTATTTGACGACATTCCTGGCGAGTTGGACTCTACGTCTCCGTGGGACCTTTATATACATCAATAACGTAATATAACCTAACGTAATCCAACCTGCCATCTCGGCGGTAATATTTGACAACATTCCTTGCGAGTTGGCCTCTACGTCTCCGTGGGACCTTTATATACATCAATAACGTAATATAACCTAACGTAATCCAACCTGACATTTCGGCGGTAATATTTGACAACATTCCTTGCGAGTTGGCCTCTACGTGTCCGTGGGACCTTTATATACATCAGTATCCTAATATAACCTAACCTAACCCAACCTAATTTCTCGGGGTACCGTTTAACAACATTCCTTGCTTGTCGGCCCCTACTTCCCAGTGGGAACACTGTATACGTCTATGAAGTAATATAACCTAACCTAACACAACCTGACATCTCGGCGGTAATATTTGACAACATTCCTGGCGAGTTGGCCCCGACGTCTGCGTAGGTCCTTCGTATACATCATTAACGTAATGGAACCTGACCTAACCCAACCTAACATCTCGGCGGTAATATTGTACAACATTTCTGGCGAGCTATCCTCTACGTGGGACATTCATATGCATCAATAACGTAATATAACCTAACCTAACCCAACCTGACATCTCGGCGGTAATATTTGACGACATTCCTGGCGAGTTGGACTCTACTTCTCCGTGGGACCTTTATATACTTCAATTACGTAATATAACGTAACCTAACCCAACCTGACATCTCGACGGTAATATTTGACAACATTCCTGGCGAGTTGGACTCTACGTCTCCGTGGGACCTTTATATACATCAATAACGTAATATAACCTCACCTAATCCAACCTGACATCTCGGCGGTAATATTTGACAACATTCCTTGCGAGTTGGCCTCCACTTGTCCGTGGGACCTTTATATACATCAGTATCCTAATACAACCTAACCTAACCCAACCTAATCTCTCGGGGTACCGTTTAACAACATTCCTTGCTTGTCGGCCCCTACTTCTCATTGGGAACACTGTATACGTCTATGAAGTAATATAACCTAACCTAACACAACCTGACATCTCGGCGGTAATATTTGACGACATTCCTGGCGAGTTGGACTCTACGTTTCCGTGGGACCTTTATATACTTCAATTACGTTATATAACCTAACCTAACCCAACCTGACATCTCGGCGGTAATATTTGACGACATTCCTGGCGAGTTGGCCCCGACGTCTGCGTGTGTCCTTCGTATACATCACTAACGTAATATAACCTAACGTAATCCAACCTGACATCTCGGCGGTAATATTTGAAGACATTCCTGGCGAGCTATCCTCTACGTGGGACATTCATATGCATCAATAACGTAATATAACCTAACCTAACCCAACCTGACATCTCGGCGGTAATATTTGACGACATTCCTGGCGAGTTGGCCCCGACGTCTGCGTGGGTCCTTCGTTTACATCACTAACGTAATATAACCTAACCTAACCCAACCTAACATCTCGGCGGTAAGATTTGACAACATTCCTGGTGAGCTATCCTCTACGTGGGACATTCATATGCACCAATAACATAATATAACCTAACCTAACCCTACCTGACATTTCGGCGGTAATATTTGAAGACATTCTTGGCGAGTTCGGCTCTACGTCTCCGACGGACCTTTATATACATCAATAACATAATATGACCTAACCTAACCCAACCTGACATCTCGGCGGTAATATTTGACAACATTCCTGGCGAGTTGGCCCCGACGTCTGCGTGGGTCCTTCGTATACATCACTAACGTAATATAACCTAACCTAACCCAACCTAACATCTCGGCGGTAACATTTGACAACATTCCTGGCGAGCTATCCTCTACGTGGGACATTCGTATGCATCAATAGCGTAATATAACCTAACGTAACCCAACCTGACATCTCGGCGGTAATATTTGACAACACTCCTGGCGAGTTGGCCGCGACGTCTGCGTGGGTCCTTCGTATACATCACTAACGTAATATAACCTAACCTAACCCAAACTAACATCTCGGCGGTAATGTTTGACAACATTCCTGGCGAGCTATCCTCTACGTTTGACATTAATATGCGCCAATAACGTAATATAACCTAACCTAACCCAACCTGACATCTCGGCGGTAATATTTGACAACATTCCTGGCGAGTTGGCCCCGACGTCTGCGTGGGTCCGTCGTATACATCACTAACGTAATATAACCTAACCTAACCCAACCTAACATCTCGGCGGTAATGTTTGAAAACATTCCTGGCGAGTTGGCACCGACGTCTGCGTGGGTCCTTCGTATTCAACACTAACGTAACATAACCTAACCTAACGCAACCTAACATCTCGGCGGTAACATTTGACAACATTCCTGGCGATCTATCCTCTACGTGGGACATGCATATGCATCAATAACGTAATATAACCTAACCTAACACAACCTGACATCTCGGCGGGAATATTTGACGACATTCCTGGCGAGTTGGACTCTACGTCTCCGTGGGACCTTTATATACTTCAATTACGTAATATAACCTAACCTAACCCAACCTGACATCTCGGCGGTAATATTTGACGACATTCCTGGCGAGTTGGACTCTACGTCTCCGTGGGACCTTTATATACATCAATAACGTAATATAACCTCACCTAATCCAACCTGACATCTCGGCGGTAATATTTGACAACATTCCTTGCGAGTTGGCCTGTACGTGTCCGTGGGACCTTTATATACATCAGTATCCTAATATAACCTAACCTAACCCAACCTAATCTCTCGGGGTACCGTTTAACAACATTCCTTGCTTGTCGGCCCCTACTTCTCATTGGGAACACTGTATACGTCTACGAAGTAATATAACCTAACCTAACCCAACCTGACATCTCGGCGGTAATATTTGACGACATTCCTGGCGAGTTGGCCCCGACGTCTGCGTGTGTCCTTCGTATACATCACTAACGTAATATAACCTAACGTAATCCAACGTGACATCTCGGCGGTAATATTTGAAGACATTCCTGGCGAGCTATCCTCTACGTGGGACATTCATATGCATCAATAACGTAATATAACCTAACCTAACCCAACCTGACATCTCGGCGGTAATATTTGACGACATTCCTGGCGAGTTGGCCCCGACGTCTGCGTGGGTCCTTCGTATACATCACTAACGTAATATAACCTAACCTAACCCAACCTAACATCTCGGCGGTAACATTTGACAACATTCCTGGCGAGCTATCCTCTACGTGGGACATTCGTATGCATCAATAGCGTAATATAACCTAACGTAACCCAACCTGACATCTCGGCGGTAATATTTGACAACACTCCTGGCGAGTTGGCCGCGACGTCTGCGTGGGTCCTTCGTATACATCACTAACGTAATATAACCTAACCTAACCCAAACTAACATCTCGGCGGTAATGTTTGACAACATTCCTGGCGAGCTATCCTCTACGTTTGACATTAATATGCGCCAATAACGTAATATAACCTAACCTAACCCAACCTGACATCTCGGCGGTAATATTTGACAACATTCCTGGCGAGTTGGCCCCGACGTCTGCGTGGGTCCGTCGTATACATCACTAACGTAATATAACCTAACCTAACCCAACCTAACATCTCGGCGGTAATGTTTGAAAACATTCCTGGCGAGTTGGCACCGACGTCTGCGTGGGTCCTTCGTATTCAACACTAACGTAACATAACCTAACCTAACGCAACCTAACATCTCGGCGGTAACATTTGACAACATTCCTGGCGATCTATCCTCTACGTGGGACATGCATATGCATCAATAACGTAATATAACCTAACCTAACACAACCTGACATCTCGGCGGTAATATTTGACGACATTCCTGGCGAGTTGGACTCTACGTCTCCGTGGGACCTTTATATACTTCAATTACGTAATATAACCTAACCTAACCCAACCTGACATCTCGGCGGTAATATTTGACGACATTCCTGGCGAGTTGGACTCTACGGTTCCGTGGGACCTTTATATACTTCAATTACGTAATATAACCTAACCTAACCCAACCTGACATCTCGGCGGTAATGTTTGACGACATTCCTGGCGAGTTGGACTCTACGTCTCCGTGGGACCTTTATATACTTCAATTACGTAATATAACCTAACCTAACCCAACCTGACATCTCGGCGGTAATATTTGACAACATTCCTGGCGAGTTGGCCCCGACGTCTGCGTGGGTCCTTCGTATACATCACTAACGTAATATAACCTAACCTAACCCAAACTAACATCTCGGCGGTAACATTTGACAACATTCCTGGCGAGCTATCCTCTGCGTGGGACATTCGTATGCATCAATAGCGTAATATAACCTAACGTAACCCAACCTGACATCTCGGCCGTAATATTTGACAACATTCCTGGCGAGTTGGCCCCGACGTCTGCGTAGGTCCTTCGTATTCAACACTAACGTAACATAACCTAACCTAACGCAACCTAACATCTCGGCGGTAACATTTGACAACATTCCTGGCGATCTATCCTCTACGTGGGACATGCATATGCATCAATAACGTAATATAACCTAACCTAACCCAACCTGACATCTCGGCGGTAATATTTGACGACATTCCTGGCGAGTTGTACTCTACGTCTCCGTGGGACCTTTATATACTTCAATTACCTGATATAACCTAACCTAACCCAACCTGGCATCTCGGCGGTAATATTTGACGACATTCCTGGCGAGTTCGACTCTACGCCTCCGACGGACCTTTATATACATCAATAACGTAATATGACCTAACCTAACCCAACCTAACATCTCGGCGGTAATATTTGACAACATTCCTGGCGAGTTGGCCCCGATGTCTGCGTGGGTCCTTCGTATTCATCACTAACGTAACATAACCTAACCTAACGCAACCTAACATCTCGGCGGTAACATTTGACAACATTCCTGGCGATCTATCTTCTACGTGGGACATGCATATGCATCAATAACGTAATATAACCTAACCTAACACAACCTGACATCTCGGCGGTAATATTTGACGACATTCCTGGCGAGTTGGACTCTACGTTTCCGTGGGACCTTTATATACTTCAATTACGTTATATAACCTAATCTAACCCAACCTGACATCTCGGCGGTAATATTTGACGACATTCCTGGCGAGTTGGCCCCGACGTCTGCGTGTGTCCTTCGTATACATCACTAACGTAATATAACCTAACGTAATCCAACGTGACATCTCGGCGGTAATATCTGAAGACATTCCTGGCGAGCTATCCTCTACGTGGGACATTCATATGCATCAATAACGTAATATAACCTAACCTAACCCAACCTGACATCTCGGCGGTAATATTTGACGACATTCCTGGCGAGTTGGCCCCGACGTCTGCGTGGGTCCTTCGTTTACATCACTAACGTAATATAACCTAACCTAACCCAACCTAACATCTCGGCGGTAAGATTTGACAACATTCCTGGCGATCTATCTTCTACGTGGGACATGCATATGCATCAATAACGTAATATAACCTAACCTAACACAACCTGACATCTCGGCGATAATATTTGACGACATTCCTGGCGAGTTGGACTCTACGTTTCCGTGGGACCTTTATATACTTCAATTACGTTATATAACCTAACCTAACCCAACCTGACATCTCGGCGGTAATATTTGACGACATTCCTGGCGAGTTGGCCCCGACGTCTGCGTGTGTCCTTCGTATACATCACTAACGTAATATAACCTAACGTAATCCAAACTAACATCTCGGCGGTAATGTTTGACAACATTCCTGGCGAGTTGGCCCCGACGTCTGCGTGGGTCCTTCGTATACATCACTAACGTAATATAACCTAACCTAACCCAACCTAACATCTCGGCGGTAACATTTGACAACATTCCTGGCGAGCTATCCTCTACGTGGGACATTCGTATGCATCAATAGCGTAATATAACCTAACGTAACCCAACCTGACATCTCGGCGGTAATATTTGACAACACTCCTGGCGAGATGGACTCAACGTCTCCGTGGGACCTTTATATACTTCAATTACGTAATATAACCTAACCTAACCCAACCTGACATCTCGGCGGTAATATTTGACGACAATCCTGGCGAGTTGGACTCTACGTCTCCGTGGGACCTTTATATACATCAATAACGTAATATAACCTCACCTAATCCAACCTGATATCTCCGCGGTAATATTTGACAACATTCCTTGCGAGTTGGCCTCTACGTGTCCGTGGGACCTTTATATACATCAGTATCCTAATATAACCTAACCTAACCCAACCTAATCTCTCGGGGTACCGTTTAACAACATTCCTTGCTTGTCGGCCCCTACTTCTCATTGGGAACACTGTATACGTCTATGAAGTAATATAACCTAACCTAACACAACCTGACATCTCGGCGGTAATATTTGACGACATTCCTGGCGAGTTGGCCCCGACGTCTGCGTGTGTCCTTCGTATTCATTACTAACGTAACATAACCTAACCTAACCCAACCTAACATCTCGGCGGTAACATTTGACAACATTCCTGGCGAGCTATCCACTACGTGGGACATTCATATGCATCAATAACGTAATATAACCTAACCTAACCCAACCTGACATCTCGGCGGTAATATTTGACGACATTCCTGGCGAGTTGGACTCTACGTTTCCGTGGGACCTTTATATACTTCAATTACGTAATATAACCTAACCTAACCCAACCTGACATCTCGGCGGTACTATTTGACGACATTCCTGGCGAGTTGGACTCTACGTCTCCGTGGGACCTTTATATACATCAATAACGTAATATAACCTAACGTAATCCAACCTGACATCTCGGCGGTAATATTTGACAACATTCCTTGCGAGTTGGCCTCTACGTGTCCGTGGGACCTTTATATAAATCAGTATCCTCATATAACCTAACCTAACCCAACCTAATATCTCGGGGTACCGTTTAACAACATTCTTCGCTTGTCGGCCCCTACTTCTCAGTGGGAACACTGTATACGTCTATGAAGTAATATAACCTAACCTAACACAACCTGACATCTCGGCTGTAATATTTGACAACATTCCTGGCGAGTTGGCCCCGACGTCTGCGTGGGTCCTTCGTATTCATTACTAACGTAACATAACCTAACCTAACCCAACCTAACATCTCGGCGGTAACATTTGACAACATTCCTGGCGAGCTATCCACTACGTGGGACATTCATATGCATCAATAACGTAATATAACCTAACCTAACCCAACCTGACATCTCGGCGGTAATGTTTGACAACATTCCTGGCGAGTTGGCCCCGACGTCTGCGTGGGTCCTTCGTATACATCACTAACGTAATATAACCTAACCTAACCCAACCTAACATCTCGGCGGTAACATTTGACAACATTCCTGGCGAGCTATCCACTACGTGGGACATTCATATGCATCAATAGCGTAATATAACCTAACCTAACCCAACCTGACATCTCGGCGGTAATATTTGACGACATTCCTGGCGAGTTGGCCGCGACGTCTGCGTGGGTCCTTCGTATACATCACTAACGTAATATAACCTAACCTAACCCAACCTGACATCTCGGCGGTAATATTTGACAACATTCCTGGCGAGTTGGACTCTACGTCTCCGTGGGAGCTTTATATACTTCAATTACGTAATATAACCTAACATAACCCAACCTGACATCTCGGCGGTAATATTTGACGACATTCCTGGCGAGTTGGCCCCGACGTCTGCGTGGGTCCGTCGTATACATCACTAACGTAATATAACCTAACCTAACCCAACCTAACATCTCGGCGGTAATGTTTGAAAACATTCCTGGCGAGTTGGCACCGACGTCTGCGTGGGTCCTTCGTATTCAACACTAACGTAACATAACCTAACCTAACGCAACCTAACATCTCGGCGGTAACATTTGACAACATTCCTGGCGATCTATCCTCTACGTGGGACATGCATATGCATCAATAACGTAATATAACCTAACCTAACACAACCTGACATCTCGGCGGTAATATTTGACGACATTCCTGGCGAGTTGGACTCTACGTCTCCGTGGGACCTTTATATACTTCAATTACGTAATATAACCTAACCTAACCCAACCTGACATCTCGGCGGTAATATTTGACGACATTCCTGGCGAGTTGGACTCTACGGTTCCGTGGGACCTTTATATACTTCAATTACGTAATATAACCTAACCTAACCCAACCTGACATCTCGGCGGTAATGTTTGACGACATTCCTGGCGAGTTGGACTCTACGTCTCCGTGGGACCTTTATATACTTCAATTACGTAATATAACCTAACCTAACCCAACCTGACATCTCGGCGGTAATATTTGACAACATTCCTGGCGAGTTGGCCCCGACGTCTGCGTGGGTCCTTCGTATACATCACTAACGTAATATAACCTAACCTAACCCAAACTAACATCTCGGCGGTAACATTTGACAACATTCCTGGCGAGCTATCCTCTGCGTGGGACATTCGTATGCATCAATAGCGTAATATAACCTAACGTAACCCAACCTGACATCTCGGCCGTAATATTTGACAACATTCCTGGCGAGTTGGCCCCGACGTCTGCGTAGGTCCTTCGTATTCAACACTAACGTAACATAACCTAACCTAACGCAACCTAACATCTCGGCGGTAACATTTGACAACATTCCTGGCGATCTATCCTCTACGTGGGACATGCATATGCATCAATAACGTAATATAACCTAACCTAACCCAACCTGACATCTCGGCGGTAATATTTGACGACATTCCTGGCGAGTTGTACTCTACGTCTCCGTGGGACCTTTATATACTTCAATTACCTGATATAACCTAACCTAACCCAACCTGGCATCTCGGCGGTAATATTTGACGACATTCCTGGCGAGTTCGACTCTACGCCTCCGACGGACCTTTATATACATCAATAACGTAATATGACCTAACCTAACCCAACCTAACATCTCGGCGGTAATATTTGACAACATTCCTGGCGAGTTGGCCCCGATGTCTGCGTGGGTCCTTCGTATTCATCACTAACGTAACATAACCTAACCTAACGCAACCTAACATCTCGGCGGTAACATTTGACA
Source organism: Xylocopa violacea (assembly GCA_963969225.1). Taxonomy (NCBI): domain Eukaryota; kingdom Metazoa; phylum Arthropoda; class Insecta; order Hymenoptera; family Apidae; genus Xylocopa; species Xylocopa violacea. The sequence continues at coordinate 6,715,242 of CAXAJV010000001.1, forward strand.
ACATTCCTGGCGATCTATCTTCTACGTGGGACATGCATATGCATCAATAACGTAATATAACCTAACCTAACACAACCTGACATCTCGGCGGTAATATTTGACGACATTCCTGGCGAGTTGGACTCTACGTTTCCGTGGGACCTTTATATACTTCAATTACGTTATATAACCTAACCTAACCCAACCTGACATCTCGGCGGTAATATTTGACGACATTCCTGGCGAGTTGGCCCCGACGTCTGCGTGTGTCCTTCGTATACATCACTAACGTAATATAACCTAACGTAATCCAACGTGACATCTCGGCGGTAATATCTGAAGACATTCCTGGCGAGCTATCCTCTACGTGGGACATTCATATGCATCAATAACGTAATATAACCTAACCTAACCCAACCTGACATCTCGGCGGTAATATTTGACGACATTCCTGGCGAGTTGGCCCCGACGTCTGCGTGGGTCCTTCGTTTACATCACTAACGTAATATAACCTAACCTAACCCAACCTAACATCTCGGCGGTAAGATTTGACAACATTCCTGGCGATCTATCTTCTACGTGGGACATGCATATGCATCAATAACGTAATATAACCTAACCTAACACAACCTGACATCTCGGCGATAATATTTGACGACATTCCTGTCGAGTTGGACTCTACGTTTCCGTGGGACCTTTATATACTTCAATTACGTTATATAACCTAACCTAACCCAACCTGACATCTCGGCGGTAATATTTGACGACATTCCTGGCGAGTTGGCCCCGACGTCTGCGTGTGTCCTTCGTATACATCACTAACGTAATATAACCTAACGTAATCCAAACTAACATCTCGGCGGTAATGTTTGACAACATTCCTGGCGAGTTGGCCCCGACGTCTGCGTGGGTCCTTCGTATACATCACTAACGTAATATAACCTAACCTAACCCAACCTAACATCTCGGCGGTAACATTTGACAACATTCCTGGCGAGCTATCCTCTACGTGGGACATTCGTATGCATCAATAGCGTAATATAACCTAACGTAACCCAACCTGACATCTCGGCGGTAATATTTGACAACACTCCTGGCGAGATGGACTCAACGTCTCCGTGGGACCTTTATATACTTCAATTACGTAATATAACCTAACCTAACCCAACCTGACATCTCGGCGGTAATATTTGACGACAATCCTGGCGAGTTGGACTCTACGTCTCCGTGGGACCTTTATATACATCAATAACGTAATATAACCTCACCTAATCCAACCTGATATCTCCGCGGTAATATTTGACAACATTCCTTGCGAGTTGGCCTCTACGTGTCCGTGGGACCTTTATATACATCAGTATCCTAATATAACCTAACCTAACCCAACCTAATCTCTCGGGGTACCGTTTAACAACATTCCTTGCTTGTCGGCCCCTACTTCTCATTGGGAACACTGTATACGTCTATGAAGTAATATAACCTAACCTAACACAACCTGACATCTCGGCGGTAATATTTGACGACATTCCTGGCGAGTTGGCCCCGACGTCTGCGTGTGTCCTTCGTATTCATTACTAACGTAACATAACCTAACCTAACCCAACCTAACATCTCGGCGGTAACATTTGACAACATTCCTGGCGAGCTATCCACTACGTGGGACATTCATATGCATCAATAACGTAATATAACCTAACCTAACCCAACCTGACATCTCGGCGGTAATATTTGACGACATTCCTGGCGAGTTGGACTCTACGTTTCCGTGGGACCTTTATATACTTCAATTACGTAATATAACCTAACCTAACCCAACCTGACATCTCGGCGGTACTATTTGACGACATTCCTGGCGAGTTGGACTCTACGTCTCCGTGGGACCTTTATATACATCAATAACGTAATATAACCTAACGTAATCCAACCTGACATCTCGGCGGTAATATTTGACAACATTCCTTGCGAGTTGGCCTCTACGTGTCCGTGGGACCTTTATATAAATCAGTATCCTCATATAACCTAACCTAACCCAACCTAATATCTCGGGGTACCGTTTAACAACATTCTTCGCTTGTCGGCCCCTACTTCTCAGTGGGAACACTGTATACGTCTATGAAGTAATATAACCTAACCTAACACAACCTGACATCTCGGCTGTAATATTTGACAACATTCCTGGCGAGTTGGCCCCGACGTCTGCGTGGGTCCTTCGTATTCATTACTAACGTAACATAACCTAACCTAACCCAACCTAACATCTCGGCGGTAACATTTGACAACATTCCTGGCGAGCTATCCACTACGTGGGACATTCATATGCATCAATAACGTAATATAACCTAACCTAACCCAACCTGACATCTCGGCGGTAATATTTGACGACATTCCTGGCGAGTTGGACTCTACGTTTCCGTGGGACCTTTATATACTTCAATTACGTAATATAACCTAACCTAACCCAACCTGACATCTCGGCGGTACTATTTGACGACATTCCTGGCGAGTTGGACTCTACGTCTCCGTGGGACCTTTATATACATCAATAACGTAATATAACCTAACGTAATCCAACCTGACATCTCGGCGGTAATATTTGACAACATTCCTTGCGAGTTGGCCTCTACGTGTCCGTGGGACCTTTATATAAATCAGTATCCTCATATAACCTAACCTAACCCAACCTAATATCTCGGGGTACCGTTTAACAACATTCTTCGCTTGTCGGCCCCTACTTCTCAGTGGGAACACTGTATACGTCTATGAAGTAATATAACCTAACCTAACACAACCTAACATCTCGGCTGTAATATTTGACAACATTCCTGGCGAGTTGGCCCCGACGTCTGCGTGGGTCCTTCGTATTCATTACTAACGTAACATAACCTAACCTAACCCAACCTAACATCTCGGCGGTAACATTTGACAGCATTTCTGGCGAGCTATCCACTACGTGGGACATTCATATGCATCAATAACGTAATATAACCTAACCTAACCCAACCTGACATCTCGGCGGTAATGTTTGACAACATTCCTGGCGAGTTGGCCCCGACGTCTGCGTGGGTCCTTCGTATACATCACTAACGTAATATAACCTAACCTAACCCAACCTAACATCTCGGCGGTAACATTTGACAACATTCCTGGCGAGCTATCCACTACGTGGGACATTCATATGCATCAATAGCGTAATATAACCTAACCTAACCCAACCTGACATCTCGGCGGTAATATTTGACGACATTCCTGGCGAGTTGGCCGCGACGTCTGCGTGGGTCCTTCGTATACATCACTAACGTAATATAACCTAACCTAACCCAACCTGACATCTCGGCGGTAATATTTGACAACATTCCTGGCGAGTTGGACTCTACGTCTCCGTGGGAGCTTTATATACTTCAATTACGTAATATAACCTAACATAACCCAACCTGACATCTCGGCGGTAATATTTGACGACATTCCTGGCGAGTTGGACTCTACGTCTCCGTGGGACCTTTATATACATCAATAACGTAATATAACCTCACCTAATCCAACCTGACATCTCGGCGGTAATATTTGACAACATTCCTTGCGAGTTGGCCTCCACTTGTCCGTGGGACCTTTATATACATCAGTATCCTAATATAACCTAACCTAACCCAACCTAATCTCTCGGGGTACCGTTTAACAACATTCCTTGCTTGTCGGCCCCTACTTCTCATTGGGAACACTGTATACGTCTATGAAGTAATATAACCTAACCTAACACAACCTGACATCTCGGCGGTAATATTTGACGACATTCCTGGCGAGTTGGCCCCGACGTCTGCGTGTGTCCTTCGTATTCATTACTAACGTAACATAACCTAACCTAACCCAACCTAACATCTCGGCGGTAACATTTGACAACATTCCTGGCGAGCTATCCACTACGTGGGACATTCATATGCATCAATAACGTAATATAACCTAACCCAACCCAACCTGACATCTCGGCGGTAATATTTGACGACATTCCTGGCGAGTTGGACTCTACGTTTCCGTGGGACCTTTATATACTTCAATTACGTAATATAACCTAACCTAACCCAACCTGACATCTCGGCGGTACTATTTGACGACATTCCTGGCGAGTTGGACTCTACGTCTCCGTGGGACCTTTATATACATCAATAACGTAATATAACCTAACGTAATCCAACCTGACATCTCGGCGGTAATATTTGACAACATTCCTTGCGAGTTGGCCTCTACGTGTCCGTGGGACCTTTATATAAATCAGTATCCTCATATAACCTAACCTAACCCAACCTAATATCTCGGGGTACCGTTTAACAACATTCTTCGCTTGTCGGCCCCTACTTCTCAGTGGGAACACTGTATACGTCTATGAAGTAATATAACCTAACCTAACACAACCTGACATCTCGGCTGTAATATTTGACAACATTCCTGGCGAGTTGGCCCCGACGTCTGCGTGGGTCCTTCGTATTCATTACTAACGTAACATAACCTAACCTAACCCAACCTAACATCTCGGCGGTAACATTTGACAACATTCCTGGCGAGCTATCCACTACGTGGGACATTCATATGCATCAATAACGTAATATAACCTAACCTAACCCAACCTGACATCTCGGCGGTAATATTTGACGACATTCCTGGCGAGTTGGACTCTACGTTTCCGTGGGACCTTTATATACTTCAATTACGTAATATAACCTAACCTAACCCAACCTGACATCTCGGCGGTACTATTTGACGACATTCCTGGCGAGTTGGACTCTACGTCTCCGTGGGACCTTTATATACATCAATAACGTAATATAACCTAACGTAATCCAACCTGACATCTCGGCGGTAATATTTGACAACATTCCTTGCGAGTTGGCCTCTACGTGTCCGTGGGACCTTTATATAAATCAGTATCCTCATATAACCTAACCTAACCCAACCTAATATCTCGGGGTACCGTTTAACAACATTCTTCGCTTGTCGGCCCCTACTTCTCAGTGGGAACACTGTATACGTCTATGAAGTAATATAACCTAACCTAACACAACCTAACATCTCGGCTGTAATATTTGACAACATTCCTGGCGAGTTGGCCCCGACGTCTGCGTGGGTCCTTCGTATTCATTACTAACGTAACATAACCTAACCTAACCCAACCTAACATCTCGGCGGTAACATTTGACAACATTTCTGGCGAGCTATCCACTACGTGGGACATTCATATGCATCAATAACGTAATATAACCTAACCTAACCCAACCTGACATCTCGGCGGTAATGTTTGACAACATTCCTGGCGAGTTGGCCCCGACGTCTGCGTGGGTCCTTCGTATACATCACTAACGTAATATAACCTAACCTAACCCAACCTAACATCTCGGCGGTAACATTTGACAACATTCCTGGCGAGCTATCCACTACGTGGGACATTCATATGCATCAATAGCGTAATATAACCTAACCTAACCCAACCTGACATCTCGGCGGTAATATTTGACGACATTCCTGGCGAGTTGGCCGCGACGTCTGCGTGGGTCCTTCGTATACATCACTAACGTAATATAACCTAACCTAACCCAACCTGACATCTCGGCGGTAATATTTGACAACATTCCTGGCGAGTTGGACTCTACGTCTCCGTGGGAGCTTTATATACTTCAATTACGTAATATAACCTAACATAACCCAACCTGACATCTCGGCGGTAATATTTGACGACATTCCTGGCGAGTTGGACTCTACGTCTCCGTGGGACCTTTATATACATCAATAACGTAATATAACCTCACCTAATCCAACCTGACATCTCGGCGGTAATATTTGACAACATTCCTTGCGAGTTGGCCTCCACTTGTCCGTGGGACCTTTATATACATCAGTATCCTAATATAACCTAACCTAACCCAACCTAATCTCTCGGGGTACCGTTTAACAACATTCCTTGCTTGTCGGCCCCTACTTCTCATTGGGAACACTGTATACGTCTATGAAGTAATATAACCTAACCTAACACAACCTGACATCTCGGCGGTAATATTTGACGACATTCCTGGCGAGTTGGCCCCGACGTCTGCGTGTGTCCTTCGTATTCATTACTAACGTAACATAACCTAACCTAACCCAACCTAACATCTCGGCGGTAACATTTGACAACATTCCTGGCGAGCTATCCACTACGTGGGACATTCATATGCATCAATAACGTAATATAACCTAACCCAACCCAACCTGACATCTCGGCGGTAATATTTGACGACATTCCTGGCGAGTTGGACTCTACGTTTCCGTGGGACCTTTATATACTTCAATTACGTAATATAACCTAACCTAACCCAACCTGACATCTCGGCGGTACTATTTGACGACATTCCTGGCGAGTTGGACTCTACGTCTCCGTGGGACCTTTATATACATCAATAACGTAATATAACCTAACGTAATCCAACCTGACATCTCGGCGGTAATATTTGACAACATTCCTTGCGAGTTGGCCTCTACGTGTCCGTGGGACCTTTATATAAATCAGTATCCTCATATAACCTAACCTAACCCAACCTAATATCTCGGGGTACCGTTTAACAACATTCTTCGCTTGTCGGCCCCTACTTCTCAGTGGGAACACTGTATACGTCTATGAAGTAATATAACCTAACCTAACACAACCTGACATCTCGGCTGTAATATTTGACAACATTCCTGGCGAGTTGGCCCCGACGTCTGCGTGGGTCCTTCGTATTCATTACTAACGTAACATAACCTAACCTAACCCAACCTAACATCTCGGTGGTAACATTTGACAACATTCCTGGCGAGCTATCCACTACGTGGGACATTCATATGCATCAATAACGTAATATAACCTAACCTAACCCAACCTGACATCTCGGCGGTAATATTTGACGACATTCCTGGCGAGTTGGACTCTACGTTTCCGTGGGACCTTTATATACTTCAATTACGTAATATAACCTAACCTAACCCAACCTGACATCTCGGCGGTACTATTCGACGACATTCCTGGCGAGTTGGACTCTACGTCTCCGTGGGACCTTTATATACATCAATAACGTAATATAACCTAACGTAATCCAACCTGACATCTCGGCGGTAATATTTGACAACATTCCTTGCGAGTTGGCCTCTACGTGTCCGTGGGACATTTATATAAATCAGTATCCTCATATAACCTAACCTAACCCAACCTAATATCTCGGGGTACCGTTTAACAACATTCTTCGCTTGTCGGCCCCTACTTCTCAGTGGGAACACTGTATACGTCTATGAAGTAATATAACCTAACCTAACACAACCTGACATCTAGGCTGTAATATTTGACAACATTCCTGGCGAGTTGGCCCCGACGTCTGCGTGGGTCCTTCGTATACATCATTAACGTAATATAACCTAACCTAACCAAACCTAACATCTCGGCGGTAATATTGGATAACATTCCTGGCGAGCTATCCTCTACGTGGGACATTCATATGCATCAATAACGTAATATAACCTAACCTAACCCAACCTGACATCTCGGCGGTAATATTTGACGACATTCCTGGCGAGTTGGACTCTACGTCTCCGTGGGACATTTATATACTTCAATTACGTAATATAACCTAACCTAACCCAACTTAACATCTCGGCGGTAACATTTGACAACATTCCTGGCGAGCTATCCTCTACGTGGGACATTCATACGCATCAATAACATAATATAACCTAACCTAACCCAACCTGACATCTCGGCGGTAATATTTGACGACATTCCTGGCGAGTTGGACTCTACGTTTCCGTGGGACCTTTATATACTTCAATTACGTAATATAACCTAACCTAACCCAACCTGACATCTCGGCGGTAATATTTGACGACATTCCTGGCGAGTTGGACTCTACGTCTCCGTGGGACCTTTATATACATCAATAACGTAATATAACCTAACGTAATCCAACCTGACATCTCGGCGGTAATATTTGACAACATTCCTTGCGTGTTGGCCTCTACGTGTCCGTGGGACCTTTATATACATCAGTATCCTAATATAACCTAACATAACCCAACCTAATCTCTCGGGGTACCGTTTAACAACATTCCTTGCTTGTCGGCCCCTACGTCTCAGTGGGAACACTGTATACGTCTATGAAGTAATATAGCCTAACCTAACACAACCTGACATCTCGGCGGTAATATTTGAAATCATTCCTGTCGAGTTGGCCGCGACGTCTGCGTGGGTCCTTCGTATACATCACTAACGTAATATAACCTAACCTAACCCAAACTAACATCTCGGCGGTAATGTTTGACAACATTCCTGGCGAGCTATCCTCTACGTGGGACATTAATATGCGTCAATAACGTAATATAACCTAACCTAACCCAACCTGACATCTCGGCGGTAATATTTGAAGACATTCTTGGCGAGTTCGACTCTACGTCTCCGTGGGACCTTTATATACTTCAATTACGTAATATAACCTAACGTAACACAACCTGACATCTCGGCGGTAATATTTGACAACATTCCTGGCGAGCTATCCTCTACGTGGGACATTAATATGCGTCAATAACGTAATATAACCTAACCTAACCTAACCTGACATCTCGGCGGTAATACTTGACAACATTCCTGGTGAGTTGACCCCGACGTCTGCGTGGGTCCTTCGTATACATCACTAACGTAATATAACCTAACCTAACCCAACCTAACATCTCGGCGGTAACACTTGACAACATTCCTGGCGAGCTATCCTCTACGTGGGACATTCATATGCATCAATAACGTAATATAACCTAACCTATCCCAACCTGACATCTCGGCCGTTATATCTGACGACATTCCTGTCGAGTTGGAATCTACGTCTCCGTGGGACCTTTATATACATCAATAACGTAATATAACCTAACGTAATCCAACCTGACATCTCGGCGGTAATATTTGACAACATTCCTTGCGAGTTGGCCTCTACGTCTCCGTGGGACCTTTATATACATCAATAACGTAATATAACCTAACGTAATCCAACCTGACATTTCGGCGGTAATATTTGACAACATTCCTTGCGAGTTGGCCTCTACGTGTCCGTGGGACCTTTATATACATCAGTATCCTAATATAACCTAACCTAACCCAACCTAATTTCTCGGGGTACCGTTTAACAACATTCCTTGCTTGTCGGCCCCTACTTCCCAGTGGGAACACTGTATACGTCTATGCAGTAATATAACCTAACCTAACACAACCTGACATCTCGGCGGTAATATTTGACAACATTCCTGGCGAGTTGGCCCCGACGTCTGCGTAGGTCCTTCGTATACATCATTAACGTAATGGAACCTGACCTAACCCAACCTAACATCTCGGCGGTAATATTGTACAACATTTCTGGCGAGCTATCCTCTACGTGGGACATTCATATGCATCAATAACGTAATAAAACCTAACCTAACCCAACCTGACATCTCGGCGGTAATATTTGACAACACTCCTGGCGAGATGGACTCAACGTCTCCGTGGGACCTTTATATACTTCAATTACGTAATATAACCTAACCTAACCCAACCTGACATCTCGGCGGTAATATTTGACGACAATCCTGGCGAGTTGGACTCTACGTCTCCGTGGGACCTTTATATACATCAATAACGTAATATAACCTCACCTAATCCAACCTGACATCTCCGCGGTAATATTTGACAACATTCCTTGCGAGTTGGCCTCTACGTGTCCGTGGGACCTTTATATACATCAGTATCCTAATATAACCTAACCTAACCCAACCTAATCTCTCGGGGTACCGTTTAACAACATTCCTTGCTTGTCGGCCCCTACTTCTCATTGGGAACACTGTATACGTCTATGAAGTAATATAACCTAACCTAACACAACCTGACATCTCGGCGGTAATATTTGACGACATTCCTGGCGAGTTGGCCCCGACGTCTGCGTGTGTCCTTCGTATTCATTACTAACGTAACATAACCTAACCTAACCCAACCTAACATCTCGGCGGTAACATTTGACAACATTCCTGGCGAGCTATCCACTACGTGGGACATTCATATGCATCAATAACGTAATATAACCTAACCTAACCCAACCTGACATCTCGGCGGTAATATTTGACGACATTCCTGGCGAGTTGGACTCTACGTTTCCGTGGGACCTTTATATACTTCAATTACGTAATATAACCTAACCTAACCCAACCTGACATCTCGGCGGTACTATTTGACGACATTCCTGGCGAGTTGGGCTCTACGTCTCCGTGGGACCTTTATATACATCAATAACGTAATATAACCTAACGTAATCCAACCTGACATCTCGGCGGTAATATTTGACAACATTCCTTGCGAGTTGGCCTCTACGTGTCCGTGGGACCTTTATATAAATCAGTATCCTCATATAACCTAACCTAACCCAACCTAATATCTCGGGGTACCGTTTAACAACATTCTTCGCTTGTCGGCCCCTACTTCTCAGTGGGAACACTGTATACGTCTATGAAGTAATATAACCTAACCTAACACAACCTAACATCTCGGCTGTAATATTTGACAACATTCCTGGCGAGTTGGCCCCGACGTCTGCGTGGGTCCTTCGTATTCATTACTAACGTAACATAACCTAACCTAACCCAACCTAACATCTCGGCGGTAACATTTGACAACATTTCTGGCGAGCTATCCACTACGTGGGACATTCATATGCATCAATAACGTAATATAACCTAACCTAACCCAACCTGACATCTCGGCGGTAATATTTGACGACATTCCTGGCGAGTTGGACTCTACGTTTCCGTGGGACCTTTATATACTTCAATTACGTAATATAACCTAACCTAACCCAACCTGACATCTCGGCGGTACTATTTGACGACATTCCTGGCGAGTTGGGCTCTACGTCTCCGTGGGACCTTTATATACATCAATAACGTAATATAACCTAACGTAATCCAACCTGACATCTCGGCGGTAATATTTGACAACATTCCTTGCGAGTTGGCCTCTACGTGTCCGTGGGACCTTTATATAAATCAGTATCCTCATATAACCTAACCTAACCCAACCTAATATCTCGGGGTACCGTTTAACAACATTCTTCGCTTGTCGGCCCCTACTTCTCAGTGGGAACACTGTATACGTCTATGAAGTAATATAACCTAACCTAACACAACCTAACATCTCGGCTGTAATATTTGACAACATTCCTGGCGAGTTGGCCCCGACGTCTGCGTGGGTCCTTCGTATTCATTACTAACGTAACATAACCTAACCTAACCCAACCTAACATCTCGGCGGTAACATTTGACAACATTTCTGGCGAGCTATCCACTACGTGGGACATTCATATGCATCAATAACGTAATATAACCTAACCTAACCCAACCTGACATCTCGGCGGTAATGTTTGACAACATTCCTGGCGAGTTGGCCCCGACGTCTGCGTGGGTCCTTCGTATACATCACTAACGTAATATAACCTAACCTAACCCAACCTAACATCTCGGCGGTAACATTTGACAACATTCCTGGCGAGCTATCCACTACGTGGGACATTCATATGCATCAATAGCGTAATATAACCTAACCTAACCCAACCTGACATCTCGGCGGTAATATTTGACGACATTCCTGGCGAGTTGGACTCTACGTTTCCGTGGGACCTTTATATACTTCAATTACGTAATATAACCTAACCTAACCCAATCTGACATCTCGGCGGTACTATTTGACGACATTCCTGGCGAGTTGGACTCTACGTCTCCGTGGGACCTTTATATACATCAATAACGTAATATAACCTAACGTAATCCAACCTGACATCTCGGCGGTAATATTTGACAACATTCCTTGCGAGTTGGCCTCTACGTGTCCGTGGGACCTTTATATAAATCAGTATCCTCATATAACCTAACCTAACCCAACCTAATATCTCGGGGTACCGTTTAACAACATTCTTCGCTTGTCGGCCCCTACTTCTCAGTGGGAACACTGTATACGTCTATGAAGTAATATAACCTAACCTAACACAACCTGACATCTCGGCTGTAATATTTGACAACATTCCTGGCGAGTTGGCCCCGACGTCTGCGTGGGTCCTTCGTATTCATTACTAACGTAACATAACCTAACCTAACCCAACCTAGCATCTCGGCGGTAACATTTGACAACATTCCTGGCGAGCTATCCACTACGTGGGACATTCATATGCATCAATAACGTAATATAACCTAACCTAACCCAACCTGACATCTCGGCGGTAATGTTTGACAACATTCCTGGCGAGTTGGCCCCGACGTCTGCGTGGGTCCTTCGTATACATCACTAACGTAATCTAACCTAACCTAACCCAACCTAACATCTCGGCGGTAACATTTGACAACATTCCTGGCGAGCTATCCTCTACGTGGGACATTCGTATGCATCAATAGCGTAATATAACCTAACGTAACCCAACCTGACATCTCGGCGGTAATATTTGACAACACTCCTGGCGAGTTGGCCGCGACGTCTGCGTGGGTCCTTCGTATACATCACTAACGTAATATAACCTAACCTAACCCAACCTGACATCTCGGCGGTAATATTTGACAACATTCCTGGCGAGTTGGACTCTACGTCTCCGTGGGAGCTTTATATACTTCAATTACGTAATATAACCTAACATAACCCAACCTGACATCTCGGCGGTAATATTTGACGACATTCCTGGCGAGTTGGACTCTACGTCTCCGTGGGACCTTTATATACATCAATAACGTAATATAACCTCACCTAATCCAACCTGACATCTCGGCGGTAATATTTGACAACATTCCTTGCGAGTTGGCCTCCACTTGTCCGTGGGACCTTTATATACATCAGTATCCTAATATAACCTAACCTAACCCAACCTAATCTCTCGGGGTACCGTTTAACAACATTCCTTGCTTGTCGGCCCCTACTTCTCATTGGGAACACTGTATACGTCTATGAAGTAATATAACCTAACCTAACACAACCTGACATCTCGGCGGTAATATTTGACGACATTCCTGGCGAGTTGGCCCCGACGTCTGCGTGTGTCCTTCGTATTCATTACTAACGTAACATAACCTAACCTAACCCAACCTAACATCTCGGCGGTAACATTTGACAACATTCCTGGCGAGCTATCCACTACGTGGGACATTCATATGCATCAATAACGTAATATAACCTAACCTAACCCAACCTGACATCTCGGCGGTAATATTTGACGACATTCCTGGCGAGTTGGACTCTACGTTTCCGTGGGACCTTTATATACTTCAATTACGTAATATAACCTAACCTAACCCAACCTGACATCTCGGCGGTACTATTTGACGACATTCCTGGCGAGTTGGACTCTACGTCTCCGTGGGACCTTTATATACATCAATAACCTAATATAACCTAACGTAATCCAACCTGACATCTCGGCGGTAATATTTGACAACATTCCTTGCGAGTTGGCCTCTACGTGTCCGTGGGACATTTATATAAATCAGTATCCTCATATAACCTAACCTAACCCAACCTAATATCTCGGGGTACCGTTTAACAACATTCTTCGCTTGTCGGCCCCTACTTCTCAGTGGGAACACTGTATACGTCTATGAAGTAATATAACCTAACCTAACACAACCTGACATCTAGGCTGTAATATTTGACAACATTCCTGGCGAGTTGGCCCCGACGTCTGCGTGGGTCCTTCGTATACATCATTAACGTAATATAACCTAACCTAACCAAACCTAACATCTCGGCGGTAATATTGGATAACATTCCTGGCGAGCTATCCTCTACGTGGGACATTCATATGCATCAATAACGTAATATAACCTAACCTAACCCAACCTGACATCTCGGCGGTAATATTTGACGACATTCCTGGCGAGTTGGACTCTACGTCTCCGTGGGACATTTATATACTTCAATTACGTAATATAACCTAACCTAACCCAACTTAACATCTCGGCGGTAACATTTGACAACATTCCTGGCGAGCTATCCTCTACGTGGGACATTCATACGCATCAATAACATAATATAACCTAACCTAACCCAACCTGACATCTCGGCGGTAAAATTTGACAACATTCCTGGCGAGTTGGACTCTACGTTTCCGTGGGACCTTTATATACTTCAATTACGTAATATAACCTAACCTAACCCAACCTGACATCTCGGCGGTAATATTTGACGACATTCCTGGCGAGTTGGACTCTACGTCTCCGTGGGACCTTTATATACATCAATAACGTAATATAACCTAACGTAATCCAACCTGACATCTCGGCGGTAATATTTGACAACATTCCTTGCGTGTTGGCCTCTACGTGTCCGTGGGACCTTTATATACATCAGTATCCTAATATAACCTAACATAACCCAACCTAATCTCTCGGGGTACCGTTTAACAACATTCCTTGCTTGTCGGCCCCTACGTCTCAGTGGGAACACTGTATACGTCTATGAAGTAATATAGCCTAACCTAACACAACCTGACATCTCGGCGGTAATATTTGAAATCATTCCTGTCGAGTTGGCCGCGACGTCTGCGTGGGTCCTTCGTATACATCACTAACGTAATATAACCTAACCTAACCCAAACTAACATCTCGGCGGTAATGTTTGACAACATTCCTGGCGAGCTATCCTCTACGTGGGACATTAATATGCGTCAATAACGTAATATAACCTAACCTAACCCAACCTGACATCTCGGCGGTAATATTTGAAGACATTCTTGGCGAGTTCGACTCTACGTCTCCGTGGGACCTTTATATACTTCAATTACGTAATATAACCTAACGTAACACAACCTGACATCTCGGCGGTAATATTTGACAACATTCCTGGCGAGCTATCCTCTACGTGGGACATTAATATGCGTCAATAACGTAATATAACCTAACCTAACCTAACCTGACATCTCGGCGGTAATACTTGACAACATTCCTGGTGAGTTGGCCCCGACGTCTGCGTGGGTCCTTCGTATACATCACTAACGTAATATAACCTAACCTAACCCAACCTAACATCTCGGCGGTAACACTTGACAACATTCCTGGCGAGCTATCCTCTACGTGGGACATTCATATGCATCAATAACGTAATATAACCTAACCTAACCCAACCTGACATCTCGGCCGTTATATCTGACGACATTCCTGTCGAGTTGGAATCTACGTCTCCGTGGGACCTTTATATACATCAATAACGTAATATAACCTAACGTAATCCAACCTGACATCTCGGCGGTAATATTTGACAACATTCCTTGCGAGTTGGCCTCTACGTCTCCGTGGGACCTTTATATACATCAATAACGTAATATAACCTAACGTAATCCAACCTGACATTTCGGCGGTAATATTTGACAACATTCCTTGCGAGTTGGCCTCTACGTGTCCGTGGGACCTTTATATACATCAGTATCCTAATATAACCTAACCTAACCCAACCTAATTTCTCGGGGTACCGTTTAACAACATTCCTTGCTTGTCGGCCCCTACTTCCCAGTGGGAACACTGTATACGTCTATGAAGTAATATAACCTAACCTAACACAACCTGACATCTCGGCGGTAATATTTGACAACATTCCTGGCGAGTTGGCCCCGACGTCTGCGTAGGTCCTTCGTATACATCATTAACGTAATGGAACCTGACCTAACCCAACCTAACATCTCGGCGGTAATATTGTACAACATTTCTGGCGAGCTATCCTCTACGTGGGACATTCATATGCATCAATAACGTAATATAACCTAACGTAATCCAACCTGACATCTCGGCGGTAATATTTGACAACATTCCTTGCGAGTTGGACTCTACGTTTCCGTGGGACCTTTATATACTTCAATTACGTAATATAACCTAACCTAACCCAACCTGACATCTCGGCGGTACTATTTGACGACATTCCTGGCGAGTTGGACTCTACGTCTCCGTGGGACCTTTATATACATCAATAACGTAATATAACCTAACGTAATCCAACCTGACACCTCGGCGGTAATATTTGACAACATTCCTTGCGAGTTGGCCTCTACGTGTCCGTGGGACCTTTATATAAATCAGTATCCTCATATAACCTAACCTAACCCAACCTAATATCTCGGGGTACCGTTTAACAACATTCTTCGCTTGTCGGCCCCTACTTCTCAGTGGGAACACTGTATACGTCTATGAAGTAATATAACCTAACCTAACACAACCTGACATCTCGGCTGTAATATTTGACAACATTCCTGGCGAGTTGGCCCCGACGTCTGCGTGGGTCCTTCGTATTCATTACTAACGTAACATAACCTAACCTAACCCAACCTAACATCTCGGTGGTAACATTTGACAACATTCCTGGCGAGCTATCCACTACGTGGGACATTCATATGCATCAATAACGTAATATAACCTAACCTAACCCAACCTGACATCTCGGCGGTAATATTTGACGACATTCCTGGCGAGTTGGCCCCGACGTCTGCGTGGGTCCTTCGTATACATCATTAACGTAATATAACCTAACCTAACCAAACCTAACATCTCGGCGGTAATATTGGATAACATTCCTGGCGAGCTATCCTCTACGTGGGACATTCATATGCATCAATAACGTAATATAACCTAACCTAACCCAACCTGACATCTCGGCGGTAATATTTGACGACATTCCTGGCGAGTTGGCCCCGACGTCTGCGTGGGTCCTTCGTATTCATTACTAACGTAACATAACCTAACCTAACCCAACCTATCATCTCGGTGGTAACATTTGACAACATTCCTGGCGAGCTATCCTCTACGTGGGACATTCATACGCATCAATAACATAATATAACCTAACCTAACCCAACCTGACATCTCGGCGGTAATATTTGACGACATTCCTGGCGAGTTGGACTCTACGTTTCCGTGGGACCTTTATATACTTCAATTACGTAATATAACCTAACCTAAGCCAACCTGACATCTCGGCGGTAATATTTGACGACATTCCTGGCGAGTTGGACTCTACGTCTCCGTGGGACCTTTATATACATCAATAACGTAATATAACCTAACGTAATCCAACCTGACATCTCGGCGGTAATATTTGACAACATTCCTTGCGTGTTGGCCTCTACGTGTCCGTGGGACCTTTATATACATCAGTATCCTAATATAACCTAACATAACCCAACCTAATCTCTCGGGGTACCGTTTAACAACATTCCTTGCTTGTCGGCCCCTACGTCTCAGTGGGAACACTGTATACGTCTATGAAGTAATATAGCCTAACCTAACACAACCTGACATCTCGGCGGTAATATTTGAAATCATTCCTGTCGAGTTGGCCGCGACGTCTGCGTGGGTCCTTCGTATACATCACTAACGTAATATAACCTAACCTAACCCAAACTAACATCTCGGCGGTAATGTTTGACAACATTCCTGGCGAGCTATCCTCTACGTGGGACATTAATATGCGTCAATAACGTAATATAACCTAACCTAACCCAACCTGACATCTCGGCGGTAATATTTGAAGACATTCTTGGCGAGTTCGACTCTACGTCTCCGTGGGACCTTTATATACTTCAATTACGTAATATAACCTAACGTAACACAACCTGACATCTCGGCGGTAATATTTGACGACATTCCTGGCGAGTTGGACTCTACTTCTCCGTGGGACCTTTATATACTTCAATTACGTAATATAACGTAACCTAACCCAACCTGACATCTCGGCCGTTATATCTGACGACATTCCTGTCGAGTTGGAATCTACGTCTCCGTGGGACCTTTATATACATCAATAACGTAATATAACCTAACGTAATCCAACCTGACATCTCGGCGGTAATATTTGACAACATTCCTTGCGAGTTGGCCTCTACGTCTCCGTGGGACCTTTATATACATCAATAACGTAATATAACCTAACGTAATCCAACCTGACATCTCGGCGGTAATATTTGACAACATTCCTTGCGAGTTGGCCTCTACGTGTCCGTGGGACCTTTATATAAATCAGTATCCTCATATAACCTAACCTAACCCAACCTAATATCTCGGGGTACCGTTTAACAACATTCTTCGCTTGTCGGCCCCTACTTCTCAGTGGGAACACTGTATACGTCTATGAAGTAATATAACCTAACCTAACACAACCTGACATCTCGGCTGTAATATTTGACAACATTCCTGGCGAGTTGGCCCCGACGTCTGCGTGGGTCCTTCGTATTCATTACTAACGTAACATAACCTAACCTAACCCAACCTAACATCTCGGTGGTAACATTTGACAACATTCCTGGCGAGCTATCCACTACGTGGGACATTCATATGCATCAATAACGTAATATAACCTAACCTAACCCAACCTGACATCTCGGCGGTAATATTTGACGACATTCCTGGCGAGTTGGACTCTACGTTTCCGTGGGACCTTTATATACTTCAATTACGTAATATAACCTAACCTAACCCAACCTGACATCTCGGCGGTACTATTCGACGACATTCCTGGCGAGTTGGACTCTACGTCTCCGTGGGACCTTTATATACATCAATAACGTAATATAACCTAACGTAATCCAACCTGACATCTCGGCGGTAATATTTGACAACATTCCTTGCGAGTTGGCCTCTACGTGTCCGTGGGACATTTATATAAATCAGTATCCTCATATAACCTAACCTAACCCAACCTAATATCTCGGGGTACCGTTTAACAACATTCTTCGCTTGTCGGCCCCTACTTCTCAGTGGGAACACTGTATACGTCTATGAAGTAATATAACCTAACCTAACACAACCTGACATCTAGGCTGTAATATTTGACAACATTCCTGGCGAGTTGGCCCCGACGTCTGCGTGGGTCCTTCGTATACATCATTAACGTAATATAACCTAACCTAACCAAACCTAACATCTCGGCGGTAATATTGGATAACATTCCTGGCGAGCTATCCTCTACGTGGGACATTCATATGCATCAATACCGTAATATAACCTAACCTAACCCAACCTGACATCTCGGCGGTAATATTTGACGACATTCCTGGCGAGTTGGACTCTACGTCTCCGTGGGACATTTATATACTTCAATTACGTAATATAACCTAACCTAACCCAACTTAACATCTCGGCGGTAACATTTGACAACATTCCTGGCGAGCTATCCTCTACGTGGGACATTCATACGCATCAATAACATAATATAACCTAACCTAACCCAACCTGACATCTCGGCGGTAATATTTGACGACATTCCTGGCGAGTTGGACTCTACGTTTCCGTGGGACCTTTATATACTTCAATTACGTAATATAACCTAACCTAACCCAACCTGACATCTCGGCGGTAATATTTGACGACATTCCTGGCGAGTTGGACTCTACGTCTCCGTGGGACCTTTATATACATCAATAACGTAATATAACCTAACGTAATCCAACCTGACATCTCGGCGGTAATATTTGACAACATTCCTTGCGTGTTGGCCTCTACGTGTCCGTGGGACCTTTATATACATCAGTATCCTAATATAACCTAACATAACCCAACCTAATCTCTCGGGGTACCGTTTAACAACATTCCTTGCTTGTCGGCCCCTACGTCTCAGTGGGAACACTGTATACGTCTATGAAGTAATATAGTCTAACCTAACACAACCTGACATCTCGGCGGTAATATTTGAAATCATTCCTGTCGAGTTGGCCGCGACGTCTGCGTGGGTCCTTCGTATACATCACTAACGTAATATAACCTAACCTAACCCAAACTAACATCTCGGCGGTAATGTTTGACAACATTCCTGGCGAGCTATCCTCTACGTGGGACATTAATATGCGTCAATAACGTAATATAACCTAACCTAACCCAACCTGACATCTCGGCGGTAATATTTGAAGACTTTCTTGGCGAGTTCGACTCTACGTCTCCGTGGGACCTTTATATACTTCAATTACGTAATATAACCTAACGTAACACAACCTGACATCTCGGCGGTAATATTTGACAACATTCCTGGCGAGCTATCCTCTACGTGGGACATTAATATGCGTCAATAACGTAATATAACCTAACCTAACCTAACCTGAGATCTCGGCGGTAATACTTGACAACATTCCTGGTGAGTTGGCCCCGACGTCTGCGTGGGTCCTGCGTATACATCACTAACGTAATATAACCTAACCTAACCCAACCTAACATCTCGGCGGTAACACTTGACAACATTCCTGGCGAGCTATCCTCTACGTGGGACATTCATATGCATCAATAACGTAATATAACCTAACCTAACCCAACCTGACATCTCGGCCGTTATATCTGACGACATTCCTGTCGAGTTGGAATCTACGTCTCCGTGGGACCTTTATATACATCAATAACGTAATATAACCTAACGTAATCCAACCTGACATCTCGGCGGTAATATTTGACAACATTCCTTGCGAGTTGGCCTCTACGTCTCCGTGGGACCTTTATATACATCAATAACGTAATATAACCTAACGTAATCCAACCTGACATTTCGGCGGTAATATTTGACAACATTCCTTGCGAGTTGGCCTCTACGTGTCCGTGGGACCTTTATATACATCAGTATCCTAATATAACCTAACCTAACCCAACCTAATTTCTCGGGGTACCGTTTAACAACATTCCTTGCTTGTCGGCCCCTACTTCCCAGTGGGAACACTGTATACGTCTATGAAGTAATATAACCTAACCTAACACAACCTGACATCTCGGCGGTAATATTTGACAACATTCCTGGCGAGTTGGCCCCGACGTCTGCGTAGGTCCTTCGTATACATCATTAACGTAATGGAACCTGACCTAACCCAACCTAACATCTCGGCGGTAATATTGTACAACATTTCTGGCGAGCTATCCTCTACGTGGGACATTCATATGCATCAATAACGTAATATAACCTAACCTAACCCAACCTGACATCTCGGCGGTAATATTTGACGACATTCCTGGCGAGTTGGACTCTACTTCTCCGTGGGACCTTTATATACTTCAATTACGTAATATAACGTAACCTAACCCAACCTGACATCTCGACGGTAATATTTGACAACATTCCTGGCGAGTTGGACTCTACGTCTCCGTGGGACCTTTATATACATCAATAACGTAATATAACCTCACCTAATCCAACCTGACATCTCGGCGGTAATATTTGACAACATTCCTTGCGAGTTGGCCTCCACTTGTCCGTGGGACCTTTATATACATCAGTATCCTAATATAACCTAACCTAACCCAACCTAATCTCTCGGGGTACCGTTTAACAACATTCCTTGCTTGTCGGCCCCTACTTCTCATTGGGAACACTGTATACGTCTATGAAGTAATATAACCTAACCTAACACAACCTGACATCTCGGCGGTAATATTTGACGACATTCCTGGCGAGTTGGCCCCGACGTCTGCGTGTGTCCTTCGTATTCATTACTAACGTAACATAACCTAACCTAACCCAACCTAACATCTCGGCGGTAACATTTGACAACATTCCTGGCGAGCTATCCACTACGTGGGACATTCATATGCATCAATAACGTAATATAACCTAACCTAACCCAACCTGACATCTCGGCGGTAATATTTGACGACATTCCTGGCGAGTTGGACTCTACGTTTCCGTGGGACCTTTATATACTTCAATTACGTAATATAACCTAACCTAACCCAACCTGACATCTCGGCGGTACTATTTGACGACATTCCTGGCGAGTTGGACTCTACGTCTCCGTGGGACCTTTATATACATCAATAACGTAATATTTTTTTTTTTTTTTTTTTTTTTTTTTTTTTTTTTTTAACGTGGGGAAATCCTCATGGATACCTCGGAGTTCGGGGGAACTCCGAGGTTATGCCGGACTCTTACCGGCTAAAACCCCACGGTGGCCACCAACGACGCTACTGAGGGAGAGCCGGGATCTCTTACGAACGCGACCGGCTCCCCCTCAGCGTCTGGACCCTCCCAGAAGAAGTCTGGCAGGCTCCCATCCCGGGAGGGAGAGGCCGCATCTAAGATGCGACCCCTCCTCCTCCCAAAGGATACCCTTGCAGCGACTTCGGGGCCACGTCCGAAGTCGCTGCACGTCTCGGAGGGGTGGCGTGCAATGGTCGCGATGGGCCCCCGTCCATCACGACCGAGTCACCCCTCCGGACGGCCCCCCGCGCGGGTGACGGCCGTGGCGTACGCGGTTACGCCCCGGCCCGCGCGAGGGGCTGTCACCCCCCGGGGACTGAGTCCCCTATGGGCGCCCGGCGATATCCACACGGTGGACATCCCCGGGCGCCGGTGGAGGGCGGCGACGCCTGCGCCGCCGCCGTCGACGGGAGGGATCGCTAACTTCGCGGTTCCTCTCCGCCGCCTCCTTCGCCCGCATGACGGCCTCGCAGAAGGCCGCCATAGCACGCCAGGATTTGGCATCCACCACCATCCGTCTAAGTACGGATGGCAATGCCAGATCCTGGCCCACCTCGCTCCGAAGGACACGACGCCGCACCTCCCACGCTGGACAAAACTCCAGCGTGTGCTGCGCCGTGTCCCTCTGGTCACCACAGTGGTGACACGCCGCCGTGGCTTCCCGTCCTATCCGGCGCAGGTACTCCCCGAAGCATCCGTGCCCGGTGAGGACCTGCGTGGTCCGGTAGGATAGCCCTCGGCTTCGGCTCACCCATCTATCGAGGATGGGCAATACCGCCCCGACGGTCCGGTGACTCCCATGGGTGGCGCGAAGACGCTCCTCCCACTTGGTCACCACAGACCGCCAGGCCCACGCTCTGACCGCCTCCTCTGACGGGGGTGAGACATCCTGGCAGAGACGAAGGTGTCCATAGACAACCGCTTCGCGCTCCGCCAGGAGCTCCAGGGGTGGTAACCCCGCCAGAGTTCCCGCCGCCTCATGAGACACCGTGCGGTATCCTCTGATCACCCTGATGGCAAGGCGCCGCCAAACACTGCGAAGCAGTGCCCGGCCGCGCCGGCTGGCCATCAGGGCGTCCGCCCAGATCGGGGCTCCATAAAGAGCCATCGACCGCACGATGCCCGCATAAAGGCGGCGTACCCTCGCGTCCGGGCCCCCCAGGTTGGGCAGCAAGCGACCCAAGCTGGCCGCCGCTTTTTCCAACCTGGGTGCCAGGAGCGCGAAGTGGCGCCCAAAAGCCCAGGAGCCGTCCAGGTGAAGTCCGAGATATTTTATCGCGGGCCTCACCTGGATGCGGGTGTCCCCTACTCGGATCCAGGTATCGGCGAGTGACCTCCCATTTCGACGGAGGAGATGACGGTCCAAGAACCACATCGCCTCCGTCTTGTGAGGAGCCAGCTCCAAACCCATACCCCGGATCAGGGAAGCCACGTTGGCCACTCCCACCTCGGCTCGCCGGACGATCCTCCCGCTGGTACGCCCACCGGCTACCAATACGGTATCGTCAGCGTAGCAGACTACGCTGACACCGGTGGGAAGGAGGACCCGCAGCGCCGCGTCGTACCCCACGTCCCACAAGAGGGGTCCCAAAACTGACCCCTGGGGTACGCCGCGACTAATCTCCCTCGTGCAGGTGTTTCCACCCCGGCCCACGTACTCGACGCACCTGCCGCTAAGGTAGGAGCCGACCGCCACCCGCAGGTATTGAGGGACTCCATGTCGTTCGAGTCCCCTGCGGATGGCCTCCCAGGAGAGGGAGTTGAAGGCATTGACGATGTCCAAGGACACCGCCAATGCCATCCCTCCCCGGGCAGTAGCCGAGCCCGCCAAGGTACGGACCCGATCGATCGCGTCGATCGTGGACCGGCCCCGGCGGAAGCCGAACTGACACTCGGCCAGGTCGGGTCCTACCCGCTCCAGATGCCTGGTGAGTCGGGAAGCCACGATTCTCTCGTAGAGCTTCCCGATCTCATCCAGGAGCACGATGGGCCGATAGCCCGAGGGAGATTCAGCGTCCCGGCCCTCCTTCCGCAGGAGGACCAGGCGTCCGAGGCGCCACCGAGATGGGAACGTCCCCGACTTCAGGATGGCTGTAAAAAGCCTCCGAAGTCGGGGACCCAGAACGCGCAGGGCCAAGACCAGCACGCGGCCGGGGACGCCGTCGGGACCCGGAGCCGTATTCCGAGCACCGAGACGTCTCACCGCCCCGGCCAACTCCTCCTCCGTAACCTCCAGCCCCGCGGACCACCCGTCCACCTGAGTCGGGAAGGCGGCCGATGCGCTCCCAGACAGGAACAACGCATCGACCACCCTCCCGAGAAGCCGGGGTTCCATCGTCTCAGTCACCGGGGGGCCATAAGCTCTAAGCTTGTTTAGGACAAGCTTATATGGACGCCCCCACGGATCCTGATCCAACGAACGAAGAAGTCCGTCCCAAGCGCTGGTCTTGGCCCTCCCGATGGCCTGTTGCAGCTGAACCGTCAGCTGACGATATTTGGCATACAACAGGGCCGTCCGTGCCTCGTCCCGACGTCTCCGTCTCCGAGACCTGGTGTACTGGCGTCGCGCCATCGCGCAACTCGCTCGGATCCGCGCGATGTCGTCCGACCACCAGTACACCGGCCTCCGGGGCGGAAGTCGACTGGCCCTCGGCATCGCCGTCCTGCAGATTGCAGTCAGGGCTCCATCGAACCAGTCGGCCTCCGCCTCCACGTCGGCGACGGGCTCGGCCGACGGCTCCGACCAAGCCACGGCATGGACGGCAGCCATCAGGGCGTCCTCGTCAAGGGCTCTGAGAGCCCACCTCCTTCGCTGCTGGCGTGGACCAGCTTGGCGGCCCGGGGCGGTCCCGGAGACATCTATCCGAACGTACCAGTGATCGGATAGAGTCTCCGTGGACTCGTCCACCGTCCACCCCGTGACCCGCGGTACGGCGGCAGGGGAAGCCCATGAAAGATCCACGATGCTTGTACCCTGCCATCGCACGCACGTACTGGTCGATCCTCGGTTGAGCAACCGAAGATCGAGACCAGCAGCCCACTCCAAAACCGTCTCGCCCCTCGCGTCCGTCCTGGGGGACCCCAATGCCGAAGCATGGGCGTTGAAGTCCCCCAAGACGAGTACCTGGCGGGCTGAGAACTGGGACAAAAAGTTCCCAAGCCCGTCCAGATACTCCTCGAACGACTCTAGGGGCCAGCGCGGTGGAGCATAGGTCCCCACCAGCACGAAGCCCGCCCAGTCCACAGCCACGAAGCCCCGTCCATCGCCCAAAAAGGCGAACGGCGGAACCCGCGAGGCTGCAGCCTGAGCTATGGCAACTGACCCCTCGCGATCCCCGACCCAGGACGGTCGGTCGGGGATCACGAAGGGTTCAGCGACCACTGCAACGTCAACTCCGCCCGCCATAAGACCCTCGACCAAGAGATCGTGG
The DNA here is from genome assembly GCA_963969225.1 of Xylocopa violacea. Taxonomy (NCBI): domain Eukaryota; kingdom Metazoa; phylum Arthropoda; class Insecta; order Hymenoptera; family Apidae; genus Xylocopa; species Xylocopa violacea. The sequence goes on from CAXAJV010000001.1 coordinate 6,740,610, forward strand.
GCTCGGCGGGCGTGGTTGACGTTCGCCTGGAGGACTCTGGTCGGGGGGAAGTTTATGCCATATCCATGGCCTCCCCCCGGCCAGAGTCCTCCGCCAGGGTAACAATGCCCCCGGCCTCCTTCACCCCCTTAGTGCCCCCTCCCGGCGGCCCACCCTCCACACCCCCCTTCGGTGGCTGCGGCGCCCTCGTCCCCAGGCGCCCCTTCCGCGTCGGGGGGTTACACTTAACCCCCCCGAGTCTGTGGTCGGCCGGTCGCCCCAAGTCCGCACACAGCGGACAGTGGGGGGCGGTCGCCCGGCACACATTCGCTCGGTGACCGGGGGAACCACAGTTATAACAAAGGTCGCCCCGGTCAACTTCGGCAGAGCAATGCTGCCGCACGTGCCCCTTAGCCAGGCAGCGATAACACTGCTGGGGACGAGGTTTCAGGGCCTTCACCTTGGCTCTGCACCAACCCACCCTGATCCACCCCAGGTTTGCAGCTTTACGAGCGGCAACCAAGGGGCATTGGATCCAGAGGGTTCCTAGTCCCAGAGGTGAGGACCTTATCTCACCGGTCCTCACCTCCGCGGCCAGGCACCCTGCCGCCGCAGCCACCGACTCCGCCACCTCAGATGAGGTGACGGAGTCGTCGAGCCCACTCACTCTCAACTCCGCCCTCTTAGAAGGGCATGAGACCCGGGCCTCTGTGTCCGCCAATGCCACCCTTAACTTATCTGCTAACAGGGCAGCTTTTGCCGCCTTCTCAGGACCGGGGATTTCCAAAAGGAAACCCCCAGTCCTTGCGCGCCTTGGGCGCACCTCCTCTATTCCTAACTCGCTCAGGGAGACCCTCTGCCGAGCCGCGACCAGGATCTCCTGATAAGATCCTTTGCTGCCCGAAGGCAGCGTAAGGGCCACAGCCGCGGCTCGGGGGGGCCTCCCGAGCTTGACGGGCGCCTTGGCAGACCCAGCGGCCTCCTGGCTCTGTTTCTTCGCAGCCCGCTGTGCCTTCCGCCCGACCACCTTAGCCCAAGGCACCTCGCTCTGAGTCGACCCACCTGTCGGCACCGTTGGTGCCTCCACCGTTCCCCTCCGCCCGGAAACCGAGCGGCGGCGAACCACCTCCTTCTTCTTCGAAGATGTTCCCGCAGCAGGAGTCGTAAACGCCTCCGCTTTCTTCTTCTTTTTCCTCTTCTTCTTCCCCGTCGCCTCCCCAGCAGCCGCATCACCCCCACTCGCAGGAGTAGGGCTGGGGACGGCCGCGGTTTGGGACGAAAGGGAAGAAGAAGTTCCCTTCAAACTCGCCGTATAGGCCGACAACTTTTCATCGACGATGCGGGCGACTGTGTCTGCGAGGGACACCATGTCGACTTTGCCATTCTCCGCCCTAGGCGCCAGAGGCGGCGTTCGCCTCTCCATATCCTTAATGCGGTCCCGTAGGACCGCATTTTCAGCCTTCGCAGCCTCCAATTCCCGCCTCAGGGCTGATAAGTCCGCCCTGACTTCCAGTCCTTCCCGTGCGGGGGAGTGCGAAGACTCCAAAGCGCTTTGAACAAGTGCGCACAAAGTGCGCGCACTCTCCCGCAATCTTCGCACGAACACGCCTTTCAGGTTCGTGGACCTGGCAGCCACCCATTCGACGCGGTTCATTGCCGCGAGGGCTTCTCTTCCCAACTCCGCAGAGGGGACGCCCCTGAACTCCCTTGTATACTCCTCTACTGAGGGGATATGTTTGGCCGCCTTGCTTGGCGGCGGGGCCGGATCATCGGCCCTAAGTATTTTCTCCTCCTCCTCCAGTCGCAGCTTCTTCAGCTCCGTCTGGAGGAGTTTCTCCTTGGCCGCCTGCAGGCCCAGGTATTCGCCCGTTGTCAGGGGGCGTCCCCTCTTCCTGGGCGGTCCCGACCCAGCAAACCTCAGAGACGACCACGACACATCAGTGTCGCAGTCGTGGTCCGAGGGGGCCGGAGAGGCCACCCTGGACGGTACGGACCCCACCGACAACGGGGAGCCCGCCCTCGACGGACGTGCCGATGGCACCTTCGAGGGGCCCGGATGTGTACCCCCAACCTCCTCTCCGCTGCAGGAAGGAGGAAGGGACCCCCCCTCCGGGTTATCCCGCCCTTCCCTACCTTCCCTCCCAGAATGGAGCGTCTCCGAAGTCAGCGCTCCGCACCTCACAGCGGCGCCTCGTGAAGAGGGAAGCCTCTCCACACAGACGACCACTGGACGCACCGACGCCGGCATCGAAGTGCCAGTTCCATCGCCCCTCCCACACCTACTCCCCCCCAACCCCGTTTTATTAAAAGACTCCATACGAATCCCACGAGTAGTGTCGGAACAAACACGTCACCCCCGGCAGAGCCGCGTACCGGGGGAAGGCATTTATACACCCGGGGGGCGCCAGGTACCCCGGGGTTGGCCCGCTCAGCACCGATGCACCCACCGGCCACACCCAGCCGCGGAGGACTGAGCGCGTCCCCTCGCCGCGGACCGAAACTTGAGACAGAGACTTTTTATAGAGGTTTATCCCCTCGCGGGCCAGCCGGTTAAGGCAAGCCCCCCGCTCCGGCGAAACATGACCACCGGTCTACGGTATCAGCCAGAGCCCCGTTTGCCACTGGAACGAGCCCAGTGTTACCAGGTTCCACCACGAGGAGGAGGGGATGGCACGTGTTGTTGCAAATTGCAACTGCAGTCCGCAGCAACTTTAGAACCCATCAATAACGTAATATAACCTAACGTAAACCAACCTGACATCTCGGCGGTAATATTTGACAACATTCCTTGCGAGTTGGCCTCTACGTGTCCGTGGGACCTTTATATAAATCAGTATCCTCATATAACCTAACCTAACCCAACCTAATATCTCGGGGTACCGTTTAACAACATTCTTCGCTTGTCGGCCCCTACTTCTCAGTGGGAACACTGTATACGTCTATGAAGTAATATAACCTAACCTAACACAACCTGACATCTCGGCTGTAATATTTGACAACATTCCTGGCGAGTTGGCCCCGACGTCTGCGTGGGTCCTTCGTATTCATTACTAACGTAACATAACCTAACCTAACCCAACCTAACATCTCGGTGGTAACATTTGACAACATTCCTGGCGAGCTATCCACTACGTGGGACATTCATATGCATCAATAACGTAATATAACCTAACCTAACCCAACCTGACATCTCGGCGGTAATATTTGACGACATTCCTGGCGAGTTGGACTCTACGTTTCCGTGGGACCTTTATATACTTCAATTACGTAATATAACCTAACCTAACCCAACCTGACATCTCGGCGGTACTATTTGACGACATTCCTGGCGAGTTGGACTCTACGTCTCCGTGGGACCTTTATATACATCAATAACGTAATATAACCTAACGTAAACCAACCTGACATCTCGGCGGTAATATTTGACAACATTCCTTGCGAGTTGGCCTCTACGTGTCCGTGGGACCTTTATATAAATCAGTATCCTCATATAACCTAACCTAACCCAACCTAATATCTCGGGGTACCGTTTAACAACATTCTTCGCTTGTCGGCCCCTACTTCTCAGTGGGAACACTGTATACGTCTATGAAGTAATATAACCTAACCTAACACAACCTGACATCTCGGCTGTAATATTTGACAACATTCCTGGCGAGTTGGCCCCGACGTCTGCGTGGGTCCTTCGTATTCATTACTAACGTAACATAACCTAACCTAACCCAACCTAACATCTCGGTGGTAACATTTGACAACATTCCTGGCGAGCTATCCACTACGTGGGACATTCATATGCATCAATAACGTAATATAACCTAACCTAACCCAACCTGACATCTCGGCGGTAATATTTGACGACATTCCTGGCGAGTTGGACTCTACGTTTCCGTGGGACCTTTATATACTTCAATTACGTAATATAACCTAACCTAACCCAACCTGACATCTCGGCGGTAATATTTGACGACATTCCTGGCGAGTTGGACTCTACGTCTCCGTGGGACCTTTATATACATCAACAACGTAATATAACCTAACGTAATCCAACCTGACATCTCGGCGGTAATATTTGACAACATTCCTTGCGTGTTGGCCTCTACCTGTCCGTGGGACCTTTATATACATCAGTATCCTAATATAACCTAACATAACCCAACCTAATCTCTCGGGGTACCGTTTAACAACATTCCTTGCTTGTCGGCCCCTACGTCTCAGTGGGAACACTGTATACGTCTATGAAGTAATATAGCCTAACCTAACACAACCTGACATCTCGGCGGTAATATTTGAAATCATTCCTGTCGAGTTGGCCGCGACGTCTGCGTGGGTCCTTCGTATACATCACTAACGTAATATAACCTAACCTAACCCAAACTAACATCTCGGCGGTAATGTTTGACAACATTCCTGGCGAGCTATCCTCTACGTGGGACATTAATATGCGTCAATAACGTAATATAACCTAACCTAACCCAACCTGACATCTCGGCGGTAATATTTGAAGACATTCTTGGCGAGTTCGACTCTACGTCTCCGTGGGACCTTTATATACTTCAATTACGTAATATAACCTAACGTAACACAACCTGACATCTCGGCGGTAATATTTGACAACATTCCTGGCGAGCTATCCTCTACGTGGGACATTAATATGCGTCAATAACGTAATATAACCTAACCTAACCTAACCTGACATCTCGGCGGTAATACTTGACAACATTCCTGGTGAGTTGGCCCCGACGTCTGCGTGGGTCCTTCGTATACATCACTAACGTAATATAACCTAACCTAACCCAACCTAACATCTCGGCGGTAACACTTGACAACATTCCTGGCGAGCTATCCTCTACGTGGGACATTCATATGCATCAATAACGTAATATAACCTAACCTAACCCAACCTGACATCTCGGCCGTTATATCTGACGACATTCCTGTCGAGTTGGAATCTACGTCTCCGTGGGACCTTTATATACATCAATAACGTAATATAACCTAACGTAATCCAACCTGACATCTCGGCGGTAATATTTGACAACATTCCTTGCGAGTTGGCCTCTACGTCTCCGTGGGACCTTTATATACATCAATAACGTAATATAACCTAACGTAATCCAACCTGACATTTCGGCGGTAATATTTGACAACATTCCTTGCGAGTTGGCCTCTACGTGTCCGTGGGACCTTTATATACATCAGTATCCTAATATAACCTAACCTAACCCAACCTAATTTCTCGGGGTACCGTTTAACAACATTCCTTGCTTGTCGGCCCCTACTTCCCAGTGGGAACACTGTATACGTCTATGAAGTAATATAACCTAACCTAACACAACCTGACATCTCGGCGGTAATATTTGACAACATTCCTGGCGAGTTGGCCCCGACGTCTGCGTAGGTCCTTCGTATACATCATTAACGTAATGGAACCTGACCTAACCCAACCTAACATCTCGGCGGTAATATTGTACAACATTTCTGGCGAGCTATCCTCTACGTGGGACATTCATATGCATCAATAACGTAATATAACCTAACCTAACCCAACCTGACATCTCGGCGGTAATATTTGACGACATTCCTGGCGAGTTGGACTCTACTTCTCCGTGGGACCTTTATATACTTCAATTACGTAATATAACGTAACCTAACCCAACCTGACATCTCGACGGTAATATTTGACAACATTCCTGGCGAGTTGGACTCTACGTCTCCGTGGGACCTTTATATACATCAATAACGTAATATAACCTCACCTAATCCAACCTGACATCTCGGCGGTAATATTTGACAACATTCCTTGCGAGTTGGCCTCCACTTGTCCGTGGGACCTTTATATACATCAGTATCCTAATATAACCTAACCTAACCCAACCTAATCTCTCGGGGTACCGTTTAACAACATTCCTTGCTTGTCGGCCCCTACTTCTCATTGGGAACACTGTATACGTCTATGAAGTAATATAACCTAACCTAACACAACCTGACATCTCGGCGGTAATATTTGACGACATTCCTGGCGAGTTGGCCCCGACGTCTGCGTGTGTCCTTCGTATTCATTACTAACGTAACATAACCTAACCTAACCCAACCTAACATCTCGGCGGTAACATTTGACAACATTCCTGGCGAGCTATCCACTACGTGGGACATTCATATGCATCAATAACGTAATATAACCTAACCTAACCCAACCTGACATCTCGGCGGTAATATTTGACGACATTCCTGGCGAGTTGGACTCTACGTTTCCGTGGGACCTTTATATACTTCAATTACGTAATATAACCTAACCTAACCCAACCTGACATCTCGGCGGTACTATTTGACGACATTCCTGGCGAGTTGGACTCTACGTCTCCGTGGGACCTTTATATACATCAATAACGTAATATAACCTAACGTAAACCAACCTGACATCTCGGCGGTAATATTTGACAACATTCCTTGCGAGTTGGCCTCTACGTGTCCGTGGGACCTTTATATAAATCAGTATCCTCATATAACCTAACCTAACCCAACCTAATATCTCGGGGTACCGTTTAACAACATTCTTCGCTTGTCGGCCCCTACTTCTCAGTGGGAACACTGTATACGTCTATGAAGTAATATAACCTAACCTAACACAACCTGACATCTCGGCTGTAATATTTGACAACATTCCTGGCGAGTTGGCCCCGACGTCTGCGTGGGTCCTTCGTATTCATTACTAACGTAACATAACCTAACCTAACCCAACCTAACATCTCGGTGGTAACATTTGACAACATTCCTGGCGAGCTATCCACTACGTGGGACATTCATATGCATCAATAACGTAATATAACCTAACCTAACCCAACCTGACATCTCGGCGGTAATATTTGACGACATTCCTGGCGAGTTGGACTCTACGTTTCCGTGGGACCTTTATATACTTCAATTACGTAATATAACCTAACCTAACCCAACCTGACATCTCGGCGGTACTATTTGACGACATTCCTGGCGAGTTGGACTCTACGTCTCCGTGGGACCTTTATATACATCAATAACGTAATATAACCTAACGTAAACCAACCTGACATCTCGGCGGTAATATTTGACAACATTCCTTGCGAGTTGGCCTCTACGTGTCCGTGGGACCTTTATATAAATCAGTATCCTCATATAACCTAACCTAACCCAACCTAATATCTCGGGGTACCGTTTAACAACATTCTTCGCTTGTCGGCCCCTACTTCTCAGTGGGAACACTGTATACGTCTATGAAGTAATATAACCTAACCTAACACAACCTGACATCTCGGCTGTAATATTTGACAACATTCCTGGCGAGTTGGCCCCGACGTCTGCGTGGGTCCTTCGTATTCATTACTAACGTAACATAACCTAACCTAACCCAACCTAACATCTCGGTGGTAACATTTGACAACATTCCTGGCGAGCTATCCACTACGTGGGACATTCATATGCATCAATAACGTAATATAACCTAACCTAACCCAACCTGACATCTCGGCGGTAATATTTGACGACATTCCTGGCGAGTTGGACTCTACGTTTCCGTGGGACCTTTATATACTTCAATTACGTAATATAACCTAACCTAACCCAACCTGACATCTCGGCGGTACTATTTGACGACATTCCTGGCGAGTTGGACTCTACGTCTCCGTGGGACCTTTATATACATCAATAACGTAATATAACCTAACGTAAACCAACCTGACATCTCGGCGGTAATATTTGACAACATTCCTTGCGAGTTGGCCTCTACGTGTCCGTGGGACCTTTATATAAATCAGTATCCTCATATAACCTAACCTAACCCAACCTAATATCTCGGGGTACCGTTTAACAACATTCTTCGCTTGTCGGCCCCTACTTCTCAGTGGGAACACTGTATACGTCTATGAAGTAATATAACCTAACCTAACACAACCTGACATCTCGGCTGTAATATTTGACAACATTCCTGGCGAGTTGGCCCCGACGTCTGCGTGGGTCCTTCGTATTCATTACTAACGTAACATAACCTAACCTAACCCAACCTAACATCTCGGTGGTAACATTTGACAACATTCCTGGCGAGCTATCCACTACGTGGGACATTCATATGCATCAATAACGTAATATAACCTAACCTAACCCAACCTGACATCTCGGCGGTAATATTTGACGACATTCCTGGCGAGTTGGACTCTACGTTTCCGTGGGACCTTTATATACTTCAATTACGTAATATAACCTAACCTAACCCAACCTGACATCTCGGCGGTAATATTTGACGACATTCCTGGCGAGTTGGACTCTACGTCTCCGTGGGACCTTTATATACATCAACAACGTAATATAACCTAACGTAATCCAACCTGACATCTCGGCGGTAATATTTGACAACATTCCTTGCGTGTTGGCCTCTACCTGTCCGTGGGACCTTTATATACATCAGTATCCTAATATAACCTAACATAACCCAACCTAATCTCTCGGGGTACCGTTTAACAACATTCCTTGCTTGTCGGCCCCTACGTCTCAGTGGGAACACTGTATACGTCTATGAAGTAATATAGCCTAACCTAACACAACCTGACATCTCGGCGGTAATATTTGAAATCATTCCTGTCGAGTTGGCCGCGACGTCTGCGTGGGTCCTTCGTATACATCACTAACGTAATATAACCTAACCTAACCCAAACTAACATCTCGGCGGTAATGTTTGACAACATTCCTGGCGAGCTATCCTCTACGTGGGACATTAATATGCGTCAATAACGTAATATAACCTAACCTAACCCAACCTGACATCTCGGCGGTAATATTTGAAGACATTCTTGGCGAGTTCGACTCTACGTCTCCGTGGGACCTTTATATACTTCAATTACGTAATATAACCTAACGTAACACAACCTGACATCTCGGCGGTAATATTTGACAACATTCCTGGCGAGCTATCCTCTACGTGGGACATTAATATGCGTCAATAACGTAATATAACCTAACCTAACCTAACCTGACATCTCGGCGGTAATACTTGACAACATTCCTGGTGAGTTGGCCCCGACGTCTGCGTGGGTCCTTCGTATACATCACTAACGTAATATAACCTAACCTAACCCAACCTAACATCTCGGCGGTAACACTTGACAACATTCCTGGCGAGCTATCCTCTACGTGGGACATTCATATGCATCAATAACGTAATATAACCTAACCTAACCCAACCTGACATCTCGGCCGTTATATCTGACGACATTCCTGTCGAGTTGGAATCTACGTCTCCGTGGGACCTTTATATACATCAATAACGTAATATAACCTAACGTAATCCAACCTGACATCTCGGCGGTAATATTTGACAACATTCCTTGCGAGTTGGCCTCTACGTCTCCGTGGGACCTTTATATACATCAATAACGTAATATAACCTAACGTAATCCAACCTGACATTTCGGCGGTAATATTTGACAACATTCCTTGCGAGTTGGCCTCTACGTGTCCGTGGGACCTTTATATACATCAGTATCCTAATATAACCTAACCTAACCCAACCTAATTTCTCGGGGTACCGTTTAACAACATTCCTTGCTTGTCGGCCCCTACTTCCCAGTGGGAACACTGTATACGTCTATGAAGTAATATAACCTAACCTAACACAACCTGACATCTCGGCGGTAATATTTGACAACATTCCTGGCGAGTTGGCCCCGACGTCTGCGTAGGTCCTTCGTATACATCATTAACGTAATGGAACCTGACCTAACCCAACCTAACATCTCGGCGGTAATATTGTACAACATTTCTGGCGAGCTATCCTCTACGTGGGACATTCATATGCATCAATAACGTAATATAACCTAACCTAACCCAACCTGACATCTCGGCGGTAATATTTGACGACATTCCTGGCGAGTTGGACTCTACTTCTCCGTGGGACCTTTATATACTTCAATTACGTAATATAACGTAACCTAACCCAACCTGACATCTCGACGGTAATATTTGACAACATTCCTGGCGAGTTGGACTCTACGTCTCCGTGGGACCTTTATATACATCAATAACGTAATATAACCTCACCTAATCCAACCTGACATCTCGGCGGTAATATTTGACAACATTCCTTGCGAGTTGGCCTCCACTTGTCCGTGGGACCTTTATATACATCAGTATCCTAATATAACCTAACCTAACCCAACCTAATCTCTCGGGGTACCGTTTAACAACATTCCTTGCTTGTCGGCCCCTACTTCTCATTGGGAACACTGTATACGTCTATGAAGTAATATAACCTAACCTAACACAACCTGACATCTCGGCGGTAATATTTGACGACATTCCTGGCGAGTTGGCCCCGACGTCTGCGTGTGTCCTTCGTATTCATTACTAACGTAACATAACCTAACCTAACCCAACCTAACATCTCGGCGGTAACATTTGACAACATTCCTGGCGAGCTATCCACTACGTGGGACATTCATATGCATCAATAACGTAATATAACCTAACCTAACCCAACCTGACATCTCGGCGGTAATATTTGACGACATTCCTGGCGAGTTGGACTCTACGTTTCCGTGGGACCTTTATATACTTCAATTACGTAATATAACCTAACCTAACCCAACCTGACATCTCGGCGGTACTATTTGACGACATTCCTGGCGAGTTGGACTCTACGTCTCCGTGGGACCTTTATATACATCAATAACGTAATATAACCTAACGTAAACCAACCTGACATCTCGGCGGTAATATTTGACAACATTCCTTGCGAGTTGGCCTCTACGTGTCCGTGGGACCTTTATATAAATCAGTATCCTCATATAACCTAACCTAACCCAACCTAATATCTCGGGGTACCGTTTAACAACATTCTTCGCTTGTCGGCCCCTACTTCTCAGTGGGAACACTGTATACGTCTATGAAGTAATATAACCTAACCTAACACAACCTGACATCTCGGCTGTAATATTTGACAACATTCCTGGCGAGTTGGCCCCGACGTCTGCGTGGGTCCTTCGTATTCATTACTAACGTAACATAACCTAACCTAACCCAACCTAACATCTCGGTGGTAACATTTGACAACATTCCTGGCGAGCTATCCACTACGTGGGACATTCATATGCATCAATAACGTAATATAACCTAACCTAACCCAACCTGACATCTCGGCGGTAATATTTGACGACATTCCTGGCGAGTTGGACTCTACGTTTCCGTGGGACCTTTATATACTTCAATTACGTAATATAACCTAACCTAACCCAACCTGACATCTCGGCGGTACTATTCGACGACATTCCTGGCGAGTTGGACTCTACGTATCCGTGGGACCTTTATATACATCAATAACGTAATATAACCTAACGTAATCCAACCTGACATCTCGGCGGTAATATTTGACAACATTCCTTGCGAGTTGGCCTCTACGTGTCCGTGGGACATTTATATAAATCAGTATCCTCATATAACCTAACCTAACCCAACCTAATATCTCGGGGTACCGTTTAACAACATTCTTCGCTTGTCGGCCCCTACTTCTCAGTGGGAACACTGTATACGTCTATGAAGTAATATAACCTAACCTAACACAACCTGACATCTAGGCTGTAATATTTGACAACATTCCTGGCGAGTTGGCCCCGACGTCTGCGTGGGTCCTTCGTATACATCATTAACGTAATATAACCTAACCTAACCAAACCTAACATCTCGGCGGTAATATTGGATAACATTCCTGGCGAGCTATCCTCTACGTGGGACATTCATATGCATCAATAACGTAATATAACCTAACCTAACCCAACCTGACATCTCGGCGGTAATATTTGACGACATTCCTGGCGAGTTGGACTCTACGTCTCCGTGGGACATTTATATACTTCAATTACGTAATATAACCTAACCTAACCCAACTTAACATCTCGGCGGTAACATTTGACAACATTCCTGGCGAGCTATCCTCTACGTGGGACATTCATACGCATCAATAACATAATATAACCTAACCTAACCCAACCTGACATCTCGGCGGTAATATTTGACGACATTCCTGGCGAGTTGGACTCTACGTTTCCGTGGGACCTTTATATACTTCAATTACGTAATATAACCTAACCTAACCCAACCTGACATCTCGGCGGTAATATTTGACGACATTCCTGGCGAGTTGGACTCTACGTCTCCGTGGGACCTTTATATACATCAACAACGTAATATAACCTAACGTAATCCAACCTGACATCTCGGCGGTAATATTTGACAACATTCCTTGCGAGTTGGCCTCTACGTCTCCGTGGGACCTTTATATACATCAATAACGTAATATAACCTAACGTAATCCAACCTGACATTTCGGCGGTAATATTTGACAACATTCCTTGCGAGTTGGCCTCTACGTGTCCGTGGGACCTTTATATACATCAGTATCCTAATATAACCTAACCTAACCCAACCTAATCTCTCGGGGTACCGTTTAACAACATTCCTTGCTTGTCGGCCCCTACTTCTCATTGGGAACACTGTATACGTCTATGAAGTAATATAACCTAACCTAACACAACCTGACATCTCGGCGGCAATATTTGACGACATTCCTGGCGAGTTGGCCCCGACGTCTGCGTGTGTCCTTCGTATTCATTACTAACGTAACATAACCTAACCTAACCCAACCTGACATCTCGGCGGTAATATTTGACGACATTCCTGGCGAGTTGGACTCTACGTTTCCGTGGGACCTTTATATACTTCAATTACGTAATATAACCTAACCTAACCCAACCTGACATCTCGGCGGTACTATTTGACGACATTCCTGGCGAGTTGGACTCTACGTCTCCGTGGGACCTTTATATACATCAATAACGTAATATAACCTAACGTAATCCAACCTGACATCTCGGCGGTAATATTTGACAACATTCCTTGCGAGTTGGCCTCTACGTGTCCGTGGGATCTTTATATAAATCAGTATCCTCATATAACCTAACCTAACCCAACCTAATATCTCGGGGTACCGTTTAACAACATTCTTCGCTTGTCGGCCCCTAAGTCTCAGTGGGAACACTGTATACGTCTATGAAGTAATATAACCTAACCTAACACAACCTGACATCTCGGCTGTAATATTTGACAACATTCCTGGCGAGTTGGCCCCGACGTCTGCGTGGGTCCTTCGTATTCATTACTAACGTAACATAACCTAACCTAACCCAACTTAACATCTCGGCGGTAACATTTGACAACATTCCTGGCGAGCTATCCTCTACGTGGGACATTCATACGCATCAATAACATAATATAACCTAACCTAACCCAACCTGACATCTCGGCGGTAATATTTGACGACATTCCTGGCGAGTTGGACTCTACGTTTCCGTGGGACCTTTATATACTTCAATTACGTAATATAACCTAACCTAACCCAACCTGACATCTCGGCGGTAATATTTGACGACATTCCTGGCGAGTTGGACTCTACGTCTCCGTGGGACCTTTATATACATCAATAACGTAATATAACCTAACGTAATCCAACCTGACATCTCGGCGGTAATATTTGACAACATTCCTTGCGTGTTGGCCTCTACGTGTCCGTGGGACCTTTATATACATCAGTATCCTAATATAACCTAACATAACCCAACCTAATCTCTCGGGGTACCGTTTAACAACATTCCTTGCTTGTCGGCCCCTACGTCTCAGTGGGAACACTGTATACGTCTATGAAGTAATATAGCCTAACCTAACACAACCTGACATCTCGGCGGTAATATTTGAAATCATTCCTGTCGAGTTGGCCGCGACGTCTGCGTGGGTCCTTCGTATACATCACTAACGTAATATAACCTAACCTAACCCAAACTAACATCTCGGCGGTAATGTTTGACAACATTCCTGGCGAGCTATCCTCTACGTGGGACATTAATATGCGTCAATAACGTAATATAACCTAACCTAAACCAACCTGACATCTCGGCGGTAATATTTGAAGACATTCTTGGCGAGTTCGACTCTACGTCTCCGTGGGACCTTTATATACTTCAATTACGTAATATAACCTAACGTAACACAACCTGACATCTCGGCGGTACTATTTGACGACATTCCTGGCGAGTTGGACTCTACGTCTCCGTGGGACCTTTATATACATCAATAACGTAATATAACCTAACGTAATCCAACCTGACATCTCGGCGGTAATATTTGACAACAATCCTTGCGAGTTGGCCTCTACGTGTCCGTGGGATCTTTATATAAATCAGTATCCTCATATAACCTAACCTAACCCAACCTAATATCTCGGGGTACCGTTTAACAACATTCTTCGCTTGTCGGCCCCTACTTCTCAGTGGGAACACTGTATACGTCTATGAAGTAATATAACCTAACCTAACACAACCTGACATCTCGGCTGTAATATTTGACAACATTCCTGGCGAGTTGGCCCCGACGTCTGCGTGGGTCCTTCGTATTCATTACTAACGTAACATAACCTAACCTAACCCAACTTAACATCTCGGCGGTAACATTTGACAACATTCCTGGCGAGCTATCCTCTACGTGGGACATTCATACGCATCAATAACATAATATAACCTAACCTAACCCAACCTGACATCTCGGCGGTAATATTTGACGACATTCCTGGCGAGTTGGACTCTACGTTTCCGTGGGACCTTTATATACTTCAATTACGTAATATAACCTAACCTAACCCAACCTGACATCTCGGCGGTAATATTTGACGACATTCCTGGCGAGTTGGACTCTACGTCTCCGTGGGACCTTTATATACATCAATAACGTAATATAACCTAACGTAATCCAACCTGACATCTCGGCGGTAATATTTGACAACATTCCTTGCGTGTTGGCCTCTACGTGTCCGTGGGACCTTTATATACATCAGTATCCTAATATAACCTAACATAACCCAACCTAATCTCTCGGGGTACCGTTTAACAACATTCCTTGCTTGTCGGCCCCTACGTCTCAGTGGGAACACTGTATACGTCTATGAAGTAATATAGCCTAACCTAACACAACCTGACATCTCGGCGGTAATATTTGAAATCATTCCTGTCGAGTTGGCCGCGACGTCTGCGTGGGTCCTTCGTATACATCACTAACGTAATATAACCTAACCTAACCCAAACTAACATCTCGGCGGTAATGTTTGACAACATTCCTGGCGAGCTATCCTCTACGTGGGACATTAATATGCGTCAATAACGTAATATAACCTAACCTAACCCAACCTGACATCTCGGCGGTAATATTTGAAGACATTCTTGGCGAGTTCGACTCTACGTCTCCGTGGGACCTTTATATACTTCAATTACGTAATATAACCTAACGTAACACAACCTGACATCTCGGCGGTAATATTTGACAACATTCCTGGCGAGCTATCCTCTACGTGGGACATTAATATGCGTCAATAACGTAATATAACCTAACCTAACCTAACCTGACATCTCGGCGGTAATACTTGACAACATTCCTGGTGAGTTGGCCCCGACGTCTGCGTGGGTCCTTCGTATACATCACTAACGTAATATAACCTAACCTAACCCAACCTAACATCTCGGCGGTAACACTTGACAACATTCCTGGCGAGCTATCCTCTACGTGGGACATTCATATGCATCAATAACGTAATATAACCTAACCTAACCCAACCTGACATCTCGGCCGTTATATCTGACGACATTCCTGTCGAGTTGGAATCTACGTCTCCGTGGGACCTTTATATACATCAATAACGTAATATAACCTAACGTAATCCAACCTGACATCTCGGCGGTAATATTTGACAACATTCCTTGCGAGTTGGCCTCTACGTCTCCGTGGGACCTTTATATACATCAATAACGTAATATAACCTAACGTAATCCAACCTGACATTTCGGCGGTAATATTTGACAACATTCCTTGCGAGTTGGCCTCTACGTGTCCGTGGGACCTTTATATACATCAGTATCCTAATATAACCTAACCTAACCCAACCTAATTTCTCGGGGTACCGTTTAAAAACATTCCTTGCTTGTCGGCCCCTACTTCCCAGTGGGAACACTGTATACGTCTATGAAGTAATATAACCTAACCTAACACAACCTGACATCTCGGCTGTAATATTTGACGACATTCCTGGCGAGTTGGCCCCGACGTCTGCGTGTGTCCTTCGTATACATCACTAACGTAATATAACCTAACGTAATCCAACCTGACATCTCGGCGCTAATATTTGAAGACATTCCTGGCGAGCTATCCTCTACGTGGGACATTCATATGCATCAATAACGTAATATAACCTAACCTAACCCAACCTGACATCTCGGCGGTAATATTTGACGACATTCCTGGCGAGTTGGCCCCGACGTCTGCGTGGGTCCTTCGTTTACATCACTAACGTAATATAACCTAACCTAACCCAACCTGACATCTCGACGGTAATATTTGACAACATTCCGTGCGAGTTGGCCTCTACGTCTCCGTGGGACCTTTATATACATCAATAACGTAATATAACCTAACGTAATCCAACCTGACATTTCGGCGGTAATATTTGACAACATTCCTTGCGAGTTGGCCTCTACGTGTCCGTGGGACCTTTATATACATCAGTATCCTAATATAACCTAACCTAACCCAACCTAATTTCTCGGGGTACCGTTTAACAACATTCCTTGCTTGTCGGCCCCTACTTCCCAGTGGGAACACTGTATACGTCTATGAAGTAATATAACCTAACCTAACACAACCTGACATCTCGGCGGTAATATTTGACAACATTCCTGGCGAGTTGGCCCCGACGTCTGCGTAGGTCCTTCGTATACATCATTAACGTAATGGAACCTGACCTAACCCAACCTAACATCTCGGCGGTAATATTGTACAACATTTCTGGCGAGCTATCCTCTACGTGGGACATTCATATGCATCAATAACGTAATATAACCTAACCTAACCCAACCTGACATCTCGGCGGTAATATTTGACGACATTCCTGGCGAGTTGGACTCTACTTCTCCGTGGGACCTTTATATACTTCAATTACGTAATATAACGTAACCTAACCCAACCTGACATCTCGACGGTAATATTTGACAACATTCCTGGCGAGTTGGACTCTACGTCTCCGTGGGACCTTTATATACATCAATAACGTAATATAACCTCACCTAATCCAACCTGACATCTCGGCGGTAATATTAGACAACATTCCTTGCGAGTTGGCCTCCACTTGTCCGTGGGACCTTTATATACATCAGTATCCTAATATAACCTAACCTAACCCAACCTAATCTCTCGGGGTACCGTTTAACAACATTCCTTGCTTGTCGGCCCCTACTTCTCATTGGGAACACTGTATACGTCTATGAAGTAATATAACCTAACCTAACACAACCTGACATCTCGGCGGTAATATTTGACGACATTCCTGGCGAGTTGGCCCCGACGTCTGCGTGTGTCCTTCGTATTCATTACTAACGTAACATAACCTAACCTAACCCAACCTAACATCTCGGCGGTAACATTTGACAACATTCCTGGCGAGCTATCCACTACGTGGGACATTCATATGCATCAATAACGTAATATAACCTAACCTAACCCAACCTGACATCTCGGCGGTAATATTTGACGACATTCCTGGCGAGTTGGACTCTACGTTTCCGTGGGACCTTTATATACTTCAATTACGTAATATAACCTAACCTAACCCAACCTGACATATCGGCGGTACTATTTGACGACATTCCTGGCGAGTTGGACTCTACGTCTCCGTGGGACCTTTATATACATCAATAACGTAATATAACCTAACGTAATCCAACCTGACATCTCGGCGGTAATATTTGACAACATTCCTTGCGAGTTGGCCTCTACGTGTCCGTGGGATCTTTATATAAATCAGTATCCTCATATAACCTAACCTAACCCAACCTAATATCTCGGGGTACCGTTTAACAACATTCTTCGCTTGTCGGCCCCTACTTCTCAGTGGGAACACTGTATACGTCTATGAAGTAATATAACCTAACCTAACACAACCTGACATCTCGGCTGTAATATTTGACAACATTCCTGGCGAGTTGGCCCCGACGTCTGCGTGGGTCCTTCGTATTCATTACTAACGTAACATAACCTAACCTAACCCAACTTAACATCTCGGCGGTAACATTTGACAACATTCCTGGCGAGCTATCCTCTACGTGGGACATTCATACGCATCAATAACATAATATAACCTAACCTAACCCAACCTGACATCTCGGCGGTAATATTTGACGACATTCCTGGCGAGTTGGACTCTACGTTTCCGTGGGACCTTTATATACTTCAATTACGTAATATAACCTAACCTAACCCAACCTGACATCTCGGCGGTAATATTTGACGACATTCCTGGCGAGTTGGACTCTACGTCTCCGTGGGACCTTTATATACATCAATAACGTAATATAACCTAACGTAATCCAACCTGACATCTCGGCGGTAATATTTGACAACATTCCTTGCGAGTTGGCCTCTACGTCTCCGTGGGACCTTTATATACATCAATAACGTAATATAACCTAACGTAATCCAACCTGACATTTCGGCGGTAATATTTGACAACATTCCTTGCGAGTTGGCCTCTACGTGTCCGTGGGACCTTTATATACATCAGTATCCTAATATAACCTAACCTAACCCAACCTAATTTCTCGGGGTACCGTTTAAAAACATTCCTTGCTTGTCGGCCCCTACTTCCCAGTGGGAACACTGTATACGTCTATGAAGTAATATAACCTAACCTAACACAACCTGACATCTCGGCGGTAATATTTGACAACATTCCTGGCGAGTTGGCCCCGACGTCTGCGTAGGTCCTTCGTATACATCATTAACGTAATGGAACCTGACCTAACCCAACCTAACATCTCGGCGGTAATATTGTACAACATTTCTGGCGAGCTATCCTCTACGTGGGACATTCATATGCATCAATAACGTAATATAACCTAACCTAACCCAACCTGACATCTCGGCGGTAATATTTGACGACATTCCTGGCGAGTTGGACTCTACTTCTCCGTGGGACCTTTATATACTTCAATTACGTAATATAACCTAACGTAATCCAACCTAACATCTCGGCGGTAAGATTTGACAACATTCCTGGCGAGCTATCCTCTACGTGGGACATTCATATGCATCAATAACATAATATAACCTAACCTAACCCAACCGGACATTTCGGCGGTAATATTTGAAGACATTCTTGGCGAGTTCGACTCTAAGTCTCCGACGGACCTTTATATACATCAATAACATAATATGACCTAACCTAACCCAACCTGACATCTCGGCGGTAATATTTGACAACATTCCTGGCGAGTTGGCCCCGACGTCTGCGTGGGTCCTTCGTATACATCACTAACGTAATATAACCTAACCTAACCCAACCTAACATCTCGGCGGTAACATTTGACAACATTCCTGGCGAGCTATCCTCTACGTGGGACATTCGTATGCATCAATAGCGTAATATAACCTAACGTAACCCAACCTGACATCTCGGCGGTAATATTTGACAACACTCCTGGCGAGTTGGCCGCGACGTCTGCGTGGGTCCTTCGTATACATCACTAACGTAATATAACCTAACCTAACCCAAACTATCATCTCGGCGGTAATGTTTGACAACATTCCTGGCGAGCTATCCTCTACGTTTGACATTAATATGCGTCAATAACGTAATATAACCTAACCTAACCCAACCTGACATCTCGGCGGTAATATTTGACAACATTCCAGGCGAGATGGCCCCGACGTCTGCGTGGGTCCGTCGTATACATCACTAACGTAATATAACCTAACCTAACTCAACCTAACATCTCGGCGGTAATGTTTGAAAACATTCCTGGCGAGTTGGCACCGACGTCTGCGTGGGTCCTTCGTATTCAACACTAACGTAACATAACCTAACCTAACGCAACCTAACATCTCGGCGGTAACATTTGACAACATTCCTGGCGAGCTATCCTCTACGTGGGACATTCGTATGCATCAATAGCGTAATATAACCTAACGTAACCCAACCTGACATCTCGGCGGTAATATTTGACAACACTCCTGGCGAGTTGGCCGCGACGTCTGCGTGGGTCCTTCGTATACATCACTAACGTAATATAACCTAACCTAACCCAAACTAACATCTCGGCGGTAATGTTTGACAACATTCCTGGCGAGCTATCCTCTACGTTTGACATTAATATGCGTCAATAACGTAATATAACCTAACCTAACCCAACCTGACATCTCGGCGGTAATATTTGACAACATTCCAGGCGAGATGGCCCCGACGTCTGCGTGGGTCCGTCGTATACATCACTAACGTAATATAACCTAACCTAACCCAACCTAACATCTCGGCGGTAATGTTTGAAAACATTCCTGGCGAGTTGGCACCGACGTCTGCGTGGGTCCTTCGTATTCAACACTAACGTAACATAACCTAACCTAACGCAACCTAACATTTCGGCGGTAATATTTGACAACATTCCTGGCGATCTATCCTCTACGTGGGACATGCATATGCATCAATAACGTAATATAACCTAACCTAACACAACCTGACATCTCGGCGGTAATATTTGACGACATTCCTGGCGAGTTGGACTCTACGGTTCCGTGGGACCTTTATATACTTCAATTACGTAATATAACCTAACCTTACCCAACCTGACATCTCGGCGGTAATATTTGACGACATTCCTGGCGAGTTGGACTCTACGTCTCCGTGGGACCTTTATATACTTCAATTACGTAATATAACCTAACCTAACCCAACCTGACATCTCGGCGGTAATATTTGACAACATTCCTGGCGAGTTGGCCCCGACGTCTGCGTGGGTCCTTCGTATACATCACTAACGTAATATAACCTAACCTAACCCAAACTAACATCTGGGCGGTAACATTTGACAACATTCCTGGCGAGCTATCCTCTGCGTGGGACATTCGTATGCATCAATAGCGTAATATAACCTAACGTAACCCAACCTGACATCTCGGCCGTAATATTTGACAACATTCCTGGCGAGTTGGCCCCGACGTCTGCGTATGTCCTTCGTATTCAACACTAACGTAACATAACCTAACCTAACGCAACCTAACATCTCGGCGGTAACATTTGACAACATTCTTGGCGATCTATCCTCTACGTGGAACATGCATATGCATCAATAACGTAATATAACCTAACCTAACACAACCTGACATCTCGGCGGTAATATTTGACGACATTCCTGGCGAGTTGGAATCTACGCTTCCGTGGGACCTTTATATACTTCAATTACGTAATATAACCTAACCTAACCCAACCTGACATCTCGGCGGTAATATTTGACGACATTCCTGGCGAATTGGCCCCGACGTCTGCGTGGGTCCTTCGTATACATCACTAACGTAATATAACCTAACCTAACCCAACCTAACATCTCGGCGGTAATATTTGACAACATTCCTGGCGAGCTATCCTCTACGTGGGACATTCATATGCATCAATAACATAATATAACCTAACCTAACCCAACCTGACATTTCGGCGGTAATATTTGACGACATTCCTGGCGAGTTGGACTCTACGTCTCCGTGGGACCTTTATATACTTCAATTACGTAATATAACCTAACCTAACCCAACCTGACATCTCGGCGGTAATATTTGACGACATTCCTGGCGAGTTGGACTCTACGTCTCCGTGGGACCTTTATATACATCAATAACGTAATATAACCTCACCTAATCCAACCTGACATCTCGGCGGTAATATTTGACAACATTCCTTGCGAGTTGGCCTCTACGTGTCCGTGGGACCTTTATATACATCAGTATCCTAATATAACCTAACCTAACCCAACCTAATCTCTCGGGGTACCGTTTAACAACATTCCTTGCTTGTCGACCCCTACTTCTCATTGGGAACACTGTATACGTCTATGAAGTAATATAACCTAACCTAACACAACCTGACATCTCGGCGGTAATATTTAACGACATTCCTGGCGAGTTGTAGTCTACGTCTCCGTGGGACCTTTATATACTTCAATTACGTAATATAACCTAACCTAACCCAACCTGGCATCTCGGCGGTAATATTTGACGACATTCCTGGCGAGTTGGACTCTACGTTTCCGTGGGACCTTTATATACTTCAATTACGTAATATAACCTAACCTAACCCAACCTGACATCTCGGCGGTAATATTTGACGACATTCCTGGCGAGTTGGACTCTACGTCTCCGTGGGACCTTTATATACATCAATAACGTAATATAACCTCACCTAATCCAACCTGACATCTCGGCGGTAATATTTGGCAACATTCCTGGCGAGTTGGCCCCGACGTCTGCGTGGGTCCTTCGTATTCATCACTAACGTAACATAACCTAACCTAACGCAACCTAACATCTCGGCGGTAACATTTGACAACATTCCTGGCGATCTATCTTCTACGTGGGACATGCATATGCATCAACAACGTAATATAACCTAACCTAACACAACCTGACATCTCGGCGGTAATATTTGACGACATTCCTGGCGAGTTGGAATCTACGTTTCCGTGGGACCTTTATATACTTCAATTACGTAATATAACCTAACCTAATCCAACCTAACATCTCGGCGGTAACATTTGACAACATTCCTGGCGATCTATCCTCTACGTGGAACATGCATATGCATCAATAACGTAATATAACCTAACCTAACACAACCTGACATCTCGGCGGTAATATTTGACGACATTCCTGGCGAGTTCGACTCTACGTCTCCGACGGACCTTTATATACATCAACAACGTAATATGACCTAACCTAACCCAACCTGACATTTCGGCGGTAATATTTGACGACATTCCTGGCGAGTTGGACTCTACGTCTCCGTGGGACCTTTATATACTTCAATTACGTAATATAACCTAACCTAACCCAACCTGACATCTCGGCGGTAATATTTGACGACATTCCTGGCGAGTTGATCTCTACGTCTCCGTGGGACCTTTATATACATCAATAACGTAATATAACCTCACCTAATCCAACCTGACATCTCGGCGGTAATATTTGACAACATTCCTTGCGAGTTGGCCTCTACGTGTCCGTGGGACCTTTATATACATCAGTATCCTAATATAACCTAACCTAACCCAACCTAATCTCTCGGGGTACCGTTTAACAACATTCCTTGCTTGTCGGCCCCTACTTCTCATTGGGAACACTGTATACGTCTATGAAGTAATATAACCTAACCTAACACAACCTGACATCTCGGCGGTAATGTTTGACAACATTCCTGGCGAGTTGGCCCCGACGTCTGCGTGGGTCCTTCGTATACATCACTATCGTATTATAACCTAACCTAACCCAACCTGACATCTCGGCGGTAATATTTGACGACATTCCTGGCGAGTTGTACTCTACGTCTCCGTGGGACCTTTATATACTTCAATTACGTAATATAACCTAACCTAACCCAACCTGGCATCTCGGCGGTAATATTTGACGACATTCCTGGCGAGTTCGACTCTACGCCTCCGACGGACCTTTATATACATCAATAACGTAATATGACCTAACCTAACCCAACCTAACATCTCGGCGGTAATATTTGACAACATTCCTGGCGAGTTGGCCCCGACGTCTGCGTGGGTCCTTCGTATTCATCACTAACGTAACATAACCTAACCTAACGCAACCTAACATCTCGGCGGTAACATTTGACAACATTCCTGGCGATCTATCTTCTACGTGGGACATGCATATGCATCAATAACGTAATATAACCTAACCTAACACAACCTGACATCTCGGCGGTAATATTTGACGACATTCCTGGCGAGTTGGACTCTACGTTTCCGTGGGACCTTTATATACTTCAATTACGTTATATAACCTAACCTAACCCAACCTGACATCTCGGCGGTAATATTTGACGACATTCCTGGCGAGTTGGCCCCGACGTCTGCGTGTGTCCTTCGTATACATCACTAACGTAATATAACCTAACGTAATCCAACGTGACATCTCGGCGGTAATATTTGAAGACATTCCTGGCGAGCTATCCTCTACGTGGGACATTCATATGCATCAATAACGTAATATAACCTAACCTAACCCAACCTGACATCTCGGCGGTAATATTTGACGACATTCCTGGCGAGTTGGCCCCGACGTCTGCGTGGGTCCTTCGTTTACATCACTAACGTAATATAACCTAACCTAACCCAACCTAACATCTCGGCGGTAAGATTTGACAACATTCCTGGCGAGCTATCCTCTACGTGGGACATTCATATGCATCAATAACATAATATAACCTAACCTAACCCTACCTGACATTTCGGCGGTAATATTTGAAGACATTCTTGGCAAGTTCGACTCTACGTCTCCGACGGACCTTTATATACATCAATAACATAATATGACCTAACCTAACCCAACCTGACATCTCGGCGGTAATATTTGACAACATTCCTGGCGAGTTGGCCCCGACGTCTGCGTGGGTCCTTCGTATACGTCACTAACGTAATATAACCTAACCTAACCCAACCTAACATCTCGGCGGTAACATTTGACAACATTCCTGGCGAGCTATCCTCTACGTGGGACATTCGTATGCATCAATGGCGTAATATAACCTAACGTAAACCAACCTGACATCTCGGCGGTAATATTTGACAACACTCCTGGCGAGTTGGCCGCGACGTCTGCGTGGGTCTTTCGTATACATCACTAACGTAATATAACCTAACCTAACCCAACCTGACATCTCGGCGGTAATATTTGACAACATTCCTGGCGAGTTGGCCCCGACGTCTGCGTGGGTCCGTCGTATACATCACTAACGTAATATAACCTAACCTAACCCAACCTAACATCTCGGCGGTAATGTTTGAAAACATTCCTGGCGAGTTGGCCCCGACGTCTGCGTGGGTCCTTCGTATTCAACACTAACGTAACATAACCTAACCTAACGCAACCTAACATCTCGGCGGTAACATTTGACAACATTCCTGGCGAGTTGGACTCTACGGTTCCGTGGGACCTTTATATACTTCAATTACGTAATATAACCTAACCTAACCCAACCTGACATCTGGGCGGTAATATTTGACGACATTCCTGGCGAGTTGGCCCCGACGTCTGCGTGGGTCCGTCGTATACATCACTAACGTAATATAACCTAACCTAACCCAACCTAACATCTCGGCGGTAATGTTTGAAAACATTCCTGGCGAGTTGGCCCCGACGTCTGCGTGGGTCCTTCGTATTCAACACTAACGTAACATAACCTAACCTAACCCAACCTAACATCTCGGCGGTAACATTTGACAACATTCCTGGCGAGCTATCCTCTACGTGGGACATTCGTATGCATCAATAGCGTAATATAACCTAACGTAACCCAACCTGACATCTCGGCGGTAATATTTGACAACACTCCTGGCGAGTTGGCCGCGACGTCTGCGTGGGTCTTTCGTATACATCACTAACGTAATATAACCTAACCTAACCCAACCTGACATCTCGGCGGTAATATTTGACAACATTCGTGGCGAGTTGGCCCCGACGTCTGCGTGGGTCCGTCGTATACATCACTAACGTAATATAACCTAACCTAACCCAACCTAACATCTCGGCGGTAATGTTTGAAAACATTCCTGGCGAGTTGGCCCCGACGTCTGCGTGGGTCCTTCGTATTCAACACTAACGTAATATAACCTAACCTAACGCAACCTAACATCTCGGCGGTAACATTTGACAACATTCCTGGCGAGTTGGACTCTACGGTTCCGTGGGACCTTTATATACTTCAATTACGTTATATAACCTAACCTAACCCAACCTGACATCTCGGCGGTAATATTTGACGACATTCCTGGCGAGTTGGCCCCGACGTCTGCGTGGGTCCTTCGTATACATCACTAACGTAATATAACCTAACCTAACCCAAACTAACATCTCGGCGGTAATGTTTGACAACATTCGTGGCGAGCTATCCTCTACGTTTGACATTAATATGCGTCAATAACGTAATATAACCTAACCTAACCCAACCTGACATCTCGGCGGTAATATTTGACAACATTCCTGGCGAGTTGGCCCCGACGTCTGCGTGGGTCCGTCGTATACATCACTAACGTAATATAACCTAACCTAACCCAACCTAACATCTCGGCGGTAATGTTTGAAAACATTCCTGGCGAGTTGGCCCCGACGTCTGCGTGGGTCCTTCGTATTCAACACTAACGTAACATAACCTAACCTAACGCAACCTAACATCTCGGCGGTAACATTTGACAACATTCCTGGCGATCTATCCTCTACGTGGGACATGCATATGCATCAATAACGTAATATAACCTAACCTAACTCAACCTGACATCTCGGCGGTAATATTTGACGACATTCCTGGCGAGTTGGACTCTACGGTTCCGTGGGACCTTCATATACTTCAATTACGTAATATAACCTAACCTAACCCAACCTGACATCTCGGCGGTAATATTTGACGACATTCCTGGCGAGTTGGACTCTACGTCTCCGTGGGACCTTTATATACTTCAATTACGTAATATAACCTAACCTAACCCAACCTGACATCTCGGCGGTAATATTTGACGACATTCCTGGCGAGTTGGACTCTACGTCTCCGTGGGACCTTTATATACATCAATAACGTAATATAACCTCACCTAATCCAACCTGACATCTCGGCGGTAATATTTGACAACATTCCTTGCGAGTTGGCCTCTACGTGTCCGTGGGACCTTTATATACATCAGTATCCTAATATAACCTAACCTAACCCAACCTAATCTCTCGGGGTACCGTTTAACAACATTCCTTGCTTGTCGGCCCCTACTTCTCATTGGGAACACTGTATACGTCTATGAAGTAATATAACCTAACCTAACACAACCTGACATCTCGGCGGTAATGTTTGACAACATTCCTGGCGAGTTGGCCCCGACGTCTGCGTGGGTCCTTCGTATACATCACTATCGTATTATAACCTAACCTAACTCAGCCTGACATCTCGGCGGTAATATTTGACGACATTCCTGGCGAGTTGGCCCCGACGTCTGCGCGTGTCCTTCGTATACATCACTAACGTAATATAACCTAACGTAATCCAACCTGACATCTCGGCGGTAATATTTGAAGACATTCCTGGCGAGCTATCCTCTACGTGGGACATTCATATGCATCAATAACGTAATATAACCTAACCTAACCCAACCTGACATCTCGGCGGTAATATTTGACGACATTCCTGGCGAGTTGGTCTCTACGTCTCCGTGGGACCTTTATATACATCAATAACGTAATATAACCTCACCTAATCCAACCTGACATCTCGGCGGTAATATTTGACAACATTCCTTGCGAGTTGGCCTCTACGTGTCCGTGGGACCTTTATATACATCAGTATCCTAATATAACCTAACCTAACCCAACCTAATCTCTCGGGGTACCGTTTAACAACATTCCTTGCTTGTCGGCCCCTACTTCTCATTGGGAACACTGTATACGTCTATGAAGTAATATAACCTAACCTAACACAACCTGACATCTCGGCGGTAATGTTTGACAACATTCCTGGCGAGTTGGCCCCGACGTCTGCGTGGGTCCTTCGTATACATCACTATCGTATTATAACCTAACCTAACCCAACCTGACATCTCGGCGGTAATATTTGACGACATTCCTGGCGAGTTGTACTCTACGTCTCCGTGGGACCTTTATATACTTCAATTACGTAATATAACCTAACCTAACCCAACCTGGCATCTCGGCGGTAATATTTGACGACATTCCTGGCGAGTTCGACTCTACGCCTCCGACGGACCTTTATATACATCAATAACGTAATATGACCTAACCTAACCCAACCTAACATCTCGGCGGTAATATTTGACAACATTCCTGGCGAGTTGGCCCCGACGTCTGCGTGGGTCCTTCGTATTCATCACTAACGTAACATAACCTAACCTAACGCAACCTAACATCTCGGCGGTAACATTTGACAACATTCCTGGCGATCTATCTTCTACGTGGGACATGCATATGCATCAATAACGTAATATAACCTAACCTAACACAACCTGACATCTCGGCGGTAATATTTGACGACATTCCTGGCGAGTTGGACTCTACGTTTCCGTGGGACCTTTATATACTTCAATTACGTTATATAACCTAACCTAACCCAACCTGACATCTCGGCGGTAATATTTGACGACATTCCTGGCGAGTTGGCACCGACGTCTGCGTGTGTCCTTCGTATACATCACTAACGTAATATAACCTAACGTAATCCAACGTGACATCTCGGCGGTAATATTTGAAGACATTCCTGGCGAGCTATCCTCTACGTGGGACATTCATATGCATCAATAACGTAATATAACCTAACCTAACCCAACCTGACATCTCGGCGGTAATATTTGACGACATTCCTGGCGAGTTGGCCCCGACGTCTGCGTGGGTCCTTCGTTTACATCACTAACGTAATATAACCTAACCTAACCCAACCTAACATCTCGGCGGTAAGATTTGACAACATTCCTGGCGAGCTATCCTCTACGTGGGACATTCATATGCATCAATAACATAATATAACCTAACCTAACCCTACCTGACATTTCGGCGGTAATATTTGAAGACATGCTTGGCGAGTTCGACTCTACGTCTCCGACGGACCTTTATATACATCAATAACATAATATGACCTAACCTAACCCAACCTGACATCTCGGCGGTAATATTTGACAACATTCCTGGCGAGTTGGCCCCGACGTCTGCGTGGGTCCTTCGTATACGTCACTAACGTAATATAACCTAACCTAACCCAACCTAAAATCTCGGCGGTAACATTTGACAACATTCCTGGCGAGCTATCCTCTACGTGGGACATTCGTATGCATCAATAGCGTAATATAACCTAACGTAACCCAACCTGACATCTCGGCGGTAATATTTGACAACACTCCTGGCGAGTTGGCCGCGACGTCTGCGTGGGTCTTTCGTATACATCACTAACGTAATATAACCTAACCTAACCCAACCTGACATCTCGGCGGTAATATTTGACAACATTCCTGGCGAGTTGGCCCCGACGTCTGCGTGGGTCCGTCGTATACATCACTAACGTAATATAACCTAACCTAACCCAACCTAACATCTCGGCGGTAATGTTTGACAACATTCGTGGCGAGCTATCCTCTACGTTTGACATTAATATGCGTCAATAACGTAATATAACCTAACCTAACCCAACCTGACATCTCGGCGGTAATATTTGACAACATTCCTGGCGAGTTGGCCCCGACGTCTGCGTGGGTCCGTCGTATACATCACTAACGTAATATAACCTAACCTAACCCAACCTAACATCTCGGCGGTAATGTTTGAAAACATTCCTGGCGAGTTGGCCCCGACGTCTGCGTGGGTCCTTCGTATTCAACACTAACGTAACATAACCTAACCTAACGCAACCTAGCATCTCGGCGGTAACATTTGACAACATTCCTGGCGATCTATCCTCTACGTGGGACATGCATATGCATCAATAACGTGATATAACCTAACCTAACCCAACCTAACATCTCGGCGGTAAT
Source organism: Xylocopa violacea (assembly GCA_963969225.1). NCBI lineage: Eukaryota > Metazoa > Arthropoda > Insecta > Hymenoptera > Apidae > Xylocopa > Xylocopa violacea. The sequence continues at coordinate 6,770,261 of CAXAJV010000001.1, forward strand.
GTTTGACAACATTCGTGGCGAGCTATCCTCTACGTTTGACATTAATATGCGTCAATAACGTAATATAACCTAACCTAACCCAACCTAACATCTCGGCGGTAATATTTGACGACATTCCTGGCGAGTTGGCCCCGACGTCTGCGTGGTTCCGTCGTATACATCACTAACGTAATATACCCTAACCTAACCCAACCTAACATCTCGGCGGTAATGTTTGACAACATTCGTGGCGAGCTATCCTCTACGTTTGACATTAATATGCGTCAATAACGTAATATAACCTAACCTAACCCAACCTGACATTTCGGCGGTAATATTTGACAACATTCCTGGCGAGTTGGCCCCGACGTCTGCGTGGGTCCGTCGTATACATCACTAACGTAATATAACCTAACCTAACCCAACCTAACATCTCGGCGGTAATGTTTGAAAACATTCCTGGCGAGTTGGCCCCGACGTCTGCGTGGGTCCTTCGTATTCAACACTAACGTAACATAACCTAACCTAACGCAACCTAACATCTCGGCGGTAACATTTGACAACATTCCTGGCGATCTATCCTCTACGTGGGACATGCATATGCATCAATAACGTGATATAACCTAACCTAACTCAACCTGACATTTCGGCGGTAATATTTGACGACATTCCTGGCGAGTTGGACTCTACGTCTCCGTGGGACCTTTATATACATCAATAACGTAATATAACCTCACCTAATCCAACCTGACATCTCGGCGGTAATATTTGACAACATTCCTTGCGAGTTGGCCTCTACGTGTCCGTGGGACCTTTATATACATCAGTATCCTAATATAACCTAACCTAACCCAACCTAATCTCTCGGGGTACCGTTTAACAACATTCCTTGCTTGTCGGCCCCTACTTCTCATTGGGAACACTGTATACGTCTATGAAGTAATATAACCTAACCTAACACAACCTGACATCTCGGCGGTAATGTTTGACAACATTCCTGGCGAGTTGGCCCCGACGTCTGCGTGGGTCCTTCGTATACATCACTATCGTATTATAACCTAACCTAACTCAGCCTGACATCTCGGCGGTAATATTTGACGACATTCCTGGCGAGTTGGCCCCGACGTCTGCGCGTGTCCTTCGTATACATCACTAACGTAATATAACCTAACGTAATCCAACCTGACATCTCGGCGGTAATATTTGAAGACATTCCTGGCGAGCTATCCTCTACGTGGGACATTCATATGCATCAATAACGTAATATAACCTAACCTAACCCAACCTGACATCTCGGCGGTAATATTTGACGACATTCCTGGCGAGTTGGTCTCTACGTCTCCGTGGGACCTTTATATACATCAATAACGTAATATAACCTCACCTAATCCAACCTGACATCTCGGCGGTAATATTTGACAACATTCCTTGCGAGTTGGCCTCTACGTGTCCGTGGGACCTTTATATACATCAGTATCCTAATATAACCTAACCTAACCCAACCTAATCTCTCGGGGTACCGTTTAACAACATTCCTTGCTTGTCGGCCCCTACTTCTCATTGGGAACACTGTATACGTCTATGAAGTAATATAACCTAACCTAACACAACCTGACATCTCGGCGGTAATGTTTGACAACATTCCTGGCGAGTTGGCCCCGACGTCTGCGTGGGTCCTTCGTATACATCACTATCGTATTATAACCTAACCTAACCCAACCTGACATCTCGGCGGTAATATTTGACGACATTCCTGGCGAGTTGTACTCTACGTCTCCGTGGGACCTTTATATACTTCAATTACGTAATATAACCTAACCTAACCCAACCTGGCATCTCGGCGGTAATATTTGACGACATTCCTGGCGAGTTCGACTCTACGCCTCCGACGGACCTTTATATACATCAATAACGTAATATGACCTAACCTAACCCAACCTAACATCTCGGCGGTAATATTTGACAACATTCCTGGCGAGTTGGCCCCGACGTCTGCGTGGGTCCTTCGTATTCATCACTAACGTAACATAACCTAACCTAACGCAACCTAACATCTCGGCGGTAACATTTGACAACATTCCTGGCGATCTATCTTCTACGTGGGACATGCATATGCATCAATAACGTAATATAACCTAACCTAACACAACCTGACATCTCGGCGGTAATATTTGACGACATTCCTGGCGAGTTGGACTCTACGTTTCCGTGGGACCTTTATATACTTCAATTACGTTATATAACCTAACCTAACCCAACCTGACATCTCGGCGGTAATATTTGACGACATTCCTGGCGAGTTGGCACCGACGTCTGCGTGTGTCCTTCGTATACATCACTAACGTAATATAACCTAACGTAATCCAACGTGACATCTCGGCGGTAATATTTGAAGACATTCCTGGCGAGCTATCCTCTACGTGGGACATTCATATGCATCAATAACGTAATATAACCTAACCTAACCCAACCTGACATCTCGGCGGTAATATTTGACGACATTCCTGGCGAGTTGGCCCCGACGTCTGCGTGGGTCCTTCGTTTACATCACTAACGTAATATAACCTAACCTAACCCAACCTAACATCTCGGCGGTAAGATTTGACAACATTCCTGGCGAGCTATCCTCTACGTGGGACATTCATATGCATCAATAACATAATATAACCTAACCTAACCCTACCTGACATTTCGGCGGTAATATTTGAAGACATTCTTGGCGAGTTCGACTCTACGTCTCCGACGGACCTTTATATACATCAATAACATAATATGACCTAACCTAACCCAACCTGACATCTCGGCGGTAATATTTGACAACATTCCTGGCGAGTTGGCCCCGACGTCTGCGTGGGTCCGTCGTATACATCACTAACGTAATATAACCTAACCTAACCCAACCTAACATCTCGGCGGTAATGTTTGACAACATTCGTGGCGAGCTATCCTCTACGTTTGACATTAATATGCGTCAATAACGTAATATAACCTAACCTAACCCAACCTGACATCTCGGCGGTAATATTTGACAACATTCCTGGCGAGTTGGCCCCGACGTCTGCGTGGGTCCGTCGTATACATCACTAACGTAATATAACCTAACCTAACCCAACCTAACATCTCGGCGGTAATGTTTGAAAACATTCCTGGCGAGTTGGCCCCGACGTCTGCGTGGGTCCTTCGTATTCAACACTAACGTAACATAACCTAACCTAACGCAACCTAGCATCTCGGCGGTAACATTTGACAACATTCCTGGCGATCTATCCTCTACGTGGGACATGCATATGCATCAATAACGTGATATAACCTAACCTAACCCAACCTAACATCTCGGCGGTAATGTTTGACAACATTCGTGGCGAGCTATCCTCTACGTTTGACATTAATATGCGTCAATAACGTAATATAACCTAACCTAACCCAACCTAACATCTCGGCGGTAATATTTGACGACATTCCTGGCGAGTTGGCCCCGACGTCTGCGTGGTTCCGTCGTATACATCACTAACGTAATATACCCTAACCTAACCCAACCTAACATCTCGGCGGTAATGTTTGACAACATTCGTGGCGAGCTATCCTCTACGTTTGACATTAATATGCGTCAATAACGTAATATAACCTAACCTAACCCAACCTGACATTTCGGCGGTAATATTTGACAACATTCCTGGCGAGTTGGCCCCGACGTCTGCGTGGGTCCGTCGTATACATCACTAACGTAATATAACCTAACCTAACCCAACCTAACATCTCGGCGGTAATGTTTGAAAACATTCCTGGCGAGTTGGCCCCGACGTCTGCGTGGGTCCTTCGTATTCAACACTAACGTAACATAACCTAACCTAACGCAACCTAACATCTCGGCGGTAACATTTGACAACATTCCTGGCGATCTATCCTCTACGTGGGACATGCATATGCATCAATAACGTGATATAACCTAACCTAACTCAACCTGACATTTCGGCGGTAATATTTGACGACATTCCTGGCGAGTTGGACTCTACGGTTCCGTGGGACCTTTATATACTTCAATTACGTAATATAACCTAACCTAACACAACCTGACATCTCGGCGGTAATATTTGACGACATTCCTGGCGAGTTGGACTCTACGTCTCCGTGGGACCTTTATATACTTCAATTACGTAATATAACCTAACCTAACCCAACCTGACATCTCGGCGGTAATATTTGACAACATTCCTGGCGAGTTGGCCCCGACGTCTGCGTGGGTCCTTCGTATACATCACTAACGTAATATAACCTAACCTAACCCAACCTAACATCTCGGCGGTAACATTTGACAACATTCCTGGCGAGCTATCCTCTACGTGGGACATTCGTATGCATCAATCGCGTAATATAACCTAACCTAACCCAACCTGACATCTCGGCGGTAATATTTGACGACATTCCTGGCGAGTTGGCCCCGACGTCTGCGTGGGTCCTTCGTATACATCACTAACGTAATATAACCTAACCTAACCCAACCTAACATCTCGGCGGTAATATTTGACAACAATCCTGGCTAGCTATCCTCTACGTGGGACATTCATATGCATCAATAACATAATATAACCTAACCTAACCCAACCTGACATTTCGGCGGTAATGTTTGACGACATTCCTGGCGAGTTGGACTCTACGTCTCCGTGGGACCTTTATATACTTCAATTACGTAATATAACCTAACCTAACCCAACCTGACATCTCGGCGGTAATATTTGACGACATTCCTGGCGAGTTGGACTCTACGTCTCCGTGGGACCTTTATATACATCAATAACGTAATATAACCTCACCTAATCCAACCTGACATCTCGGCGGTAATATTTGACAACATTCCTTGCGAGTTGGCCTCTACGTGTCCGTGGGACCTTTATATACATCAGTATCCTAATATAACCTAACCTAACCCAACCTAATCTCTCGGGGTACCGTTTAACAACATTCCTTGCTTGTCGGCCCCTACTTCTCACTGGGAACACTGTATACGTCTATGAAGTAATATAACCTAACCTAACACAACCTGACATCTCGGCGGTAATGTTTGACAACATTCCTGGCGAGTTGGCCCCGACGTCTGCGTGGGTCCTTCGTATACATCACTATCGTACTATAACCTAACCTAACTCAACCTGACATCTCGGCGGTAATATTTGACGACATTCCTGGCGAGTTGGCCCCGACGTCTGCGTGTGTCCTTCGTATACATCACTAACGTAATATAACCTAACGTAATCCAACCTGACATCTCGGCGGTAATATTTGAAGACATTCCTGGCGAGCTATCCTCTACGTGGGACATTCATATGCATCAATAACGTAATATAACCTAACCTAACCCAACCTGACATCTCGGCGGTAATATTTGACGACATTCCTGGCGAGTTGGCCCCGACGTCTGCGTGGGTCCTTCGTTTACATCACTAACGTAATATAACCTAACCTAACCCAACCTAACATTTCGGCGGTAATATTTGACAACATTCCTGGCGAGCTATCCTCTACGTGGGACATTCATATGCATCAATAACATAATATAACCTAACCTAACCCAACCTGACATTTCGGCGGTAATATTTGACGACATTCCTGGCGAGTTGGACTCTACGTCTCCGTGGGACCTTTATATACTTCAATTACGTAATATAACCTAACCTAACCCAACCTGACATCTCGGCGGTAATATTTGACGACATTCCTGGCGAGTTGGACTCTACGTCTCCGTGGGACCTTTATATACATCAATAACGTAATATAACCTCACCTAATCCAACCTGACATCTCCGCGGTAATATTTGACAACATTCCTTGCGAGTTGGCCTCTACGTGTCCGTGGGACCTTTATATACATCAGTATCCTAATATAACCTAACCTAACCCAACCTCATCTCTCGGGGTACCGTTTAACAACATTCCTTGCTTGTCGGCCCCTACTTCTCATTGGGAACACTGTATACGTCTATGAAGTAATATAACCTAACCTAACACAACCTGACATCTCGGCGGTAATGTTTGACAACATTCCTGGCGAGTTGGCCCCGACGTCTGCGTGGGTCCTTCGTATACATCACTATCGTATTATAACCAAACCTAACCCAACCTGACATCTCGGCAGTAATATTTGACGACATTCCTGGCGAGTTGTACTCTACGTCTCCGTGGGACCTTTATATACTTCAATTACGTAATATAACCTAACCTAACCCAACCTGGCATCTCGGCGGTAATATTTGACGACATTCCTGGCGAGTTCGACTCTACGCCTCCGACGGACCTTTATATACATCAATAACGTAATATGACCTAACCTAACCCAACCTAACATCTCGGCGATAATATTTGACAACATTCCTGGCGAGTTGGCCCCGACGTCTGCGTGGGTCCTTCGTATTCATCACTAACGTAACATAACCTAACCTAACGCAACCTAACATCTCGGCGGTAACATTTGACAACATTCCTGGCGATCTATCTTCTACGTGGGACATGCATATGCATCAATAACGTAATATAACCTAACCTAACACAACCTGACATCTCGGCGGTAATATTTGACGACATTCCTGGCGAGTTGGACTCTACGTTTCCGTGGGACCTTTATATACTTCAATTACGTTATATAACCTAACCTAACCCAACCTGACATCTCGGCGGTAATATTTGACAACATTCCTGGCGAGTTGGCCCCGACGTCTGCGTGGGTCCTTCGTATACATCACTAACGTAATATAACCTAACCTAACCCAACCTAACATCTCGGCGGTAACATTTGACAACATTCCTGGCGAGCTATCCTCTACGTGGGACATTCGTATGCATCAATAGCGTAATATAACCTAACGTAACCCAACCTGACATCTCGGCGGTAATATTTGACAACACTCCTGGCGAGTTGGCCGCGACGTCTGCGTGGGTCCTTCGTATACATCACTAACGTAATATAACCTAACCTAACCCAAACTAACATCTCGGCGGTAATGTTTGACAACATTCCTGGCGAGCTATCCTCTACGTTTGACATTAATATGCGTCAATAACGTAATATAACCTAACCTAACCCAACCTGACATCTCGGCGGTAATATTTGACGACATTCCTGGCGAGTTGGACTCTACGTCTCCGTGGGACCTTTATATACATCAATAACGTAATATAACCTCACCTAATCCAACCTGACATCTCGGCGGTAATATTTGACAACATTCCTTGCGAGTTGGCCTCCACTTGTCCGTGGGACCTTTATATACATCAGTACCCTAATATAACCTAACCTAACCCAACCTAATCTCTCGGGGTACCGTTTAACAACATTCCTTGCTTGTCGGCCCCTACTTCTCATTGGGAACACTGTATACGTCTATGAAGTAATATAACCTAACCTAACACAACCTGACATCTCGGCGGTAATATTTAACGACATTCCTGGCGAGTTGTACTCTACGTCTCCGTGGGACCTTTATATACTTCAATTACGTAATATAACCTAACCTAACCCAACCTGGCATCTCGGCGGTAATATTTGACGACATTCCTGGCGAGTTCGACTCTACGTCTCCGACGGACCTTTATATACATCAACAACGTAATATGACCTAACCTAACCCAACCTGACATCTCGGCGGTAATATTTGAAGACATTCCTGGCGAGCTATCCTCTACGTGGGACATTCATATGCATCAATAACGTAATATAACCTAACCTAACCCAACCTGACATCTCGGCGGTAATATTTGACAACATTCCTGGCGAGTTGGCCCCGACGTCTGCGTGGGTCCGTCGTATACATCACTAACGTAATATAACCTAACGTAACCCAACCTGACATCTCGGCCGTAATATTTGACAACATTCCTGGCGAGTTGGCCCCGACGTCTGCGTAGGTCCTTCGTATTCAACACTAACGTAACATAACCTAACCTAACGCAACCTAACATCTAGGCGGTAACATTTGACAACATTCCTGGCGAGCTATCCTCTACGTGGGACATTCGTATGCATCAATAGCGTAATATAACCTAACGTAACCCAACCTGACATCTCGGCGGTAATATTTGACAACACTCCTGGCGAGTTGGCCGCGACGTCTGCATGGGTCCTTCGTATACATCACTAACGTAATATAACCTAACCTAACCCAACCTAACATCTCGGCGGTAATGTTTGAAAACATTCCTGGCGAGTTGGCACCGACGTCTGCGTGGGTCCGTCGTATACATCACTAACGTAATATAACCTAACCTAACCCAACCTAACATCTCGGCGGTAATGTTTGAAAACATTCCTGGCGAGTTGGCACCGACGTCTGCGTGGGTCCTTCGTATTCAACACTAACGTAACATAACCTAACCTAACGCAACCTAACATCTCGGCGGTAACATTTGACAACATTCCTGGCGATCTATCCTCTACGTGGGACATGCATATGCATCAATAACGTAATATAACCTAACCTAACACAACCTGACATCTCGGCGATAATATTTGACGACATTCCTGGCGAGTTGGACTCTACGTTTCCGTGGGACCTTTATATACTTCAATTACGTAATATAACCTAACCTAACCCAACCTGACATCTCGGCGGTAATATTTGACGACATTCCTGGCGAGTTGGCCCCGACGTCTGCGTGGGTCCTTCGTATACATCGCTAACGTAATATAACCTAACCTAACCCAACCTAACATCTCGGCGGTAATATTGGACAACATTGCTGGCGAGCTATCCTCTACGTGGGACAATCATATGCATCAATAACGTAATATAACCTAACCTAACCCAACCTGGCATCTCGGCGGTAATATTTGACGACATTCCTGGCGAGTTCGACTCTACGTCTCCGACGGACCTTTATATACATCAACAACGTAATATGACCTAACCTAACCCAACCTGACATCTCGGCGGTAATATTTGGCAACATTCCTGGTGAGTTGGCCCCGACGTCTGCGTGGGTCCTTCGTATTCATCACTAACGTAACATAACCTAACCTAACGCAACCTAACATCTCGGCGGTAACATTTGACAACATTCCTGGCGATCTATCTTCTACGTGGGACATGCATATGCATCAATAACGTAATATAAC